>JALAZF010000137.1:2400000-3000000 GCA_022829125.1 Lathyrus tuberosus
GATGGAGTCACACCAAATCCTTTACCCCTCACCCGACTGGAATACTCAGGAACATTTAGTACTCGACTAAGTATGCTCCTGCAATCCTCCTCACCTGTGGTTAAGGATTTAGATAGAGTCTCCTGAAATTCATTGACATATCGAAAATTATTAGTGGGGATTAAAAATTAATTATATTTTAATAAAATTTCGATTAACTTAAAGACATAATGTTATACTTACACATTCGTCATAAACATGCTGAACATCTTTCCTAACAACTCCATCCTTGCCCACACGAGCTTCCTTCCACAAAACATGGTTCGGAAGTGATGTTTCTTCACTTTTCGTCTCTTATAACTACACATTGAGATAAATAATAAGATCATCAATTATAACACAATAAGACAATTAATAAAATCATAGCATTTATATATACTTACCATTTTTTGCTGTAAGCGTGCATATCCCAAACGCCCTTTTCTGTATGGATACGCGGGTTTTGATGCTCTTTTGCGATTAATGGCACTCAATTCCTGGATAAACAAGTTTAAGTCATATCCGAACAAACTAATGCAACAAGTATATAATACAATTAATAGACATGACAAATTAACATTACATTGAATTTTTCGGTTTTTCGTTTGGCTACAAAAGTGCCCCATTCTTCAGGTGTAATCAAGTCCGCATACAACTGTGGAAGTTCTACTTCAACAAAAAAAATTTCTCATCCCTAAGATATTTGTTTGATAACATAGCTTGAAACCCTCTGTGTCTTTTTCTGGCCAATTGAAGACAATACTTTTTTCGGCTTTCATCAATATTAAAAGACCTCTACGAAAAAACATACACATAGAGTGTGTTAGTATAAGTAAATTAAAGACTTAATCGTCAACAAAAATCTAATAACATCAATCATATTTGGTAAGTAACTGTATCTCAGTCCATATTTTATCTTTACCGGCTTGTAACAATTGATTCCTCCAATTATCACTGGTGATTGGAATGTGCTGACGGACAAGGGAACCTATGTAACTAGTCAACATTGAACCATTTGGCTCAATTAGTTGGTTTTCATCACTCCAATGTACATCAAATTTGATCCCTTTATCTCTTGCACGGATGATTGACTTCATAATAGTTATTCCTCGTTTAATTTCACTTTCTACATTCTGAGCTTCATTTGTATCATGTGTCTCGTGTGAGTCTTCCTGGTTACTAGCCATTTGACCTGTAAGAAAGTAAAAAAAACAAAAATTAAATGACAAATATGAAAATCCATAATCCATAACCCATTGAATATATATAACATGACAACTATTTAATATTATTGAATGATATAAGCTATAATTTTATAACTAGTACCTTTTTCACTAACGTCTCTTTCTTTTCTTGGTTGGAAGTTCTACCCGTCTCTTAACAACACGGATGGTTGGATTGATCCAAATACCCTCATTATGATCATTTCTAGTATATGATTCATTTGCTATAATATTTTCATCTTGATCATTTCTAGTAAATGATTTAATATCAACATCAATATCACATTGATCTCTAATGTTTTTGTTCTGGACTGGGCCAACGGCCATGCGCGGCCCAATCCATGATTGCTACAGTAATGGCCCAGACGCTTGGATCCAGTCCATTAAGGGAACAAAAGTACCCTTTTGCCCCTACGACCGGTCACGGACTGCTCAGTCTTGCCCGGAATCATTGCCCGTCACGCACGGGCTACAACTCCCCGACAGCTGACGAACAGATGCCCGCAACTACCTTCCTGCCCAGTATAACGGCTAGTTTGGGCATCCTGCCCATCATAACGGCTAGTTTGGGCAGTTACCTATTCTTCAGGAAAACGGTTATTTCGCCCTGAAAATAGGACTGTTGGCCACGCGCTGGGGAACATTATATAACCCTCTCTTTCGAGAGGGTCAGGTATCAAATATTCATCCTAAGAATACACTTTGTACTTGCCCCTTTTCTCTGACCCTTTCTTACTTGAGCGTCGGAGTGCCTTGCAGGTACACCCCCTCCTCTCCTCATCAACATTCCGAGCACCTTGCCCATCTGACGACCAGCATACGTGGACCTGTTCGAATACCCCGGATCAGTGGCGCCGTTTGTGGGAACTCCTTGTTCTCCCCTTCTTTCTTTCCTCCTTGGAAACTAAAAGATCAAAACATACTTTCTTTGATCCGCCCACATATGGCCGCTCAGAACTCCGCAAAAGGTGCTGACGTTACGGTTCTCGCTTCCGTCAACAAGATGGACGTTGACGGCAGTTCTGTGTTACTTTCTGATCCCCGTTTCCTTCGAGACGGGGCTACTGCGTCTCCAACTCCTCCTCCCACTGACCAAGGAGGCAAACAGCTACCGTCGGGTGAGCGACCAATTCCCCTCCCAGCCCCGACCTGGCCGTTGCAGCTCTTTTGGAAGCTGTCAACCACACGAACCTCCTTATCTTGCAGCAAGGAGAGAGAATAGGAGCTCTCGAGGAAGCATCTCTTCCAAGATCCTCTCCTCCAAAGAGTAAGCATCGAAAATCAAGAAGCCCGCCACCTAGGCATGGGGAAGACCATATATCGAGGCATGAGCCTGAATCACAACACATTCGCAAGCGCGACCAGATCTCCCCGCGAGATCGATCATCACCAAGACACAAGAGAACGAGGCAGGATAGGCGTTCTCCACCGGTCAGACCTCGTGACCGGCTACGTTCACCCTCACCTCACGGAGACCGCCGCCGCGAGCACCAACAACGGTCACCATCAACTCCAAGTTCAGACAGTGTTGACGAGCCTTGCGGCCCGTTATCCCGCAGGATCTTGGCCACCCGTCTCCCTAAAGGACTAGAGAAGCCTCCGTCTCTAGGGACCTACGATGGAACCACTGACCCAGACGAGCACATAGAAAACATAGATGCTCTTTTGGACTACAGAGGGGTACGAGGAGCCATCAAATGCCGCCTATTCCCGACCACGCTCTGGAAGGGAGCAATTACATGGTACAAGCAACTGCCAGAGGAATCCATTACATCCTAGAGGCAGCTGGGGAGGATTTTCTCCCATCACTTTACTGCATCGCGACGCCATCCAAAGACCGAGGCGTCCCTCAGAGCTGTCGTACAGGGAAGGGATGAGCCTCTTCGGGCCTACATTGAACGGTTCAAAAAGGAGGTCGTCCAAGTGCCAACAACCGATGACATGAAGAAATTCCTGCTCGAGCAGGGATTACGTCCTGGCTCAGACTTCGCGAAATCCATTGGCCTCAATCCACCGAGGAACCTTAACGCCCTTCTTCTCCAAGCCCAGTCGCATATACAGTACGAGGAGAAGGTTGCTGCACACTCTGTCCGGGCCTCTCGACACCATGAAGGTGCCCACGTCTAAGAATAACATCCAATCCCTCAACGGGGTGCTTACTTCGTTGTCCCGCTTCGTGGCAAAATCTGCCCAACACGCCCTTCCTTTCTTCAAGCTCTTGCGGAAAGAAGCAGCGTTTGAATGAACCGAGGAATGTGAAACATCCCTCCTTCACTTGAAGCTAGCTCTGTCGAAACCGCTCGTATTATCACGACCAGATACTAGGGAAGTCTTGTTCCTATACCTCGCCGTCACTGCCGAGGCCGTTAGCGCCGTTCTCATTCGCGAGAATCCTGGCGGAGAAAATCCAATATACTTCACGAGCAAAGCATTGCAGGACCCAGAGTTGCGATATCAATAGATAGAGAAGGTAGCATTGGCCCTCGTCAACGCTGCCAGACGACTGAGACACTATTTCTTGGCTCACACGATCGTGGTAAGAACGGATCAACCCATTAAGCAATTACTGGGACGACCAGACATGGCAGGTAGAATGCTCAAATGGTCATTGGAATTGTCCGAGTTCGACATCCAGTATGAAAGCAAGAAAGCCCTTAAGGCGCAAGCTCTGGCCGATTTCGTAGCGGAAATGACGTTCTCAGACTCCCCGGTCCATATAGCAAACAGATGGACCATCTATGTGGACAGAGCATCCAGCTCGACCAGCAGCGGGGCAGGGGTAATTTTGGAGATCGGCGAAGGGACCATAGTCGAGGCTTCTCTCACATTGTCTTTTCCCACGTCGAACAACCAGGCCGAGTATGAAGCCTTCCACGCCGATTTGCGCATAGCCGAAGACCTAGGGGCTGAACAAATCATCATCTGCACGGACTCTCAGCTCGTAGCCCTCCAGATATCAGGAGAATATCAGATCAAGAATGACAGTCTCTCTGAATACCTAACCCTGGTCAAGGGAAAAATGGCGAGGTTCAGAACGGTAGAAGTGAGACATGTTCCACGCGAACATAACGTGCGAGCAGACATCTTGTCCAAACTAGCAAGCACTAAGAGAAAAGGCGGGAACAGGTCAGTCATCCAAGAGATACTTCCCTGGCCCAGCATCGATAAGGGATCCTTGACCCTACACGTACACGCGATTGGGGACAGCGATTGCTGGATGACACCCGTGTACAACTACCTCACCAGGGACGAGCTTCCGGATGACCCCAAGGAAGCCAGCACCATCAGACGAAGAGCTTGCTCGTACGTCATCCTTGAAAACAAACTCTATCGACGAGGCTTCTCCATCCCACTGCTCAAATGCATAGAGGAGGAAGTTGTCCCTCACGTATTACGAGAAATCCACGAAGGCATTAACGTCCAGCACCTAGGAGGAAGGTCCCTTGCCCGTAAGGCCCTCCGAGCAGGGTATTACTGGCCAACCATGCAGCACGATGCCAAAGAGGATGTGAAGAGATGCGACAAATGCCAACGGCACGGGGATATGCACCTAGCTCCACCTAACAAACTAAAAAGTATGACCTCCCCGTGGCCATTCGCCTGGTGGGGCCTAGACATCCTAGGACCCTTCGTGACGGGGTCCAGCCAAAACAAATACCTGATAGTGGGCGTAGACTATTTCACAAAGTGGATAGAAGCAGAAGCCTTAGCAAAGATAACAGCACTTAATATTCTGCGCTTCTACAAGCGGAATATCCTTGCCCGTTTTGGGATTCCCCAAGCAATTGTCACGGACAACGGAACGTAGTTCACGGACAAGAAGTTCCAAGGCTTTGTCGCCCATCTCGGAACAAAGCAACATTTCGCATCTGTAGAACATCCCCAGACCAACGGCCAGGCAGAAGCGGCCAATCGTGTCATTCTTCGTGGCCTCAAGCGAAGACTGGATGAAACAAAGAAAGCCTGGGTCGAGGAGCTCCACAACGTCTTATGGGCGTACCGCACCACTCCTCAGTCTACCACCGGGGAAACACCTTTCCGCTTAGCATATGGCACGGAGGCTGTTATACCCATTGAAATTCACGTACCGTCCAGGAGGACTGAATCACCTCTAGACGAGGAAATGAATGACGAAGCAATAAGAGAGGAGCTCGACCTTGTCGAGGAAATCCGAACAGGAGCAGCCCTCCGCGAAGCATCTCTTAAGCAAAAAATAGCAATCAGGCACAACGCTAAAGTCTTGCGACGAGAGTTCGATGTGGGCAGCCTTGTCCTGCGAAGAAACCACAAGGACTCTCGCGAAGGCAAACTAGCAGCCAACTGGGAAGGGTCGTACAGAGTCCGTGCCAAAACGGAGAATGGTGTCTACTTCCTCGAGACCCTCAACGGGGATGAAATCCCTCGACCATGGAACACTGAAAAACTTAAGCAGTATTACAGCTAAAGTCACAATAGGCTTCCTCGCGTCAAAGGACCACTTAACGGTCATCATGCTCATTCAGGTACAAACGATGCATACGCACAAAGTGGAATCCCGCTCAAGTAAATGAACCGGAGCTCTGCTCGTCGGCGCTCCTCAATCGTGCATCGCCTTCGCCCAAGTACCACGATTGGCAGAACCCCAGCTCGCGATGGGACGTTCACGCCGCGACCTCAGGCCTCAATCGCGACCTGAGATCCGCAACCTCGCCAGGACCTTCCCCGGCTATTCGACCAGTTCTCCACACTGGCGAATTCACACACAACGAGCAATCTTTCAAAAGAAAGCTCTGTTGACAGACACACCCTCCGACGGGCAGTCATACATGGACCGCTAATGTAAATGTTAGTTCTTGTATTGGCTGGAATTTTGGTAAAACAAAGCTGAACAATGTTGATGTCATATGTCTGATGTCATAACATTGGTTCTTATCATTGTTGTTGCATGGTTGCAGTTTTGTGGTCTGATGTTATACATGATGTCTTGACATCAGTTGACAGAACATCAAAAAACCATCTGTTGTGGTTTTTGTATTGCAGAATGTTAAGGTGCTGAAGAGTTAAAGTGATGAAGAGTGATGTCACATGCGATGTCTTGACATCACTATACCAGAACATCAGTCTGCTGTATTATTAGGGCTGCGCGTGTTTCTGTTATTGGAGAGATATTCTGCTGAAGAGAGTGAAAGATTGTAGGCGAATATCTTGGTAAAGATATATTCTGGTGCAATCATAAGTGGAGCAGATCTTGTTGCTATTTTTAGGGTTGAAAGATATGAAAAGATTTGAAGATAAAATCTGGTTTTAAATTCAAATCAAATCAGATATTTGGAGAAGATCTTGTAGCTGAATAGTGAAGATTTAAAAGATACATAATATCCTGGAAATATTATGTGGAGCTGAAGTTTGAAGATTTAATTGAAGATTTAATTGAAGGTTTGATTGAGGATTTAATTGAAGATCCAATTAATAGCAGAATCTGTTGGAGATTTGGAACAGAATATTTGATATGATTTGAAGGCCCAAATCCAGTTGGGAAATAGGTTATAAATAGAAGCATTGTAACCTAGTTTTGGCAAGCCAGCCATCATGTAGATTATAAGGGTTGTGTTGGTTGATGAACCCCCCGGTTTGTGGGATGGTCATCGTGTTTATCTCGAAGCCTGTTGGTAAGAGATGTATGGTTCTTGGAGGAAGCTTTGAAGCAACTCCAAAGGGGTGTCATGGAAGTGTGTCTTCCAAAGTCTATGTAATAGAAAAGTTTAAGGAGTCAAGTTGTTGATGCAGTGACGGTGGAGTTGACTGCTAGACATCATCGAGATGATTGGAAGTGAGATGGAGTCTCTTACCTAGGGAGGACTTAGGTAGAAGGGTCATTGGGTAGTGATTGAATTAGGTAGATTGTCAACTGGTGTGTTGAGTCTGTAATTTGATACTACTAATAGTGGACTTCCTTCCTGGCTTGGTATGCCCCCAGATGTAGGTTGGTTGAACCGAATTGGGTGAACAATTGATTGTGTTCATTTACTGTTTCTATTATTGCCTTGTTCAGCAGATTGCGATGTTGTGACATTGCACAAGACATCACACATCTGTACCAGAATTTCATTTGGTATCAGAGCAGGCATCCTGTCTGTTTCTGGATGAGATCTAGGGAAGATACTTTCTGGTTCATGAGCAAGGAATATAGTATTGCTATGGTATGGACTTGGTCAGTTCATATAGTTGTTATGATCCCTTGAAGTGAAGGATGGATTATTCATAAGAACTGCTGTAGTGAGTGTGTTGACACTTGGTTTATGGTGATAAGCAAGGGTTATTATGTTTTGCCTGAAGGTTGTAGAGGAGTTTTCTGGTATGTGTTCCGCTGCATATATATATATCTGATGGAAAATTCCTGGCGGTGTTGTGTTAAGGCTGCAACATTCTGTTCTCCTCTGAAGATGTATCACATGGTGTGGTGATACTTGAGGATATCTCCAACTAGCTTGTTAGAGTTGCCAAAGATACTTGTGGTTCATCCCAAGTCCACTCATAAAGGAACTCTTATATAAGCTTGTTGAAAAGAGATCTGAAGAAAGCTAGAAGCAAGTTATTCTTGCCTCCAACCCTACAAGGTCAATCATGGGCTGTGTTAAAGGATCTTTTGGTGTGAAGAGAACTTATGTCCTACCAGATGTTGGAACATAAAACCAGCAGATTGTGCAGAATCTTGTTGGCATTACAGATGCTTGGGGGCTAAACATATGTGTATTGATCACATCTGTTTGGAACCTACTCCTGGCTTGGAAGAGGAGGCATCTGGGTTGTGTGTCTAAGAAGTTTCCTTCAAGAAACATGTCTTAGATATGTATATTGGTCAAGAGATGATCAATATAGTGTCCTTATTGGATAAGTGAGTAGGTGTTCAAAGGTTGTTTGTTTTTGTGGAGGTCAAGCTCAAATGTCAAGGACATTCCTTCTGATCAAAGCAGCCAGTTGTTTGCAATCTTGTTTATGGCCATGGAGCAGATTCTGTTTGAAAGGAGTTATATGTGTGTACCAACCATAGGATGAGCATTTCAGATTTGTGCAAGGAGATGTTGGTGTTTTTTTTAGGATTATGGTTCCCTGGTATCTGCATGAGAAGGTTCCTCTAAAGCTGGAGTTCAGTTATGTGGTGTCCTCACATAATGGAACATTTTTTTTGGCAAGGATTGAAGGGCATCCTTGTAGGTTGAAATGTTGGGAGAAGCATTTTAGATGACCAGTCATTGGTCGTTTTCAGAAACGTGTTAGAGGGAATCTCCTCTTCAGGTGCAGAAGGATGGCATTCAACATCTCAAAGACATACAGAAGGTCTGAACTTCAGAAGGTTGAGAAGAAGATTCTTGAGATGTAGAGTATGCAGGTTCCTACTTGTGTGTATGGTCTGGTTTTGAAGGTTGCTCAGATGCTGATGGTCGATCCTCTTGTGTGTGGATTATTGTGGTTGTTGTTTCCAAAGCTATAGTAGATGTGATTTAGACTGATGTTGAAACATCATTTCAGTTCATTGCTTCCTCAGCCAAAGAAAGTTAGTTATGCTCATGGTGAAGTATCAGATCAAGCCACTTACCTAATCTGAAGTGATCAGCGGTGTGAATTTATAAAAGAGGGATCAGCTAATGCCACAAGTGTGCATAAAAGTATGTCAGACCAAATGTCATGCCTTGTGTCAGAAGGTAATCTTATTCTGTCTAATAGTAGATACTTTGACGGGAGACTTAGTATTTGTCTATTAGTGATGTTGTGCATAAGGGTAAATACTTTGACGGGAGACTGAGTATTTGTCTAGAGAATTATGCAAATCTGTGTCTGGATATTTATGTTTGTGGGCCATGATGGAGTAGCTTGATGTTTGAAGATGACAACCTGAGGTATCCTTATCAGCTGATTGTATCAGAAGTATTGAGAATTTATTTTTCTCTATGTGGCTGGTTATTTCTCTTTGTGGTGTTAGAATGTATCATCTGGTGGGGTTGATTGGTAACTGTGTGCTTGGAGCATCATCCAAATTATCTGGGATAAGTTTGAATTAGAAGAGGCAGAGTGTTGAGGAATGTTGACAAGCTGATGTGTTTAAGGCTAAAAGATATGAAGACATCATAGTCTTGTGGGTTTCAGCTTGGATCAGTTTATTTCTGATCTAAGTGGTTTGGAGCAGGGTGGTTGCTCTGGTTGTGAAGGTCTAGGATAAGTGGCAGTTATCTCTGGCTTTCTACTAACGGCTCTACTGAGGGAAGTGGCATTCTTTGGTATAACTATGGGGTAGTCTTGGACTACTTATTTTCTGAAGATTCAGATGTGGTAGGTTTGAAGTCTTTGGAGTTTCTAAGCAGGATGGAGGTTGTCTACTCAACCTTGATTGTTGAATCAAGTCTATGAGAACATGGAAATCTGTTTCTGCAAAGGGAGGAGGTTCTTCTGAGTGGCAGAAGGTTGAGCTGAATTCAACAGTTGGATGACATAATGTTATGACATCTAGCTCAACATCAGGAGTCTCAGCTAGTGATGTGGCACATCAGCTAATGATAGGGTGATCTACAGGAATGATAGGATGCTTCAAAAAGATCGTTCTCATGGCAGTTTGCGGGAGCTGCAGGAAAGAGAAGATGTTCATGGCTTAGGGAGTCTAAATGTGTTTGCTTTTGAGCAAGTGGAGCATGTGACTTGAAGATCAAGTTTCCTTGGTAGATACCTGTGTGAGAGTTCTGACAAACGTGAAAAAGGTCAAAATGTGGCATTTGACTGTATTCATATGAGGATTCGTGAATGAGGTGATCAAAACTGTGGCATTTGGTTAAGCTCAGAAGTGGATTCGAAGAATCAAGATGATCAGAGTGTGACAGCTGGTTATCATTGAGGTTTGTCTTGGAATAAGTTACTCTTGGGCAGAAGGGTGATGAGTTGAAGACTCAAGGAGATTACTCTTCTTGAAGGTGGTTGAGAGTTTATTTCTCTAGTTCTTTGGATTACTATGCTATAGTAAGTCCAGTTGGTGGAACCTATCAAGAATCATGGTGATGATATCTTGGCGTGGGTCAGATGTTCTAACTTATATTGGGACATTATCTGGTTGAATATCCTTGGTGAAGGAAAATTATGCCCTGGTTCAGAAGATTGGTGCCTACATTATGCCTAAGGGGAGTCTACCTAATCATACGGGAGAATGATGAAGTAGAAGGTCTGCCTTAGATGGAGAATGTAGAGAAGACTGAAGTAGATCAGGTTTTGATTGCTTGGAAATCTGAGGATGAAGAGTATGATAGGGAATGACTGTGTTATGATCAAGGAGTTCATTGTGATCATTCCTCTGGATATTTCAGAGAGAAGTTGATCAGCTTGGCAAGATCAGGTGTGTTGAACAGAGAGTGCGCTCTTGAAGACATGAAGATGAGTCTTATGTTCATTTAAGGTGTTCTTCTTGCAAAGGAGCATTTGTTATCTTCGATAGGGGGAGAAGTAGCCAAGAGTATCAAAGAGTACAAATGTCAGAGCGTCAGAGCCAAGAGTATAATTGTCATATGCTGTCAAAAGAAGTTGATTATTGCTAAGGAATCAAGTCAAGGAATATGCTGCAGAGGATGTAGCTGATTGTTGTTGTTATAGTGCAGAAGTGCAGAAATTAAGGGGGAGAGAAGTAGGTTTCTTCAGCTATTGTGAGATGGAGATTAGTCTTCCTGCTCTGGTCTGAGTATATTGGTTGGATGACTCAGGGGTTGCTTTTGAAATTTTGTGCTTGCTGCTATGTTCAGAGGTTGTCAAATTGTGGCTAAAAAGAGGGAGAGTTAGCCTAGGTGTGTAGGTGTGATGTGGTTCAGATGTTGAGGGGGAGTTTTGTGCAGCTGTTTTGCTGGTTGCAGTGTTGAGGGGGAGTTGTTGCTGCTGGTTATATGCTGATGAGGTGATTTCTGCATTGTTGGTTTTTGTTGCTGCTGGGTTCTCTGATGTTAGCAGAGATTGTTTTAGCCAAAATTAGCCAAAGGGGGAGATTGTTAGTTCTTGTATTGGCTGGAATTTTGGTAAAACAAAGCTGAACAATGTTGATGTCATATGTCTGATGTCATAACATTAGTTCTTATCATTGTTGTTGCATGGTTGCAGTTTTGTGGTCTGATGTTATACATGATGTCTTGACATCAGTTGACAGAACATCAGAAAACCATCCGTTGTGGTTTTTGTATTGCAGAATGTTAAGGTGCTGAAGAGTTAAAGTGCTGAAGAGTGATGTCACATGCGATGTCTTGACATCACTATACCAGAACATCAGTCTGCTGTATTATTAGGGCTGCGCGTGTTTCTGTTATTGGAGAGATATTCTGCTGAAGAGAGTGAGAGATTGTAGGCGAATATCTTGGTAAAGATATATTCTGGTGCAATCATAAGTGGAGCAGATCTTGTTGCTATTTTTAGGGTTGAAAGATATGAAAAGATTTGAAGATAAAATCTGGTTTTAAATTCAAATCAAATCAGATATTTGGAGAAGATCTTGCAGCTGAATAGTGAAGATTTAAAAGATACATAATATCCTGGAAATATTATGTGGAGCTGAAGTTTGAAGATTTAATTGAAGATTTAATTGAAGGTTTGATTGAGGATTTAATTGAAGATCCAATTAATAGCAGAATCTGTTGGAGATTTGGAACAGAAGATTTGATATGATTTGAAGGCCCAAATCCAGTTGGGAAATAGGTTATAAATAGAAGCATTGTAACCTAGTTTTGGCAAGCCAGCCATCATGTAGATTATAAGGGCTGTGTTGGTTGATGAACCACCCGGTTTGTGGGATGGTCATCGTGTTTATCTCGAAGCCTGTTGGTAAGAGATGTATGGTTCTTGGAGGAAGCTTTGAAGCAACTCCAAAGGGGTGTCATGGAAGTGTGTCTTCCAAAGTCTATGTAATAGAAAAGTTTAAGGAGTCAAGCTGTTGATACAGTGATGGTGGAGTTGACTGCTAGACATCATCGAGATGATTGGAAGTGAGATGGAGTCTCTTACCTAGGGAGGACTTAGGTAGAAGGGTCATTGGGTAGTGATTGAATTAGGTAGATTGTCAACTGGTGTGTTGAGTCTGTAATTTGATACTACTAATAGTGGACTTCCTTCCTGGCTTGGTATGCCCCCAGATGTAGGTTGGTTGAACCGAACTGGGTGAACAATTGATTGTGTTCATTTACTGTTTCTATTATTGCCTTGTTCAGCAGATTGCGATGTTGTGACATTGCACAAGACATCACACATCTGTACCAGAATTTCAGTAAAGCATAGCAATATAAACAAAAATCATATAAGTAACAAAACCGGCCAACATAAACTGGACATAAAGAAAAAAGGCCACAAGGGCCAAAGATTGTACGAATTACATAAAAAGGGGGGGCCACGCCCCCCCCAAATCAAATAAAATTACAACAAACTACACAGCACGCAGGCCGGCAAAACATCATTTGCAAACACCATTCCTCGGTGTCTTCGACTCGTTCATCGTTGGGCGGAGAAGTCTGGGTTCTAGCTTGGCCGGCAAGGATAGACTTTGGCATCATAAATTGCCCGTCTTTAACGTACGCCAGGAAATTGGTGCCTTCGGTCACCAAATCAACACCAGGATTCACCACCTGAAGCTGAGACACTGCGTTCTTGAAGGATTCCTCGCCGAGCACTACGTTGTCATCCTCAGCCACCACCAGTCGGGCAACTAACTCTGACCTTGTCTTTAGCATCTTCACATCCTCAGGCTCCTCCTCGCCAGGAGCATTGGCCGCCTGCAGTTGCGCGACCAAATCCTCAGCGGCCTTTTTCTCAGCCTCGAGTGTAACCATCTCCCCCTTCAACCTGGCAACCTCCTCGCCCTCCTTTTCCTTTGCCTCCTTGGCAACCTTAGCTTCCTCCCTGGCCTTCCTCAAGTTCTCCTCAAGAGCGGTCACCTTCCCTCGGGCAATAGTCAGCTCACTCTCAGTGGCCGTGTCCCCCTCGGCATATGTGGCCGCCATCTCCAACAGCCTGACCACCGCAAAGGCATCCGGGGCCACCAGCGCCCTCTTGCTCGGATGGTCCAGGCTTTGCAGATGCAGAGAATCAGCATGAGGAATCACCAAAGAGGTCCCTTCAAAGAACCTCTTATCCAATACACAAGGAGGCAGCTCGAATTTCGCTTTCTCTGGCGCCTTGCCCAGATCCACTGCCTCGTTCCTTGGACGCTTAGACCTGGTCGTCAGGGGCATTGGAGACCGTTGAACATTGGCCAGAGACGCATTCCCCTGAGGAGGCTGGGAAGGACCAATCGCATGGGCAGGGGAAGGACGAACCTTAGCAATAGCAGCTGCAGCAGCTTGTTTCCACCCGGCCACGTTCCTCACCATCCTTTCGTGGGCTGAAGGCATAATGGCTGCAAAAAGACAAAAACAGGCGTCAGACAATAGAAAATAACGAGCAATGCAAAGCAATATGTTAAGGCTAAATACCGAGTAGATCCATGGCATCTCTGTAAGTTTTGCACCCCAGCAGTGCCCTAACATTAATAAAACGAGCCTCCACCCGTTGGCTACCATCGGCCTCGAGGATCGCCTCCTTCTTCTTCGTGATGCACTCGGCCATCCGGAACGAGCTCACGTACTGCAACAACCTTCCATATGAAGCAGCATCCCCCTCGTCCAAATTCGCAGGCTCAAAAACATAGTCTTTTGGGGGCTTCGTAAAATGCTCCCCGGTCCAATGGAAGGGATATTT
Organism: Lathyrus tuberosus; assembly: GCA_022829125.1. Lineage (NCBI taxonomy): Eukaryota > Viridiplantae > Streptophyta > Magnoliopsida > Fabales > Fabaceae > Lathyrus > Lathyrus tuberosus. The sequence continues at coordinate 2,413,965 of JALAZF010000137.1, forward strand.
TAACAACCTCCGCCCGATGTATTTCCCCTCCTCGTTAATCCTATCTTCGCCGTTCTCATCCACTTCAATCTCCCAGCAGTACGTACTATCCTGGGCAGCCTCCGACACGGGCTCCACGACGAAGTACCTCATCTTAAATGTCTGTATGGACTCAGAGAAAGGTTTGAACAGCTTGTGCGGCTGCTTCAGGGAGACCCAACCGTAACTCCTCCCAGAAGTCTGCCGTTGGAGGTGGAAGACGCTGAAGAAGAAGGGGATGTTCGCCCCTATTTGCAGGTGCTCGCACACCAACTCAAACGCTCGCAGGAAGGCTAACGAGTTAGGATGGAGCTGAGTGGGGGTCAAGCGAAGATATAAGAAGACAGACTGCTGGAAATCCGTGAATGGAAGCCTCAAGCCCAGCTCTTTGAAAACATATTCGTACATCGTAAAGCGCTCCCCATAATTCGTGCAGACACGCTCGTCAGAGGTGGGGAAATGGACTCTCCAGTCCCCGTCATCTCCCACCGTCTGGAAACAATCCCTATGTAGGTCGCGAATTCAGACGCATGCTCAGAGGGTTCCGCCACCTCCCATTCCTCGGCTTTATTCTCCGCTGCGCCCTCCTCGGATACCTCCTCCTCGGGCACCTCTTCCTGATCATTGTCCAGCAGTTCATCCTCTTGCTCATAGTCCATGTCCTGCTCGGTGGACCCACTCGAGGACTGAGTGCTACTGCTCCCCGAGGAACCAGATTCCTCCTCGGACGAATCTAATACAATCTCTCCACGGGGCCCTGACGCCATCACCTGAAAAGCAGAGAAAGACAGTGAATTCGACAGCTAATCAAATCCACCCTTCCACCGCTGAACAAGTGAAAGGGCGCGCTAAGGGCTGAGGACGATGTCCCCGGCCTAAGCCCTGACAACACTACGAAAAAGTCTCCCCGCGAGACAATGCCCGGAACTCTCCTATCACACGAGGAACTTCTCCAAAGAAAGATCACAAGGTTTTCTTTCAACTCACAACTCCGTGAAACGCAACGCTAGAACGGTCATGTGCACGTCACCATCGCGACGACGTCACGGACAGACTCTTCACACACAGCATAACAACAGGCTAACGGCAGAGCCGTCATCCACCACCAGTGGCTACCACATATACACCCCTAAGTCTCCTAAAATCTACCCTAACCACATGCAATATCTAAATAAACATCAATAAGAAGCAAAACAAAGAAAAGAGACAACTTACTTATAAATAGAGGACTGAAAAAAGTTGCTCGGAGCTTCAAACGGCGAAGGATGCAACGGGCAGATTTCGCGAGCAGGAAATTTGGTGAAGATTGAAGGAAAAAGTTCAGAATTAAAATTTTCCCTCCTATTTATACAGGAGGTCACGTGCAGCCCCACGCGCACATAGGTCATGATGACTACCCGCTAGCCATCATTGCCTAAGCGGCAGCGGCACAAGTTCCAACACACACATGGCAACCCCCGTGTCGTTTCATATTCCACTAGACTGTTGGTATCCATCTGTAGCGGGCAACGCTTAACGACCACGACCAACAGCCACAGCGGGCAATAGAAACCACGGGCATGCACAGCCAACGAGCAAAACACTCCACTTCCCCGGGACTGTACGTTATCCTTAAGTCATCACCTCCGCGCTCGGAAGTAACGACTTGGGGGGCTACTGTTCTGGACTGGGCCAACGGCCATGCGCGGCCCAATCCATGATTGCTACAGTAACGGCCCAGACGCTTGGATCCAGTCCATTAAGGGGACAAAAGTACCCTTTTGCTACGACCGGTCACAGACTGCTCAGTCCTGCCCGGAATCATTGCCCGTCACGCACGGGCTACAACTCCCCGACAGCTGACAAACAGATGCCCGCAACTACCTTCCTTCCCGGTATAACGGCTAGTTTGGGCATCCTGCCCGTCATAACGGCTAGTTTGGGCAGTTACCTATTCTTCAGGAAAACGGTTATTTCGCCCTGAAAATAGGACTGTTGGCCACGCGCTGGGGAACATTATATAACCCTCTCTTTCAAGAGGGTCAGGTATCAAATATTCATCCTAAGAATACACTTTGTACTTGCCCCTTTTCTCTGACCCTTTCTTACTTGAGCGTCGGAGTGCCTTGCAGGTACACCCCCTCCTCTCCTCATCAACATTCCGAGCACCTTGTCCATCTGACGACCAGCATACGTGGACCTGTTCGAATACCCCGGACCAGTTTTCATCAATTACTTTGTTAGATAAAAGCACTATAGACCATTTTGTACTTGTCGGATCAGTGACATAGAACACTTGTTTAGCTTGAGAGGCTAGAATAAAAGGCTCATCTTTGTACCCCACCCTATTAAGATCCACTTGCAAAAATCCTAACTTATCCATTCGTATGCCATTATTATTTTCAACCCACTTGCAACGAAATATAGGAATCTGAAAATTCTCATAATCAAACACCCAAATGCGCTCGATAACCCCAAAATATGACAGATTTGTAAATTTGGGGTTTAAGTCCTTCACACTTGAAATGTGCATTGCTTCAGCTACCACGGTGACACCACTATTTTGCATAGTACTTTTATCATCTTGTTCTTAGGTATAAAATGTGTATCCATTAATTGCATATGCGCTATAAGAAAACATAACCAAACTTGGACCATATGCTAAACATCTCAACCTTTCTGTTATTGAAGCGGGATCTGAATAATACTTTGAATAAATATGATCCTTAAACCAATGTATGAAACTTCGATTATGCTCTCGCACTATCCAATTCTCATTTCTATTCGGATTTAAACCTCGGAGAGCATCCTTGTGTATTTCAACATACGGCTCAACCTCATTCTCATTGTGCAGAACATACAAATGCACTTGATCTCGTTCGACCCTTGATACTGTCACAACTTCATTTCCAATTAACTTTTTTCCTTTTTTTTCGACAATATGAGATTTGGGGAGTCGAATTGATTGTACATTGGACAAATATTCAGTACAAAACTCAATCGTTTCTTCAACAATGTATCGTTCGGCAATATAACCCTCTGGTCAACTTCGGTTTTTCACATACCCTTTTAATATTTTCATATAACGTTCAGCAGGGTACATCCATCTCATATAAGCCAGTCCACACAATTGTGTCTCTTTCACCAGATGAACAACTAGATGAACCATTATGTCAAAAAACGAGGGAGGAAAATACATTTCAAGATCACACAAAGTAATAACTATTTCTTTTTGCAATGTTGGTAAGATCGCGGGATCGATCACCTTACTGCAAATTGACTTGAAGAAAAAACACAATTTAGTTATTGCGCTTCTTACTTTTTCTGGAAGAATAGAACGTATACCTATTGGTAGAAAATGTTCCATTATAACATCGCACTCATGCGTCTTTAAACTCTTTAACTTGAGGTCTTTCATAGACACAAGTCTTCTAATATCTGAAGAGTATCCTTCTGGAACTTTAACTTCACTTAGAAACTTCTAGAATACTTTTTTCTCTTTTCTAGATAGAGTATACGCAGCAGGTGGTAGATATGTTCGTTTTCCTTTCTTTAAGGGTCCAAATTCAGTTCTTATCCCCATCGCTATCAAGTCCTTTCTTGCTTTAAGGACATCCTTAGACTTTCCTTGTATATTGAGTAACGTACCAATAACACTGTCAAATACGTTTTTTTCAATATGTATAACATCGAGAAATTGTCTTACATACAACGACTTCCAATACGGCAGTTCAAAAAAATTAACCTCTTCTTCCACCCTCTCTTGACAAGTGTATGTGCAAAAGGCTTGCCAAACTGAGTACTCACATCTTTCACCTTTTCAAAAATTTGATCACCTGTCAATATAGGTGGAGCTCTACCTTGTTCTGGCTCTCCATTGAATGCTTTTCTCCACCCACGGTAGTGATGATTAGAATTTAAGAATCTACGATGACCGAGAAAGACATTCTTCTGACCAAACTCCAATCACGTCGAATCTATTTTATCTTCACAAATAGGACACACACATTGACCTTTTATGTTGTACCCTGATAGATTTCTGTATGCTGGAAAATCATTAATTGTGCCAAACAACATCGCCCTCAAGTTGAAACTTTCTTTCCTATACCCATCATAAACCTCCACACCGTTCTCCTACAAAAACTTTAAATCTTCGATTAAGGGTGTCAAGTATACGTCTATGTCATTCCCTGGTTGTCTAGGCCCAGAAATTAACATAGATAACATCATGTACTTACGCTTCATACATAGCCATGGAGGTAGGTTATAAATCATAATGATCACATGCCAAGTGCTATGTGAGATACTTTGAAGACCGTGTGGGTTCATTCCATCAGAAGATAATGCCAAGCGGAGGTTTCTTGCTTCTTTTCCAAATTCAGGATAATCATCATCAATTTTCATCCACTGTGGTGAATCTGCCAGATGTCGAAACTTTCCATAAATAATTCTTTCATCTGCATGCCAAGTCAAGTGTCTTGAATCAGTCTCACTACGAAACATGCGTCTAAATCTCAGAATTATAGGAAAATACCATAAGACTTTTGCTGGAGACAACTTTTTCTTATATCGAGAGACACCGCATTTAGGACACTCATTTAACGATGCATACTCATTTCGAAACAAAACGCAATCGTTTGGACATGCATGTATCTTATCATAGCTCATGCCAATAGAGCACAACATCTTTTTAGCCTCATATGTTCGATTGGGAAGAACATTATCCTCTGGAAGCATATCTTTCATAAGGGCCAATAACTCTGTGAAACTTTTATCCGACCATCCATTGCCCGCCTTTAAGTTGTACAACTTTAATACCGCAGACAATCTTGTGAATTTAGTGCAACCATTATACAATGGTTTCTCTGCATCGCTTACCAACCTCTCAAACATTTTGGGATAATCCTTAAGATCTTCTTCAAGAGCTTCTGTAATCTCTTCGACTCGATCATAATCGTATGTATCTGTGCCATTGTCATTTGAAGCATAGGTCGTATTATCCCCTGGTTCAACATTCCCGTTAATTTTCTCACCATGCAAATTCCAACATGTATAACTTCTATCAATTCCACGCCACTTTAAATGCGATGCCAACTGAACCGCGTCAACCCGACTCCCAAGACAGCAACCCAAGCAAGGACATATCATTCGATTGGGGTCTTCGGCGTGCGCAACAGCAAACTTAACGAATTCTGATACCCCATCCTCGTACTCTTTCGACAATCGACTTGAAGACATCCATTTCTTATCCATAGTTATACTAATTAAGCTAAACAAAAACAAAATAAAAAATATTTACCTGTAGGGAAACGATCCGACTTTCACACTTTGATCACAAGTAACCCCTATATATAGCAAATTCAATAAGTTAGTTCTCAATCATACAATGTAAATTATTCACGCAACTATAGCAAAAGAACAACTAATTACCTGTAGAGAAGTAATCAAGTTCTGGACCCACACAATGTAAGATTCCTCCAACGATCAGACTTTCACTCTGCACCTGTAAAACAATCATACTATCAATATCAATCCAACTTTTCACTTTTCAATGTCTCTTCAACAAGATATATCCTCAGGAACAAGGTAATCTTAATTGTTATGACAAATAGTTATTTAGAATAAAAAAAAGATATAAATCAAAATTAGAGTTAGAATTACATGTTAAAGGTTAGAAGAATAAAAGCAAATTAATTAAACAGGGTTTAGTATGCTTAATTATATGATACCTTATGAAGTATTATTTGAAAAAGTCCCTAAATTTGACAACATGAAATTTTTTGGTTGTTTATGTTGTTATACTCTTAATAGAAGTCAAAAGTTCAAATTGTGGGGTACTCGTATGGGTCAGCCCCAACTTTAGGGATTAGATTATTCTAAAAATATACAACAAGAGAGTTTCTCATTGTTATTGTATATGACACACACATTCTACACAAACCATGCACATGGAGAGTTTCTCATTGTCCAAGGTTTTGTTACTAACAACTTTTAGATGGTAAGTTGCAACGGGACCAAAGGTCCCTGCAAAGAAAACAGGTATGGCATTATGATTAATTAATTTGTGTGCATATGTAGTAAAGTTTGGAAAAGTATCCAGTTCTGTGACAAAGACAACAAAAGGAAATAGAAAAGGAGTTGAATAATGATGGAAATATTAATTCATTCTCAACAGTAAAGGACATAATTTGTATTGCTTTCTTGTGTAACTTATAATGGTATTTTCAAAAGAAAAAAAGACCGAAAATAACCCTAAACAACACAGAGTCAATACAACATGATTCAATACAACATGACAGTAACTCTCAAGAACCAACATTCAAGAAAATAGGCTAAACTTAAACTCTAACATCTCAAGAAAACCTAAAACGGTCGGAGAAGAATGCGTACCTGCACGATAACGGTCGGAGAAGAATACATAATGCCTCTTCTTCGTTTTTGTTTTCCGCTTCTTCTTCTTCTTCGAACGAAAAATGAGTAGCAGACGGTCGATAATGGAAAAAATGCAGAGAGAACGGAAAAAAATGAGAGATAACGGTCGGAGAAAGGAGGAAGGAGAAAGGAAGAACAGTCGCGAGAGTGAAAATGATTAGAAAAATTGAATAGGGCTCTTCTGAAAATGTGGTGTTTTTTAATTTTTAATTAATAAATGACCTAAGACAGCGCTTTTTAAAAGCGCTTTCTTAAGTTCTATATTTAGCAGCGCTTTTTCCTTATAAGCGCTTTAAAATGTGGGGCCAATTTACGGCCTTTAGCAGCGCTTTTTCAAAAGCGCTTTCTAAGGTTAACATTTAGCAGCGCTTTTAGAAAGCGCTTTCTAAGGTTATACCTTTAGCAGCGCTTTTATAAAAGCGCTTTCTCAGGTGGTGTCTATGTAAGGCCTTTAGCAGCGCTTTTAGAAAGCGCTTTCTAAAGGTAGCCTTTAGCAACGTTTTTATTTAGCAAATTTTTTCCAAAACTTATAGCAGCGCTTTGTAATAAAAGCGCTGTCTTTTTTGTGCTGCCAAAAGCGAATTTTGGCGTAGTGGTTTAGGTAATTTTGAGTTAGGATAGTTGAATTAATCGACCTAAATGTCGTAGGTTTTATGCCTTTGATTGCCATGATGCCTTGGAAAATGTTTTGGGGATGTTTTGGGTGAACTGAGGTTGAAATCGTAAGGTGTTTGGGTCTGTTATGCTACTGATGCGTAGCAGCGATTTCCTGAAATCGCGAGTTCACAAAGCGAACAATTCCTTCGCAACGCGAACACTCGCCCTAGGCTCGCAAAGCGAGCAGAGCAGCGAATGCGCGATGATTTTGTTGGTGAATACTGGAGGAATTCTAAAGTGTGATTTCTAGCTCGGAAAGCGAATGTCCCAGCGAGTGGATTCGCAAAGCGAATGAGGGTGGCGAGCGAGAGACAGAATGTGAACTCTCTGGTTTTTGTGTGGGATTTGGGGGATTCGCTGGAGCTCACAAAGCGAACGTCCCAGTGAATGTGTTCGCACGGCGAACTCAGTAGCGAACCCTGCTGTTCGCGAAATTTTGTTTATGATTTCTGTGATGTCCTGATGTTTCGGTGCTGTGATTTTCCTGATGATTTACCATGATGTTATTGATGTTAATGATGATTATGACATGATGATTTTGTGATGTTTTGACGTATATTTGATGACATGATTAACTTGATATTTTGATGAATGATGATGCACATAATGATTTTATTGACGATGATGATTATTGACGTTGTGTGTCATGCATTCATAGCATATTTTGATGATGATGTTAGGACTTTGGTCCAGTGATGATGAGGTTAGACTTCGGTTTATTGTGGCTTCCATCCCATTGTGTGGATGTGAAGTGGTTTATGACGTGCTCCGGTTCTTGTGTGGAACCGATCCTAATGACGGGGATCTTTGGAGGGTGATGGCCTAAGTGTCCATCGACTGTGACGATTGGTACCACATGCATGAGTCTGGTTGTCCATTGCATTTATGTGGCATTTGTTGATATTTATGATGTTGTATTTTGATTTGCCTTGTGATGACTCTGATGATGTTGCATATGATGATGACTCCATTTTATGCATATCTTGTTTTTATATTGACTATAATGAATTGTGATTACTCACCCTGCCTGTTTGAATGTTGCCTCCACGTGGTTAACGTGCAGGTGATCAGGATTAGTCGTGGATGCTTTGAGGAACTTTTGAAGTATTATTTGCTTTTGGTCGTTGTAAAGGGTCTTGCTCTGATAGTGTAACATCGGGTTGGGTCGTTGAGTCGAACCATGTTGAGTTTTATTTGGCTGTTATTTTGTTGTTATTTTGATGATTATGGTTTTGTTTCAAAAAACCCTTTGGTGGGATTTTGTGGTTATGGTGGATCTGCTGCCCTTTGAGGCATTTTTGAGTTATTTTGAAGAAAACCTGTTGTTTACGGAGCAACTTTTGTTGATTTGATTTTATTGAGAAATGTGCACCCTTTGAGGTGATGGTGATTTATTTAATGATTTTATGTTTAATCCGCTGCGATATTTGTGGGGTAGAAAAGGGTGTTACAATGTCCGTATGGCTGAGGGAGATATCGACTGGATCGCCCAAGAGCCAATGTCGACGAGATCGACTTTTACTGAAGAGGAGGCTCGTGAGTTTCCCTACCTTGAGGACCGGGTAGAGGGTACGCCCGTCAACTGGAAGGCTATTTGCCCCACGGAGGCCGACCGGATATGTTCGATGTATCCGGGGATGAGACTCCCCATGTATGAATTTTCTTTCGTGGAGGCGGGGTATTGTCTGCCCTTCACCGACTTTCAAGCGGCCATCTTCTATCATCTTGAACTGTGCCCTGCCCAACTACATCCGAACGCTCTGGCGTTTATTAGGGCCTTTGAGCTGGTCTGCCGATATCTAAAGGTCGGGGCCACAATAGATCTTTTCTTCTGTATATTTCAAATTCAAAGGAGCACAGCAGGCACGAAGCAAAAGTTGGGTGTCTTTTAAGCAACAGAGCAGGCTCTTCTGGCCGTACTCGGAATCTTTCCGAAACTTCAAGTACAGGTTCCTGGTCGTGAAGCCTGTCTCGGAGGCGGCTAAGGAGACTATATCCACCATGGAAACCGTGGAAGTTGGTGGTCGGGAGGGTATGATGGCGGTGTCAAAGTTACCGTTGGAATGGGTGTATGCCCATTTTAGATATAGGACCGATTAGTTTCTTGTCAAGCACGAGCAGCTCTGTGACCGAGACAAGGAGTCTTTCCAGGCATTGCATACCTATGTAGAGAGTTTCAGCCCTGCCTTCGTAGTGGACATGGCCAACAACAAACTGTATGGGGAGGATGGAGAGCCTGCTCGGGCGGCTCGCTACATAAATACCAAAGCCCTCCTCGAATGTGTAACCGAGGACGTTGCGTTTGAGCTCCTTGGTATAGGTTATCTCTTTGCCCGTGTTTTTAATTTCTTGTTCAATGTGATAACCTCCTATTTTATTTTTGCAGGGAAAATGTCGAACATGAGGGAGCGTCTGGTCAGGTCCGCAGCGGCCAAAAATTTCAAGAAGGTGCCAGTGCCGAAGGCTGACGCTGCCAAGCAGCAAGCAATGCTGGAAAAGTTTGTGGGCGGCACCGCCTCCTTCCCGGGGACCACTTTGAACCCTCCTACTTCGGACACAACCAACAAGAGGAAGCGGGACGATATTGGCTCCTCCCAAGCTGGTGGTTCGAGCAGCTTTGTCGGGGGAAAATTCGTACTTCCTCCGTGTTATCTTCAAGGAAAATTATTTTACGGGGAAGGCTTTGTTATTGTCCCCGACCTCGAGGCGTCGGGCATTCTGTCCGCCGACCCTAAGGTGATGAGGAAGCTTCTCTGCCAGGATGCGGCTGCTGTTATGAGAGTGCTGGAGGCAGCGCTGACCCTCGGGGACGCGGAGACAGTTCTGCTCGGTGATCTCAAGAGGGCGCAGGCCAAGATCACCAACCTCGAGCTGGAGAATGTTAAGATACATAACAGGCTGACAAAGCTCGAAGGCAACCTGGAGGCCAAGATCGCACTCCAGAAGGAAGTGACCCAGATGAAAGGGGAGGTGACAAGGGTGAACGAAGAGAATGCTATCCTGAAGGTGAAGGTAGTCGAGCTGGAGGGCTCGTCGGTGGTCGGTCAGGATGAGAACGAGGATGAGAAGGCCCTGAAGACCCGGAGGGACCTGATCGAGAGAATCTGCAATCTCGAGCAGGACAACTTGGGGGCGGCTGAGTTCAGATTCAACGCTGCAGTGGAGCAGATGAAACCTCTCAATTCCAACGTCCAGCTGTTGAACGAAGGGATGGGCGTTCTCAACGTGGTCGTCGACGGCAAGGTGGTTTCCCCAGAGGTTCTCGGTGACGCAGTTTAATTGTTTTTACCTTTTGTTGGCATGTGTTCCATTGATTTGTAACCGATTGTTGGGCATAGCCCATTTTGTAATATTAACAATTCTGGCCTAGTGGCCATATTATATAAATATTTTGTGTTTGACATTATATATGTTGCATTTTATTTGTGTATGCTTTAATATTTGAATGCTAAGTATGGATGTTTTGCTTGACTCATTATTGTTATGCTCGACAGTTTAGGGGACTCGTCGAGGAGGCGAAGTGTTTTCGGCGGTGGCGGGACTAGGATCTCGGTCGAGGTCCTAATCCCACAGGGCTTGGACTATTCTCATCACGACCTGGGTGTTCTCCCATGTTGGTGCAGCAACGGCGGAGCTCGATTGAGGTATCCCCTTTGAACAGAGAGTCTGCTCGTACCATAAGCAGAATCTGGCCGGCTCCGTAGAGTTAAGGATCGTGCTTGCACCAGGGCACGGTCCTATGGCCGAGCCATCTCCCTGTAGTGGGGTGTTCTCGTCGACAGTTAGTCCGAACTAGTGGTTGGTCCTAACTGTAATATTGTTTGAGCTTTTCAGTGTTCCATGGTCGAGCAAATGGTTCTCCGTCCAGCGTTTCTAGGTAGTAGGCTCCAGTGCCTATTTTTTATTTGACCCAGTATGGTCCTTCCCAATTTACGACCAGCTTTCCCTCGCGTGAATCTTTTTTATTTCTACGTAGGACCAGGCTGCCAACTAGGAAGTCGCGCTTTACGGGTTTGGCATCGTAGCGCAAGGTTATTTTTTGTTTCAGCGAAGCTTCGCAGAGAGCTGCTCCTGATCTGATCTCTTCGACCAGGTCAAGCTCTTCTCTCAGAGCCTCGTCGTGGTTAATGTCATCGAGAGGAGCTTCTGTTCGTAGACGGTTCCCTGATCTCCACCGATATCACTGCCTTGGTTCCGTAGGCTAGTCAGAATGGAGTTTCCCCGGTGATGGAGTGAGGGGTTGTTCTGTAATCCCAGAGTACGCTGTGTAGCTCTTCGACCCATTTCTTTTTAGTTTCGCCTAGCCTTCGTTTTAGACCTCGAAGGATCACCCTGTTCGCGGCCTCTGCTTGCCCATTAGTCTTGGGATGCTCGACGAAAGTAAAGTGCTGCTTCGTGCCTAGTTTAGCGACGAAGTCTTGGAACTTCATGTCCGTGAATTGGGTTCCATTATCGGTAACAAGGGCCTGAGGCACCCCGAATCGTGCGGGGACGTTTCTTTTGTAGAAATGAAGTATGTTAAAGGTTGTGATCTTGGCGAGGGCTTCGACTTTGATCCACTTTGTAAAGTAATCGACGACCACGATCAGAAATTTGTTTTGGTAGGACCCCATTGTGAAGGGGCTGAGGATATTCATCCCCCACTAGGTGAAGGGACAAGGCGAGGACAGAGTCTTCAACTCGTTAGGGGTGCCAAGTGCATGTCCCCGTGGCGCTAGCACCGGTCACATTCCTGGACATTCTCCTTAGCGTCGTGTTGCATGGTCGGCCAATAGTATCCTGCTCGCAGGGCCTTTCGTGCCAATGATCTCCCTCCAAAGTGTTGTGCGTTGATACCGTCATGAATTTCTTGGAGGACTTCGGGTACCTTGTTCTCTTCCATGCATTTCAGGAGGGGAATAAAAAATCCTTGTCGGTAGAGTTTGTCATCGACCAGGACGTATGAGCATGCCTTTTGCTTGGTCACGCTGGCCTCCTTGTTGTCCTCGGGCAGCTCCCCTGCAGTGAGGTAATTATACACCGGAGTCATCCAGCAGCTGCTGTCGCCAATGGCGTTGACGTTGAGCAGCCCTGATGGTTTTTTAATTCTTGGGCGAGAGATTATCTCTTGTATGACAGATTTATTTCCACCTTTCTTTTTGTTGCTAGCCAGTTTTGATAGGGCATATGCCCGAGTGTTTCGTTCGCGATGGATGTGTTGGACTTCCTACGCGTCGAACTTAGTTATCCTTTCTTTCACCAGCGTCAGGTACTCGACCAGGTGATCATTTTTGGCTTGGTACTCTCCTCATACTTGGGACGCTACGAGTTTGGAATCTATGAAGATCTTTACTTCCTTGGCACCCATGTCTTCGGCCAACCGTAAGCCCGCGAGGAATGCCTCGTACTCGGCTTGATTGTTCGATGTGGGGAAGAACGGGACTAGAGATACTTCAATTAGGGTTCATTCTTCATTCTCGAGGATGATACCGGTGCCACTGCCCATGGAGTTGGATGATCTATCGACGAAGATGGTCCATTTGTGTGCCTCGCTAGACAGACATGCTGGAGGCGTCATTTCAGCCATAAAATCATCCAGGACTTGAGCCTTGAGGGCCTTCCTGCCCTCGTAATGTATGTCAAACTCTGACAGCTCCAAAGACCATTTGAGCATTCTGCCGACCATGTCTGGCCGGCTAAGCAGTTGTCTTATAGGCTGGTCTGTTCGCACCACTATTGTGTGGGCTAGGAAGTAACGCCTTAATCTCCTCGCTGTGTTGATGAGGGCGAGGGCGACCTTCTCGATCTGCTGGTACCTGAGTTCTAGCCCTTACAAGGCTTTGGTCGTGAAATATATGGGTTTTTGCCCATTGGGTGTTTCAAGAATGAGGGCGGCGCTAATGGCTTCGCTGGTGACAGAAAGGTATAGGTACAACGCCTCCCCGCTATCTGGTCGTGACAGGATGGGAGGTTCAGACAAGGCTCGCTTGAAGTGGAGCAGAGCCTGCTCGCATTCCTCTGTCCACTCGAATGTGGCTTCTTTTCGCAAAAGTTTAAAGAAGGTCAGAGCGTATTGGACAGACTTGGCCACGAAGCGAGAAAGTGAAGCGAGCATCCCGTTGAGGGATTGTATGGATTTCTTCGACCTAGGTGTGGGAAATTCAGCGAATGCCCGACATTTTTCAGGGTTGGCCTCTATCCCCCTCTCGGTGAGGTAGAAGCCGAGGAATTTCCCTACCCGCACACCGAAGGTGCATTTTTCTGGGTTAAAACGCATTTTGCATTTTCTCGCTTGGTCAAAGACCTTTTGCAATTGGACCGTGTGATCGGATTCCTCTTGGGATTTCACGATCATGTCATCCATGTATACTTCGAGCATGTCTCCGATTTCTGATCGGAAGACCTTGTTCATCATACGTTGGTACGTGGCCCTAGCGTTTTTCAGACCGAAGGGCATTACGTTGTAGTAATAGTTCCCCGACGAGGTCATGAACGCAGTGTATTTCTTATCCTTTTCGGCAATGGGAATTTGGTTGTATCCCGAGTAGGCATCCATGAAGGACAAGAGTTTGAAACCTGCAGAATTGTCTACGAGCTTATCTATGCTGGGCAGAGGATAAGCATCCTTCGCGCAAGCCCGGTTGAGATCAGTATAATCAATGCACATACGCCATTTTCCATTATGTTTTTTGACAAGTACAATATTCAACAGCCAGGTTGTATACCTGGCCTCCGAGATAAATTTTGTCTCTAAGAGGTCTTGTACAAGTTTTTCGGCAGCCTGTGCCTTTTCATTATATTGCTTGCGCCTGCTTTGCGCTACCGCCCGAGCAGCTGGGTCGATGGTGAGTTGATGACATGCAGTCTCAGGGTCAAGGTCGAGCATGTTTGCGGCGCTCCAAGCAAATAAGTCTGCATTGTCCTCCAAGCATGTCTTCAACTTCTGCTTTAACTCGTAGGGCAGCCCTGCACCTATCTTTACCCCTCTGTTCGGGTTCTCTCCGAAGGTGATTACTTCAAATTCCCCATCTGGTATCGAACGCATGATGGTTGATGCAGGGGAGATGCCTGATACTGCTGAAGTGCCTTCGTTGCTGTCTTCCTCGCCTTCTTCAAAAATCCGGTTGTTGAGATCGATTGTATGCACTGGGAGAGATGGCTTCTTGTCAAGCTGACTTTCTTGGTCGCGAAGATCTTCATCCCTTGCCCGTTTAGCGGCCTTGGGTGTTGCACCGATTGAGCTTTGTCCTCAGGTAGCTGCTTCAAAGCACCTCCTCGCAGCCTCTATATCCCCGTGCAAAGTCGCGACGTGGCCCTTCTCCATGTAATATTTCATCTTGAGATGAACGGTTGAAGGGACAGCGTTCAGCTCCGCGAGGGTTGGTCTCCCCAGGATACATTGGTACAGTGATGGACAGTCGATTACCAGAAATTGAGTTTTGATCGACTTGGACGCCTCCTCCTCCCCGAATGTGACTGGAAGCTCCATGTATCCCTAGGGTCTGGCGGTAGCTCCGTTGAATCCTTGCAGGTCGGATCCCACGTATGGTGACAAATTCTTCTGGTCAAGCTTCAAAGTACTGAACAAACCAGTGTACATGATGTCTACCGAACTGCCCTGGTCGACCAGGATCCGTCGGACATCAGTGTTAGCCAGTCTTGCCCTGATGAGTAGAGGAATGTGTGAGTTCGGGGAGCCCCTAGGCAGTTCTGCACGGTATAATGTGATAGGCTGAGAACGCCCCCAGAATTTCTCGAGCGTGGATAACCGGTCGAGACTGCAGTTAATCAGTTGGTCGAATTTCCTTTTGACCGACCCTACAATGAGCTGGTTGTATCCGCCACATGAAATAACCATTGCCATGGGGAAGGTCTCCCAGGTGATGTGTGCGGATATCTGGGGAGGATCCTCGAGGTAGTCGGGGATGATGAAGTCCTCTGGCCGCGTGATTGACATGGCAACTTGCGGGGGAGGACTGGGCAGTGAAGACTCTGTTTCCTTCTTGGACTCCGAAGTCTCTCATCGGGAAGATTCACCTTTTTTCGTATACTGCTTCAGGTGACCCTCCTTGATGAGGATTTCAATAGCGTCCTTCAAGTGAACGCAGTCCTCGGTCACGTGGTCGTGGCTGCGGTGGAAGCGGCAGTATTTGCTCTTGTCCGTGTTTCCCTTTGACGATGTCGACTTGGGGAACCGAACACCCCCTTGCTTGAACTCCGTGTTAATGCATTCGGAGAGAATGCGCTCGTGGGGAGCTGTCAGCAGGGTGTATTCTGTGAAGCGACCAGCAGGTCCCTTGCTCTTGCAGGGACGATCGTCTCGTCGTCTCTCCCTATCGTGCCTGGGGACCTCTGATTTGTCTTTTTTTGTTGCCTGGGAACTCTCTTGATCCCTTGAGTCTCGAGCCTTGTACGCGGCATCTTTCTCCTTGTACTGTATATAAGCTTGAGCCTTACGGAGGGTCTCGATGCCCATCGCTAGGCGAAATATGCTCTTCGGTCTCAGCCCCTTCTCGAGGAGATATTTCTTCATATGGTCCGTTGTACGGACCTCGACAGCCTCCTTGTTGAACCTCTCGATGTATGCGCGCAGGGGCTTATCCTTGTCCTGTATGATGGCTTCGAGAGTGGCTTCCGACTTGGGATGGCGTCAGGAAGTAGTAAAGTGTCGGGCGAATTGGTTCTTCAGATCCCTCCAGGACGTGACCAAACCTCGGGGAAGCCGCTTATACCAGGCCCTGGCCCCCTTCCTGAGAGTGATGGGGAACAACTTGCACTTAATGGCTCCGTTCACGTTATGGTAGTAGAGCATGGCTTCGATATTTTCTATATGCTCGCCTGGGTCGGTGGTCCCATCATAAGCTGCCAGAGGAGGGGGCTTCTCCAGCCCGTGAGGAATACGAGTGTCCGTGATCTCTTGAGATAGGGGTCCATGGACATCGTTATCACTGCTCGCGCTCGATGACCGGCAGGGGGAGTGGCTGCGCCCGCGACTTCTGCTGCGTCGAGGAGAATGTATGTGCGACCGACGATGCTCATGATGCTTTTCTGAGGGCCTGGTCCTCTTCGGGGCAGGAGAACGTCTGGATCTCCGAGGAGGAGAACGGTGTCATCTTCTGGTGACTTCTGACTCAAGTTCTTCCGATCTTGATAGTCCCCTGACGGGAGAAATGCTCCTGGATCTGTCTCGCCGCCGACGTTTCTGAGGAGGAGACTGTGGGCGTGGAGAGGGACTGCTAGGCTTTTGCGAAGGAAGTCGCTCCTGGAGGACGTGCTCGAGCATGTTGATCTTCTCGCTTTGTTGGAAGATCAGGAGGTCGGACCTGTTGAGAGAAGCAGTGAGGGCAACAATGTCGGGGTCAGCATTTTGAGGGACAGGTATAGGCTCAAAGACGTGACCCGCAGCCTGTGCGCGCAACTTCACATCGTCGGAAGTAGGAGACACAGTCCTTCCGTCCCTGTGATCGGTCTCATGGACCGCAGCTCCGAGGTTATGGTGGTCGACGTTATCCATGGTAACGGCGACAACAGGTTCTTGATGGGCATCATCGTTTCTGTTGGAGGCCATGATGATCAAGTGAAATTTGGAGAGTAAGCTTTGGTCTTTTGGGTGAAAAGATGAGGGATCTTGATTCAAAAAGACGGGGAAGCGGTGATTCCCACAGACGGTGCCACTAATCTGGAGTGATCAGACTGGATCTTCGTGGTCTTCCGTGTAGGGCAGAGATTATGGAAGTAGGAGATGAGGGGGTGTACCTACAAGTTACTTCGATACCAAAGTAAGTTTGGGCTAGAGAGAAAGCAAGTACAAAGATTTTAGGTATGATTTAGAATGTAGAATAGTGATCAAACCTGACCCTCTCAAGTGAGAGGGTATTTATAGAAGTAACCCCAGCGCGGGACCAAGGTCTCCAATGTGGCCGAAATATCTGGTCGACCACTGGGAGACTACCAGGTGGAGGATCAGGCGCGTGACCCTTTGACCTGGTCCAACTGTTTCCGTGAGATCCGAGGAAGCAGTTGGTCGCGTGAACTGTCAAGCGCGTGAGGTGGACGTCCTCAACGGACATATTGTGCCCAACGGCTATGTTGTGCCCAACGGCTAGATTGGTTGAATCCAGTTATTGGGCCTTGCCAATAGCTTGACTGGATTGGGCCTTGCCCTACTGTGGACCAAGCGTCTGCCCAGTCCAAAACAAGAGTGATTGAAAAATTTTGGTTTGCCTTTATTCAATTTGATTTGAGTCAGGATATATACATGATTTGAATCATACACACAAAATCTCAATTTTTCTTGATTTTCAAAGACTTTGAGATTTTTATTTCCACCTAACTTGAATAAATAACACACATGGTTGTTATTCCATTGACTAAAAGCATCATGATTAAGTTCAAATATAACCATTTGTTTATGCATTCTAAAAACGAATCGAATAAAACATGATTCAGATAGGATGTGTAATTATGAAGAAAACTCAATAAACAAAGTTAAATGAAAAAGAAAGCGATATGACAAGCAAAAAAATCATCGTATCGGGGTTCTCCCACTGAATGTATTCGGGACATGCAACTACAAAGTGGATAATTCATTCCACAAAGAAAGTTGGAACTTGGTCGAACAACTTTTCAGATTGGATGGAAGAATTTACCAATTTGAGTGGGATTGAAAGAGAATCAAATAAGCAAAAGTCAAAGGCGGAACATCCCATAGATATAGATTTAGACAGTGACACATTTTGTATGCATTTTAGTTTTTATATAACAATGTATTTATGGTTTATAGGAGAAACGGGTGAGGGAAGACCAAGTCGTGGATGTACTTTCGATATATCACCGTATAGTTACTATTAGCAAAGAGGTCATAGTTAGGGGAGAGTTTTAGTAAAGCACTCCTGAGATGGCCACTCTACAGACAATCTTAGAAAAGACACGGCATGGGTTGTAATATAGGAGGCAGAGGAGGAACATTGGCGTTAGATAAATCCAATAGAGAAATTTTAATTTTAATTTTAATATTAACATTTTAAGAATTTGTATGGTTTATTGTATTTAATGAACATTGATGTATAATTTACCAACATTTTGTTTGACAATTTGATCTTATCAATAAATGAATAAATGACTAATGTGTATGGGCTATTGTTGGTGCCATTTGAAAAGGACTTATAATTTATGATTTATTAATAATAAAAAAATTTCTCAAAGTTACTGTCAAGGGGTGCAATATTGTTGTGGGATATTTTTGGATTTTGAAATTCGAAATCACCTCAATTTTAACCATATTATGAAACACATGTCCAAGTCAATGCATGGAGTGTATTTGGGGATTGAAATCAAAATTTTAATAGGGCATATTCGAAGATTGAAATTCAAATTGTTTTTTTTTTTTTTGGTAAAAATGGGAGTGTCTTTTTAATAAAGTGATTTTGTTATAAAATAGGTGCATCCTATTTCAATTTACATACGCCGCGAAGGACATTTTCCTATTTCCATAGAATGTGTGAGCACTACATGTCCATGTAGTGAGAATCACCCTTTTTACAAATAGGTGTCTACTTGGATAACAATTTAACATGAATCAATCCATTTTTATGGTTATAGTTTATAAACCAAACCACTTGTTCTGAACCGATTTAAAACTGATTCTAAATGGATTTTGATTTTAATCCAAATTATTTAGTTAAATTTAAATTTTATTTTCTTTAAATTATATCAATTCTTAAATTTAAATACTTAAACAAATTTAATAAGGTTTTAAAATATTTTTTCTTTGAAAATTTAAAAAAAAAAACATTTTAAAAAACAATTGGTTTACATTACGTGAAAATTGAATGGGTATTGTAGTTATAATGATTTTGTTGATTACCGTTATGCAATTGTCGTAATAGAATTAATTCAATCAGTATAATGCTTTTCTGGTTTTGTGTGAAACCTCACAAATTTTAATAGTCATTATGCAGAATAAGCTACAAATAATTTGTAGTAATAGCTTTATCAGGTTTGAAAATTAATTATAATAAAAGTAGCATATTGGGTTTTGGTGTAGAAGGATATCAACTTGGGGTTGTTTCTACTTTCCTGAACTGTAAAGTGGGCAAGTTCCCGTTTAAATTCTTAGGGTTAACAATTGATGGTAGACATAAGGCTTATGAATATTGGAAACCAGTTATTGACTCGTTCAAAAATCGATTGACAAATTGGAGGAGCAATAATTTATCAATAGGTGGGAGGGTTATTCTTCTAAACTCAGTTTTAACAAACTTGCCAGTACATTACTTTGCTATATTTATAGCACCAGTGAAAGTGATAAAAGAATTAAAAGCTATCCAAAGAAGATTCTTGTGGGCTGGCAAGGGGGACAGGGAGACTATAGCATGGGTAAAGTGGTCCTCAGTTTGTAAATCTAAAGTACAAGGAGGGTAGGAGTCAAGGATGTGGGCATATTCAACAAAGCTTTGGTAGCTAAATGGTTGTGGAGAATTAGTCATGAACAAGAGGCAATATGGAAAAGCATTCTAAGAGCTAGGTATGATGGGGATTTTCACAGTTTGTTCATTAAACAATGCGAAGATCAAAAGTACATGAGCTCTAGCTGGTGGAAGGACTTATGCAGACTTGCTTCACACTCTAATAATCAGGGCATATTCTATTACTTGGTGTGGAAGGTTGGCAATGGTGAAAGTACTTTATTCTGGTAATCAAGATGGATAGGTGATGTGGCTTTAAAACAGCAGTTTCCAACTCTGTATAATTCTTCTCCAAATCAGAACATACTGGTGAAAGAATGTGGATTTTGGGATGATGATGTGTGGAACTGGGATATCAGGGGAAGGAATGTAGTTCAGGCTAATGTAATGGGTGGATCAGTGATGGAATTACATAATTTATTGAGAGAGAGTAGGTTATCCAGCACAGAGGAAGATGTTGTTCTTTGGCCAAAAAAGATAGACAATTCTTTTAGTGTCAAAGAGTGTTACGATAGGTGGAATAGAAGAAACGAGACTGACATGCTGGAGGAGAATGTGATTGAAGCTATAGGATATCTTTGGAAACTTAAACTACCACTGAAGATTCTGATATTTGGGTGGAGAACTTTGTTGAACAGATTACCTACAAGGCATAATCTCATTAAAAGAGGGATTATTACAGCCCCAGATTGTATGCTCTGTGTTTACTGCTCTGAAACGATAGAGGACATCAATCATTTGTTCTTAGGATGTGCTAAAGTTAGGCTGCTATGGACTGAGTTGGAGAAATGGTTAGGTTTGAAGTTTCCTGCAGGGAATTGCTATATTGAAGTGTTCTTGTTATGGGCAAAAGTAGGTGGGGTGTATCAACATTACTCTTTGTTTGGGTATCAACTTGTTGGTGCATATGGAGAAATCGAAATGCAATTTTATTCAAATGGACTGATATTACAGAGAAAGACTTGTTGTTTGAAATCCAAATGATAACATGGAAGTGGAGAAAGAAACAGAAAATGAAGGGATATGAGGGGAGTTTTTATGAATGGTTTAAGATGCCCCTAACTTTATTATAAAAGCTACAGATTTTTGGGAACAAGGTTTCCTTTGAATATAGGGTGTTCTTGCTAGTTTGTTGAATAGTTTTTGAGACAAATGTAAATTGCTTAATATTTTTGTGCTTTCTTTGTTCTTCTAGCTATGTCCATGGTTGGGCTATTAGAATTTAGAAAGATTTCATTCATTTTGTAATTGGTGGCCTTAATGAATGAAGTTTTGATTATTGGAAAAAAAATAGAATTAATTTTTTTTCATTTTGAAAAACAAAATTCTGAATTTTTTGTAAAAAAAAAATTTAATGAAATTCAAAAAAATTAGGGAATTTCTCAATACACCACCCAAGTTTCTTAGGCACCATGTGAAATTTCATTTTTGCTCCCAGATTCCGGATTTGCACATCCGGACGTACCAAATTTTTAAAAAACGCTGATATGTTCCGGATGTGCACATCCGGAAGAATTTCTGATTTGCAAATCCGGAAAAAATCAAAAGAATTTCATAAAATCATTTACTTCTAAATATAATTAAATCCAATCTAATTAAAATCCAATATAATTAAAATTAATATCATTTTTTCAATATAATTAAATCCAATATAATTAAAATCTATATTAATTAAAATTAATATGATATTTAATATGATTAATTTTTTTCAATATAATTAATAGGATTAATATGGTATTTAATTCTAAATTATTTTTTTATATTGAAAAAATTAATTTAATTATATTGGATTTAAAATTATATGGTATTTACTTCTAAAATTGGATTTAATTATATTGGTATTTAAAATTATATGGTATTTACTTCTAAATTATAATTAAAATTATATGGTATTTACTTCTAAAATTAATTTAATTATATTGAATTTAATTATATTGAAAAAATTATATTAATTTTAATTATATTGGATTTAATTATATTGAAAAAATCATATTAAGTTTAATTATGTTGGATTTTAATTATATTGGATTTAATTATATTTAGAAGTAAATGATTTTATGGAATTCTTTTGATTTTTTCCGGATTTGTAAATCAGAAATTCTTCCGGATGTGCACATCCGGAACATATCAGCGTTTTTTAAAAATTTGGTGCGTCCGGATGTGCAAATCTGGAATCTGGGGGCAAAAATGAAATTTCACATGGTGCCTAAGAAACTTGGGTGGTGTATTGAGCAATTCCCAAAAATTAACTTTAAAATAATTCAAAATATAAAATTGGTTTATAATGTGTATATGATGAAACATTAAAAGAGACAAACATATCAATTTAACAAATAATAAAATTTGAATACTCAATAACTAAACCACATTATTATTATTATAAAAACCGGTTTATATTTGAATAACAAAATGGATAACCACATTTATATTTTAGCATTTAGTTTGGATTTTTAAAAGTAAAACAATTTAGATATTAATCTAGTTAACAATAACCGGTTTTTCTGCACACTCCTATTTACAATATAATTCATGCTAAATATGGGCTAAACGAATTGGTTTGTTATATTTGATTCATTTTGATCACTGTAGTCCGTTCAATTTTCTGAAATGTTTCAAAGTTTGTATACTATATATAATAGCCAAAATACATTCCGCTCTCCTTTATTCTTTTCCTTAATAACTTTTTGGTTCTTTTTGTTTTTTGCTTTTCAGTTTAATCCTTTAAGTCACAAAACATTTGCAACATTAGAAAAAAAACATAATCTCTATTGCAAAAAAAATTGACATGTAATTCCAATCCTTTGTGGGTGTTTATACAGTGCCAACAAATCTTATCTAGATAAGTAGATAAACATGCCATCATCTTCTTCCTCATAACAATAATTTTCCAAAAATTTTCTAAACCTAGAAAATTAGTAATTCACAAACAAACATTCCACATGTTAGTTCTTGTATTCCATAGATTACAAATGTAACCATTCCAAAATACACTTATTTAGTACCCTAAAAACAACCATTCATGTGTTCATCTTCAAAGAAATTTGAAACTCACATTTTGGTGTGAAAAAATTTGTATTTTGCATTGTAATAAAAAATGGACCGAATAAGTTCTAAGATTTTTCATTTTCCTAAGTTCAAATATTTGAAGATGAAGTTTCAAAACCATGTGGTTACTGTATGGAACACAATCTTAACTTAAAGAACCATTTTGTTTCAATAATTAAATTTGAAAGACTATATTTAGTAAATATTCATTATGCATTTAGATAAATGACAATGAAAATGTATGCACATTCTTACATTTTAGACAATCACTTATGTCTATATATATATATATATATATATATATATATATATATATATATATAAAAGAAAAAAGGTGTTCCAAAAACAAACCACCATATCAAATTATTGTACATTTATTTTTACTTCTTCAAATATAGAAAGATGAAATTGTAGTCTGTCACATTCATATATTATCAACATACAAAAGGATGTTGTTTTATTAACATTCACATATAAAATAAATACATGAATTACACTTACATTTCATAATAAAAATGGTAAATAAAATTTATAAAATGGGACGTATATTTTACACAATTGCTAGCTAACTAGGTATTCAATATATGAATATTAAATAATTATCTCAAAAGTAAAAAATAATAATAAAAAAAAAGTGAAGAAATGATAGATGAGAGATGAGAATGTGTGATTTTGGCTTTGTAGGGGACCCCTAAAATAAGAGGGGGTGAGTTTGGGTGGTATAGGATAAGGATGTGTAGAAAGAGATTTGCGTCTGTTTGTTTTGGCATTAGACTTGCAAAATACGTGAGATTGACATAGAAAACGTAGATCCAAACACTCACGAAGACACATTGCAATGAACTTGTTGAGATCGAAAGAAGCTAATTTGAGCATAAGGGAGTATTGATTATAGGTGGCTTGTAACTTAAACTTCCTAAGCTGTATACACAAAGGTTATTATCTTGTTTTGATATCTCACTACTTCTTGTGCTCTTTAAGAAAGGAACATTGCAAGAAGAGTAAGAAGATGATGAGGTTCCTATCAAACTTGCTTCACATAGAGTTACAATCTCTGAATTACCACCATCCATAGCACTTTCACAGTTATTTCCGTCAACGGATGGTATATCTAACTTGTATGCTCCATTTCTGTCTGTTGTTCGGTTCACTGAAAAACTTATCTGCTCGTTGCTTCTTGGTGAGCTCGCTCTAAATCTGCACTCTATATGAACCTCAACACCTGATATATATATCATAGACATCAACAATGAAATATAGATACATATACAAATACCAGAGACACTAACACTGACACGTAAACATCAGTAATGATTAAAAAAATAAAAGCTTTGTTATTTTGTCGGTGTCAGATATACAAGACATTGAAACGTATTAGATACCAGACATGACAAAAGATGAACCAGGTACTTAGTACTTACCTGACAAGAAGTAACTGTGTTTAGAGAAAGTTCCAGTTGAGCATGTATCACAATAAACAACTCCTACAACGCTGATAGTTGTTGTATTTGAGGGATTTTGAGCAATGAGAACAAAGGGATAACTGAGTAACAGAGATGTCAGAAGAAGGAAGAGACCGATTGGATCCATGTGGAATATTGGAATCAAACACTTCTACAAAATTAGCTGCTAGTGTATGTATATATCAGTTGTGGGGTTCGGTTTGAATCGATTTTAAAATATTTAGAGATCCAATAAAATTCATTTTCAGCTTTTTAGTTTATTTTAGATTGGTCACAATATTTTTAGTTAGATAATCTTAGATGTGAAGCTATGTG
The DNA here is from genome assembly GCA_022829125.1 of Lathyrus tuberosus. Lineage (NCBI taxonomy): Eukaryota > Viridiplantae > Streptophyta > Magnoliopsida > Fabales > Fabaceae > Lathyrus > Lathyrus tuberosus. The sequence goes on from JALAZF010000137.1 coordinate 2,438,320, forward strand.
ACAATGCTAAGTGCAATACTTAATTGATAATATTAGACTTTATAGATGGAATGAACCCGTGAGTGTTCAGTGGTGGACCAACCACCCCATATTGGTAGTATATATATTATATATAATATTCACTACAAACAAAGACATGTGAAGAGAAAGTGTTGTTGGCTTGTGGCACAAAAAGAGAGGTGATTTTGTAACAAAATATATAGATAGACAGATCAAAGTCTTACTCATTACAGCCACAAATTTTAGTGCAATTTCAGTTTCATGTTGCGGGCCATTTGACAGAACAAATCTTGCTCATAAAAGTACATTTTATGATTGATTGCACTTAGTGGATCAGCCGAGCAAATTTGTATTTGGGGACTCCGCACAGTTATAGTACATGTTTGATAGCACGGTAAATTTGTTGAAATTTCTGTAAGTCGTTGCTAACTGATTCAGATTTTTTAAAACATTGTTTCTAACAACTAAAACGATATCTGTGGAACTAAATAGTAATATCGCCAAGATGATAAATATCGAGAAAAAAACAACTTATAAAGTCATATAGCTTTTTTTAACAAAATGCATTTGATTTAGATTAAGGGGTATAGTAAAAACTTAAGACACTTGTACTGTATCACTTTTGTACTTGTAAGGTGCATGCATCAATAATGATCAAATTTTAGTTGCACGTCAAGTTGACAAATAATAAATAAAACGACAAGTTGTCCGAGTTCTCCTTCTGTTTTTCCTTCTTTTTACAAGAGAACTACGATGATGGAGTACAACGATAGTTATGGAGCCTGTACACCTGGTGTTTGTGTTAACCACTGCATTTATTTTGGACCATTGAGCTGCAATCATTTCAATTTCTTCAACTCTCAAAGAATGTACCATAGTTAACAACTTAAACTTCTGAATATGAAGGCTCTGTGGACAAGGACGAGTCTGCGCCATAATTCCAAAGGCTCTTCAGCTCACCTCTTACAAGTCCAAGTATGATAATCACGCCTGTTGATTTTATCAAATTAAAAAATGACCCGGCATGAGAGAGCTAAAACAATGGTAACGCAAACAACTTGAGATATGATTTCCACCCAGAACTAGTTACCTAGAGTGCATGGAACAAGGTAGAGGAGTGCAGGTTGTCCATTTCCGTCCATCAGATATAGCCCCAAATATGTGAAAACGAGGCCTGAAATGTAAAAAGACACTCTCTCATGATATACGAGAATAATGATACTAATCAACATTACAAGTTTAAATAGTGAGAAAGTTTAAATGATTTATAAGAAAATCAATAACCATGCTTGAGAAAGTAGAGCTACTTGTGCTTTGTCAATCAAACAAAAATAAACAGATGATCATGAGTTGCTTGGATGTTTGGTTGGCATCTCATTCATGCTGATCTAAACTACACTTGGTGTAAATTTGAATTAGCACTCCATTACACACACAAAAAAAAGGTTTGGCAGAAACTGAAATTTCATTTAATGAATATTGGAAGCAAACAACATAATTAAGTAGGTAGAGTAATTTACGAAGAGGGTGATAGGTACAAAATTTCTAAGTGAAGCTGTGGTCACACCTGTGCTATGAAGAGGGTGATAGGTACAAAATTTCTAAGTGAAGCTGTGGTCACACCTGTGCTATGAAGAGGGTGATAGGTACAAAATTTCTAAGTGAATATGTGGTAACACCTATGCCCACTAGTGTTAACTAGCCCCCTCTCAAGGCATATTCACGTCTGCAGCTTGTAACCCTTATTTCTCCACTCACACATCCACAACTAGTTATAGGTCTTTCAGGGTTCACCCTTCACCCTGTTAAGAGTCTCATATCAAATAAATGGAGGCAATTCCCACTTTACAAACCGGTTTTATAAGGTTGAGTTAGACCCAACCAAATTTCTAATATGGTATCTGAGTTTATCCAAGATCCGTTGGACCACATGCTATCAAGTTTCTACTATAAGACCACCCACCATTTATATCCACGCAACAAGCCCAATAGTGTTGGGCGTGAGGGGGCATGTTAAGAGTCTCACATCGAATGAGATATGCCCAGAAAATATATTTATAAGTGGAGGAGAAACCTCACCTTACAAGTCAGTTTTGTAAAGTTAAATTAGGCTTGATCAAATTTCTAATACTCCCTTTTTAACAATGTTGAAATATTTCTTATTTAAAACTATTTATTTTCTTGTTTAAGTGTCATTATATTACTCCTAAAATAAAGGAGTTAATTTTGTATTTTCTCTCCTATAAAAAGAGCCCTTTTTTCTTCATAATAATATAACAGAAATATCACCCATATGCTTTTCTACATGGTATCATGAGCTCTGTTAGGACTAGGAAAAAAATTTCTGACGACCCGTTCTTTTATCCGACCCAACCAATCCAAACTATGGTGGACCCTACCCAAACACCACCTCCTCCCGGAGGAGGTCGTGGAGGCGGCGGCGGCAGCGCCAACAATTCCGACGGCAGCGCCAACGTCAATTTCGGCGGCACCAACAACAATTCCGGCGGAGGAAGTGGATTTACCATGCCAGAAATGCCTAGGTTCATGACAAACAACAATTTTAACGGTGGATTCAGTTATGGCAGAGGTGATCCCAACCACAACATTTTTGAGTCCGGTTATGACTACCCATTTGATGGTGGTTGCAGTAACTCAGGAGGTGGAGGTCAAAATAACTCTCTTCAGGTTAATGTTCAGAAACTAGATGGCTCAAACTACGCTGAATGGTCCCAAACTGTTCGACTTATTCTAAAAGGTAAAGGGAAGTTGGGTTTTCTTACAGGTGATGTTCCGGTGCCTGCAACAACACATCCTAATTACAGGTTCTGGAAATCTGAAAACTCTTCTATTATTGTCTGGCTTATTAATACTATGGAGGTAGGTATGAGAAAAACATACATGTATCTGCCTACAGCAAAAGATATTTGGGATGCTGTAAAACTGTCTTACTCTGATATTAAAAGTTTCTCTCAAATTTATGATCTAAAATCAAAGTTATGAAATTTAAAGCAGAATGACATGGATGTCACCACCTACTATAATGAATTGATGGCCCTTTGGCAAGAGTTGGATCAGTGCTATGATTATAACTGGAGGTGTACTGAAGACAGTGTTCAGTTTATTAAGACGCAAGAGATCGACCGTGTCTTTATTTTTCTTGCTGGTCTCAACAAGGAACTCGATGAAGTAAGAGGTAGAATTCTTGGAAATAATCCACTACCAACTATCCGAGAAACCTTTTCAGAAATCAGAAGGGAGGAGGCTAGACAAAGAGTGATGATGGGAAAGTCAAACTCAGCAACTGGTGGTTCTGCCCTTGTCACAAACAACTTCAATAAAGACAACAAGAAATATGGTAAGAGGGTAAACCCTGGTGTGATCACTGCGAACGTTATTATCACACACGTGAGACTTGTTGGAAAATTCATGGAAAGCCTTCTAATTGGGGGTGAGGGTCGTGCACTTCACGCAACTTCTGATCAAGAGCCACAGTCCTCCTCAAATGCATTTCCATTCACTAACGAACAACTAGATCAAATGTACAAACTCCTCGAGTCTCAAACACCTTCGTGCTCCATAGCCCAGAAAGGTAACTTCCCAAAATCAGCTCATCTTAGTGTCATTCCTAATCGTACATGAATCATTGATTCTGGAGCCACCGATCATATGACCGGTGAATCCAGTTTATTGTCTTTATATAAACCATGTGCAGGAAATTCCAAAATTAAAATAGTTAATGGCTCTCTTTCAGCCGTGGTAGGAAAAGGTTCTATTGTTTTGTCTCCCTTACTAACCATCCAAGATGTGTTATATGTCCCAAATTTATCTTGCAACTTCTTATCTGTCAGTAAGCTAACCACAAATAAAAATTGTCAAGCTCATTTCTTTGATACTCATTGTGTATTTCAGGATTTGATGTCGTGGAGGGTGATTGGCACTGCTGAGAAAATTGCTGGACTCTACTACTTGGAAGATGAACCAAAAACCAGACATCAATTTGGACCAATAAGTTTTTCTTCTGAGAAAAGTGCTGGACTCTACTACTTGGAAGATGAACCAAAAACCAGACATCAATTTGGACCAATAAGTTTTTCTTCTGTTAAATCTTTTTTTGTTTCCAATAATAAGGATGACATCATGTTGTGGCATCTAAGGTTAGGCCACCCTAGTTTTAAGTATTTAAGTTCATTGTTTCCTAAACTTTTTGTTGAACAAGACATTTCTTCACTTCAATGTGAGGTTTGTGAGTTTGCTAAACATCATCGAAGTTCTTTTCCAATTCAATCTTATAAACCTTCAAAATCTTTTTCAATGATTCATAGTGATGTTTGGGAGCCTAATCGAACAAGTACTTTATCCAACAAAAAATGGTTTATCACTTTCACAGATGATCATACTAGACTTTGTTGGGTATACTTGTTGAAAGAAAAATTTGAGGTAGGTCAAATAATTCAAAACTTTTGTAAATTGGTGCAGACACAATTTAACACCCAAATACAAGTGTTTAGAACTGACAATGGTACTGAATTTTTTAATAAAATTGTTGAAAATTTTTTCCTTGAAAACGAAATTGTGCATCAAAGTTCATGTGTTAACTCACCCCAACAAAATGGGATTGCAGAGAGGAAAAACTGGCACCTTCTTGAAGTTGCACGAGCACTACTCTTCTCTACCAATGTCCCTAAATATTTATGGGGTGAAGTTGTCTTGACAGCTGCACATTTAATAAACCGAATGTCATCCCGTGTTTTGAAATTTCAAACTCCTTTGCAAAGTTTTTTGAAATATTTTCCAATTGCTACCGTTCTATCTGATTTACCACTTAAAATATTTGGATGCACAGCTTTTGTTCACGAACACAAGTATCTTGGTAAACTTGAACCCCGTGCAATCAAATGTGTTTTTATTGGGTATTCATCTTCTCAAAAAGGTTATAAATGTTTTGATCCTAATACAAAGAAAATATTTGTAACAATGGATGTTACTTTTTTTTAAAACAACCCTTTTTATGGTAATGATCATCTTCAGGGGGGAAAACAAATGAAGATTCTCCTGAATTGTTTGAAAACTTAATTATCTCAGAAGATGTGTATATATCACATAATTCTGTTCCATGTACATCTGCACCTAAAGAAAATGCCTTGAAAAAATTAGATGAACCTACTCCTTCCATGAGTAAGGATCAATCAGAATCCGAGGCAACAAATCAAAACAAAGATCAAACAAATGTTTTTTCTGAAATTAATCAAAATGCACCAGATAAAGATCATTATAATGAAACAAAAAAAAGATTTGAGGAAGGAAATTCAATTTGGAAAGGCAAAATTTATACCAGAAGAAACAATGATCAAGTAGTAGAAGACCCTATTCCTCAGCTCAGCCAAGAATCTGAACCGAGTGAAAGTCAACCAACTCAGACAGGTAAATCTCTCCTTGATCCTAATTCTCTATATACCGACCTTGATGTTCCCATAGAACTTAGAAAACAATATACTGATCTTAATGTTCCCATAGCCTTTAGGAAGCCAGGTAGGCCATGTACTAGGCACCCCTTGTTTAACTTTGTATCATATTCAAACTTGTCTCCCTCTTTTGCTGCGTTTACTTCTAATCTATCTAGTGTCAAAATTCCTAAGAATGTACAGGAGGCTCTAGAAATTCCAAAGTGGAAGGAAGCTGTTTTTGAGGAGATTAAAGCTCTTGAAAAGAATAAAACTTGGAGTGCCACAACTCTGCCAGCAGGTAAAAGAACCGTGGGATGTAAGTGGGTGCTCACAATAAAGTACAATTCTGATGGATCAATCGAAGGTACAAAGCTCGATTGGTTGCAAAAGGATTCACTCAGACCTATGGCATAGATTACTCAGAGACCTTTGCTCCTGTTGCAAAGCTTAACACAATCAGAATACTCTTATCCCTTGCTGCTAACTTAGACTGGCCTCTCCATCAGCTAGATGTCAAAAATGTCTTTCTCAATGGTGATTTAGAAGAAGTATATATGAATTGTCCTCCAGGTTTTGAAGAAACCTTTGGGACACAGGTGTGTAAACTAAAGAAGTCCTTGTACGGGTTGAAACAATCTCCGAGAGCTTGGTTTGAAAAGTTTACTCAGTCTGTGAAGAAACAGGAATATACTCGAGGACAAGCAGATCATACGTTATTAACAAAGTCAGGTCAAAATAGAATGATAACTGTTTTGATAGTCTATGTTGATGATATTATTCTTACAGGTAATGATGAGATAGAAATGGAGAGATTAACAAGAAACTTAGCAGCAGATTTTGAAATCAAAGACTTGGGTCCCCTCAAGTATTTCCTTGGCATGGAAGTAGCAAGGTCAAAGAAATGAATTGTTGTTTCTCAGAGAAAATATGTTCTTGATCTCCTACAAGAGACAGGTATGAGTGGTTGTAAGCCTACTAATACACCGATGGACGAAAGTGTCAAATTTTGGGAGAAAGGGGACACACCAGTTGACACTGGAAGATATCAGAAGTTGGTTGGAAAATTAATATATTTGGCTCATACTCGTCCTGACATTGTTTTCTCTATTAGTGTTGTAAGTCAATTCATGCATGCACCATATGAAGAACACCTTGAAGCTGTGAACAGAATCTTGAGATACTTAAAAGCAACTCCAGGAAAGGGGTTATTCTTCAAGAAGACCAATAATAAAAATGTGGCAATATTCACTGATGCAGATTGGGCAGGGTCCATTATTGATAGAAAATCAACCTCGGGTTATTGCACATATGTGTGGGGGCACCTAGTGACTTGGAGAAGCAAAAAACAAGGAGTAGTTGCAAGAAGTAGTGCTGAAGCTGAGTTTAGAGCAATGGCCCAAGGAATTTGTGAAGGTATGTGGATTCTCAGAGTTCTAAAAGAACTGAAGATAGAGGTAGAACTCCCATTGAAATTGTACTGTGACAACAAGACAGCTATAAGCATGGCTCATAATCCGATTCAACATGATCGTACTAAACATATCGAGATCGATCGTCATTTCATCAAAGAAAAGATAGACTCTGATACTCTCTGCTTGCCATTTATCCCTTCCAATCAACAAACCGCTGATATTTTGACCAAAAGCTTGGGAAGAGCAACATTTGAATACTTGATCAGCAAGTTGGGCATGATTGACATCTATGCACCAACTTGAGGAGGGTGTTGAAATATTTCTTATTTAATACTATTTATTTTCTTGTTTAAGTGTCATTATATTACTCCTAAAATAAAGGAGTTAATTTTGTATTTTCTCTCCTATAAAAGGAGCCCTTTTTTCTTCATAATAATATAACAGAAATATCACTCATATACTTTTCTACAAACAATAATATAAAAGCTGCAACACTTGAGAAAATATAAATCAACTATGGTTTAATGTAAATTCTTTTTGGTGGCTTAGAAAGGGATTAGGCAGAAAATGTAAGAGCCAATGAATCAAACAAAAAGGTTAAATGAGGTTATGGTATGATAATCTCAACAAAGGAAGGGTTAAATAAGGTTATGGTATGATAATCTCAACAAAGGCTGGATATTTTTCATCCATAATCATTTTCTTAACGTATCGACGTATCGTTCAGAGTCTCGCACTCGAAAAGATTTGGCTTGAAATAGTATTTATAATTCGAGTGGGAGACGTCTTTTATTTTACAAGTCAGTTTAGTAGGGTTGAGTTTAACTCAATCCAAAGTAAGAATACAATTTTTACTACCAAATCTAATCAGCCAATGCATGAATAAAGTCAAGAAATACGGCCTTAATGTACATGAAGTAAAAAATAAGCAGCAGTTCTGATGAAGGAGAAAATTATAAATTAATCAATACTAAAACAGAACAAAAGAACTTACCAATGCCATAGCCAATTACCATCCAAAGAAAATATCCATTTAATGCTCCCTTCTTATTATCTTTATCAAATCTAGACAACCAAAAGACGGAATAAATATGTTAAAACAAAGCATCATATCAGAAGTACATAAATAAAAGCTTCCTGGAGCAAAAATTAAAATAGAAGTCTAGTCACATCAAATCATCTTGGCTATGTATGGAACAATATCCACATGACAGAAGGCTTGGAGAAGTCATAAAATTTGATCAAGTTTTATTTGTGTGCAAATGATGTGATTTTTTTTTTTTTGGAAAGCAGTGGTGGTGGTGGTGTGATATTATGACTAGATGTTTAGCATAAGTTATCAAAATTCATGCCATAAAGCAGAAGCAATATAATCAAATTGCACATAGGCATCGTGAAAAAATTCCAGTTATCAGAAGTGAGGGATATAGCAAAAATGGATTTGAAGATGTATTACGAGACTTTGTGTGTGTGTGTGTGTATTAATGGGTTAAATATACTTTACTCCTCTGCAATGTGAACGAGTTTTTGTTTCTCCCCGTAATTTTTTTTTATTCCCCTTGTAATGTAAAGATTCTTTTGTTTTGACCCCTTAGTTGACAACTTGGACACTGAATCTTCAATTTTGCTGACAAGGTCTAGGTGGCTTTTTTTTATTTTTTTTTTTTATCTAATTAGTCACATGTTTCCTTGATAATACAAAGCAGCCCCATCACACTTAACCAAGTCCATAATACTAGGACTCAGAGTAACAATCCCAGAAGGAGAATCCCTAAGTAACATATCACACAACAGAGTCTGTGTCTTCAAAACCCGTTTCTCCAACGAAAACTGAAGCCCGAAAGCCTGCATTAGAAACTCACAAGCATACCTAAGAGGAAAAGGAATACACCAAGCAAAAGTATGATGACAAACAACAAGACCCCAAAGCCTCATCAAGCCACCAATCCCACCACCGTCTTCATCATTCCCATTAATAATAACAGCCATAGCCAAAGAAGCAATTGAACCCATATTTGCCATGTACTGAGCATGACAACCATGAGGAGCACGGAGCGTACTCCCAACCAAACAAACAGGCTGAACATGTGCCTCATCCTGAAAAACCCTAACAGGAGAAACATTACAATCCACAATCATCCTATCCCTATTCTGCTTAAACAAAAACCTAGAAGCCTGAGGAATATCAGTAGCAGGATAATGCAAACCAATATAAGGCTCTAAATTAACCCTCTTACTCTCAGCAGCAACCTCACCATGCTCATACTCATGAACCTTGTAAACCATAACCCTATCATAACCAGTCAATTCCCTAACACTCTCAACAACAGCATCACAAAGAAGCTTAACATCACCACCAGGAAGCGCGCCCGGAGCTGCAAAATCGCCCGAGCCGCAAGCTATTGAGACTGAACAGCACCAGCAATCAAAAGGGCTGGATCCTCAGATCTTGCAGGTTCCAAATCAATAGCAACACCAACATCAATTCGATCAAGAATTCCATAAAAAGGCTTAGCAGTAGAATGAGAGTGGATCCAAATAGGATTCATTAAACTAATCTCCCGAGCTGAAAAAGCTTTCTCAAGAAGTACAGAACGGGAATTAGTAAAATGAGACCGAACATCAACGCCTAAAGCGAAAAACGAAGAAGAATCATCTTTTATAGAAGGAACCGATTGAGGAGCTATACCAAGTATGTCGCGTGCATTTTCAGAGTAAGCAAGAACACGAAAAGAAGTTTCGTTGACGGCAATCATTGAATCGAAAGGTTGAATGAAACCCTGGAATGGAAGATGAAGAAGAAAACGATGGAATGAATAGAGAAGAAAAGGCAACATGTCACTAATTTTAAATAAAGAAAAAATAAAATAACTTAAAATTAGAAGAAAAAAAGAAAGAAAAAAAAACCTATATAGGCCTCGTCAGCAAATCTGACAATTCAGTGTCCAAGTTGTCAACTAAGGGGCTAAAACAAAAGAATCTTTAAATTACAAGGGGGAATCAAAAAAATATTACGGTGGATATACCAAAATTCGCTCACATTGCAAGGGGTAAAGCATATTTAACCCTATATTAATTGTGTCCAACTAGTTATGAGTAGAATATATTTTGTTTCCATTCACGATCCTGGTACAAATATCAGTAAAAGTTGTCTAGACATGTCTAGTAATGATAAGACCATGCAGAACCTTCTTTCATACAAAGTGGCAGTGAGCATCAATACGCTATCTTCTTCAATGAAATACAATATTAGAGGGAAAATGCATAGCAGCTTGATTCTCACACCAGCAAAATTGTTTCAACTTTCAACAGATATCACTACAAAATATGGTAGGAAAAATATACACTATTCACTGAAAGCTATGTGTACATCTTTTTCGACTGAGCTATATGTAAATCTTAAGCTTGTAAATCTTACAATTACATTCGACATTTAGAAAATAAGCAATTTGGTACCTATGAGCAAAGGAAACAAGCAAACCAGGAAAGATAATATCTCCAAATCCAATCATGTCGTAACCACCCCATGCATCAAAAAGACGAGGAAATTTCAAAAGCATGGGAATTGCTTCACCACCAGCCTTGTCACCTCGAGCAACCTGTAAAAGAAGACTCATATCATGTATGATTGGGACAAAACACAGTTTTCTCTTCCTTTTAATCAAACATAATTATATTAGAGATAGAAAACAATAGTTATATTTGATAAGAATAAAAGAGCAGTTGCTTTATTCATTATTTAACTCTTTAACTGTACGCATGTGCATTCACACCGAACACAGGTTCTTGCTAGACACTTAAGTTATAAATAATCTACGGTATAAGAAGCTACACTTGAGCATTCACATAGAACACAGATTCTCGCTAGACACTTAAGTTATAAATAATCTACAGTATAAGCAGCTACACTTGAGCATTCACACAGAACACAGATTCTCGCTAGACACTTAAGCTATAAATAATCTACAGTATAAGAAGCTACACTTGAGCATCACACAGAACACAGGTACACGCTAGATCCTCCTTTTCTTCACTGTAACAGGGCAGGAGAAATGCTTAACTCTTTTCAGTAACAAACTTCCCTTTTCTGTATTTTGTAATACACTTCACTTCTCTTTCTTCTTTTCTTGGCAAAACAAAATATTGTATGTACTCTTGTGATCGAGCGTCTCCAAAACAAGGGCTTTTGGGTAATATAGAGAGTGGGTTTCCATTTCCCCTCTCACCTCATTGGCTTTTTTATCAAACTTTTGTGTTGCCCCATTATATTCCCTCATCATAACTTCATCATTGCTCCAGTTATCCACCTTGTTTGGCCAAGAACAAGGTTCTTAACAACTGTGCTTACCGTCCGTTGTGATCCAAAACATGGCCATCACAATTCACAACCCTCTTCTAGCATTTGGCGTTTCCATTGCTCACTCTTTACCATCTCTTGTTGGGGAGTCTGGGGGAATGCCGGAAGCAACAACGAACAAATGCTCCAACACCGACAAGAGATCAGACACCAGATCTACACCAAAAAGACTCGAAGTTGAGAGAATATGGGTCACCTCAACTCTCTTATATATATCCAATATTGAGTTCATTCATAGTCAATGTGCAACTAACCATTCACACTTGAACCTAGCAATCTCCCCTCAAGTGTGAATTTTCCACATCTTAAGTAATCTCCCCTCAAATGTGAGTTTTCCACATCTTAAGCAATCTCCCCTCAAATGTGAATTTTCCACATCTTAAGCAATCTCCCCTCAAATGTGAATTTTCCACATCTTAAGCAATCTCCCCTATGATTTTCACATACCAAGATAATTAATAAATGTGTTAATTTTGATAAACTTTTGGTCATTTTTCTATAATACCCTAAACTTATTTATTATGTCATTCCATTTTGTCTTTCAGCAATAAATAGTTAAAGGTACTCCCTCCGTCCTACAATGAGCGACCCAGTTGACTATTTCATACATATTAAGAAAAGTGTATAAATGAACGAGGGAGAATGATGTTTTTACCAAAGTACCCATTATCAAGTATTGGGAGTGATGAAAGTTGTAATGATTAAAGGATAGGATTAAAGGGTAGAATTGGAGAAAAAAACGAATTAATTTGCATTGTAAATTGAAATTGGTCTTTCATTTTGGGACACTTTTATTTTGCAAACGGGTCGCTCATTGTGGGACAGAGGGAGTATCTGTTTAGAGTCTCACATTAGATGAGAGATGGCTTGAATATGTTTATAACTTGCGGGTAATCCTTATTTTACAAGCCAGTTTTATAAGGTTTAGGTAGGCTTAATCCAAACTGTAAGAGTATTATTGACAAAACAATAATTAATGTTGCATTGAACTTTGAAAACGACGAATAAATAGGAACAAAATTCTTCAAAAAAGTGACAATTAAAAAAGTAACAGGGGATACTTTCTTATATTATAACACTGCTAAAAGGATACTTTGCCCTCTGACTACATTTTCTAGTATCTCCTCACTTTCTACCAAAATTTCCTTTGAAGATGCAAACTGCACTAAGAAGATAAAAGTGAAGAGCTAAAGTATTACTTGAACAGGTGAATACTTACTGCAATCATGACACTTTCATTGAATATCAACGGAGATATGAACACCCAAAAGATGTCGTAGGCAAAGGCAGAAGATAGGAGTACAGTCGCAACCTATTAAATTAGATGAATAAGAAAATGACAATAATAGTAATTTATGACATACAGACCAAATTAAGAAAGGGAAGAATGGTTAATTAATTGTAGATATTTGGAATCCATTTAGGTACCTTAATATTGGGTAATTGAGCCAATTGCAAAACTGTTATCATCAAACAGATTCCCTGTTAAGAACAAAAAATACATTAAGTGAACAGCTATCAGTCAAAGATCAATCACACAGTTAATCATTGGTTATCGGTCTCAAACATACAAGATAGTAAACCAACTTCCAGTGCAATGCTTCATGAAGCTCAATAGGAACCAACCAAGATGTATTTGGCCCATGTGTGCAGACTCATACACAGACAATATTTAATGATTCAACAATAATAAACTTGAAGAATATGTGCAGGGAAAAGGAAATAATGGTCAAAAGATTTCCAGTTTATAAACTAATGAACTGCGCTCAAGTAATCAGGTGGTTAAAATGTTAAAACTTCAAAGAATGGTGGATGATGAACCAGTTGTTAAATCAATTAGAAACTTAATAGGTGAGCTATAAAATTTGTTAAACCATGAATTACTGTTTTGAAACTTTTCTACAAATGCACACCAGTATGTGCTAGTGTTTGTACACTTTATGTAATTTAAGCTTACGTTACTTGGAAATCTACTACAGAAACCATTGCAAACTTTTCACTGTACATATGAGTACTAGGACAATCTACTAGAGAAACCATTGCACACTTCTAATCTAGTTTATCATACAAAGCTTCTAGCTTCCTCTCAACTTCAAATGACAGACAGTATTCACAAACAACTTTCAAGAAATGGAATTGAATATGAAACTTACAGAAAGACCTGTCATGAAGGTACTAAAATATGAAACTTACAAGAATGTCTTGGCCAATCCACGAATAAGATTCACGTCGAGTAGCAGCCCAGAAAACAGCGAATGCCACACAGAATAAAAACACTAACAGCGAGAAAATAGAAATCTCTCCAAATAGAGGTACATTCACAGTCTTCTGACCACAATTTTGCCATTTCCTGTTCACATCAAAATTGGTAAGAAAAAATAAAGGATTGACAAAATTAACAGAATGCTAGGCATGCAGAGAGAACATTGATTTCCTTTTCTTTCCAGAGAGAGAGAGAGAGATTGGCCGTACCTTAAAGTGAGGCTTGTAATACAATTGTGCATCCCCTGAAAATGAATTCAAACTTATATTAATTGAAGAGGAAATTAAAGATTTTGATTTTGTATGTTAATGATAATGAAGAGTGATGATATTGATATCTTTGGTCTTAATGTCTTTAACATAGACACTGCCACTCTATTCCTCTCCTATTCTTTCCTTCATGCAACTTATGTATGAAATCAACAAGGTTAATTTGGTATATATTAGTAAATGTCAAATACTTGGAACTGCTAATAGCTTAATAAAAAGTCAGTATATGGACAGAAATTTGAATCGTGCATGATAGGGAACTAATACCCTCCATCTTCATGCATACTTATGAAATATGATCTTTTCTCAATTTGCAATAATGGAAGTAAAAGCCATGGAAAGAATGAATTACATTACCTGAACACCAGAAATGCAGAAAAGTATAATGAGCACCCACATAAACCATGCTGACATGAAGAAGAACAACAGAACAAGAAAGGTAGATGCTGCTATGACAAATACGACAGCAGCCTTTGAATTAATGTTAAGAACTTGCTTATCATAACCACCTCTTGCTGCTGCAGCATTTTGTGATTCCTAGCAAAAGATTACAAAGGTATATATGTAAAAAGCTATGCATTTTCCATCTCAGCATTGACAAAAGCATGTCCCCATATCCAAAAATCGCTTACTCAAAGCATCATCAACAGGCATTTAAGTACATATCATAAACTTTAAGGCGGACAAAGGATTGCAAGGAAAATATTATTGTTGAATTTGTGATTATGTTAATAGATGAGAGAAAAATATCATTGATAATGACTATTGACTTGATGCAAAGACTCAATATTAATCCTTATTTATAGGGATACATAGAATAAATTTTAAATCAAAAACAAATCATGATAATAATAACTAATATCAGTTGATATTAAGAGATATTCTAATATACCCTAAATTAATAGAAAAGACATAACCAGATATTTTATAATTTTCTAACAATAGTTAATGGCATGAGAAAATACGCAATAGGAGAGAGAAAATATTTTATAAATCGACCCGAAAGTAGCAGCAAAAAAGCGATGATCGGTCAATGGAGAGAGAAAATATGCAATAGGAACCTTTACCAATGCACCAGAGTCGGAAAACTGACACATCCAGAACTGGACAAAAAACCGATGCAGAGATAAAAAACAAAAAATAAAAAACTCATCGTAAGGCCATTTGATGCGGTCACGGCATCAACCTATAAAACAACTAAGAGACATTGGAACACGCCCTCAACGCAAGACGCACAGACTGTAAGTGGTCCCATCAAAACCAGAAAGGGGAGGCGAGTCTACCAGGACTTGCGACAACCTTATAAGAGGTCTGAAGGGTGGCCGGTAGCCGGTGGCCTTTATGCACCTTCTGGACTGAAGGCAGGAGAAATGTGCATGAGATAGGGTTTGACGGAGGAGCTTCATGGACTGACCAATTTGGCTCAGGAGAATCTGATGGTGGGGTCGTAGTGTTGCAGACACGACAGTTGAAGTTTCTCTGAAAGAAACAGCAACCCTGGAACTACTTTGGAACTATACGATAGACGATAGTGTCCGTTGGACATTTCCAAACTGAAAAATAAACTACGGATAACCTTGACGGTGGCAGAATCCAAAGACAAATAACTAATTTTGAACCTTGCTCGGAAGCGAGAAAACTATTATGATATTTCCAATCGTTTGGGAACTCCACAATGGATTAGTGGTGAGACAGTTCATGGAGGATCAAACCGAGTTCTAGATACCATATTGAATTTGTGATTATATGTAAACGATGAGTGAAAAATATTATTAATAATGACTATTGATTTGACACAAGGACTCAATACTAATCTCTACTTATAGGGATATAATTCTAAATAAAAAACAAATCATGATGACAATAACTAATACCAAATCTGATATCAAGAAATGTTCTAAGATACTCTAAGTTAATATAAAAGATATTATCATATATTTTATAATATTCTAACAATAGTTAGTGAAATTAAAAGTGGTTGTAAGAAAGAAATTCAAAGATAATCATAAAGAAAATGTAGGTAATAGATGTGCCAACGCCAATGTGTCTCAGACATTTTCCATATCAGCATTGACAAAAGCATGTCCCCGCTTCCAAAAAGTACTTACTCAAGGCATCATCAACAGGCATTTAAGTACATATCATAAACTTTAAGGCAGACAAAGGGTTACAAGGAAAAACCTTGGGAAACAATTCATTATAGCGTTCACCGGATTTCTCAGGAGTAGTTAGATCTGACCATAGTGAAGCACATACAAGTGTTCCAACAGACACCAACCATAAAAATGCAACTGAGAAGTCTACAAGCGGTCGAGGAGGTGCATATAACAAAACTTCCACTGCAATATAAAATGCAAATTAACCATATGTAGACCATGTGGAAAATAAACCTGACATCTAAGATAAATATGCATTTTATTGATAAAGCTGGCCATATTTTTCCCATCTCGCTTGTTCAAAGGATGCATGAAAATGCTAAGGTACATTTATGTGTTTGCATGAGAGGAGACATGGTGGAATTTACGGTCAATGCTTTAAAACCACATGGTGATGTAAATTGCCTATTTTTTCTTGTGCTAGATCAGTTTGAAATTTCAATACGTAATACCATGCCATTCGTAATTAATTCAAGTTACAAGTGAATTCAAGATGACCACACAATATATCCAAATTCCAATCCAACGCTTAATATAAAACTCTACACAATTACTACAAAGTAATACAAGCTCTCACTATCAAAAAATAAATATAAGCTCCCTGCTACACCACGTTTTGTACAACAGTAGTGCACCAAGGCCTTATCCAACTTGGTAGGTTTTGTGCACGGATTAATATTCACCATTGGCTTCAGTCAAAAACCATAAGTTTTAATAAAACCAGTTCAACAACCATTTAGAGTAAAGTCTTTCTCAATGGTTTTTCTACTTTGTTTTTGTATGTCTTACTATTCTGTTATACTATCTTCTATTTGATCCGTTTTTCTTATTTGAAGGCTCAAAAGATCTTATTCTTAGTTATCATTCCCAATTATCAAACTGCTTCAAGAGAAAAAAGATTTGTAATTTTCTCTTTAATAAGTCCTAAGCCAACGGTGGGGGAATAAACTCTTATACAACTGCTACAAGCAAGGAGAAAAAAAATATTGCCGCACACAAGTGTCATTGTGTCAATAATTTAAGTGTCATCATAGGACGCATAGGCATGTTTACTAGAGCTAAAAAGGATTTGCATCTAACATGCATATGACAATGTTTAATAGATATAAAATCCTTAAATCTTTGTCAAAGACAATAATAGTAATTAATAGTAGAAATAGAAGCTCTAAAAATTGAAGCACTCACCTCTCTTTCCAGATGCTAAGGATGCATTGAGAACTTCTCCTGCTGATTTTGTTATCATCACAACAGGAATTGTAACATTTGCCTCGGTGCTATTGGAGCAAACCATCTCAGCCAGATCTGAGAAAAATAAATAAATAGTTAGATATCAGAAAAAATATTACAACATTTATTGACTATACAAAGCAGATAAAAGAGCTGTGAGTAGGTCAATAGTTGCAATGAAAGCAACATTTCAATTAGTCAATTATACTGCTAAAACATTTAGAAGATATTTAAATGATCGGGGATATGTTTCTTTGGCTTCAGAATCCAACATCTAACACCATATGTCATACAGGTTTCATTGTTATATTAGTTTTTTCTCTCTCCTCAGATCAGGCCAGCAATTATTGATGTATTTAATACGGTGATGTTCGACATATGGTGTCGGTCTTTTGTGTCACAATAGCAGGTCACTTAATTGTTAGTGCAAAAGCAAGATGAGATTTCACTATGTTTGCGCTTGCCTTACTATTTCCACTTCATCTTTCCCGTCTATTGAAAAATGCATTCGGATTTTAATATACATGAATATGCTAGAGTCTTATGCTAAGCAAAGGGTTAGTAAATGTTCGGTTACGCGTCAAAACTATAATTGTCGCGTCTCAATGCTAGTTGTACCACGACTTTATGAAGTTGGTTATTCTAATTTCTCTCCCACCGCCGGAACAAACACACCATTATACTACCATTACTCTCTCCCTTCCTTTTTTACACGGATTAAGACAACCAAATAAGTTTTGTTACTTTTCATACCAAAAGAGGGAGTACACAATAAAGGAATAAAACATAACGTAAGAAGCATTGAAACGAACCATCTTCGTTATTAATGATTAATACACCAGTAGCACCTCCCGACTGTGCAAATGTAGCTTTAACTTGAAAATCACAACCACCGCGAATACATAGAGCAACAGAGTCAAATAACTGCAAAATCAGGAACAAAAAACACACTCAGAACAGTTATCAAGCTTATCCAAATTGATGAACAAAACAAAACAAAACAAAACGAAATATAAAAATAAAATAGAAAAAATTAAAAATTAAAAAACCTTTGAAGTTAAAGGAGAACAACAATCACTAGGATTTGACAAAATAGCTGGAGTCCTAACACTGTTTTCCGCCTTTTCCGGCAACGAAGAACCAAACCTTGCAGTCATACCGCTATGAGTAAGGCCTTTCTCACCATCTGCCCAATTTTCCACCTTAACCTGCAATTAAATTAAATTAAAATTATACACGAACACCGGAAACACGACATTGACACATCCACACCGATAAAAATTTGAACAAAATGAATAAATTAAACGTAATCTCAAGTATCAGTTTCGTGCATACACTTTTTTTCCAGAGGTCTCGGTGCTATGGTGAAAATTATCATAATAAAGTGAAGATCCAACAAATTAGGTAAAAATCAAAACTGAATTGAAATAGGAATAGGAATTTAGAAGTAGTTACCAATCGGAAGGGGTTATTGCATGATTCGGACTTAGGAGCTCTTTCATCATCGCGCATCACATCATCGGAGGCGGATGCAGTGAGAAAGAGCATGAGCAATAACAGAAAGCGGGAGGAAGAGGAAGAAGAAGAAGACGCCATTGTTGTTGTTGGTAGTTACGTGATGTGATGCTTTTCTTCTTTGTGTTTATAATCAATCTACAACTGTTTTGTTCTCTTGTATCTCTTACATGAAAAAGAATGAAATGAAAAAAGTGGAAAGAGTAAGTTAGTTACTGCCACTGCTATTCTTCTTCTTCACTGCTCACTCTGTTTAACTCTCGACTAATTAATTAACCACCGTATTATTGCAATAGGAAAAAAAGAATTTTTGATTGTGATCCTATTTTTATAAACGGTTTTTAGAGTAATTTTATTTTTACTCATACATTATAAAAAATATATATTAATATAAAAATAATAATACTCGAAAGCATTTTCACAACACAGAAACACAAATGAAGGTCAACTATGTCCAATAGGATTTCATCATTGAGAAATTTTGTTACTCATTTCTGACATATGCAATTCTGGGACCAACTAGGATGTAGCGCAGTTCATAAAATAGTGCACTTGAGTTTAGCGTGTTCTCATGAGAGAGATTATAGTCATTGATCTTGTGATCTTTGTTTATAATTGACCATGATTTTCTAGTTGCCATTGCTTATAAGTAGAGTGAGTTGAATAATTATAAGTTTTTCGTAACTTATTAGCTTAAAGCTTTCAGTCACTTTCCAGAAAACGTCTTCGTTCATTTTTCCCTTGAGAATATCACTAGAAGTGATTCAATTTTTTGTTAAAAGCTTTTGCCCTCTAGTCTTCGTGTCCGTCGATCTCTTGTAATCAGATACCTTTCTAACTCAATTTTTTTCAGCATTTATTGTTTCCATAGTTACACAGAGTGGGAATTTTGTCGACTTAGTGAGTGATTTTGAAGTGAAAACTTCATTTGGGTCGTCTCATGATTATCGTGATCATTCCCTTAATAACGATCACGTAAGACTAGTAATTTCATTTATATTTGACGATTCTAGGTTAGAAGGGACGTCTAAGACTTCTTTGGAGGAAGAAACTTCTTTTGAGACGTTAGACACCCTTATATCAAATGTCGGTGGAAGAATAGCTCATGTCGAGGTCCTTACGCCCCCATCCTAACTTGTTGGAAAATGAGGTATGGGTTAATTTGCAAATGAGGGATGATCCGTTGTCGCGTACGGATAAAAAACGAGTATTTTTTAAAATAGTAGTAACGGTAACTACAACTCGAGTATCGTTCTCACAAAGATTCTTGTAATGTTATTAACCAACACAGTAACGGTTTATGGGGGGTTTTGGTTTTGATTTAGAAAAAATAATGAAAAAAAGTGATTATCAAAATAAGTTAAAACGGTTAATCTGCTGTTTTAGTTTCCCAACTTACCATCGATCAAAATAATTCTCAATTCCTAAGCGGACTCTATCCCCTTTTCGATTATAATAACAATCAAACAAGCGCAATTGATATTATACGATACATATTCCTAATTTTCGAATTAAATAAACGGATGAGATATAGTAACCGTGAATTAAGCAAATACGAGAAACATACACGGATTAAGCAAACGCGATTAAAGTATAAGAACATGCAATCATCGAAATAAATCAATCAACACTAAGATAAACCGAATTAAGCAAACAAGATATCACATAGAATAATTGAAAGGAAATAGATTTTATTAGAAATTAAAAGAACCTCAAAGTGTCGGCGGAAACCGATTATACCAGATTAATCCTTGGGATTAGTTCACCATTAAATCGTACAAAAGCAAAAAACAAAATTGTGAATAGTGAAAAAAAAAATGTCCTCAACAGCAGCACGGTTGCTACTAGGTATAAGGAAGCATCACAAAATTCGGTTCTAACCCAACTAGGTCGAAAAACATAAAAAAAACCCGGCCCAAAACTAAATATTCCTAAAGGCAGAATTCGGGTTCTGACTTCAACGAATTATTCGAGCCTTCTACACTCCGAATCAACTTCTTCGTACAACATGAAAGTTGTATCTCTTTGTCTTAGATTTCCAACGTCTAGTAGAACACGTAAATCTGATTCTCGTAACTCCAGTTATGATCTAAACAGTGGACGGGTATCAAATAACCGCTAAAGCTGAAAATAAGCTGCGAAAATATATTAACGGTAAAAAAAGACTTAATTATAAAAACATAATAAAAACAGTAAAATAAACAAAACAAACTAAGGAAATGCCTAAGTGCAGACATAAGAGAATGTGCATTAAAATGCACTGATCAAATTCCCCCACACTTGAACTTTTGCACTCCGAGCAAAATAGTATCAAGACTCGTGAAAAACAATAGCATTCAGAAACTCATTCTAGGCTACAAACTCTTCTTCGGTCAAGATTGTATTGATATGTACTAATTTTTCACACTAAGGATATCGTAAGAACACAAATCCGCAATTGTGCGGTTATAAACCTCCCTTCTATACAAACTAATCTGAATCATGTTATTATGCCTAAGCCTAACTTACTCATCTCTTTCATTCTAATGCAATCACATTAAGCCCGTTATTTATTCACACACATGGTAAATAAGCTTGTTAGTGACTATGATCCATATCTTGTCAACAATTCAAGATTAACCACTTTAGCAACAACTATATATTTTTTTTCTTTTTTTGAAGGTTCCACAACAGTTAGCCTAAGTGATCGGGTGAGGGTCACCTAACTTAAAAGGCGGGTTCCTATTTAAATTTCTTATTAAGCACAAGATCATTCACTTATTTGAATCAGCTTAATTACTTAGTGTGTGATTTTTAGATGATGTTGATTGCTAGATAAACTACTTAAGAGCTATTAAAGGATGAGAACTCAAGGCTATGTCATAACAAGTATTTAAATCAGTTTCCATATTCGAGAGACTTAAGGTGTTAAAACGGTATCGATCTTATGATTTTTTCCCAAGTCACCATAATCTAACCTCAAATTAATCTCTATGGCATAAAAATTTTAAAAGATGCATTGTGTTTCTAAGTAATTTTTTTTCACTTAAAGAAAATAAAACAAAGAAATGGTTCCCTCCCCCACACTTAAAACATACATTGTCCTCAATGAAAGAGCAGAAATATAAAATAAGAGTGAGGAGAGATAGGAAATGACACACCCGAGGAGTCAAGGTGGATAGATGATTGCATAAATAGTCTTTCCTAAAGAGAGCTCTTCTACAGTCTCTTCTTCCAAAGTAGGGCTCTCATGGAGTAACTTTGAGCAGTGACCATTGTTTTTGAAATTTTTAGTAATGCCTTCGTCTTTTATTCCAGGATCAAAGAAGGTCCTTCGATAAGTAAAAGTGTCGAATGGACACGTGAACGTAATCTAATTTTCACAACATCAAGAATCAAAGGATTAAGGGGTTGTCTCACTAATTTTGTTCCATCTTCAAGTGAGACTCTATGCATACTCATTGATGGGCTATTAATAGGAATGTCAGTCAAGGTTCATCCAATTGTCTTCTTATGTTTCTTTAATACCTGCAACACTTTTTGTTCCTGTTCAGATTCAAGTTTAAACAAAATTATTATAGGCAAATTTTCTTCCAATTCTAAAAGTGCATATTTAAAATTTGAAGGAAGTGGCTTAAACTCTGAAGTAGATGGTTGCTCAATGGATGACAAAATTTTGGAAGCAGGAACTACATTTAAATCTGCAACATCAACTTTGTCAGTAGAAATCTCATAAGAAACATCAACCTGTAAGGCAACTTCAATTTCAGCACAAACTGAATATAAGTGAGTGTCAGTACAAACATCACAAGTATAATTGTCATCAAAATCAGACAAAGAAGGGAAATCGGCAAAAAGTGAATCAGGTGCAGCAGGTTCCCTTAAGGTTCTTTTTTCACTCATGTTATGGTAATGAAACTTAAAATCAGAATCAAACAAATTATGAGAGAACAAGAATTAGCAATGCAACAACAAGTAGGAAAATATCAGCAATGTCCATAAACAGCAAAATAGATGGAAACCACAAAATGAAAATGATTAAAATAAAATAATAAAAAAGTACATAAACACTAAATTTAATATAATTAAGCAAAATAAGAATTTTGGGAATTTTTTCGAATTTTTCTGAAACTATGAAAACAGTAAAAAATTCATAAAAAATAGAAAAACGATGAATTTTGGATTTTTAGGGCGACATCCAATATTTAGTCTCTAAATAAAGGCTTTTAATCCCTGTTTTTTCTAATGAATCGAAAAAGAATCATACTAATCTGAGACGATTTTCCTAAAACCGATTTTTTTACTAGATCGGACGCGAGACGGGGCGTCCGGACGCGAAAACGGCCAAACAGCAAAACAAAAGTTCAAAACGCACTAATCGACGCCTATGACTCAACTAACAGTTAAAAACTACAAGAATCACCGGCAACGTGCCAATTTGATCCGTTGACGCGCACGGATAAAAAACGAGTATTTTTTAAAACAATAATAAAGGTAACGACAACTCGAGTATCGTTCTCAAAAGGATTCTTGTAATGTTATTAACCAACAGAGTAACAGTTTATGAGGGGGTTTTGGTTTTGATTTAGAAAAAATAATGAAAACAAGTGATTATAAAAAAAGTGATTATCAAAATAAGCTGAAACGGTTAATCTGCTATTTTAGTTTCCCAACTTATCATCGATCAAAATAATTCCCAATTCCTAAGTGAACTTTATCCCCTTTTCGATTATAATAACAATCAAACAAGCGCAATTGATATTATACGATACATATTCCTAATTTCCGAATTAAGCAAACGGATGAGATATAATAACCGTGAATTAAGCAAACACGAGAAACATACGTGGATTAAGCAAAAGCGATTAAGTATAAGAACATGCAATCATCAAAATAAATCAATCAACCCTAAGATAAATCGAATTAAGCAAACAAGATATCACAGAGAATAATTGAAAGGAAATAGATTTTATTGGAAATTAAAAGAACCTCAAAGTGTCGGCGGAAACCGATTACAACAGATTAATCCTTGGGATTAGTTCTCCATTTAATCGTACAAAAACAAAAACCAAAAATGAGAATAGTGAAAAGAACATCCTAAACAGCAGCACAACTGCTACAAGGTATAGGGAAGCATCACAAAATCCGGTTCTAACCCAACTGGGTCGAAAAACATAAAAAAAATCTGGCCCAAAACTAAATATTCTTAAAGGCAGAATTTGGGTCCTGACTTCAATGAATTATTCGAGTCTGCTACACTCCGAGTCAGCTTCTTCGTACAACTTGAAAGTTGTAGCTCTTTGCCTTAGCTTTCCAACGCCTGGTAGAACGCGTAAATCTGATTTCCATAACTTCAGTTATGATTCAAACTGTAGACTGGTATCAAATAACCGCTAAAGCTGAAAATAGATTAACGACAAGCAAATACTTAATTATAAAAACATAATAAAACAGTAAAATAAACAAAACAAATTAAGGAAATGCCTAAGTATAAACATAAGCGAATGTGCATTAAAATGCATTGATCAAGGGACCTTGTAAAGATTTCATTCGGACTTACATGCGGACCGTAGGTTACAAGCATAGTGATTTGAGGTGTTAGAGCATTTAAATCTTCAACGTCGGTCGAATGTGCCAATTTATAATTAGGTAGATGCAATAGTGATGGGCATTTCTTTGGCTCTAATCACTAAGGTCACCTTGCCTGAAGTTGACACTGTGGTCGTCGATCCTTCGGAGTGGTTGGTCTTTTCGGTTCCCAAGGAAAAAATAATATGCAGCTTTTTTGAGGAATGCATGGTCTCGTTTCATGCATGATTGTTTACAAAAATAGGGCTTCAATTGCCTTTTTTTGAATTTGAGATATTCGTCTTAAAACACTTAAAAGTTGCTCCTTCCCAACTTCATCCAGGGTCATGGGCATATATATAAGGGTCTTCCAATTATGTTTTAAGCACAGTTCTTGGAAGCCATCTTTTAATTTATTCTTTGATATTTTCCATCAAAGATGTACTTCCCCTAATAACTTTTGCAACCAAGGGCATATTTATTTCCATCCAATCCATCAGTGGTTTATCCCATTTACTTTGGACTGGGGTGATTTTCTAGGAAATTTTATACATGTGAAAACCCTCACTCTTACGACTCGCTTTGTTTTCTGTTATATCCTTGCTGATTTTCGTCACTATTTGTTGGAATTGTAATACAGTAGCAAACAAAAACTAATTTAAGTAACCCAGTTTTGTCGTATCCACAAGGATCAGTGCGAGGGAAAGAATGTTGTTCGACTGTATCTACATTTCTAAGCTTATGGTTCAAAAGTTTTGGTTTAAATGAGGAACCAAAATTAAAGCAGAAAATGTAAAGACGGAAAATATAAAGTAAAGACTGAATTATAAATGGAGCCTTGTTGGAATTGGATCTCATCAATTGATAACAGATGCATTCTTCTAATCATTTTATAAATAAATCACTTGTTCGTCTAATATCATTATGTATCACTCACAACATACATATCATCTCGCTCCCCATATGTTGTGAGTGATTTTGTACCGATCAATAACTGCTCTCGCACATTACCAATCAATACAAAGCATTTAAAACCTACATGAATTTTAAGCCTGCATCCATTTCTGACATCAAGACTCAACAGATATTACTATAACATTAATATCAAATTAATGAGTAATTCATATACAAAGTTATGATTATAATACGTACATATGATTAATCCTTTTTTTACATGCATTCAACTAATTGGCCAAATGAATGTGAATATCATTCTTCATCATTATTATCACGTATCATCGCAATACCGTATCGATCCTACTCATGCTAGCCATGCTACTTAATCAACATAATACAACAAAAGATACAATGAATATCAACTCACAAAATCATGTCAAAAGTTTGTTCATTGATAGATGAAGAATCTAAGATCGAGGATTTGGAATAGGTTTTGTCAAGACCCACAAATAAGCAATCAAAGACCATCAACAATAGAGAATCAAAACTAATTCACAAACATACATTAGATGAAATACATAAGGTATCAAAAGATTACATCCAAAACCAACAAAAGATCAAAGATCTTACCTTCTCCCTCTTATGGTTTGAGTTTCTCTCCCTAAACTATGATTGAAATGGAGAGAGAGAGAGAGAGATCAAGTTCTGATCTTTTTATTACAAGTTCTAATCTATCTAATAATTATAATTCTCAAAAGTGTGAAAAATCTATTTATAATACATTTAGGGTTTTACAAGTTCGCACTGCGAACGTTTTACTCGTAAAGCGAATGATGAAAATTGGCACCTGAGGTGCCACTGCACAGTTAAACCGCCACAGAATTTCTTCATGAGTTCGCAATGCGAAGGATTATTCGCAAAGCGAACACTCGCCTTCAAGTTTGCAAAGCGAACTTTAGTGCCTTTTTCTACTGTCCAAGTCTGGGACCATTCACTGGGGACTTCGCCAGAGTTCGCAAAGCGAACTTACTAATGTTTTCCTCTGTTCTTTGGCAACTTGGATCACTTTCTTGTGTCTTACAACTTTGATTATTTAGTCCCTTTTCCTGCACAATAACACACATATTACAAGCACCAAAGGTAT
Source organism: Lathyrus tuberosus (assembly GCA_022829125.1). Taxonomy (NCBI): domain Eukaryota; kingdom Viridiplantae; phylum Streptophyta; class Magnoliopsida; order Fabales; family Fabaceae; genus Lathyrus; species Lathyrus tuberosus. The sequence goes on from JALAZF010000137.1 coordinate 2,464,554, forward strand.
ATTCTCAATGTTAGAAGAACAACAACAATTCATGAGTTAAATCAATGAAAACATGAGAATTAAGTAGAAAAAGTGCCAAGAAAGATAATTCATTTTAAGGTGAAATCTGCAACTAACAACTCTCCCCAACTAGATTTTTGCTTCTCCTCAAGCAAAGTATGCCCTTCATGAAAACAAGAGGATTTGCTCAAGGTTATGATTCAACCAAGAAAAGATGAAAATGCGCACAAGCAACGTTCACTACTCAATAGAATCGAACAATGACAAAGAATTAAGTTCTTAAACAAATATCACATAATGGTTCAAAGAACAACTAAATTTTCATACTTGAATCACTCTAACACTCATCTTCAGAATAAGAATGAAGAAATTAACGTGTTTGCAACCGCGGGGAAATTCCACTCACCTGACAAACAATGCTAATAGCAACTCAATTCATACAATATCTATCAATCAAAAATGAAAACATGGAAGCAAAAAGATCACTAAGCGCTTCAAAGGTTGTAACTTGGTCGGGTTCACAACAAAGAGACATTTTTAAAGGCCATTGAATCGAAATTGCCGATGCAAAAAGAAACATTCACTATACATGGTATTTACACATCTCAACTTCATTCACCATTTCATTCCTTTACCACAAACCTTCTCAAACTTCCTTATGCACAATTATTTCATTCTCTATTTTTCTTATTCAAACAAGCATTCTTTTTCTTTTGCTTTTCACATTCATATTCACACTTTTTCTTTTAATGCTTGCTTGGAATTTTTCAAAAGTTTATAGCAACCTACCATTCTTCTTTTTCATTCTCCCCAACTTGAGTTCAACCAAACCTCAAGTGAATGCTCCTTGCTTTTTAAGGCAAGGAAATCAAATTAAAACAATGTTCAAAGGTCCAAGAAGAAATTTGTAGAACCTCACAAAATTCAATGATGAACTACACTTTCAAATTATGTACAACACAAAGTTCATCACTAAACTGAGATCTAAACTGTTTAGGCTCAAAGGGGCTAACGAATTCTCACTACTCACGGGTAAGATACTATTGGATACAGTTGTGCTCAATATAAACAAATGCCTTGATCATTTCTAATGCTTCAACAAAATCACAATAATCAAAAGGTAAAGCATGAATCAAACGAATTAAACAAAGTTATCAGTCATCCTAGCATATAGTAAATAATGGAGGTTTCTCACAATTTGTGGTTTTTGGACCTAAGTGAAACAAGCATTCAAACAAGTTGCAAAATGAAACAAAAATACACATTTGCACAAAGCACAAAATTCTTAAATCATTCTAACATTCTATAAAGCGGTATAATTTACCTCGCATACATTCAAATCTCACCATCCAGACTCGGTCGAAGCTTTATTGAATACTTTTATACAAGTAACAACCAATCTAGAAGGAGTTCTCATCATTCCTGATCACACTAGAGAAAACATAAAAGAAAACAAATACATATAATATAAACAAATGTACAAAGCTCAAAAATATATAAACTATCGCAATGCGATTCAATATCTAAACACCGATCCCCGGCAACGGCGCCATTTTATTGGTACTGTAATACAGCAGCAAGCAAAAACTAATTTAAGTAACCCAGTTTTGTCGTATCCACACGGATCAGTGCGAGGGAAAGAATGTCGTTCGACAATATCTACATTTCTAAGCTTATGGTTCAAAAGTTTTGGTTTAAAAGAGGAACCAAAATTAAAGCAGAAAATGTAAAGACGGAAAATATAAAGTAAAGACTGAATTATAAATGAAGCCTTGTTGAAATTGGATCTCATCAATTGATAACACATGCATTCTTCTAATCATTTTATACATAAATCACTTGTTCGTCTAATATCATCATGTATCACTCACGACATACATTTCCTCTCGGTCCCCGTATGTTGTGAGTGATTTTGTACCGATCAATAATTGCTCTCGCACATTACCAATCAATACAAAGCATTTAAAACCTACATGAATGTTAAGCCTACATCCATTTCTGACATCAAGACTCAACATATATTACTATAACATCAATATCAAACTAATGAGTAATTCATATACAAAGCCATGATTAGAATACGTACATATGATTAATCCTTTTTTACATGCATTCAACTAATTGGCCAAATGAATGTGAATATCATTCTTCATCACTATTATCACGCATCATCGCAATACCATATCGATCATACTCATGCTAGCCATGCTACTTAATCAACACAATACAACAAAAGATACAATGAATATCAACTCACAAAACCATGTCAAAAGTTTGTTCATTGATAGATGAAAAATCTAAGATCAAGGATTTGAAATAGGTTTTGTCAAGACCCACAAATAAGCAATCAAAGACCATCAACAATAGAGAATCAAAACTAATTCACAAACATACATTAGATGAAATACATAAGGTATCAAAATATTACATCCAAAACCAACAAGAGATCAAAGATCTTACCTTTTCCCTCTTATGGTTTGAGTTTCTCTTTCTAAACTATGCTTGAAATGGAGAGAGATCAAGCTCTGATCTTTTTATTACAAGTTATAATCTATCTAATAATTATAATTCTCAAAAGTGTGAAAAATATATTTATAATACATTCAGGATTTTACAAGTTCGCACTACGAACGTTTTACTCGCAAAGCGAATGATGAAAATAGGCACCTGAGGTGCCACTGCACAGTTAAACCGCCACAGAATTTCTTCATGAGTTCGCAATGCGAAGGATTATTTGCAAAGCGAACATTCGCCTTCAAGTTCGCAAAGCGAGCTTTAGTGCCTTTTTCTAATGTCCATGTCTGGGACCATTCGCTGGGGACTTCGCCAGAGTTCACACAGCGAACCTTCGCTAGCAAGTTCGCAAAGCAAACTTGCTGATGTTTTCCTCTGTTCTTTAGCAACTTGGATCACTTTCTTGTGTCTTACAACTTTGATCATTTAGTGCATTTTCCTGCACAATAACACACATATTACAAGCACCAAAGGTATATTCTCAATGTTAGTAGAACAACAACAATTCATGAGTTAAATCAATGAAAACATGAGAATTGAGTAGAAAAAGTGCCAAGAAAGATAATTCATTTTAAGGTGAAATCTGCACCTAACACTATTGTCATTTTTCCTATTTAAATTATTGCTCAAAGCTCTACTTTAATCGATCGACTCTCTCTTATTGTATAAAGTTAGATTCTCTCTCTCTCTCTCTCTCTCTCTCTCTCTCTCTCTCTCTCTCTCCAGACGAGGTGACAATGAAAGAGAAAATGCAACCTTGGCTTCAAGGACTTGGTTATGAAGAAGGGTTTGACCCCGATGAGGTGCCCCCTATTGAAGTGAAGAAAAGGTGGATTAATATTCATGTTATATTGAGTGCAATTGATTTTGAGAGGAAGGAAAACTTTAGTGAGAACGAAGTCTTTGTAATTTTTTAAACAAGTGATTGCATTATATATATTTTTTAAATCGGTTAGAACCCTTATATTTCAAGACATCAATTTTATATTTTACTTTAGAAGATATCAATTGTTCCAACCAAGTGAACCATGATACTTAACTCAAGCATTACAATTTAAATTTTAATGTTCTGATTACTAATCCCCCAATTATATGAGAATAAAGTATGATCGACGTTGCAGTTGTCAATCATTTAAAAGACAAGGTTGTCAATCACTAAAGTTGCTCCTTTGTATGATTTTATGTATTTATGTTGATTAAATATTATCGGCTTAATACCCTTTTTGGTCCTCTACCTATGACTCGGGGTCTATTTTGGTCCTCTTCCTTTTAAAAGTTTCAATTTGGTCCCTTACGTTATTAAAATGGTATCACGTTAGTACTGTATGTTAGAAACGTTAGTTTTTCATTAAAACTCTTGCTGACGTGGTATGTTTTAGCTTATGTGTAAAGGAAGGAATGTCAATGTGGCACACTGACTAAGCTCAGTACTGATGTGTTAAAAGCCTTACAACATGTGGCATAATGACTAAGTTATTTTTCATTTAACTTCTCATTACAACATTTTTTACTAAGTTATTTGTCTAAGTTTTTGAAATAGCAAGAACCCTAGCAGAGAAGTCAGAAGTGGGAACAAAGAGAAGTGGGAACGAAGAGAATTGGAAGACGAAGATGAAGCTAATACGAAGGTTAGTTTCCAATTTCTTACTGTTATCATTGTGTGTAAATGTTTCGTTGTCTATGGCTTTTTGAAATCTTGGGGTTTTCCCCCTTTTAAAATCTAGGGTTTTTCCCCCTTTTGAAATATGCAATGTTGTTGCGGTTTTTGTTAGGTATGGTTTTTTGGCCTTTTCTTGTTTTGATTAGTTAGCTAGGGTTTCTTTCCCCCTTTTGGAATCTGCAATGTTGTTGTGTTTTTGGTAAGTATGGTTTTTTTGCATTTTCTTGTACTGATTAGGTATCTAGGTTTTTTTTGTATGTATGTTTTGTTGTATTTAATGTTGTGTTTTATTGTATTAGGTAGAAATGGAAGAAATGTTGTGTTTGAAAATTCATCATAGCGGTGAGTTTATCGACTATGCAAAAATCGATTATGTGAGGGGTAAATGTAATGAGTTAGAGATAGATGTGGATAGGTGGTCCTATTTTGAATTGGTTGGTGTTTTGAAAGATTTAGGTTACAGTGAGGTAGACACTATATATTACAATAATCCCACATATGGTTTGAATGTTCTTAAGGATGATAAGGGTGCGTTAGAGGTAGCTAACCTCTGTAGGGTACATTTGAAAGTTGACATTTACATAGAACATCCATTATCTCAATCTGAATATGTTGAAAATCCTATAGACATGATGGAGGAAGAAGCCATAGATGAAGAACCATTAAATGTGATTAATCCGGAGGTAGAATCCATCATTGAAGATCTTTATCAAGAAGTAGTAAGGGAAATGAATGTAGGTACTGATGGTGAAGGTGTGAATAATGATGGTGTTGAGGGTGAGGGTGTGAACAATAATGGTGTTGAGGGTATGAATGTAGGTGAGGGGGTGAACAATAATGGTGTTGAGGGTATGAATGTAGGTGAGAGTGTGAAGAATAATGGTGTTGAGGGTATGAATGTAGGTGAGAGTGTGAACAATGATGGTGAGGTTCATGATGTTATAGATTCTAATGCTGGTTTGTTGAATGTGGTAACAAGCTCTGATGACAGTGAGGATGAGAGTTACTTGTATGATAGTGCATTAGAGGTTACATTTAGTGATTCAGATATGAGTGTGGATTTTTCTGAAGAACACTTATCCAATCTTGTTGAATATGATGGAAACCATGAAGAAACGAGTAAAAAGAAGAAAAAGAAGTGGGAAGAAGACAGTGGAGAGGAGAATGGGAGTTTATATGATAGTGAGGAGTTGGACACTGGATTTGATAGTGAGGAGAGTGATGAACCAATGAAGAAGAAATATCCCATTTTTAAGTTATTGAAAGATACGGCTAAATATAAATGTGAGTTAGGTACTTATTTTAACTCAAAAGGTGAATTTAAGGAGGCAATTAGAATGTATGTTGTCCAATCTGGTAGAGGTCTTAAGTTTTTGAAAAATGACAAAGAGAGGGTGAAGGTGGTGTGTAAGGAAGGCTGCATGTGGGAGGCATATTATGGAAAATTGCCTAATGAGGAGACTTGGCAACTGAGGAAAGTAGTTGATAACCACAATTGCTCAAGGGAATATAATGTAAAGATGATGACTACAAAATGGCTTAGCAAGAGGTTGCAAAATTCTTTGAAAAATAATCCTAAGTTGAAGCTAAAGGATATAAAGGAAAAGGCTCAAAGGAAATGGAATGTGGGGGTTAATAAGAAAAAGGCAATTAGGCCCAAATTTGCAGCTAGGGATATGGTTGATGGCTTATTTTTAGGGGATTACACAAGGATATATGATTACTGTCATGAAATCCTAAGGACAAATCCTGGTTCAACTGTCAAGTTAAATGTCACACCAGTCCAAGAAAGTATTGAGGATAGAAGACCTTATTTCAAAAGGTTGTATATTTGCTATGCTGCTTGCAAAAAGAGTTTCAAGTTGTGTAGGCCTATTATTGGTCTTGATGGATGCTTCTTAAAGGGGCTTTGTGGAGGTCAGAATTTGGCAGCCATTGGTACAGATCCCAATGACCAGATGTTACCTATAGCTTTTGTTGTAGTGGAAGGGGAAACTAAAGAAAGTTGGTCGTGGTTCTTGGAACTCCTCATTGATGATCTAGGTGGTAGGGAAGAATGTAGAACATATACATTCATTTCTGATCAGCAAAAGGTACCACTATATTTATTTAACATTTTTAGATATAGTATGACGTGTCTAGTAATATATGTAGTCACCAGCATTTGGTTTATTTTTGCAGGGTCTTCTTCCTGCAATGGATGAATTACTACCCAATGTTGAACAAAGATTTTGTGTTAGACACTTATACAATAATTTTAGGAAGAAGTATCCAGGAAAAATGTTGAAGAAGATAATTTGGAGGGCTTCTAGGGCTACTTACTTATAAGCATGGGAAAGGGAGATGAGAGGTATGAGACAGATACACGAAGAGGCATACAAGCATATGATGTAGATTCCACCAAGATATTAGAGCAAATCATATTTTAGGACAACTTCAAAGTGTGATACTGTATTGAATAACATGTTAGAGACATTCAATAGTGTGATTGTAGAGTCAAGATCAAAGCCATTGGTGACCATGCTAGAAGAAATTAGAGGCTACATAATGGAAAGGTGGGCAACCAACAGGTTGAAATTCTCATAATTAAATGATGGGGATGTATTGCCTAACATGAGGAGGAAAGTTGAAAAAACAAGCATTTGCACAAATTATTGGATAGTAAGGTACCAAAACTACCTTAATACTTTATCTGACTGTTTGACTTTAAATTCTCATTTTTATGTGACTTTTTTTACTAATTTGTAGGATGTCATCTGAGTTTATATTTGAGGTAAGACACATTCAGAATCAAGGTGATATTTTTGCTGTCAACTTTAAAGAACATGATTGTTCATGCAGAAAATGGCAATTGACTGTCTACCTTGTGTTCATGCTCTGTCTGCAATGAAGAGTAGAAATCTCAATGTTGATGATTACATCCCTGACTGTTATAAGAAGGCAAGGTATATTTCTGTTTATAAACCTATAATTTTTCCTGTTAATGGTACAAATTTATGGGTCAGAACAGAGTACCTAGATGTCCAGCCTCCAAAATACAAAAAAATGTCAGAAAGACCAAAGAAGAAGAGGAACCGTGAGCAGGGTGAACTTGATGGGTCAAATAGAAAAATGAGAAAAACTGGCATGATAATGAGGTGTACAAGGTGCAGGCAGATTGGACATAATAAATCCACTTGTAAGAGGACCCAGCCACCAACAACCACACCAACTCAAGGAAGCCAACCAAGGGCAACACTAGCAATAACTCAAAGCACAAGGGCAACACCAACCACAACTCAATCAAGGGCAACACTGACCACAACTCAAGGCACAGGGGCAACACCAACCACAACTAACTCAAGGGCAACACCAACTCCAACTCAAGGACAAAAGACAAGGGAAACTAAAGGAACTCAATCAAAGTCAACACCAGCAACAACAACTCAAGAAACTCAAACAAGGTCAACACCAACAATAACAACCCAAGTAACTCAGCTAAGGGCAACCCCAACCTAAGGAACTCAACCTAGGGCAGCACAAGCAAGGCCACATAAATTTCCTTTTAGGAAACCAAGATAGACATCTGTTACAATGGTTTCTGTTTCATAGGGACTAACCACCAGACTACATGCATCACAAAATGCAGTGGGACCTAAAACTAGGAGGACCACTCATACCAAAAGAAACAACACAAAGAAGTCCATTTAGATTTATGTAGTTTCTATTTTAAGAATATGACTGATGTTATGTTGTTTTGAAGTGTTTGTGTTATGTTGTTTTGAAGTGTCTGTGACAACTTATGCTGAAGCTAATGTCTGTAACAATGCCATGTTATGGTATTTTGAATAAGTGTCTGTAATAATGTTTATGTTATTTTGAACAAGGTTTATCTTATGTTCCATCCCACTCTATGGTTATGTTATTTTGAAGTTAGTGTCTATAACAATGCCATGTTATGGTATTTTGAACATGTGTATGTAACAATGACATGTTGACCGAATTTTGTGTTATACCAAAATTATGTTATGTTCTCAAATTTGAACAAGGTTTATGTTCTCAAAATTCTGTTAATTAACTTTTGAATCTAATGCTAAGTTGTCTGTCAAAGTTATCTAATGTTAACTTAACTCAAATACACAACTGTCTTTACACAAACAATTGTCCAAATTATGGTAAGTTATACACAAATTATGGTATCTTATGTTAATTTATACAAAAATTATGGTCCAAATTTTCCGTCAAAGTTAAATTATGTTAACTTTGTAGGGAAAAAAGTGTGAGTTGTGTGGATAAGTGGAGAAACAAGTGTGAGTTATAAGTCCCATATTGCTTAGAAAAGTGAAGGTTGAGCACTTTATAAGTAAGAGGACCCATACACCTATCACCTTAAGGTTTTAGGTGAATATGTGGTGTCTCTCTCACTTGTTTGGGTGACTCTTTAACCTTAAGGTGAATGTGTGACCCAATGTGAATGCTTCCCCCTCATGATGACCCATCAGTGGTATCAGAGCTTGGTTCGAGTAAGGGGATCAGCTCTTTGTGTCGAAAGTCTTCCTGACACTATGGTTAGGCGGTGTGTTCCGTTGAAGTGCCCATGACGAAATAAAAGTGTCTCTCAATGGTGGTACAAGCATGCAGATGAAAGAGCTTTTGCTTGAGGGGGAGCATAGTGGATAAACTCACACTTGAGGAGGAGATTGTTGGGAAATAAGTGTGAGTTGTGTGGAGAAGTAGAGAAACAAGTGTGAGTTCTAAGTCCCACATTGCTTAGAAAAATGAAGGTTGAACACTTTATAAGCATGAGGACCCATACACTTATCACCTTAGGGTTTTTGGTGAATATGTGATGTCTCTCTCACTTGTTTGGGTGAGTCTTTGACCTTTATGTGAATGTGTGACCCAATGTGAATGCTTCCCCCTCATGATGACCCATCAAACTTATACACAGATAGTGGTAACTTTAACACAAGTATAATGGTAAGTTCAACTTAGAACAAATATTTAACAATTAACATGTCACAAAAAACTTAGAACAAACATGTAACAATAACATTTAACTTTCTGCAATGCAAGTTTTACACCAGTTTTACACCAAACCAGGAAAATAACCTTCAAACTTTTACAACATCTTAATTACTAAAACAAACAACACAAAATAACACAAAATCTTCCAGATCTTCTTCCACTTCATTGTGTTCTTCAAAGCTTCCTCTAATTCCATATTCTTGAGCCTCAAAACTTCCACATTTTTTTGGCTTCTTCGATCTCTTTTTTGGCTTCTTCCATCTCTTGACTTAGCACTTTTATCTTCCATTGATGCTTCCTTAAGGTTTCCTCCTTTTCAGCTGTAGAATCTTCATATAACCATTCAAAAAACCCACATCCAACATTTCTATGTCCCTTTACAAGTTAAGAGCGCAAAATGGAATGTAATTAAATACATGATCAAGAATACAAATTACTTGTATATGTTAGGAACGAAAATTACCTTAAAATGTTGACAACCCCAAAAAAACTTTCCGTAATTGTTGGTGGTTCTTGCCTTACGAAGTACAACAAGGTCTCCACACCCACATAAAAGCTTTCCAAAGCTGGTATAAACTTGCGAATCACTTCGGCTACTTAAAGAAGATGAAGAGTCGTGCCCATAATTCATGTTTAGATGGTGAATTAGGTTTCAATTGGGTGTTTTTTTGGGAACGATACACTTAGGTCACAAATTGGGAGTGAACTTATAAGCCTCACAGTAAGAAGAAAGAAGAAGGTGTTAATTAGGCAATCCATCCATCCAACTTAGCTTACATGTCAGCAAAACTAACATCGTTTGCCTTTTTTTTGACGGAAAGGACCATTTTGCTTCTGTTAGACAACGTAAGGGACCAACTTGAAACTTTTAAAAGGAAGGGGACCAAAATGGACCCCGAGTCATAGGTAGAGGACCAAAAAGGGTATTAAGCCAATATTATCAATGACCCCTTTTATGTTCACTGCTTCATATTTTTCAGATCATGGAGTTTGAGAGAAAACTAAAAGAAAATGAGAATAACTCAAAATCCATGCTTAAATTAAAAAGGCAAGGATGATCAATTTGAATCCCTTAATATTTAGAGAATATCCTGACATCATGAAAAATATTTTTGGCTAAAGACTTCCTTTATTTACCAATAGGTTGTCAGATTTGGATATGCACTCAATAGACTTTCACAATACAGTTGTTTAATCTCTTTTATACTTGAAATGTTTATGTTATACTGTATTAGAGCATTTCGTAATACAGTTGTATTAAACCACACATACGAGATATGTCATGCTAATTCATTATTATTTTAGCAGTAGATTTACTGTAAAAAATTTAATACGAATTACGTTTTATTCTCTCATTTTGCAACAACTATCTATTGCCTTTAACACTACAAGACATGTAAAACAAAAGGCCATGGAACAATGCTACGAAAGTTGAGAGTTTTCTTATAGTGAACTACCAAGATGGTTGGAAGCCATCATCCATGCAAACATTTTTTACATACACAATCATACAAATGGAGACAATTCTGGCCATGAACGAAGGAAATTATAGTCTCGATTATAGACTTCAATCATATGTTTGATTTACATTAGGCGTCAATCAATAAAAAGAGTCTACAATCGATAAAAATGCCCACATGCATATATATTGCGCCCACACATTGCACAAATCTTTCTAAGAGAGTCCAGAAAGTCAGAACTATAAAATTAGCTTGGGTAAATATATATTTATTAAAATATACATTTTCGTTTACATATTTTATATCATACTTTAACAATTATTTTTCATTTAACTTATTTAAGTAATGCATTGCATACTATTCTAATCTTAAATACCTCTCATCTTCATACAAGAACATCAAATTATTGAATCAATTATTAGAATTTACTATTAGATCTTGGTTCATGCTTCACCTGTAAACCACATCCCAAACCACAATCCGGGAGATTATTAGATCTTGGTTCATCGCTTCACCTGTAAACCACATCCCAAACCACAATCCGGGAGATTTACAAGTATGTTTATGGTCGACTTAACAAAAAAAAATGGTCATAATTGCAAAAAAGAATATGTTCTATACTCGTATGTCATACTACGAACATGCTCGCATTGCAATTATAATTACTATACACTTCAATCAAATATCTACAAATTGCAAATCATATTCAACACACACACACACACACACATATATATATATATATATATAAAAGGATCAATTCACAATTATGCAAATTGGCCTTCCATGTCCATAAGATATACTGTGCCATAACGAGCAAACAAAAGAGAAGTACACTTGTCCAAATATTGTATATATACAATACTTTCCAAGACCAAAAGTATATACATGTAAAAAATTGGAGTAAAATGAGAAATGAATGCAATGCATAAAAGTAGGTAGCACTAGATTTATCCTCCCAAAAAAAGCAGGTAGCATTAGCACTAAAAACGCAGCTTGTCCACTCCAGGTTGTGCGCGGTCCGCAATAATTCTCTCTCCATCATTTAATTCACAGCAAAGCAAACACACACACCGCCTCACCCAAAAACTCTCAAATTTCTCTTCCGAAAAACTCATTCACTCACACACTTACTTTCAGTTACAAAAAACTCAACCACAATGTCAAGTTCCGACGACGAAGGCGGCGAAGAGTATCTCTTCAAAGTCGTCATTATCGGCGACTCCGCCGTCGGAAAATCTAACCTCCTCTCCCGATACGCTCGTAACGAGTTCAATCTTCACTCCAAAGCTACAATCGGAGTTGAATTTCAAACTCAGAGCTTAGAAATTGATTCTAAAGAAGTTAAGGCTCAGATTTGGGATACCGCCGGTCAAGAACGGTTTCGCGCTGTTACGTCGGCGTACTACAGAGGCGCCGTCGGTGCTCTCGTTGTGTATGATATTAGCCGGAGAACTACCTTTGATAGCGTCGGTAGATGGCTCGATGAACTCAAGAGTTAGTATCTTATCTTCTTACATTACTTCAATTTCTAGATCTGATCTCGTAGCTCTTACACTGTTATTTCATGATTTTCGTTTTGGATCTGTAGTTTTCGCTTTAGTTTTTTCATTATATTGCTTAATTTGTCTTTTAATTTCTATTATTGTGCGCAATTTGCTATTTCATTACGGTTAGTTGCATTCTAATACCCGTGTATTGTTAGATTATAGTGCTTTTCTGTTTTTGTTTAAATCTTGCATTAGTTATGATCTTCACTAATTAGGTTATGTTATTTTGATTATGCTATGTGAAATTGATAGTTCTAGTTATATCATCTTAATTGCGCATGAAACTGTTAATCTCACACTGTAAAGGAAGGAAAGATATTCAATGGAAAGAGATATAATGATAAAGATTAAACTATATGTAGCTCTTAGAAGAAAATTTCATAAACTGTGTTGCCTCGTCTATATTTTATTACATGGTTTGAAATTGCGGCCTCAATCATGGTAGTTAAAGTTCCAATTTGAATTGTAAAATCCCACGATTTTGCGATAATGCTTGCCCTGGGCAATTATGAGTATATGCATAATCATATTTTGGTAGAATTGTGTATAATCCGTCCTATTAGTTGTTGAATTGTATAATCTTACAATCTTTGAAACGTCTATGCGATTATGCTTAAGAATGAATTTAAGTTTATATAAGTATTTGAAATGTGATTTAAGGTTTTAATTATCTTACTTGTGAGCTATGCTTATGAGTTTAAATTTACACAAGTATTTCAAGTGATTTGAGGTTTTCTTTGCCTTACTAATGCTATTTTATTCGAATTTATATGCATAAGTTTTAGAATTTTGTATAATCGTACGATTAGTGTTATGATTTCATGAATTACGATTTGCCTTACATTTTCATTGAGTATCATTTGAATAGATTTTAATTATCGTACTTGTGAGCTATGCTTATGAGTTTAAATTTACACAAGTGTTTCAAGTGAGTTGAGGTTTTCCTTGTCTTACGAATGCTATTTTATTTGAATTTATATGCATAAGTTTTAGAATTTTGTATAATCGTACGATTAGTGTTAGGATTTCATGAATTACGATTTGACTTCCCCTTCACGATTTGCATAATATCTTGATTTTAACTACCTTGGTCATAATTACTGTGACGCTGCAAACTTTGATATTGCGGCAAAAAATAAGCAAATATGGGTGATGTGGTCATAATTTATGTTGTCATGATGTTGTGTAGACTTATATATAAAAACTATATATGGTGTGTGTTGGCATGATGTTGTGAAGACTTGTAAAACTAATATGTAATTGTTGTTGCCATGATGTTGTGAAGACCTATAAAAACTACATTTATATTGCCGTTGTAATTGTTGTTGTTATGATGTTGTGACCGTAATTGTGGCTGCAGATGGTAACTTAAAACTGTTTGATTATATAATTAATGTTTGTTTATAGCTAGGATGTTGAAGTACCGTTTACCTTTGTTTGATAACTGTGATGCAGCTCATTGCGATACAACAGTGGCAATGATGCTGGTGGGAAACAAATGTGATTTGGATAATATAAGGGATGTAAGCATTGAAGAAGGTAAAAGCCTTGCAGAATCAGAAGGTTTGTTTTTCATGGAAACCTCTGCTTTGGATTCTACAAATGTGAAAACAGCTTTTGAGATGGTTATTAGAGAAATATACAACAATGTTAGCAGGAAGGTCCTCAACTCAGACTCTTACAAAGCTGAATTATCCGTCGACAGGGTTAGTCTTGTTAACGATGGCAACCCTACATCGAAGAAAAACAGTAGCTATTTTTCATGCTGTTCCTGAATTTTTGTTTTGTTGGTTTGATTTAATTAAAATTCAATTGGGTTGCCGTATATTTTCATTGAGTATCATTTGAATAGTTTTTGGATTACAAGTTACAACCACAAAAGACACATCTATATATATAGCAAGAAAAGTTTTATATATATATATCTTCAAATATTAAGTAAAGGGTTTTAATTGTATAATTTTGGCGTACAGAGAAATTGTAATTGTAATTTCAGTTAATGAAGTGAACATCCATTTATATCATGTTTAGTGATTTCGTCAAATTGTTACAAGTTTTGTCATTTGGCTATTGTTTGGCAATGTTACGTTGAAGGTTTGGTAGATATTTGTATGTAGTGAGATATTTGTTTTTTACTTGGTCAACCAGAAGTTGTCTTTTGTTCACGAGTTTCTTTTGATATTGACGGATAGATAGACTCCTCAACCGCACCTATAAAAAAGTGGCATTTGTGAACTTTTGGCTGGCAGATGGGCGAATGCTTTGTGTGAAAAGAATAAAAATAAATAGCGGAAACTATGTAGGAGTACCATTTTTTAACGGCTAAGCTTACATTTAAGAATATATTGGCTTCTGTTTTAAAAGTCAATTTTTTGTTCCTTTATAGGATGTGACTATGATGTGGAATAGGTGATTTGGATCCATGTCATATTTGTGATTCTACATCAGCATTTTAACTGAATAATTTTTTTAAAATATCAAACAATTATTGAAATCAAGTAATAGCTGAAAATTGATTAGCATCTTCCTTCTATGTCCACACACCATCAAAAACTAAGATCTGATGGTGTGTGGAAAATTGATTAGCTCCTTCTACCAACAGACTAGCCAAACAGAAGGTACTTTACCAATTAAAAACTAAGATCTGAGCTGAAAATTGATTAGCTCCTTCTACCAACAGACTAGCCAAACAGAAGGTACTTTACCAATTAGGTAAAGTACCTTCCTTCTATGTCCACACACCATTAAAAACTAAGATCTGAAACCCAAATTCATCATATTCTTCAACAAATTCAAATTCAAGAAAAAAATTAAAAAATTCAAACGAACAAAAAACAATAAATACAAATCTTAATCTCTTCTTCAACCAATTCGGAAAAACAATTCCAAATTCATAAATTTAAAAATTTTCATCAAAATTATAAATTAAAAAAAAATTATATTTATCTTCTTGTTGGAGAAGATTTTCACTAGGGAGCATTGAATATTGTGAGACTTTTTTTTTAGAACAACACACATTTGTGAGAGACACACCCACATATTCACCCAAAACCTTAAAGTTATAGGTGGATGAGTTCTCTTACTTATAAATGCTCAAGTCACCACATTTCTATCCAATGTGAGACTATTATTCACACTACTCACACTTGTAATACTTAATACTCCCCCTCAAGTGTGAGTCTATCCACAGTGCTCCCTCTTAAGGGGAAACTCTTTTCACCCACATACACTTGTACTGTTGTTGACACTCTTCAACGGGACACTCAACCCACTGTCTGTGAGGATACTTTCGATACAAGTGAGTCGGTCCTTCACTCGAACCAGACTCTGATACCATTGTTAGGGGAGATTTTTCACTATGGGGCATTGAACATTATGAGACTTTCCTTTCTAGAGCAATATCTATGTGAGAGACACATCACATATTCACCCAAACCTTAAGGTTATGGGTGAGTGGGTTCTCTCACTTATAAATGCTTAAATCACCACATTCCTATCCAATTTGGGACTATTATCCACAATACTCACACTTGTAATACTTAACACTTCTAACCCAGATTCATTATCTTCTACAGACTAAACCTATAAAAAAGGGAATTTCTTAATGCACCCTAGGATTTATTAAAGCACCTCGCGAAAAGTAAAAAATACTCTTATATTTCAGAGATGTATCTCCGGACGTACCCCATGCACACACGACTCATTCGTTTTTGAGTCACACCTCAATTATATGACTCAAATTATTTGGGAAATGCATTTCTGGAACTCACAAAAACACTTATATCCAACATGGTTCTCTGAGCAAATTCCATCAACACCCTATAGGATCTAAGTATTTTTGTGAGTTCCGAAAATGTATTTCTGGAAATGGATTTTCAGAATAAATTAGGTCATAAAATTGAGGTGTGGCTCAAAAACAAATGAGTTATGTGTGGATAAGGTGCGTCCGGAAATACATCCCCAAAATCTTAGGGGCATTTTCGATTTTCTATAGGGTGTTTTTCCACCCCATTGAGTGGGATAAGAAGTTCCCTAAAAAAAGCCATATTTCTTCTTTTAATTTGTTTGGTTCTCTCCGATATCTGACGTGATTGAATAATGGAAACATAGACTTAAATCATTATGTGGTGTTAATGTATTTGATTGACATTCTTACACAGCTGACCAATTTTCAATGAGGGATAAAGCTTTTTGTTTTTTTGGTGTTGTAATTCTTGAGAAAAACAAATGAGAGTCGAAAGTGTTACGAAATAAGTGTAGGAAAGTCTCACATTAATTATTGTTCCGGACTGGCCCAATGGCCAGCCATGACCCAATCCACTTATGCTTCCAGAACGACCCAATTGCCTAAGTCCAGCCAATTTAGGGCAGCATTTACCTTTCTGCCCCTCTACCGGGGAAGGCTGGTCGTTTGTCCTCCAGGTTCAGTTGTTCCTCCTCAGCAGTTCCTGCCCGTCACGCACGGTTCCACCATCCAGAAATAGTCATGACACCCGTGCCCGCAACTGCGCATCTGCCCGTGGCAACGACTAGTTTTGAACACCCTGCCCGTCCTAACAGCTAGTTTCTGGCAGTTACCTATACTTTGGAGAACGATTATCTCACCCCGAAAATAGGGACCAATTGCCAAGCGCTGGAGGCATTATAAAAACTCTCTCATTTGAGAGGGTCAGGTATTCTAAATCATTATACGAAACACATACTTTATACTTGCCTTCTTTTCTCCCGATCCTTACTTTAGCATCAGAGTGTCTTGCAAGTACACCCCCTCCTCATCTTTCACACCCAGCATCGCAAATGTCATCTCTGGCCCACTTCAGGTTCTGGTCAGCCGTCAAGATCAGTGGCGTCGTCTGTGGGAAACTCTATTATGCCCGTCTTTCTTCCATCGTAGATTCAAGGCCAAAACAATTCTTCCAAGATTCCGATTATGGCCAGCCATGATAATGTCCACGATGCTCGCAACACTACCTTCCTCCCTGTCAGCAATACTGATACTAACAGAGCAACCCCCTTTCTTGGGAGCGACGCCCATCAGCTGAGAGATGGAGCCACCGCGTCTTCCCCTGTTCGCGCTGATCACATTGAGGACCAGCCTTCGCAGGACCACCAACCTATCTCGGTTCCGCCCAGTGTCGACCCGACCATGACGACCCTCTTCGATGCCCTTAACAAGACCAACTTACTAATGCTTTAACAGAACGCGAGGATTGGAGCCATAGAAGAGTCCGACCGGCCAAGATCCCCTCCGTCGAGGAAAGAACACCGAAGATCTCGGGGTCCGCCTCCCCGACGTGAAAGAGATCGTTGGGCACCACTTGAGCCAGAGTCTCAGGCAATCAGAAAGCGCGACCGCATCTCCCCCCAGAGCCAGTACTCTCCAGGAACCAAGAGGACCAGAAGAGACCAGTGAGCAGAGCCCCAGCGTTCGCCTCCGCCCAGGTCCGAGGGCCGGGCACGAACCCCGTCTCCCCGTCGAGATTGGCGTCCTACCCTTGGGTGATGCACCTGCCAAAGAGGTTGGAGAAACCACCGTCTCTAAGCACATATGACGGTACTACGGATCCTGACGAGCACATCGAGAATATCGATGCATTGCTCGACTACCGTGGCGTCCGGGGCGCCATCAAATGTAGATTGTTCCCTACCACGCTGAAGAAGGGAGTGATAACTTTGTACAAGAAGCTCCCCGACGAATCCATCACATTGTGGAGACAGTTAGGGAAAATGTTCTCCAGACACTTCACGGCCTCCCGTCGTCACCCAAAGACCGAAGCCTCCCTTTAGGCCATAATTTAAGGGAAAGATGAGCCTATATCGAAAGGTTCAATACAGAAGCAGCCCCAGGTCTCAATGACCGATGATATGAAGAAGTTCTTGCTCGAGCAAGAACTTCGTCCCCGCACAGAATTTGCCAAAGCAGTTGGCATTGAAACTCCGGCAATGCTTGACGTCCTCCTCCTCAAGGCGCAAGTGTACATCCAATACGAGGAAAAATAAGCTGCTAGTTCCGCCCGGGACTCAAGGCACCAAGAGAGTGCCAGGTCCTCCAAGCACACCAACCTCGACATCTCGTCGGGGAGATATAAGACGTGAAGACCGCCCCCGGGAGTCCCGAGACAACAAAAGGCCCTCCGACCGCTTCCAAGAGTATACTCCTCTGACCGTCTCTGGGGAGAAGATCCTCTCCGAATGTGCCAACTCAGAGTTCTAACAAGCAGGGGTCTGATTCCCTAAACAGATATCGGCCAAGCCGAATACTGACAAGTCAAAGTATTACCGGTACTACATGAGCCACGACCATATGACCGACGACTGCATCCACCTGAAGGATGCCATTGAGATACTAATCAGGGACAAGCACTTGAAACAGTTTGCCAAGAAGAAGGATGCTCCACGGCAGGATGCCCAGGAGTCCAAGAAGGTCGGGAAGAGGTGTCTTCTTCGGAAGAGACAAGACTTCAGGTCGCCATGAGCATCTTGCGGCCTGAGGACTTCTACATCCCTGAGGGACTCAACGTTCCCCCTTACTTCACTGCGCACAACCCATGGGAAACCTTCCCCCCCCGCCATGGTCATCTCCGAAGAGGGCTTCAACAAGGTTACTATGGGCACCGTCAAAAGGAAGTTCGAACATCTTCTCGGCACAAGCTCAAACTGGAGTTCCACTCTTGATAAAGTCCAGGGAGAGTCGGTCCCCATCACCTTCTACCGTGAGGAACTCCTCGGTAGGGCTCCTAACTCAAGCATTCTGCTGCTTGTGAGAGCACAAATGGCCAACTTCGGCGTTCGCCGGATCCTGACCGGTCAAGGCAGCTCGGTCGACATCATGTATTCCAAACTATTCTCTACCCTCCAACTGGATGAGACACACCTGACGCCCTACGTAGGATCTAACCTACAAGGCTTTAACGGGTCAGTCACAAAGCCTTGGGGATACGTGGAACTGATCGTGACTTTCGGGTTTGCAGAGACGGCTAGGTCTATCAAAGTCCAATTCCTAGTCATTGACTGCCCATCCCTCTGCTAGTGCATCTTTTGGCGGCCAACTTTGGCTGAATTGGTAGTCGTGCCCTGAACCGTGCACCTGAAGATGAAATACTACACTTGTAAGGGTCTCGTCGCCACTCTGCACTAGGACATCGAAGCAGCAAGGAGATGTATCGAGGCTGCCTCCAAAGGGCTAAACACGATCGCCGCCAAGCCGAAGACTCCTAGCAAGCCTGCTCTGCCCAACAGCTTCGAAGAGGCAATGCCGCTACCCCGCATCGATTCCATCGACCTTGACAGCCGCTTCTCCGAAGACGACCAGAGGGAGCAGAGAAAGAAAGTGAAAGAGATCCAGCCATGTTCGAGCAGCTCTTCAGCTTCGACCAGCAGCGGAAAGATCTCTCATCCGATGCGCCCAATTCCGGATGGAGAGTTCGAACTTGTCCTGCTCAATGACGACCCCCAGTAAGGAGTGAAGATCGAGACCGGAATCCCCGACCTAGCGAGGAAACAGCTTAAAGCCTGCCTCCGGGAGAACGCATATTTGTTCGCGTGGAGTGCCGCGGAGATGCCCGGACTAGATCCCGAAGTGGCTTGCCACCAACTCACCATCGACCCCGCCGCTAGGGCAGTTGCTCAACGTAGGAAAAAGCAGTCTCTGGAGAAAACGGAGGCTGCCAAACAGGCTGTAAAAGACCTCATAGAGGCAAATTTTATTTTGGAGGCCAAGTACACTACTTGGCTGTCTAATGTTGTACTCGTTAAAAAATCAAATGGAAAATGGTGCATGTGCATTGACTATACCGATCTTGATAGGCCTGCCCTAAAGACACATATCCCCTCCCTAACATAGACAAATTAGTTGATAATTCTGCTGGTTTTAAATTGCTATCTTTCATGGACGCGTATTCGGGCTATAAACAAATACCCATGGCAAAAAGCGACAAAAGGTACACAACTTTCATGACCGAATCGGGCAACTATTACAACAACGTAATGTCCTTCGACTTGAAAAACGTCGGCGCTACCTACCAGAGAATGATGAACAAGGTCTTCCGAGGAGAAATCAGGGATATGCTCGAAGTCTATATGAACGACATGATCGTGAAATATCACGAGGAATCCGATCATATGATCCATTTGAAGAAAGTCTTCGAGTAGGACAGGAAGTACAAGATGTGTTTCAACCCAGAGAAGTGCACGTTCGGGGTACGGGTGGGCAAGTTCCTCGGCTTCTATCTAACAGAACGAGGAATCAAAGCCAACCCCGACAAGTGCAGAGCCTTCTCCGAGTTCCGTACGCCGAACTCGAAGAAGTTCATCCAATCCCTAAATAGGATGCTCGTTTAGCTGTCCCACTTCGCGGCAAAATATGTTCAACACACACTCCCCTTCTTCAAACTCCTCCGCAAGGAGGCGACTTTCGAATGGAAAGAGGAATGCGACAAAGCCCTCCTCCACCTGAAACAAGCTCTATTAGAACCACCAGTCCTCTCCCCGCTTGATACCGAGGAAACCCTATACCTTTATCTCGCCGTCGCAACCGAGGCCGTCAGCGCCGCCCTCATTTGTGAAACGCCTAATGGGCAAAAGCCAATATACTTCACGAGCAAAGCGCTGCATGGACCGAAACTGAGATACCAACAGATAGAGAAAGTGGCCCTAGCCCTTATCAATGCCGCGAGGAGGCTGATGCACTATTTTCTAGCCCACACAATCATAGTACGAATGGACCAGCCCGTAAAACAACTATTGGGCCGCCCAGATATGACCGGTCGAATGCTCAAGTGGTCGCTAAAATTGTCTGAATTCAACATCCAGTATGAGAACAAAAAAGCCCTCAAGGCTCAGGCACTGGCCGACTTTGTCGCGGAGATGACATTGCCCGATTCCCCCACTTTCGGGGCTCGCAAATGGACAATCTTCGTCGATAGGGCATCCAACTCGGTAGGAAGCAGGGAAGGTATCATCTTGGAAAATGAGGAAAAAATCCTCGTCGAGCTCTCGTTTACCTTGTCTTTCCTCACTTCCAATAATCAAGCCGAATACGAAGCCTTCCTCGTAGGTCTACGCCTCGCCGAAGACCTATGAGCCGAGGAAGTTATCAAATACACCGATTCTTAACTTCTGGCCCTCCAGGTTCGAGGAGAATATCAGAAAAAGAACGACAACCTCTCTGAATACTTGACTTTGGTTAAGGAAAAGATGACAAAGTTCGCATCGGTAGAGGTGAAGCACGTCCCCGCGAACACAATGTCCGAGCAGACGTTTTGTCAAAGCAGGCAAGCACGAAGAAGAAAGGAGGAAACAAATCTATCATCCAGGAAGTACTCCCTCGACCCAGCATCGAGAAAGCTTCCACGACCTTCGACGTGCACATCATCGGCGACAACAACTGCTGGATGACCCCCGTCTACAACTACCTCGCCAAGGACGAACTATCGTCCGACCCTAAGGCAACCAGCGTAGTCAGGCGCAGAGCCTGCTCCTATGTCTTGGTCAAAGATAAGCTCTACAGACGAGGGTTCTCCATCCCTCTCCTTAAATGTATCGGGAAGAGATGGTCACCCACGTCCTGTGCGAGATCCACGAAGAGATCAACGCCCATCACCTCGGGGGAAGATCCCTCGCCAGGAAGGCTCTACGACCAGGATATTACTGGCCAACCATGCAACATGACGCAAGAGAACATGTGAAGAAATACGACAAATGCCAACGACACGGAGACATGCACTTGACACCGCCCAATGAACTCAAAGCAATGTCATCCTCGTGGCCCTTCACATGGTGAGGCCTGGATATCCTGGGACCATTCGTCGTTGGGTCGAATCAGAACAAGTACCTGATAATAGGCATTGATTACTTTAAAAAGTGGATAGAAGCAGAGGATCTGGCCAAAATAACGGCCCACAACATACTCCGCTTCTACAAGCAGAACATCCTTGTCCGCTTCGGCATCCCTCAAGCAATCGTCACCGATAACAGGAAACGGTTCACGGAAAAAAATTTCAAGAGTTCGTCACCTAATTGGGCACCAAGCAACACTTTGCGTCCGTCGAGCACCCCCAGACTAACGGGCAAGTCAAAGCAGCAAATAGGGTAATCCTACGAGACCTCAAATGAAGGCTAGATGAAACGAAGAAATAATGGGTTGAAGAGCTGCACAACGTACTTTAGACCTACCGTACTACGCCCGACTCTTCGACCGGGGAAACCCCTTTTCGTCTAACGTACGGAACTGAGGCAGTAATCCCCATTGAGATACACGTGCCCTCCAGACGGACTGAATCCCCCCTGGACGAGGAGATAAATTGCCTGACACTAAGGGAGGAGCTCGATATCGTCGAAGAGGTCCAGTCAGGAGCAGCCCTCCGCAAGGCCTCACTAAAATAAAAAATCCCAATTAGGCACAACGCCAAAGTAATACAGCAAGAATTCCAAGTAGGCAGTATCGTCCTAAGGAGGAATCACAAAGATTCTCGGGAAGGCAAACTCGTTGCTAACTAGGAAGGGCCCTATCGTGTTCGAGTGAAAACAGAGAATGAGGCTTATTACCTAGAACAGCTTAAAGAGGAAGAATTTGCTCGACCATGGAACACCGAAAAGCTAAAATAATATTATAGCTAAGGCCCTAACGGTCGGCATGCTCCGTTAACACGATGAGCAGAACGCACCGACCATAAATGCGCGCCCAGGTACAAGTGCTGCACACCAGAATAAATCAAGGCATGCTTTCGCTCAAGAACGAGCAAAACTCATGCCCGACGGCGGTCCTTAGACCGAGGCCACCGTCGTCCCCGTACCATGAAAGGCAGAACATCCAACTCACGATAGGAGGTTCACGCTGCGAACTTAGGCCACGAACGTGAACTGAGCTCCGCCCTCATGCCCGAAAGCTACCCAGGCCTTTCGACCAAGTCCCCTCACTGTCAAACACATCATGTTGAGCAAACCCCAAAAACAACAAATCATTCACTAGAGCGACCCTTATAACGGGCACGCGTATCGAGCAACATTTCAACACTTGGCAAAAATAAAGTAAAGTGAAAACATGCACGAAAACAAATCATACATAACCGACCACAGTGGTCGGGAATAAGCATTACAATAAAGAACGGTCGCGATTGTACGTGTTACATTACAAAAGGGCCAAGCCCAATACAAAAAATAAGTTACAAAAATTCGGCGCGCAGGCCAAAAATACAACTGAAAAGAAGATTACTCGTCCATTTGCTAAGGCTCTCACGGGCAGGTTATGCATGCTCCTCGCCAATTCTAAGAAACTCGGGGATAAAGATTCTGCCGTCCACAACACTGTGCAAGAACCCACCCCCCTCGGCAGATAATTCGACCCCTGGCTTCACGATCCTCAGCTGCGCCACGACATTATTGAAGGAGTCATCAGCGATACCCATGAAATCATCCTCCGCCAGGTTAATACGGGAAACCAACTCAGCCCAAGTCTTCAAATTCTTCACTTCCTCGCTCTCATCCTCAGCGGGAGCAGCGACGGTCCTCAATTGCTCGACCAGGTCCTTCGCGACTATCTTTTCTGCAACAAGGGTGTCTTTCTCCCCATTGACCTTGGCCAGATCATCTTTATACTTTCTCACCGCCTTCTCGACGGCCCTGATCTGCTCCTCCTTGGACTTCTTCAACTTGTCTTCTAGGTCCGCAATCGTAGCCTGGGCCTTCTTCAACTCGGATTCATGGTGGGAGCCCTCCTCGGTGTAAACCACCATCATTTCCAAGACCCTAACCAGGCCAGAAGCATCCTGAGCCAGCATTGTCCGTTTGCTCAGACGATCCATATCCTTGAGCTTCAGAGACTCCGCCCGAGGAATTGCCAAAGAGGTACTTTCGAAGAATCTTTTGTTGTGCAGACACGGGGGCAGCTCGAGCCTACTCTTCTCCCCCACCCTGCTAAGGTCCACGATCTCGCTCGTCCGTGTGCGCTTGGGCCATGAATTTATGGGGACGGGGGATGTTTGGGCGGCTAATGGGGTAGACAATGAGGTCCCCGACCCAGTTTATGGAGGAGGCCCTCTCTGGCTGAGGCGACTCTTCCCGATTATTATGCCCCCTTGTCCTTCGCTTAAGCATTCTGCACCATTAGTTCGTAGGCAGAAGACATTTTACCTGCAAAAAATAACAAACACATTAGTAAAAGGAGAAAACGACAATCTGAACAAGCTAAGAAGAAATAAAAGGCTGCCCAGCAGTTTTAGAGCCTTCTCACGAGTGCTGCACTCGAGGAGATCCTTCGTATTAATAAAACGACTCTCCGCTTTGAGCCTCATATCTTCCTCGTAAATTAGAGCCCCGGTCTTAGTCACACACTGAGCAGGGGTGAAACCGTTGACAAAACCCACCAGCTTCTCGTAGCTGGCTTTGTCATCCTCGTTCAGCATGTCCAGGGTGGTGGTGTAACCATCTGTTCCCCAGGTGAAATGATCCCCGCTCCAACAGAAGGGGAACCTCAGCAACCTCCGCCCTTGTATTTTGCCCCCCTCGTCAACAATATCCTCCCCGTTCTCATCCGTTGAAACTTCCCAGACAAACGTGGAGTCAGTGACCCTCTCTGACATGGGCTCAATAATATAAAACCTCTCCTTGAAAGTCCTAATGAACTCAGAGAAGGGTTTGAACAACTTTCTCCCCTGCTTCAAGGAGACCCAACTGAACTTCCTTCCTGAAACTTGTCACTGCAGATGGAAGACTGTAAAGAAGAGGGGGGTAGCTCCGATCTCTAGAAAGTCACACGTTAACTCGAAATCTCGTATGAAGGCAATTGAGTTAGGATGTAACTGCGAAGGCACCATATCCAAATGAACAAAGATTGACCTCTGAAAATCCGTGAAGGGCAACCTCAACCCTATCTCCTTGAAGACGTATTCGTATATTAGGAACATCTCCCCGTACACTGAGCAAATGCGGTCGTCCTCTCCGGAGAAATGAATCTTCCACTTCCCCTTAGCCCTCACCTCGTGAAGGCGTCTCCGGTGTAAGAGGCGAAGATGGAGGCATGCACCCCAGGTTCCGCAACAGACCACTCTTCTGCGGTAGTCCTCAAGGGAGGGGTTTCGGCAGAATCTCGGGGAGTAGAGGTATCTTCAGTGTCACTATCCTCCGAGGAGCTCTCCTCGGATAAATCTCTAAGAATTTCATCCTCAGTTTCACAGGCCATCTCCTTTACCTGAAAAGCAGAGGACAAAAGTGAATTCGATGAAAAATGAAATCCACCCTTCCACTATTAGTCAAGTGAAAGGGCGCACAAAGGCCCTAGGACAACTTCCCCGACCTAAGCCCTACTCAAATGGCACGTCTACAGTGCGAGGAGATGCCCAGGGCAATCCCTCTAACGCATGCGGGGAGATCCTCCCTGGTTCGCCCCACAGAACTTCCATTGAAGATCCACCAGAAAACTCATGAGTACACCGGAAAACTCATTAGTACACCAGAAAACTCGTGGTTTCCGCTGGCAATGAACGCTTCCGTCGTTGTAACAACGTCAAAATCAACCGAAAGGCCTAAGTTCCTAAGATTTCAGCGACACCGACAGCAGCGGAAAATGGCCAAACCACCGCCATCCACCGACAGTCACCGGAAACAGCCCCTACACTACCTAATTTCACCCTACCAACATGGATTCTAAAAAAAAGCAGGAAGTGAAAAAACCTATAACAGAGATCAGTTCAGGTACTTACGTGGTCAAGGAAGGAGGTTAAGGGGTCAAAGAACTTTGGTTGGTGCACGTACGGCGGCTGGACAGCATTGAACGGCGGCGGACGATAGAATGCAGAAACAGAGAACAAGGGAAGAGAGAGAAGCGAAAAGTGAAAATGAACAACTTCTCTCTCTATTTATATAATTTGTGGGCACGTGCACGTGCGGCTAGGGGCATCATCATGACCTTAGCCTAGCCATCATTACGCATTAAATGTGGCACGTAGCTCGAGGCATGCGTGACACTTCACCTTTTCATATCACATCAACCGTTGGGCTCCCCGCAAGCCGGGCACGCCAGACAACTTTATAGGCCCCCCAGGTACAAACTCCCTCGGGCACCGTAAAACAACCTCGTCTCGTCGATAGGAGACGACCATTTCTGGCTCTCCCCGGGGCTGCGAGTTGTTCTTAAGTCATCGCTCACATGCTCGGGAGCAACGACTTGGGAGGCTCCTGTTCCGGACTGGCCTAATGGCTAGACATGGCCCAATCCATTTTTGCTCCCAAAACGGCCCAATTGCCTAAGTCCATCCAATTTAGGGCAACATTTACATTTCTACCCCTCTACCGGGGAAGGCTGGTCGGTTGACCTCCAGGTTCAGCTGTCCCTCCTCAACAGTTTCTGCCCGTCACACACAGTTCCACCATCCAGAAACAGTCATGACGCCCGTGCCCGCAACTGCGCCTCTGCCCGTGGCAACTGCTAGTTTTGGGCACCCCTGCCCGTCCTAACGACTAGTTTTTGGCAGTTACCTATTCTTTGGGGAACGATTATCTCGCCCCGAAAATAGGGACCAATGGCCAAGCGCTGGGGCATTATAAAAACCCTCTCATTTGAGAGGCCCAGGTATTCTAAATCATCCTACTCAACACATACTTTGTACTTGCCTTTTTTTCTCCCGAATCTTACTTTAGCATCGGAGTGCCTTACAGGTACACCCCATCCTCATCTTTCACACCCAGTATCGCAGACGTCGTCTCTGGCCCACTTCAGGTTTTGATCAGCCGTCAAGATCAATTATAAAAGTGGAGATTTAACATTTTAAAAGTGAGAGAATCCACGCACCTATCACCTTAAAGTTTTGGATGAATATATGATGTGTCTCTTAGAAGAATGTTTTATATCAAAAAAAAGATCTTAATGAATTTTTTTTTGTCATGTTCACCCCTATTATTTGCATTTGGTTGATTGTAGGTGTAAATTTCTAATTTACAACTGTGATTTTACACATGTTGCAATTGGAAGTGTGAATGGTTGTTGCTTGCTAAGTTTTATGAATGAGAGAATATATATATATATATATATGATGACGTCAGGGGTGAACCATCGATTAGGTGGTTTATTTATTGGTGTATCACTTTTATATACCGTTTGTAATGCCATGTATAATATATACCTAGAATAATACAATACAAGCATTTTATTTGGTACCGACACCATCATAAGTGCCTAATGGCGTAATTCACATACTTGACCATTTCTAAAACATAAAACAATCTATGGTACAAGATATGGAAACTAGCCAAAATAATAAAATCTAAGAATAAGGTACAATATTCCTCATTGTACAAGAAAATAATACACAGCGGAATAAGCTCAACTAAGCTTCTCTTGAAACATCCAAGCATAGCTCCACTTGTAAATCATACCTGCAAACAACACTTGAAAAATCGCAACAATAATGGGGTGAGATATTAATCTCAGTGAGTTCCCTATCTTATAGATTCTCTCGGCTTTACTGGGTTTTAGCCAAATCCTAACTCAAGTCAAGGGGAAAGGAAACGACCTTGAGTTCACAATCTCACACTATATGGAAACACGTTATTGAGCCCGTTAACTCAAAAGTTATCACTATCGTCAACCCTATCAAGGCATCCCTTCTTCCCGTCCTCTTCTATGTCTATAGAAGTCAGAACGAGTCATGGATCCTCGTAGATTACTTGGCATACGAGATGGATTCTGAACTAAGGGACATATTATCACCTTAATTCGTCACTTCACACGGCCCGTACACCATCACAAGTCTCTTTACCATATAGGTTTCATTCGTACTATAACATTGGGAATCAAACCTGCCAAGTAATTGTGCATTCATTCCAGAGGAGCTTGTTACTCTATAGATGACACATTAATGGGGAATGGTTGTGATTTTGTGATTTCATATACAACCATAATTGTATTCAATAATTGTAGGCCACATTAGCCTTTAGGCCTCTTTTTCCTTTCTCAAATAAACATAATAATTACACGTGTTCCATACTAGTGTTTCACTCTCTCCTAGACAAATACTCGTCACGGATGCACCCTTCTACATCGAGTGCCCGAGCATCGCCATCTAGGTTATCTACTCTAGGCCATTACTCGTCAAGGATGCACCTTTCTACATCGAATGCACGAGCATCGCCATCTAGAGTTTCTATCAATTCCTAGCCATTACTAGGTTCCACTATCATGTTGTTATGGGGCAAAGTTTCCTCACTCTTTCTATTCCATATTTTAACATGCATACTCTCTCGATCATGTTTAACAATAATATTAGACAAAGCATATTACAATTGCATTTTATAATTACATATAATAATTCAACCATAAGTTATACAAAAGCATATTACAATTGCATAATAGAATCGCAAATAATGATTCAATCACAAGTTATATCACCCTTAGGTTCCCTCCGATATATTTAATCGAGTATCAAATCAATATTCCTCACTCTTATTCCGTAGGATCTTTTCGCAACTTTGCATCGGCTATAACCATGCCTCGATTGGATTTACGATCTAAAAGATATGGATTTTCAACATATCACATAACCATTATTTTCATTCATTTTCTACTAAATAATTAATCCCACACCATACCCATAATTTTCACTTTTTATTAGGTAGAGGATCGTCATAGCTTTCCAACGCTTCCGACCGTGCGTCAATCCGAGTTACGGATTAAAAGTTATGAAGGAAATAAAATGGGACAATCTGTCATGTTCGCTAGGCGAACTCTTCAGCGAACAAAACAGAGAAAAAAAGGGAATAAAGTTAGCTAAGCGATCTCCAGGCAAACATTTGCCTTCCCTTCGCTTTGGGGCTCGCTAGGCGAACCCTCGAGGAACCTTCACTTTCCTCTTCGCCTTGGGTTCGCCTGCAAAACCCAGAATTCTCAGCAGCATTGAAATAGGTCATTTGGGGCCAAACACTCTCATTCCTTCACCCAAAACACTTCCAACTCATATTCTATCAACCCCAAACATAACCCGACTATATTACGCAGTTTATATCGCATTTCATCCGTTAGATTTCATCGATTATCCGTTTAATCATTTTCTCTCAAATCTAACCTAAGTTCTAAACTTATATTTCTAGAACTTAGAGTCTCTAATTAGAACCCACATGATAATCGAAGAGGAGTTTGAAGAAGATGACGAACAATGATGATGATCCATGAACTTCTCTTCTTCATCCAAGTTCTTCCTCTTTCTCTTCTTTCTCCAACTTTCTTCTTTTCTTCTTGTTTACTAACTTTTCTTTCTTTCTCTTAACAAATATATATATATAAACTTATTATATAATATAACCCAACATGGTAAAATATCTCCAATTGATATTTTATCGTCTAACACCAATTGATCAATTATTAGAGTTACCTTAAAAATCCTCTCTTAAACTAATAATTATTGATATGTCTCTTTCATAAAATAATTGATCTCTTTGGAGTTCACCAGTTGCTCTATTGATCCTAATTGACCATACTTAAAATATTTAGAGGATTCCATAAATCCAATTAATCAAAGATGGAGCACGTAGATACTCATCTGATCTCATTTGATATCCAATTGAGCGTTTAGATAATATGGGGTATTACACCGTTAGGGGTGAACCATCGACTAGGTGGTTCACTGCCACTGGTGTATCACTTTTTTATACCGTTTGATTTATTGAAAACATAATCAATGGTTCAGATTAGTCAATAAAAATATATGGAGCACATGTATCTTTCATCACACAATCCCGCCTTCCACCCTCACTCTATTTTTTAATCTCTTGACTTTGTAGCAGAAAAGTCAGAGTGACTTTGGATCCATTTCAACAGTTGGATAAATTGAGTGCACCAAACCACACCACATGCCATTTTGTTTATAGTTATTTGTTTGTTTTAGAGAAAAACTAAAATATTAAAACATCTAAATCTAGAAAAAAGAGTGTCTCGCACCTTCTTCTACCTTTCTTCATCGTCGTGTCGACATTTCTCCACCAACACCAATCTATACTCTATGAAACTGATTGCTTTTGTTTTTATTTTTAATTGAATTTTCTGCTAAAACTTGAAACCATAAGATTAGTGAATAATGGAGAAATTGAGTGTGGAGAGCGAGAGAGTGAGAGAGAGAATTATAATTAGAGAGAGACAGAGTAATTGAGAGTGATAATTATCATTAACATTGACAACAATACCTCCAAGGTATTTATATGTTTACAAGTGGAATGAGATACAAGCAATCAAGCCAAAATAATAGAAAACCAAAAGTTTTGTACCTGTAACCGGTTACAGTAAACATGTAACCAGTTATAGTTGTTACAAAATTAAATTCCATACAGTGGTAACCGGTTACGGTAACCAGTTACACCCACAAATTTCTATTTTTCCGCCCAAAATTGAATTTCGCCCAACTATAAGTGGTTACATCCCGTGGTAATTGGTTACAACACTTAAATTATCAATTTTCACTTAACACACCACTTTAATTCAAGTGCTCCAAGTCTTTCATGCCCATGTTCATCTCCAATCTCTTGAACACTTCAATTGTGACTTCTTTGGTCAACAAATTAGCAACTTATTCTTCACTTCGACAATATCCCAATCTCAACCTTCCTTCACTAACAAGTTCCCTCATATATGAAACCTCATATCAATGTGCTTGCTTCTCTCATGTGCAATTGTGTTATAGCAAGATTAATCATGGAAACTGATCGTGAAGGCTGGATCAGATCCTATAGAATCAGGCCTCCAAGTGCGTCAGGGATGCTGGTCGTATGGAGAGGAGGAGGGGGTGTACCTGCAAGGCACTCCGACGCTCAAGTAAGAAAGGGTCATAGAAAAGGGGCAAGTACAAAGTGTTAGTTCGTAGGGTGAATATTGGATACCTGACCCTCTCAAGCGAGAGGTTTTATATAGAGCCCCCAGCGCGTGGCCAACGATCCTATTTTCGGGGCGAAATAACCGTTTTCCGAAGAATAGGTAACTGCCCAAACTAGTCGTTACGTCGGGCAGGGTGCCCAAAACTAGCCGTTATGTCGGGCATATGCATAGTTACGGGCACATGCCCATAGCTGTTCGGGGAGCAATGAAGCCGTGCGTGACAGGCAGTAATTCCGGGGAGGAGCTCTGCATTCCTTGCCCGGTTGTAGGGGCAAAAAGGTCACTTTTGCCCCTCTGTGGATTGGACTTAGGCAATTTGGGCCGCTCTGGAGCAGAGGCGGATTGGGCCAATTCTAGCCATTGGTCCAGTCCAGAACAGGAGCCCCCCAAGTCGTTGCTCCCGAGCATGGGAGTGATGACTTAAGGACTGCTCGTTGCTCCGGGGAGCTAGCATAGAGTCGTCATTTGTCGACGAGGAAAGTTGTCTCAAAGTGCCCGTGGCCCTAGGTGTTCGTGAGATTCGTAGTCGTGACCATGCTGCCCGGTGCACGGGGAGACTAATGGTCAGACAGAATTTGAAACGTTGGGGCGCCACATGTACCTAGAGCTCTGTGTAGCAGTTAATAGGCAATGATGGCTAGCGGGTAGTCATGATGGCCTCAACCACGTGCCCCTTTGTATAAAAGGGGGGGGGGGGAAACCGTTTCATTTGAAACTTTTCCTTTCTGATTTCTCTCCGTCTCTTTCAGTTCTTGCCCGTCACCGTCTTCAGGCTTTCCGACCACCGTCACCAGCTTCGAGCAGCTTCTACCCTCTTCCAAAATCAAGTAAGTTTTCTGATCTGTAGCTTGTTTTACTTCCTTTTGTTGTTAGTGGTAGATTGTATGCGGTTAGGGTTAGCTT
The DNA here is from genome assembly GCA_022829125.1 of Lathyrus tuberosus. Taxonomy (NCBI): domain Eukaryota; kingdom Viridiplantae; phylum Streptophyta; class Magnoliopsida; order Fabales; family Fabaceae; genus Lathyrus; species Lathyrus tuberosus. The sequence goes on from JALAZF010000137.1 coordinate 2,496,501, forward strand.
TAGGTGATAAAATAGGTGGATTTCTGGCGAGTGTTGGTGGTGGACGGTGGTTGTGCCATTTTTCCGCCTTCAGCACTTTGCCGGAGTATGTAGTACGTTTAGCGATGAGGGTGGTCCACGGCGTGGTTGCGGTAGTTGTGCATGCGTGACCACCATGTTTGTTCATCTTCTGATAGGGCGACGAGTTTTTTGGTAGAACATTTCCAGATTCCGGTGAAGCTTTGCGGTTTCCGGTGGAGCTTCAAACGGAATCTGGGCATGAGTGCGGGGAGGTTCCTCGCAGGAGGATGGTATGTCTCGGGCATATCCTCGCGGGGAGGTTTTTCATTCGATGTTAGGGCTTAGGCCGGGGATGTGGTCCTCAGCCTTTTGCGCGCCCTTTCACTTGACTTGACGGTGGAAGGGTGGATTTGATTTCCTGTCGAATTCACTGTCTTTCTCTGCTTTTCAGGTGATCGTAATGGCGACGGGTCCAGACAGAGAAGTTATTCTAGACGCGTCCAAGGAGGAAACTGGCTCTGAGGAAAATAGTAGCTCGACGGTTTCGAGCTCTGCGACTTCGATCTCGGCGGCCTCAAGTTCGTCCAGCAATGCCGGGGAGGAAGAAGAGGTTCGGGATGATATAGAGGAGGATAACATCGAAGGGTTCTCCGCGGAGGAGTGGGAGGTGGCCGAACCTTCCGAGCATATTTCTACATTCGCAAAGTCTTTGGCGGACGTCTTTACGGAGGTAGGACCAGAAGGGGAGTGAAAGGTGCACTTCCCTACTTTGAACGAGCGGGTCTGCTCGGATTTCGGGGACCGCTTTACGATGTACAAGTATGCCTTCAAAGAGTTGGGACTGAGGCTGCCTTTCACTGATTTCCAGCGGTCGGTGTTCGAGCATCTGAAGCTGGCCCCCTCTCAACTTCACCCTAATTCGCTGGCCTTCATCCGGGCTTTCGAATTGGTGTGCGAGCATCTCTCTCTGGGGACTACTCTCCCTCTGTTCTTCGCTGTATTCCATCTTCAAAGGCAGCTGTCGGGGAAGAAGTACGAATGGGTTTCTTTGAAGCAGCCCAAAAAGCTATTTAAGCCGTTCTCGGAGTCGATCCGGACTTTCAAGGAGCGGTACTTCGTCGTTAAACCCGTGTCTGAGGTGGCCCAGGACAACACATACGTCTGGGAAATCGAGGTTGACGAGGATGGAAATGAGCTTCATAACGAGGAGGGGAAATATATTGGGCATAGGCTCTACAGGTTCCCCATCCGCTGGGCACCCGACCATTTCTCCAAAAAGCCCAGCGATTATGTCTTTCAGCCGAGCGATCTGTGCAGGCAGGACGCCGTGGCATACGAAAGGCTGGTGAACTGGGTCAACTCCTTTAGTCTTGCAAGCTGCTGGACGAGCAAGGGTAGCCCTATCTTCGAGGAGGATGGGAGCCAGAGGGTTGAGCGCAGATTCGTCAGTGTTAAGGCACTGCTGGAGTGCAAGACTCCGCGGACGCTGAGAAGCTGCTCGATAGTCATGGTTATTCAAATTTTGTTTGTGTTATCTCTTTTCCACGTAGCTAACGCGCTCGTTTTTTCTTTATTTGTGCAGGTGAGATGCCTCAGGCTCGCGATCGCGTGGTGAGGAATGCTATGGCGAGGAATAAAGCTGGAGCGGCTCCTCCAAAATCTCGGCCCCCTGGTGCCCGTGCTCCTCCTCCTATTCAAACTATCGCGGGGGCCTCTTCTTCTCCCTTTCTTGATCCACGAGGATCTCCTCTGCCCTTGGCCAGGCGGTCGAAGCGGCCAAGGACATCAGACGTTGTGGACCTTACCTGTGTGCCAGAGAAAGGGAAGTTTGAGCTCCCTCCGTGCATCCGTGCATCCTTGATAGGAGGTTCTTTGAAGGTAACTCCTTGGTCGTCCCCCGGGCGGAATCCCTTTGCTTGGAAGGCATGGATGGCCCGAGCAAGAGGGCGCTGGTGGCCCAAGATGCTTCTGCCCTGGTCAGGATGCTGGAGATGGCTACTGTATACGCATAAGGGGACTCTGCACTTGAGTCCGAACTTAAAGCTGCCCGGGCTTCTGAGGCGGTCCTCAAGGAGGAAGTTAAGAATGCCCGCGAGGCTCGGGGGAAGGCCGAAGAGGAGACGGCCAGGCTGAAAGAGGATGTCTCTAAGCTGACGGCGGAGAAAAAGGCTGCCGAGGAGCTGAACAAAGAGTTGATGGCGGCCAGTGCCCCGGGTGCCGACGAACCGGATGATATAAAAGAGTTGAAGACTAGGTCTGAGTTGGTTGCCCGCATCCTGCTGGCCGAAGATGACGGTATCGCCGTGGCAGAGGAGTCTTTTCAAAGCGCCGTGGCTCAATTGCGGGTGGTGAACCCTGAGCTTGAGATCTCTGCTGAGGGTACTCATTATCTTACGCGTGTTGAGGATGGTCGCATTGTCTTGTCCGCATGCCTTGTTCTATATACCCCCGAGGTTCATCCTGAGGACCAGCCCGAGGAGGACCAGAGACCTGAGCCGGCGTCAACCGAGCATGCGGATGAATGAGGAGTTTTGTTATTTTGATGTTGTTGTATCTTGTCTGGCCTGCGTGCCGTTGAATTATTTGTAATTTTATTTTTGGGGGGCATGGTCCCGTTTTATGTAATGACGCACAATCGTGGCCCTTGTGGGCACCTGTTATGTTAATTATATTTCTGGCTTCTTCGCGTGCATGATTTTACTTGCGTTTATTTTTGCTAAGTGTTGTATGCATGCTTGCTATGAATGCATAGCCTTGATCTTGTTAGGTGGAGCTAGGTGCATGTCCCCGTGCCGTTGGCATTTATCGCACTTCTTTACGTGCTCTTTTGCGTCGTTTTGCATAGTTGGCCAGTAGTATTCTGCTCGGAGGGCCTTTCGAGCAAGGGACCTTCCGCCGAGATGTTGGGCGTTGATTCCTTCGTGGATTTCGCGCAGGATGTGCGTGACCATTTCTTCCTCGACACATTTGAGCAGCGGAATGGAGAATCCCCGTCTGTATAATTTGTCTTCGACCAGGACATAAGAGCAGGCCCTTCGCTTGACTATGCCGGCCTCCTTTGGGTCTAACGGAAGTTCGTCCTTGGCGAGGTAGTTGTAGACTGGGGTCATCCAACAGTTGTTGTCGCCGATCACCTGCACGTCGAGTGTCGGGGAGGCCTTCTCGATGCTGGGTCGAGGAAGTACTTCTTGTATGACGGATTTGTTTCCACCTTTCTTCTTCGTGCTGGCCAGTTTAGACAGCACGTCCGCTCGTACGTTATGTTCGCGGGGAACGTGTTTCACTTCTATTGTTGTGAACTTTGCCATTTCCTTCTTTACCAGGGCCAGGTATTCGGTCAGGTTGTCGTTTTTGGCTTGGTATTCACCTCGGACCTAGAGGGCCACGAGTTGTGAATCCGTGCAAATGACGACTTCTTCCGCTCCTAGGTCCTCGGCAAGGCGTAGCCCAGCGAGGAAGGCTTCGTATTCAGCCTGGTTATTGAAAGTTGGGAAAGACAGTGTGAGTGATACCTCGACGATAGTCCCTTCGTTGCTCTCCAGTATAATGCCCGCGCCGTTACCTGCCGAGCTTGAGGCACCATCGACGAAGATGGTCCACTTACGTGTCTCGCTCGCGGGGGAGTCCCAAATGTCATCTCCGCGACGAAATCGGCCAGAGCTTGGGCCTTAAGGGCTTTTCTACCTTCGTACCGGATGTCAAATTTGGACAGTTCTAGCGACCATTTAAGTATTCGTCCGACCATATCTGGTCGTCCAAGCAGCTGCTTTATGGGCTGATCTGTTCGAACCACGATCGTGTGGGCCAGGAAGTAGTGCCTTAATCTCCTGGCAGCATTGATGAGGGCCAATGCCACCTTCTCTATCTGCTGGTATCGTAACTCTGGTCCTTGTAGTGCCTTGCTCGTGAAATATATGGGCTTCTGCCCGTCAGGTGTCTCGCGGATGAGAGCGGCGCTCACTGCTTCGGCTGCTACGGCCATGTACAGGTATAGCGTTTTGCCATTGTCCGGGCGAGAGAGAACCGGTGGCTCTGAGAGTGCTCGTTTCAGATGGAGAAGGGCCTTGTCACACTCCTCGGTCCATTCGAACGCGGCCTCTTTGCGGAGGAGCTTGAAGAATGATAGGGCGTACTGGGCGGACTTGGCCACGAAACGAGATAGTGATGCGAGCATCCCGTTGAGGGACTGGATGGATTTTTTGGACTTGGGCGTAGGAAACTCGGAGAATGCCCAACATTTGTCGGGATTGGCTTCGATTCCTCGTTCCGTTAAGTAGAAGCCGAGGAATTTGCCTGCTCGGACACCGAACGTGCACTTCTCTGGATTAAAACGCATTTTGTATTTCCTGGCCTGTTCGAAGACCTTTCGCAAGTGGGCGGTATGATCGGTTTCCTCGTGGTACGTTACGATCATGTCGTCCATGTATACTTCGAGCATGTCGTCTATTTCTCCCCGAAATGCTTTATTCATCATTCGTTGGTATGTTGCTCCGGCGTTCTTCAGGCCGAAGGGTAATAATTCCCTGATTCGGTCATGAAGGCCGTATATTTTTTGTCGGACATTGCCATTGGGATTTGATTGTAGCCCGAGTAGGCGTCCATGAACGATAAAAGTTTAGAACCAGTAGAATTATCAACGAGTTTATCAATATTGGGGAGGGGGTAGGCATCCTTCGGGCATGCCTTATTGAGATCGGTATAATCAATGCACATGCGCCATTTTCCATTGGATTTTTTAACCAATACAACGTTGGACAGCCAAGTGGTGTACTTGGCTTCCGAAATAAATTTGGCCTCGAGGAGGTCCTTTACAGCTTTTTCAGCAGCCTCCGTTTTCTCTGGAGACTGCTTCCTCCTATGTTGTGCTACGACCTTGATGGCCGGGTCAATGGTCAGTTGGTGACATGCGACAGATGGATCCAGGGCGGGCATTTCCGCGGCACTCCACGCGAAAAGGTCGGCATTCTCTCGGAGGCACGCTTTGAGCTACTTCTTCGCGACGTCAGGCAGGTCTGCTCCGATCTTCACTCCCCGTTGGGGGTCTTCGCTGAACAGGACTAGCTCAAAGTCGCCATCCGAGATTGGGCGCATCGGATGGGAGCTGCTGCCGGATGACACGGATGGGCTGGCTGAAGCTGCTCGTTCCTCCTGTTGGTCCTCGGGGAAGTGACTGTCGAGGTCGATAGAGTCGACCTGGGGCAGAGGTTTGGCCTCCTCGGAGCTGCTCGGCAGTGCTGGCGTGTTCGACGCTTTAGGCTTGGGCGCGATGGCGTTGAGCCCCTTTGTAGCTGCTTCAAAACACCGTTGGGCAGCTTTTATATCACTGTGGAGGGTGGCAACCATTCCTTTCGAAGTGTAATACTTCATCTTCAGGTGGACGGTCGATGGCACTGCTACCAACTCGGCTAGAGTTGGCCTTCCGAAAATGCACTGGTAAAGCGACGGGCAGTCGATTACCAGAAACTACACCTTGATGGATCTGGCCGTTTCTGCTGATCCGAAGGTCACGATCAGCTCGACGTAACCCCACGACTTTGTTATGGACCGGTTGAATCCCTGCAAGTCGAATCCCATGTAGGGAGTGAGGTGAGATTCGTCCAGCTGAAGTGTTGAGAATAGCTGGGAGTACATGATGTCGACCGAGCTGCCCTGGTCGACAAGTATTCTGCGAACGTCGAAGTTCGCCATCCGGGCTCTGACGAGCAGAGATATGCTGGAGTTCGGGGACCTGCCGAGGAGTTTCTCCTTGTAAAAGGAGATTGGGACGGAGCCCTTCTGGGCCTGATCAAGCGTCGTCACTTTGTTGGAGCTGGTGTTGATCAGGTGGTCGAACTTCCGTTTCACAGAGCCAACAGTGACTTTGTTGAATCCCCCGCCAGAAATGACCATAACGGAAGGAAAAGTCCCCCACGGGCTGTGGGCCGCGAAATAAGCAGGAGCTTTGAGCCCGTCCGGGACGTAGAAGTCCTCTGGCTGCAATATGGACATTGCCACCTGTACGTTGGTGTCATCCGAGGAGGGTATTTCTTCCTCGACCTTCTTGAACTGCCCTTCGCTAGGAGTTCACTTAGCGAACAACTCCTCCCATACAAAAACCAGAGAGTCACCTTTTCTCTCCTGCACTCGCTCTTTGTTCGCTTAGCAAACTTGAGTTCGCCAGAAGTTCGCTTTGTGAATCTGGGTCAAACTTCCCCACCTCACATCCCAGAAATACTCTACTTTTCCTTCGTTCCCTGCCTCATTCGCTTTGTAAATCTGGGATGAACGTTCGCCCAGCAAACTTTTGTTCGCATTGCGAACAACGCAATTGTGCAATTCTGCAGTTGCGATTTCAACCCAAACTAGTCCCAACCCTTCCCCGATTTTACTCACAAACAGCCCCAAAAACACACATATAAACGCAAATTGCCATGCATACAATTAGGAATACTTATGCCATAATTTAACCGATTAATTTATGCATTTTTCCTCTTATCAAGGCCTCCAACATACACAACCCCAATCCCCAAATCAACACAAACAACACATAGGATGATCCTAAAGGTTTATCTACCCTCATACAAATATTATGCAACCTTTAGAGATTAAAGAACCCCACCCTTACCTTAGATAAAGATTCCTCAAAGCTCTCTAAGCCCTAGCTCTGCTTCTCTCTTCCATTCCTCTTTTCTCCAAAAACACGATCGATCCGAAATGATTCTCTCCTTTCCAATTTTCTTTCTTTTCCTACTATAACCCTTAGACCCCTAATATGCTCTTCCTTCTTTACCCTTACTAATCTTCATGAATGGACCACCTCGCCCCTAATATGCCCTTCCTTCTTTACCCTTACTAATCTTCTAACTAAATTATTTAAATTAATAATTAATTACTAACCACACCTCTCACCTCTACACAATTGGTCACACACCCCCAACACCTCATTCTCTATAATTCTAAGGTCACTACCCCATACTAAGGGCAACCCAACCTCAACCAAAACACACATAGTCATACACAAATACACCATCTCATACAGTTTTAATTACGAAAAATAATTAAAATAAATCGGAGTGTTACAACTCTCCCCCACTTAGAATATTTTCGTCCTCGAAAATTGATCTCATGCGAACAACTCCAGATACGACTCTCGCATCCTGCCCTCTAGTTCCCAAGTCATATTTCCACCGGCAGTGCCTCTCACACTACCTTCACAAGAGTGATCTCTTTACCCCTCAATTGCTTTACCTCGCGGTCTTCAATTAGTATTGGTAAGGCCTCAACCGTAAGGTTATCCCTTACTTCCACATCATCCATCGGGATCACATGTGACGGATCCGGAACATACTTCCGAAGCTGTGACACATGGAACACATCATGCAAATTCGACAAATTGGGTGGCAACGCCACCCTGTAGGCAACAGGTCCAACTCTTGCGGAAATCTAATATGGACCAATAAACCGAGGAGTAAGCTTCCTCGACTTCAACGCACGTCCAACACCGGTCACCGGAGTGACTCTCATAAACACATGATCTCCCTCTTAAAACTCAAGGTCTTTCCTCCTCTTATCCTGATAGCCTTTCTGCCTATTCTACAAAGCTTTCATCTTCTCCCGAATCAGCTTCACCTTTTCTGTAGTCTGCTGAATAATCTCAGGTCTAAGTACTACACTCTCTCCAGATTCATGCCAACACAAAGGCGTCCGACACCTCCGAACATACAAATATTCAAAAGGCGTCATCCCAATACTAGAATGATAAATGTTATTATAAGTGAACTCAATCAACGGAAAATGGCTATCCCAAACACCTCCTTGTTCAAGCACACAAGCCCTCAACAAATCCTCTAAAGATTGTATAGTCCTCTCTGTCTGTCCATCCGTCTGCGGGTGATAAGCCGAACTCAATCTCAGTTTTGATCCTAAAGCTTCTTGCAAACTCTCCCAAAACCTAGAAGTGAACCTTGGATCTCGGTCCAACAAAATACTCAACGGAACTCCATGAAACTTCACAATCACCTGAATATAGATCTCTGCCAGTTTCTGCATAGGAAAACTGATATTAATCGGAATAAAATGCGCCAACTTCATCAGTCTATCTACTACCACCCAAATGGAATCATGTACTCTCGGTGTATTAGGTAACCCGGGCACAAAATCCATAGAGATGTTGTCCCACTTCCACTCTGGAATATCTAATGGTTGCATCAAACCAGCAGGTTTCTGATGTTCCACCTTCGACTTCTGACAAGTGAAAAGAGCATACCCAAACTTAGCCACATCACGTTTCAATCCAGGCCACCAAAATACTTTTCTTCAAGTCTCGATACATCTTCGTAGCTCCTGGATGGATACTCAAACTACTCCTGTGACTTTCTTCTAAAATCATTCTTTTCAACTCAAGATCATCAGGAATACAAATCCTATCACGGAATCTCAATACGCCTTGTTCATCCACTCTAAACTCATTACCTTCCGCCTGGTCATTTCCAATCATCAAATCCACCAGTTTCACATCCAACTTCTGATCTTCCCTGATACTATTAAGAAATTCATTATTGATCTTCAGCATACCCAGCATCACACTATGCAGTGTCTCTTAGCAAACCAAACTCATATCTCTGAACTGTTCAATCAATTCCAGCTCTTTAACCATCATAGCATACATATGCAAAAACTTTCGACTTAGAGCATCAGCCACAACATTGGCTTTACCGGGATAATAGTTCAAGCCAAAATCATAATCCTTTAAGAACTCTAACCATCTTCTTTGTCTCATATTCAACTCCTTCTGATTAAACATATACCTCAAGCTCTTATGATCACTATACACTTCAAATCTGGAACCATAAAGATAGTGCCTCCAAATTTTCAATACGAATACCACTGCAGCTAATTCCAAATCATGAGTTGGATAATTCCTTTCATTGACCCTTAACTGTCGTGAAGCATAAGCCACAACCTTACTATCCTGCTTTAACACACCTCCTAAACCCATCAAGGAAGCGTCATAATACACCACAAACAGTTCATTTGGTTCGGGTAGAATCAAAACTGGAGCTATAGTCAATCTCTTCTTCAGCTTGATGAAACTCTTCTCACAATGAACATCCCACACAAACGCTTTACCCTTGCACGTCAAATGAGTCAATGGAAGTGCCAATTTCGAAAAGCCTTCAATAAACCTTCGGTAATAACCAGCCAACCCCAAAAAGTTTCTAATCTCAGTCACCGACTTTGGAGCCTCCCATTGTAGAACTGCATATACTTTGGATGGATCCACAACAATACCATCACCTGAGATAACATGCCCAAGAAGACTTACCTCTCTCAACCAGAATTCGTACTTAGACAACTTAGCATAGAGCTTCTTCTCTTTCAACACTTGCAGCACAATTCGCAAATGTTCAGCGTGTTCCTCTTCTGACTTAGAATAGATTAGAATATCGTCAATAAAGACAGCCATAAATTGATCCAAGTAAGCATGGAAGATTCGATACATATACTCCATGAACACACCAGGTGCATTAGTAACCCCGAACGGAATCACTACATACTCATAATGTCCATATCGAATTCTGAAAGCCGTTTTCTGAATATCTTCATCCTTTACTCGTATCTGATGATAACCCGACCTCAAATCAATCTTGCAAAACACACGGGCACCCACTAACTGATCCATCAAGTCATCTATTCTTGGAAGCGGATACTTTTTCTTAATCGTCACTTTATTCAGCTGTCTGTAATTGATACATAACCTCATACTGCCATCCTTTTTCTTTACCAACAACATTAGAGCTCCTCAAGGTGATACACTTGGTCTCACGAATTTTTTTTTCTAACAACTCTTCTAGTTGCTTCTAGAGCTCTGTTAGTTCTGATGCCGACATCCTCTATCGTGCCATGGAAATAGGTCTAGTACCAGGGACAGGATCAATAGCAAACTCCACCTCTCTCTCTGGCGGTACGTCAGCAATATCATCCGGAAACACTTCTGGAAATTCACACACCACCTGCAATTCATTAATCACCGATTCACTCTCCACTGACAAGGATGCAAACAATACAAGCACTTGAGCTTCTTCTTCTAAGAGCCCTCTTAACTCTCTAGCAGATAGAAAACCATCTTCTTCCTCTTTCTTAGGAGCAAGAAATCGCACCGACTTGTTAAAACAATTAATATGAACATGATTGAACTCTAACTAGTTCATACCCAAGATCACATCGAGACCTCCCAACGACAAGCAAATAAGGTCCACCCCAAAGTCCTTATCAAAGATTCATAGTGGACAATTCAAATAATCTAGAGAAGTGGCCACCGATCCCTTTGCAGGTGTTTCGACAACCATCTCTCCCTTCATAGGAGAAATAACAAGTCCTAGCCTTCTCACACAATCAGCAACAATAAAAGAGTGAGTAGTACCAGTATCAATAATATCAATCAAAGGCGTATCATTAATATAACATGTACCTTTGATTAGCCCGTCATCACTGGAAGTCTGAGTCCCTGTCAAAGCGAACACCTTTCCTCCAGTCGAAGCTTGCTTTGGTTTCTGGCAACGAGTACTAATATGGCCCTGTTCTCCACAGTTGTAATAAGTCACCATGTTAACTTTGCAATTAGTAATCAAATGTCTTGCCTGTCTATGCTTGAAGCATTTCTTCACACCACTCGTGCATTCACTGACACGATGACCTAGTTCACCACATCAGTAACACTTAAGAGGAGCAGGGGCACCTCCCCCACTTGGCTTCTTGCCATCAGCGTGTTTCTGTTTACCTTTCTCAGCCGGAGCTGCATAAGGCTTCCCACTGTTCATCGGTTGTTTTCCTCTCCTCTCGGCCAGCCCTTTATAGTGAGCCGATCAAGCCTTGCTATCTTCTTCAAAGGTCCTACAACAATCCACCGAATCTGGAAACCTTCGGATTCGCTGATAACCAATCGCCTGTTTGATCTCAGGCCTCAATCCATTCTCAAACTTGACACACTTTGAGTACTCAGCAGTTGCCGCACTATAGTGAGGGTAAAACTTAGCCAGGTCTGAGAATTTGGCAGCATACTCCATAACCGTCATGTTACCCTACTTCAGTTCCAGAAACTCGATCTCTTTATTTCCTCTGACATCTTCAGAAAAATATTTCCTCAAGAACTCCCTACTGAACACAACCCAAGTGATTGCCTCTCCTGCTGCTCCCAATTGTTGACGAGTGCTGGCCCACCAATCATCAGCCTCCTCAGCTAGCATGCGAGTACCTAATCGCACCTTATGTGCTTCAGGACATTCCATCACCCATAAGATTCTCTCGATCTCCTTGAGCCAAGCATGTGCTTCATCCGGAACATATCTTCCCTTGAAAGTAGGCGGTCTGTTCTTCCGAAACTCGTCATTTTCACTAGCATGTGGCAGGTTCTGTACCGCTTGAGCAACAACCTGCAAAGCAGCAGCAATAACAACACCGTTTCTTCCAGCCATTCTAAATCTATTACACGTCAACAACAGAACACAATGGTTAAGGAAACGACATCGACAGTAATCAACTGTCACACGACAACGACTTGACAACTTGGCTGGACGGACGTACCTGCTCTGATACCACTATGTAACACCCTAAACCCCTGCGACAATTAATAATGGAATATAAGGGAATATCAAAGTAAAATAAAACATACAATTAGTTAGGGTGCTACCTTCAACAAACACCTGCTCATGCATACGATATGTAACACATCAATAATATCAATAAAAGCATACTTGATTAATCTTATCATGTAGCAGCGGAATTCAACTAAAAAATAACATACTTAATACCACATAATTCTCATAAAGTAAGCAAAACGACGACAAGTAATAAAATAAACATCGACATGCGTTCCGAAACCCAGTGTTACAATCAGAGCAGACACGACTCAACAAGATAAAAGAGAAGACTCCATCTTCACTAACTTCCACTCCGCACTAATCCTGCTTATCTGCACGTTACCCACGTAGAGGTAACATTCAAACAGAAGGGGTGAGATTCTCAATCAACATAAGAGATGCATAATATAAATATGAAAGAACATAATCCATATACAGTTCACCCTTTCAGTACAACATCAACACAAATACAATTCTCCATCCAAACAGACAATAACAAAATTCATCATACAACACAACATAATGCAATGCAATGAGACCCACGACTCGACTCAATGCATGTGGTACCAATTCGGTCCCTTTTTCATGATCACAATTCCCGTCGGAATTTCTATATCAGTCGCTCACACCCCACATGGGCACACAACATTCGTGATCGCTCACACCCCACATGGGCACACGATCACCTCAATAACCACAATAACAATACGATTCTATTTCAAAGAATCCCGATAAGACGCTCACACCCCACATGGGCACACGACTTATCGCACAACTTATGTAACATGGTATGCATACAACGACAACATACAACAATAACTAAATGCGTCAATACATCATATTAAAACTGTCCAACACGCAACATATACCCGCTAACACATACCACAACAGTAATCCATAATCACAACACGCATACACACAACTGAATTCATCGTTTTAACACACAACACATACACGAAAACCCGACTACTACATCAAATAGTTAGAATTCTGACCTTGAAATTAATTTTATTAAAAAGTATATGAAACCAACTTTCCAATGATTCGAACGGCGACTGAAACGGACATACAGGTTAAAAGTTATGAATTTCTGAAGTTTAGAAAAATTATGTCCGTAATAGCAGCAAACACCACTGTCATGTTCGCTGCGAGTTTGCTCGGCGAACTGCCCATCGCTAGGAGTTCGCTTAGCGAACTTGCCAGCGAACAACTCCTCCCATACAAAAACCAGAGAGTCACTTTTTCTCTCCTCCACTCGCTCTTTGTTCGCTTAGCGAACTGGAGTTCGCCAGAAGTTCGCTTTGCGAATCTGGTGCGAACTTCCCCACCATACATCCCAGAATTACTCTATTTTTCCTTCGTTCGCTGCCTCATTCGCTTTGTGAATCTGGGGCGAACGTTCGCTCAGCGAATTTTTGTTCGCATTGTGAACAACGCGATTCTGCAATTCTGCAGTTGCGATTTCAACCCAAACCAGTCCCAATCCTTCCCCGATTTTACCCAGAAACAGCCCCAAAAACACACATATAATCACAGATTGTCTTGCATACAATTAGGAATACTTAGGCCATAATTTAACCGATCAATTTATGCATTTTTCCTCTTATCAAGGCCTCCGACATACACAACCCCAATCCCCAAATCAACACAAACAACACACAGGATGATCCTAAAGGTTTATCTACCCTCATACAAATATTATGCAATCCTTAGAGATTAAAGAACCCCACTCTTACCTTAGATGAAGATTCCTCGAAGCTCTCTAAACCCTAGCTATGCTTCTCTCTTCCGTTCCTCTTTTCTCCAAAAACACGATCGATCTGAAATGATTATCTCCTTTCCAATTTTCTTTCTTTTCCTACTATAACCCTTAGACCCTTAATATGCTATTCCTTCTTTACCCTTACTAATCTTCATGAATGGACCACCTTGCCCCTTACTATTCTCCACTCATTTATCCAATTTTTTTAAAATAAATAAATAATTAAACTAATTATATTAAATCTAAATAATTCCAACTAAATTATTTAAATTAATAATTAATCACTAACCACGCCTCTCACCTCTACACAATTGGTCACACATCCCCAACACCTCATTCTCTATAATTCTAAGGTCACTACCCCATACTAAGAGCAACCCAACTTCAACCAAGACACACATAGTCATACACAAATACACCATCTCATACAATTTTAATTACGAAAAATAATTAAAATAAATCGGGATGTTACAGTAACAACATTACTTGCATTGCTTCCTAACTCTTTCAATAAATTTGTTAGCCATACGACTTGGCACACACATAACAAAGTTGCAATGTACTTAGCCTCACTAGACGAGATTGCAACTACCAATTCCTTCTTCGAACAACATGAGATTGGTGTTCCGCCAAACATATAGATGTATTTAGTTGTAGACTTTTGGTCATCTTTATCTCTGCACCAATTGGTTCAATAAATCGAGTAAATTGAACTTACAAACTCATCATTTATATCCTTTCTCAATTATGCTTCAGCCTCCAATTGTGTGACAACTGCATTACAGTTGCTCAGCTTGAACCTTTTCAAGATGTCTTGAGCATACTTCTTCTGGTGCAAGAACACTCATTCACGTATGTATTTAAAATCTATCCCTAAGAAATATGACAAGTTCCCTAGGTCGTACATTTCAAATTTCTGCATCAGTTCAAACTTTAATACTTTTATTTTTGCCTCATCTGCACTCGTGATCAGCAAGTCATCCACATACAAGCATATAATGACTCAATTGAGCCTGCTTGCATTGTTGACATACACTTCATGCTCTGAGACACGCTTTGTGAAACCTGCCTTGATCAGGAAGTCATCTATTCTTTTATTCCAAGCCATTAGAGCTTGCTTTAAGCTATATCGAACCTTCCTCAATCTGCACACCTTCTGCCATTTGATTTTGAATCCTGGTGGTTGACTAACATAAACCTCTTCTTCCAATGGTCCATTTAGAAATGCCGACTTTAAATCTAATTTATGCATCTTCCACCCTTTTTCTGTTGCATTCGGTACAATAATCCTGATTGTTTCCAGCCTTACAACATGTGCATAAGCATCGTCGAAGTCAATACTAGGTTTTTATCGAAAACATTTTCCCTTATGCTTGGCGATTTCACCATCTAGACTTAGTTTCAACTTGTTGACCCACTTCACATCAATTGGATTCTTGATTGAATTTTCAACAATCTCCCAAGTCTTTTTCTTCTCGACCGCTCTGAGTTCTTCTTGCTTGGCTGCCATCCAATTTGAATCATTCATGGCTTGATCCAAATGAATTGGTTATGATTCATCCATCATCATCATTTCTCATATGAATCACCATCTACATCAATTTCTTGATCTAGAAATCTCTCATATCCAACTAGCCTTGTTGACTCAATTCTTGTTATAGTAAATCTTCTAGCATTCTTTTTAAGTGGTTCTTCATTTTGAGTGGTTGTGGCTTCAATTTGTTGGTCTTCTTCAAGCACGATTGTGACTGTATCTTGCTCATGTCGAACTAACCCCTGAGTCACAATCCACCCTTTGCTTTCGTCCACCAGAACATATCTACTGATCACTAATTTATCATCATTTGGTGAATACAACTTGTATGCACCAGTCGAATAATAACCTATGAGCACTGTCGTACCCCAAATTTCGACCACCTTTCTTTTTCTTTTTTCGCTTTTTTTGTTTTCTTCATAAAATATAATAATAGTAAGTAGTAAATGGATTGTTTTGGTAGAATAAAGTATGATAGTGTTATCAGTTTAGATAGAGTTAAATTACTATTATTTTTATTTTAATATATAGGGATTAATTAGGGTCATATTAATTTTTAATCGAATTATACTAGGGTCATAGTGGGGTTATTAGAGGATTAATGTTAAAATTAATATTATTATTAATATTAATATTATCATGGATTTATTATTAAAATTTTTAGTAAATAATCGCTAAAGTCGTTTTATTTTGAATAAATAAAATGGTATAGTTGGTAGCAAGGGGAGTACAAGGCGTTATAAGAGAGAGGTCACGAGTTCGAATCCCATATTTCTCACTTTTAATGTTGTATTTGTTTTTTCTTTACTACTAACTTTTTTTTTCTTCTATTTTATTTTTATTAAAAAAATCACAAAAATATCACTTTTTAATATTTAATTTTTAATTTTCGTATTTGTATTTAATGCAATTTTAAAAATATGATTTTTTCATTAAAATCAATATTTTATAGAAAAAATCTTAAAAATCATAAAAATAAAAATAAAAATCAATCAAATCTTTTTTTTTTAATTATCATTATTAGGATATTTCTTTTATTTAAATTTTTTTTTTTAAATTCACCAAGCCATGAATCCATCCAGATTCATTTGCTTGGGCTCCAAGAAATAGAGAAAAATCAGGTCAGATTAAAACCTTCCTAAACTGAAAAATTTTATTCAATGTCTGACCTAATTTTTCATCTGTAAATAGAGCTGGTTTTCCATATTCTTTCCCACCCACAAATCCACAATAATCAGTATAAAAAAAAGTTGTTGTTCTTCACATTGAAGAACAACAACACTAAAAGGGGAAGAGGGGTCGAAATCTTGCCCTAAGGGAAAAGGAGAAAAAATAGGGAGAGGAAAGGGAGAACGTCAAGAAATACTAAGGAGAAAAGGGATACACGAGGAACGTAAAAAAAAGAATGGAGGAAGCAGCTTATTTTGGGTCACGGCGTTTTAGGTTAGTAAGTTCGATCTCTAAATCATATGCATAATGACTCGTTTGCCTAAATTGTTTGATTGACCCATGTGCCTTTAGGATTTATTTAAATTTTTGTATATAAATATTTTTATATAATTAATCTCTTGTAAATATCTTTATTTTAAATATTTGTTATAGTTCTTCTTTGTTACAAATAAATGATTGTTTTTACAAACAAAATAAAATTAAAAGGAAGAACAAACAATATAATATAAAAGCCAAAAAATAATAACATTGGTTTTTTTTCTCTTTATTTTATTAGGATAGTTTGAATCTTAAGATTAGATGCTAAAAAACATGTCTTTAGGTTAAAAATATTAAAAAAAAATTCAAACAAATAAACAATTAATATTTTATATTAATTAGGACAATGTTAGAATAATTTAAGAATTATTAATACAATTAGGGATAATTCATATGATAATCATTGGATATCTTAGGTTTAAATACACCCCCTCGGTTCAATTAAGTAATTAAATTAATTCCTCAATTTAATTATTAATTAGGGTTTAATTATTTAATTAAGATTTATAAAATAGAATTTTAGGGTCATTATTAGGGGATATAATTAGGATTTTAGAGTTAATTTTGGGTTTGGGTTTTTAAATTTATTGTTTTTTTTATTTAATCCATCCAGATTCATTTGCTTGGGCTCCAAAAAATAGAGAAAAATCAGGTCAGCTTAAAACCTTCCTAAACTGAAAAATTTTATTCAATGTCTGACCTAATTTTTCATCTGTAAATAGAGTTGGGTTTCCATATTCTTTCCCACCCACAAATTCACAATAATCAGTATAAAAAAAAAAGTTGTTCTCATTGAAGAACAACAACACTAAAAGGGGATGAGGGGTCGAAATCTTGCGCTAAGGGAAAAGGAGAAAAAATAGGGAGAGGAAAGGGAGAACGTCAAGAAATACTAAGGAGAAAAGGGATACACGAGGAACGTAAAGAAAAGAATGGAGGAAGCAGCTTATTTTGGGTCACGGCGTTTTAGGTTAGTAAGTTCGATCTCTAAATCATATGCATAATGACTCGTTTGCCTAAATTGTTTGATTGACCTATGTGACTTTAGGATTTATTTAAATTTTTGTATATAAATGTTTTTATATAATTAATCTCTTGTAAATATCTTTATTTTAAATATTTGTTATAGTTCTTCTTTGTTACAAAAAAATGATTGTTTTTACAAACAAAATAAAATTAAAAGGAAGAACAAACAATATAATATAAAAGCCAAAAAATAATAACAGTGATTTTTTTCTCTTTATTTTATTAGGATAGTTTGAATCTTAAGATTAGATGCTAAAAAACATGTCTTTAGGTTAAAAATATTAAAAAAAAAATTCAAACAAATAAACAATTAATATTTTATATTAATTAGGACAATGTTAGAATAATTTAAGAATTATTAATACAATTAGGGATAATTCATATGATAATCATTGGATATCTTAGGTTTAAATACACCCCCTCGGTTCAATTAAGTAATTAAATTAATTCCTTAATTTAATTATTAATTAGGGTTTAATTATTTAATTAAGATATAATTAGGATTTTAGAGTTAATTTTGGGTTTGGGTTTTTTAATTTATTGTTTTTTTATTTAAAATAATTTGTTTGTTTTTTTTGCAAATAGAGATAATTTTTTTTTTTTACAAATGGTATTTTATTCCTAGATTAATTTTGGATGATATATCTTGGGGAAATTTGAATTTTTAAAAAATTTGGTTTATGATTTATTTTTAAGGGAATTCATATTGTTAGGTTTTAGTTTAAATTGGATTTAACATGGTTTTAGAATAAAAATGTCAAAATTAAATTTAATTAAATTTTTTTAACTAACGAATATAACACGGGATAAGTAAATAGGGGTTAAAGTTAGAAAATGTTTTTTTTTATAAATTATCATAATTATTTTATTTTGTAAGTAAATTGAAAGAGGTATTTTATAATATTTGGAGTTAATAAAATTAGGTCTTCTTTATATAATTTTTTAACTTAGGGATAATTTTGAAAACAAATTGATATAAAAACTTTAGGTTTTTTTTTATATACTAAGGGATAGAATCCTAAAGGATATTAGAGGGATTAAAACAAGGGATAGAGCTCTAATGTTCGAGAGCATAAATAAATGAATAGGATTTGGGGATATTCATTTGGATATTTCTTAGGGATATAAGGGACACCATTGGGATTAAATTTTGGGGATAAAACTCTTAGGTTCCAAGAGTATAAATATAGGCCAAGGGATAAGAGATTTTGGGATAAAGCTTTTAGGTTTCAATAGTATAAACATAGGTCAAGGGATCAGGGTTTTGGGATAAAACTCTCCATCCGAGAGTATAAACAATGGACAAGGATTTTGGGATAAAACTCTTCCTCCGAGAGTATAAATAAACGGATCGGGATTTAAGGGATAAAACTCCTTATCTAGGAGTATAAATAATAGATTAAGGGATAAAACTCCTTATCTAGGAGTATAAACAATATATTTGGGGATAAAACTCTTTATCCAAGTGTATAAATAGTGGATTGGGTTTAGGATTATGATTAGAAATAGGATTAGGGGGTAGAAATAGGGGAGCTGAACTACGGTTACTCTGATCCTTCAAAATTGAAGGTACGTAGTCATAGGGTTGTGAACCCTAGCGAGTACAATTATAAAAAACTTAGGATTCTTTTTGTAAATAAATAAGTAGAAAGACAACAAACAAACATACCCTAAAATCTAAGGAGGATCCCACTGAGTACAATGGAAGTGAAGGGTGCCTAACACCTTCCCCTCACTTAACCGATTCTCGAACCTTAGGAATCTCTACCCTTAGGATTAGGATCTTAGGTTTATCATTTATTTTCCTCTAAAAAATATGATGGTGACTCGATATTTTTGCCGGCCGCGACAAGCACCATAGTCTGACTTCGGTCATCTAGCTTCTTCCTTAATTGCTTAGGTACATGCCTGAAACACATTTATCTAAATATCATTGGATGACTAAAATTTGACTTTAGTCACGTCTAAGCCTCATAAGGTGTATTGTCAACTATCTTCTTGGTTGGTGATCTGTTTAGAATGTATACTACTGTCAAAACTCCTTCACCCTAAAATCTCTTTGGCATTTCTTTAGCTTTCAACATACTCTTGGTCATGTTCAATATACTTCTATTTCTTCTCTCAACTATACCATTATGCTGAGGTGTATATGGTGGAATGACCTCATGCTTTATACCTTCCTCATTGCAGAATCTTGCAAATTCCATAGAGGTGTATTCACCTCCACCATCAGTTCTCAGTTTCTTTAACTTACATTCAGTTTGTTTCTTGACATGCAATTTAAACTTATTGAATTGTGTGAATACCCCACTATTCTTTTCAATAAGATAAATCCATATATATCTAGTGAATTCATCTAAGAAGGTTAGGAAATGATAGTTACCTCCATTCGATCTTACTTGAAAAGGTCCACACAAATCAGAGTGAACAAACTCTAACTTTTGTTTAGACTTCATATACAAATCATGTTTGAATGATTTCCTAGCCTGTTTTGCTTTGTAGCACTCCTCACACACCTAACTTGGTTCTTTCACTTGAGGTAAGCCATACACCACTTTCTTCAGGTAAAGCATACTTAGACCTCTAAAGTTTATATGTTCATACCTGTGATTCCATAGCCAGTTATTGTCTTCTACAATAGTCAAAATAAGACATTGATGATCAATCATATCGATCTCAATCTTGAAGGTTTTGTTACCTGCCAATGATTCTTTCAGGATCATCCTTCCTTCGCCATTATACACCTTCATTTGATTTTCTTCCAACTTAATGTTATACTCATTTGTAAGTAATTAAACCATGCTTATCAAATTACTTGTCATCAAAGGTACATACAATACATCAGTAATACTGGCCCTCTGACCATCTCTTATAACCATAACTATATTTCCTTTTCCAATTGATCTGACGTGCTTGCCATCTGCAAATCTGATCACTTTCTTAATCGATTCATCTAACATGGTGAACAAATTTTTATTACCAGTCATGTGGTTGCTGCATCTTGAATCCAGATACCACGCATTGGTTTGCTCATTCTTTGATTAAAGTGTCTCCAACATATGCATATTTCACTTCTTCATTATCTTTTGCTCTTGATTCCTTCTTTCTCCTACAATATCAAGCATAATGACCAAATCCTTGACAGTTGTAACACCACACCTCTTCATATCAACTTTCTTCCTCGAATAATTGTTGATTATGCCTTTCTTGTTTGAATCAGAGTGGTTATTTGAAATCTTGCCTGTTATGACACTTACTCGCTTTCTGAGTTCCTTTGTTTTAATCTCATCTCATGAATCTCTAATGAAACTTGAAGTTTTTCCAAATTCATCTCAGTTAGGTTCTTTGACTCTTCGATAGACACTAAAATGTAATCAAAGCTTGCAGTCAGAGATCTCAACACCTTCTCGATCTTTTACAAATTATTGATTGATTAACCAAGCGCCTTTATCTGGATGGTGAGTAACACTAATCTTGAGAAGAAATTAACAATCGATTCATCTTCTTTCATTTGTGTTATCTCAAACTGCTTTCTCAGTGTCTGCAACTTCACCCTCTTTAGTTTTTCATCTCCACCTTACATGTTCTTTAAATTGTCCCTCACTTTCTTGGACGTATCTTCTTCAATAGTCTTCTCAAACACATTAGGATCCACACATTGATGAATCAAGAAAAGTTCTTTTCCATCTTTTTTCCTTTTTTCCTTGTGCGCAACCTTCTAAACTCATTTGCATTCACTTCCAACACAGATTCTCCATCACTCATGATTTCAGCCACATCTTGAAATCTGAAGATGACCTTCATTTGCACAATCCACCTCTCGTAGTTCTCACTTTTAAAAACCAATAGATTTGCAGGAAATTTCGTTAATGTGTTGTCGTTTGCCATTACTGTTTGACTGAATCTCAACCGGGATCATTGATACCAATTTGTTGGAACAATTAGGGTTTTCAAATATAATGAAGAAGAATAAGAGAGAACAGGAGAGATATAAACTATTTTGTGAAAAAAAAAGGAAATTTTATTATGAAGTTGTTGTGTTTATTTACATCATCACATGTATTTATATAGAAACCATTGCAACAAATTCACTAAGTGCAGTATTCGTCTATGTCGAATACATGCTTACGACATTCAACATCCACATGTTGTATTCGACTTTGTTGAATATAGCTAACTCCTACTCAACTATCCTCGACTATATTGTCTACAACTACTTCGATTAGGTCGAATACAACGTTGTCGAACAGATTTTTCTATTAAACATTGAATTAATAGCTTCTAACAAACATGTGATCCCTCATTAATTTTAGAACAGAAAATTCTACCTTCCTGATACGTCTACCACTGTCTGATTAAATCTAACAACTATGCACTTCACCTTATGCAAACAGTTTTAACCGTCCTCGCTATATAAAGGGGAAAATGCACCACTCAACCAAATTCATTCTCACGCTTATATTGTTTCTCATTCTTTCACTAATTTGAATGCTAGAGTACTAACATTACTAGAGAGACCCCTCTACGTTGCACCCCAAAATTTTTCCGTCCTACCAAAATCTCATTTTACCATTCACCGACCATCCTAATTTCATAATGAAACAAACTATAAGTTACTTAAATTAACTTATTAAAAAAACTAAGTCAATAAAATTAAATTGCGAGAAAATAGTAAATTATATCTTATGAGAAAATGGTGTTGTAATCAATCTTTTTAAACATATAAACTATAAATTTATTTTAATTTCAAAATGCGATCTAATTAAGTAGTGGTGTACATTTTTTTAATAAATGATCACACCATGAACCAAGAAAGAAGGTGGAACCTAAGTCAACACCTCCAAAAGGGAATTGAGAGAGAGCATATTTGGTCATCCCCCAAACAAACCACATACTTAATCCCACTATAGAAGACTTCACCACAAGATCAATGTTTATCATCACATAGATTGTCCACTTTATCACAAAACTAAAGAAAATTTGTATTCACTACTCATCCTTTCGATATTGTGAAAATTAAATAACCATTTGTATCCATTTGTATGCACCATACATAAAAAGTTCTTTTAAACAATGTGTTTAAATTTGTCAAAATAAGCCATAGTTGGATTCAACTCAACAATATAGATATCAAAATCTTCAAATTTCTAGTATGGTGGGACGTTTATTCACACCCACCCATCCCTATCACACTTCTCCATTCACATCCATTGCCATAAACTTTTTACTTACCAATAAAATCTCAAAAGAAATTTTTAAATTTTCAATTTTTATTAATATTAAACTAAATAAGTCAAATTAGTGATAATAAAAAAAATTTTAACGACAAAATACAACAAAAAATAACCAATTTTAAATTCAAATAACCAAAAAAAAAAAAAACAATTTGTAATAATCTCTTCGGTCTCTATTATAAGAATTTTTTTTATCAAATAATTAATGTCTGATCAGATATATTTATTATTTAATAAATTTTAAAAATAATAATATAGACCGAAAGAGAGTATTATGTGGAAAAATATTTACTATTTTCAATTGCAATTATCCAAAAGAAATAATCCATTGAAAATGAAGCAATTATTAGGAGAGAAAGTGGTCATGAAACCAAGAAAAAGTTCAAAATAAGCTGACCCATGATGACTTTAGAGACAAATTATAGTTGCACTTCCACATGCACCAATTTAAATCTTCTAGAAACTTTTAAAGTACATAAAAAACAAATACAATAACCAAGATATCTTTTCACCTCCTACTACCTTGATAGCTTCACTTATAATGTGACATAACACATTGAAAATGATAGGGAAAAAAAACAACTTCTTATTCTTTTTATTTTTATTTCATATAAATATAACAGAGTTTAATTTTGATACTCCGTCAGTGTAAATATAAATAATTTTCTATTCTAAACAAATCACAAGTACGATTTTTAAAATCAGACGATTGTGATTAATTTACAATATAATTTTTTTATTACGCTGACAAAGTATATAAATTAAATCCTAAAATGAAATAATGCTTAGCTAAATTTAGCTAAGTAATATAAAACTAACTATTGAGATATTTAATTTAGCTTAATCTCAAAGCCATTTCTACCATGCTGATAATCTTCAATAGTCTTCTCAATCTCAGATTGTGTATTCATGACAAAAGGACCATATTGAGCCACAGGTTCATTCAAAGGTTGTCCACCAATGAGCAAAAACCTCAAAGGCTTTGAAGAATTCTTGTTCCAAACACTAACTCCATCACCTTGTGTGAAAACAATGACATGATGAGCCAGAATTGGTGATGAATTTGGTGAACCAAAAACACCTTCACCTTCAATTATGTATGCGAAAGAGTTCCATGATTCCGGAATGGTTTGGTTCATCTGAGTTCCGGGATTCATGGTGAAATCTAGGTACATGGTTGGTGTTCTTGTGTAGACTGGCGAGTTTATTCCCATGGACTCTCCGGCTATCACTCGTACTTCAACACCATCTTTTTCGCCCGATGGAATGTCCTGACTTAAAATTTCTTGATAGTTTGGTGCAATCCTAAATGAAAAATAAATAAATTAGTAAAATGTCAAAATTATATTTTCGTTAAATCAACTCAATTGATAGTTGTACAGAAATATCTGATTGTACAGACATAAATTTGAATCCGCAAAAAGATTAGTATTGACAAATAATCAGCTATAATCAAATGTTTCTGCAGAAACAGTTGACAGCTGTGTAGAAAAAATAAGACATTACATTTTTTCATTGGCTGATAAATTGATCCAAAGTTGCAATCCATTGTTGTTTTGTTCAGCAGGCATTTCAGAGTGAATAATTCCCCTACCTGCAGTCATCCACTACACGAAAAAAGAAGAAAAATTATATGCATAAGATTATAGCTATACAATTTCATTATTTGAATCCTATTGCTATATTTTTGTATATGTACCTGAATATCACCACTTCTTATTGTACCCTTGTGACCAGCATTATCTTCATGAGTAATCCCTCCCTAAAATCAAACAAAGTAAAATTTTCAGTCAAATAAATAACAATAATGTATCAAAATCTTAAAATGTAAAATAAAATGTAACTACACAATAATCAGCATAATACGCTAACACAGACACATCAGATACAAGACACACACGACAGTTATACATATAAAAATTGACAAGCATGTCTACACATACCTCTAGCACGTAAGTGACCGTCTCAAAGCCTGCAAATAAGATATTCAAATCAAAATATTATTAAACAAATATAAAAATTAAAAATTAAAAATACAAAAAATTAAAAAAATTAAAAATATAAAAAAAAACCTCTGTGTGGATGATCAGGAAATCCTCCAGGAGGAGACACTAGAAAGTCAAACAAAAAAACAAAACAGATCTTCATTAACACAACAAAACAAACAAACAAACAAAGCCTTAGTATAAAACAAACACATGAATTTAAACATAATATTGTACCTGAGAAATGGTCAAGCAATAGAAAAGGATCCAAGTTCTTCAACTCAGTTCTGAGAATCACACAACATCACATATAAATCATATACATAAAATCAATGCAAAAAAAGACAAGAAAAATAGTATATATAATATAAAAATGTATATACCTTCCAATGCCTCTTCTGACAATAGCACCTTGACCTTCACGTTGAGATTTAGCCAAGAACCTGTTAAGAACCAATCTAGGGGTGTTGAAAGCAGACATGGATGTTTGAATAGAAACAGATGAATCTTAAATTTGATTTTGTTTGATTTGGTTTAAACAGAAGAATAAAGAGAGATGAATATATATAGTGTTAAAAATGAGGCGGTGAACGCGCAGAAAACAAGTTGTTTTTGCGTTTGAGTTGGTTGGGTCTGACATTTGACATTTTTGTGTGGTGAATGGGGCCCACTTTCTCACTCTAATGACATCAATATCTTGTCATCATGATGTTCATTTTTTATTTATGGACTTTGTTTTAAAAAAAATTGTTACTGTTAAATCAATATGGATGCATTTATATATGGTGCGATATTTATTAGGTTGGAATCTAGAATTGTACCTTTTTACATATATAAAGTTTTGCTTTTAGAGCATCTCCAACCGTAAATTCATTTTTGGGTTTTTTGTGGGACTTATTAAGACATGTTAGTTTGAAGCAACTCAATTAATTTTTTATTCTAATGATGCAATTCTGAAAAATTCATATTGGATCCCACAACTTTATTTTATATATTAATATTTTATTCATATTAAATAAATAAATAAAATAAATAAAAATTAATATAAAATAAAATAAATAAAATTCAACGAACCATTCAAACCCATTGCTTATCTTTTAGCCGTTTGCCACGCTGAGAAAGGAAAAGGAGAAAAAGTTGGGTGCCACTTGGCAAACCCATTCAACGAACAACCACCGGAGGTGGTCTTAGACCAAAATTTCTACTATTTGAATTTTTCTAAAATTAGCCCATTTAAGAAATTTCTATTTAGATCAATTAACCTTTTGAAAAATTATTTTTAATTAAGTTGTGCTTTTTTAATAATGAATCCGTTTGTTTTAGTTTTTTTTTTTAAATAACTTATATATATATATATATATTAAAAAAGTTATAATTTTTTAAATTTTAAATAAAAAATTAGTTTAAATAATTATTTTAAAAGTATTATTTTAGATATTTTATCTTTTGATATAATTTTCTCTTGGATATTAAAAATTGCAAGAAATCAATTAATTTTGAGACATTTAACCCGACTGCCACACTTGAAAATATTTTAGGCAAATGTCACTTTCTAAAATAATATTCCCAATATGTCATTTTTTTAATTAAAGAACTGTTGTGTGTATTGTGCCTTTTCTGTCTATTATTTGGCTTCCTTAGTTGCAAGGTTCATTTGGCTTATTTGTTGTTGTTTTTACAGTTAGTAATTGTAAATGTAATTTTTACTTGTTTTTTATAGAAGATAGAAGGACATAATAAGTTTTTTCTTTTTCTTTTTA
Source organism: Lathyrus tuberosus (assembly GCA_022829125.1). Taxonomy (NCBI): domain Eukaryota; kingdom Viridiplantae; phylum Streptophyta; class Magnoliopsida; order Fabales; family Fabaceae; genus Lathyrus; species Lathyrus tuberosus. The sequence continues at coordinate 2,522,908 of JALAZF010000137.1, forward strand.
CTTTGTAATGAGAAATACAAAAGTTTACATCATGAAACAATTCTCTGTTATCACCTTCCTCTGCGTTGTATCTTAACATGGTATCACGAGTTATATGTTATGGTAGCCATTGTTCCTCTGCTTCATTTTTTTTCTTCCTTCTTTTCTCATTCAACAATGGCTGCTGTGAATTACTCTGTTTTTGCAACAAATTCTACAAACCCCTATTACCTTCACCCAAATAAGAATCCAACTCTCATTTTGGTTTCCCCTCTTCTTGATGCCAAGAATTATCACACACGATAATAATTTATGGAAATTGCTCTCATCTCCAAGAACAAACACCAATTCATCGATAGATCACTACCCAAACCCTTGTCTACCGATCCACTCCACACACCCTGCACAAGATGCAACATTATGGTTCTTGTGTGGCTCTTTCGTTCCATCTCTGAGTCCATCGCCAAATCGGTTCTTTGGATTCAAACTGCTTCTAGTGTTTGGACGAATCTTCGCACGCGATTCTCTCAAAGAGATGTTTTTCGTATCTATGATATTCAAGAAAACATATACAAATTTCGACAAGGTACTTTATCTGTCTCTGATTACTTCACTCAATTGAGAGTTTTTTGGGACGAATTAGAATCTTATAGACCGGTCGTATCTTATTCTTGTGTCATTCTCTGTTCGTGTAGAACACTACTTCTATCAAGAAACATCGTGGTGAAGATTGTGTAATTCGTTTCTTAAAAGGTTTGAATGAAAAGTTTTCATCATCAAAGTCTCAGATCATGATGACGCCTCTTCCAAATATCGATCGCACTTTCTTTATTGTGATTTAACAGGAACGCGAACTTAACCCCATATCTTCTCATGATTTTCCTTTTGATGATACAAGTGCTTCCACTGCTACATCTCAGATCAACTCCACTCAACCCAATGGTGGCAACAAGCAGTGAAACTCTAATTCTATAGGCAAACCTCCTTCCTCAAGACCTAACCGGAGTTGCACACATTGTGGGCGCACTAATCACACGATTGACACATGTTTTATTAAGCATGGTTATCCACCGGGTTTCAAGAACAAACCACGACCAAGTTATTCTGCTAACAATGTTTTTGACACTCCTTCAGTTGGTTCAACAAATTCTGCGTTTGGTTTCACGCAAGAGCAGTACAACAACATCTTAGAGCTTATTCAACAGTCAAGAATCCACCCTACCACTAATTCCATCACTAACACACCTTTGGCTATAAACACAAACTCTTCTCTTGAAACTGGTAAGCACTCAATCTCTTTGATTATTGACACAGTTGCCACAGACCATATCACATATCACCTTACTTATTTTATCACACACCAAAACATTAAACCTATCCATGCCACTTTATCTAATGGTACTCACATTACTGCTTCCATATCTAGTAACATTTCCCTCACTCCCCCCTTATAATCCATAATGTCCTTTATATTCCCTCCTTTAATGTCAAACTAGTATCTGTAGCAAAACTTATTAATGATCTTAATTGTCATTTGTCATTCTTTGCTAATACATGCCATATTCTGCAGAACACCTCCAAGAGACTGATTGGTATAACTAATCTACATAAAGGACTTTACATCCTTGAATCTTTTAGGCATGCCTCTCTTTGTAATTTTGTTGATAGTAATTCATATGAACTTTGGCATTCCAGGTTAGGACATATATCTGATATAGGATTAAAAGTTTTTTCTCGAATTTTTCCTTTCATTACTTATAAGCTTACTTTGGCACCTTGTAATTCATGCCATAATGCAAAACAAAATAGACTTTATTTTCCCTCTAGTTATATTCATACCGATGCCCCTTTTCAATTGTTACATGCTGATTTATGGGGTTCTTATTCTACCATTTCCCTTTTATGTCAAATATATTTCTTAATAATAGTGGATGATTTTAGTATATACAATTAGGTGATTTTCTTTAAAACAAAAAATCAAACAAAAAATAGCCTTATTAATTTTGTTGCTTATATTGAAAATCATTTTAATATTACTCTTAAGTGTTTAAGATCTGACAATGGCACTGAGTTTTTAACTTTAGCACCTTTCCTTTTATCCAAGGGTATCCTTCATCATAAATCTTGCCCTGAAACTCCACAACAGAATAATGTGGTGGAAAGAAACACCAACACATTCTAAATGTGGCTAGGTATCTTCATTTCCACTCTAATGCCCCTTTTTCTATGTAGGGGAATTATTGTGTGCAACATTGCCACTCACATAATAAATAGATTACCATCACCCCTCTTAAAATCCCACAGTCTATATGAGCTTTTTTTTTTTCAAGAATCCTCCCACCTACATGCATTTAAAAGTGTTTGGTTGCTTATGTTATGCAATTTCCACCCAAGCCCATAGGACCAAATTTTATTCTAGAGCCAGAAAATCCATGTTCATAGGTTATAAAGAGGGTGTTAAAAGGTCCATTTTATATGATTTATCTAGTCATGGGATATTTCTTTTTAGAAATGTTATTTTCTATGAGTCATTCTTCCCTTTCCAAAAAGTTGACCACACCCACTCACCCCCTACTAATCCTATCCACATACTAGATGACATACTTATTCCTACATCTATCCCTGATCCTTCAGCACCTATTACACACATTTCTCCACCAGCTAATACCTCACCTTCATATACTCTTCCTCCCTTTACACATGATTGTCCAACTGCTTCATCTACACCCTTTAACCATATTACTGACTTGTCTCAATCACCTTCTCCCCTTCACTAAAACCAGCACGCTACTTCTGTACACAACCAACCTTCTACTTCTACACCAAACCCTCCTTTACCCACTAGACAATCAACCAGAATCTCCAATTATCCTTCATGCCTAGTAGATTATCATTACTTACAAATTGCTACAAATCTCACCCCTAACATCCCTTATCCTTTATCCTCAGTCTTATCATATGACAATTGTTCTTCCTCTTATAAAAAATTTGGTTTCTCCTTATCCTCCCAGCAAGAACCAAAAACCTTTGCCCAAGCTAACAAATTTGACTATAAGAAACAAGCTATGAGTGTTGAACTACAGGCTCTTGCTGACAATCACACTTGGTTCATTGTTAACTTGCCTTCAGGAAAGGTCCCTATTGGTTGTAGGTGGGTATATAAAATCAAGTAGAATTCAACTGGTTACATTCACATGTACAAAGTAAGACTGGTTGCAAAGGGGTATACTCAACTTGAAGGCCTTGATTTCTTTGATATATACTCTCATGTAGCCAAGATCACAACCATTCGTATTCTCCTATCCCTTACTGCTATTAAAGGTTGGCATTTAGCTCAGCTAGATGTCAACAACGACTTTTTGCATGGAGAACTCCAAAAAGAGGTTTACGTGATAATCCCACCTAGCTATTCAGCATCCTCCCCTTCTCAAGTTTGCAAATTCCACAAATCTATGTATGGTTTAAAACGGGCTAGCAGATAGTGGTACTGTAAACTTCCCTTTTTTCTAATTTCCCATGGTTTCAAGTATTCTGAGTCTGACCATTCTATCTATACTAAGTCCTCGGATCAATCCTTTACCACTCTGCTTGTATATGTATATGATTTAGTCATGGCAGTAAATTCTATAGATGAGATAAATTTTGTCAAACACTTTTTGGATACAAAATTAAAAATCAATTATTTAGGCTCCTTGTGATATTTCTTGGGTTTTGAAATTGTCATAAATATCTCAGGTATAACTTTTCAACCAAAGACAATATACTTTTGAGTTGTTACAAGACATAGGGAACCTTGCTTCCAAACCTTTTCCTACTCCCTTTGATCCCTCTCTCAAACTATCTGTTTCTTATGGAACTCCCTTTGTTGATCCCACAATTTATAAGAGACTCATTGGTCGATTGATTTACTTGACCAATAGTAGGCCTTGCATTTGTTTTGTTGTATACTATTACCATTCTCCTCATTAGACACCTCAAGTCTTCTCCATCTCAAGGCATTTTATTCTCAACCTCTAAAACCCTTAAACGGCTTGCCTTTACTGACTTAGACTGGGCTAAATACCCTGATACTCGCAGACCAATTACAGGTTATTGTGTTATTCTTGGTTCCTCTTTGATATCCTGGAAATCCAAAAAGCAACATATTGTATCTAGATCCTCTACAAAGGCAAAATGCAGGTCCCTAGCCTCTTCTTACATGTGAATTACAATGGCTTCATAACTTGTTTTAAGATCTCCAAATTCGATTTTCTACTCCTACTTCTGTATACTATGATAGTCAATCTGTTATCTACTTGGCTCATAATCCCACTTTCCATGAGCAAACTAAACATATTGAACTTGATTCTGATGTAATTAATGAAAAGATAAATTCCAAGTTGATTCATCTTCTGCCTGTTTCAACTAACAATAAACTCGCAGACATGTTCACCAAACCATTGCATGCTCCTGCCTTACTTTCTTATCTTTCCAAGCTTGGACTCTGTAACATACATAATCCACCTTGAGGGGTGTTGAGTATATTGGGCATTTTCTGTCTGTTATTGGACTTTCTTTGTTCCAAGACCCGTTTGGCTTATTTGTTGTTGTTTTTACAATTAGTAACTGTAACTGTAATTTTTACTTGTTTTTTTATAAAATATAGAAGGATATAATAAGCTTCTTCTTCTTTTTTTTACTTTGTAATGAGAAATACAAAAGTTTACACCATGAAGCAATTCTCTGTTATCACCTTCATTTGCGTTGTATCTCAACAAGAACACTGCATCCATGCAAGATGGAGGGCAGTGTCATCTCCCTTAAGAGGGTTGCCATATGGAGCACCCTTTTTTTTTTATTTTATTTCTTAGTATATTTAAATGATTTTAATTAATATTTAAATACAATAATTAATAAAAAATTAAATAAAATTAAAAAATTAATTAAAAATAATAAATTTAATAATAAAAAATAAATAATTTTAACAAAATTTAATTTAATTATACACTGGAAAAAATTAAAATTGAAATATAATATTAAATTTTACAATACGATAATTAAAAATATAAAAAATAAATTAATTATATTCTTGATGTTGTTGTTCATCATCTTCGTTTAAATAGTGACTATTAGTTCCACATCGTATACGAATCGGGACACGGAAATTACGGCTATATGGTTGTGTTAAAGTAGGTGGAGGAAGGGCTGAAGTTGTTGACAAATAAGAGGATGTATGAAAAACGGGAAGTTTGTTAGGAAAAAGTTCAAATGCATTGAAATTCTCGAAATCCATATTTGCAGGAAATTCGTTAAATAGTTGTGTGAATGAGGTGAGGTTGGAAGTCTATTGATTCAACATAAAATTTTGATATGTGAGAGGTTGACGATTGTTGAATGGGATTGGAGCAGGTGGAAGATGGAAAACACACATCCTTCCTTGCTTCAAATTACATACCAAGCAATCCTTCATCTATCTGAAGCGTATGTGCTATTTAAAATATTGATCCTTCTTCTATCTGAAGTGTCTGAAGTTGTTTTAGCATTCCTATTTAGGGAGATGTGTAAAGTTGTTGAAACCGATGTTGTAGGAATGACATGATGTGTTATTTTGCTACTAACTTAGGGGTTTATCCAGATGTTTTTTTTTATAGCAATAGGCAGTCCAATGATACTAATTCATCCTTATGCATCAAGGTTAATTTTTAATAATTATTTTTACTATATTATATAAAGTTTTATTTTTTCAAAATGCTTACCTTTTTTTTCATTTGTTTAAAGATGGGGTGTCACCAAGAAGAATTACACCAATAACCCCCGTCATTATCTTGTTGGTTACCGTAATATGATTGATCACATGCTGCTAGAAAACGTAATATATCAGTCTTTACTATTTTTCTGTACATTATTAAAATTAATTTTGTTACATTAACATATTATATTTTGTTGGAATCAAACCCTAGACTTTGAGTAATTTCAAATCAATCTTGATGAACAAGATTAAATCACACTGATCGAATTCTCTCTCTTGTTCTTCACTCTTCACTCAAGTGAATCAACCAAACTTGATTGCAAGATTGTATTGCTACACAATGGTGATGAAAATAAGAAAATTAAATTAAATTGGGGAATAAGAAAATTAGAGATTCAATATAAAGTAAGTGAAGAAGAATTTCTGCAGAGTAACTCTCTGCTCTCAAAACTGCAATTTTATTCAAGTGAATGACTTTTATAATAATAAGGTTACTCTTTATTTATAGATTTAGATTGCTTGCTCCCTAAGCAAAGCCCAAAATACCTTATTTTTCTAACACTACAAAATTAAGTTTAAGACAAAATTCATGTTGAGGCTAACTCCTTAACACGTCGACAACTAGGTATTTTGACACACACACCATGCTATTTGACAAATTTCTTGTCTCTGTCAAGCAACCTGCTTCGACACAAGGAATTACAATTTAACACACCACCTAATTAATTGTGTCTAAGATATATATATATTCATCATGGACCTTAACTTCTTGAACACTTCGACCTGCACTCCCTTCATCTTAATATCTGCATTCTAATTCTCAGTTCTTCAATGTTCCAAGTTCATCTTCCCTGATTGATAGCAGGCGTGATGTCGATCTTCATGGTAATTGATCCATGATTCTTCCCTATAATTTATTCGACCAAATCACCATCCACATTGCTTAACATGCACAAAGAGAAGCAGTTATGTACTCTGCTTCACATGATGATAGTGCTACGGCTGGTTCTTTTCATGAGTTCCGAGAAACCGGTGCATCACCTAATATAAGCATACAACCAACTGTGGATTTTTTATCGTCAGTATCACTACACCAACTTCAGTCACTGTAACCCATTGGTTTGCATTATTTTCCTTCATCAAGAACTTAGGTTTGGTTTAGAAGTTAGATGTTCAGAAGCCGGTGGTACATAACCAAACCTAACTTCTAAAACACATTAAGAGGAAGCAAGTTTTGAAGAAGCTCTTTGCGATTCTCAAGAAGCTACACAATCCAGAAAGACATTCAAGTATAAATATTCTCGTCCAGAAGAGTTATCATTGGAAATAAAGACAGTCCTCTGAAAACAAGATTTGCATTTAGAGAGAAGCATTCAATGCTAGGACTTTTCTCCATGATAGAACCAACTTTTGTTAATGAAGCCTTATCTGATAATGGATAGATTGTAGCCATGCAAGAAGAACTAAACTAGTTTCAAAGGAATTGTGTGTGGGATATAGTACCCATACCTCATCAAAAGAACATCATTGGATCAAAATGGGTGTTCAGAAACAAGGTTAATGAGAAAGGAGAAGTCGTAAGGAATAAATCCTACCAGACTGGTAGCTTATGGCTACAGTCAGCAAGAAGGTATATATTTCTCTGAAACCTTTGCACCTGTTGCAAGGTTAGAGACAACCAAGTTACTAATCTCCTATGTTATTAATCATGACATCATTTTATATCAAATGGATGTTAAGACTGCATTGTTACAGTGAGAATCAGATATCAAGCTATTAATTAACTTGAACCACACATCTTTGAAATTCACCACCGAGCTTTGATTTATCCAAAGGAAAGGGTAAAGATCGAAGAAAACCCTAAGAGGATCTAGGTTCGGGGGTTGGTTATACTAAAGGAAGGTATTAACACCCTAAGTATCTGTAGTACTCTACAGGAACCTCTTGTTCGTTTGTGTTAAGTTATGTTTGCTTGCTAAGAGAATCTGCTAAGGGTAAAGGTAAAGACCTAAGGGTGTGTACACTAAGTTTGCTCGCCAAGACGTCGCATCTTGTGCCTACGTATCTGACTAAAAAATTAGAGCAATCGTAGTTCACCTAACTAATGGTGAAAGAGGAACCATTGACTATGGCCAAAGTTCCAAGGGGGATGAGTATGATACTCATATAGAGTTGAAAAACTCTCTAAATCTAAGTTATAAGGGGAAGTGAATACTCAAGGTGATGAGTCTCACATAGAGTTTAAGAACTCTAACTTGTTGTAAGTTTTAAGATTGAATGGCTATGAGGCCAAGGAGGATGGTGACCACCTATGACTATGAGGTCAAGGAGGGAAGTGGCTATGACTATGAGGTCAAAGCTGATACCCTGTGACTATGAGGTCAAGGAGTGAGATGGCTATGACTATGAGGTCAAAGCTGGTAATCATATGACAATGAGGTCAAGGAGGGAAGTGGCTATGACTATGAGGTCAAAGCTGATATCATGTGACTATAAGGTCTAGGAGAGAAGATAATGAGCTTTCTATGACTTTGAGGTCAATAGAGAGACTTTTCTTTAGAAGGAGGGGGAAAATAACAATGTCTTATAGGCAAGAATGTTATAAAGGTAATTGAGTTTGAAATGAACAACATAAGTTCAAAAATTCAAAGAGAATGTATAAACATTAAGCGTAACTTTAACAAGAGTATGATTCAAATATCAATGTGTGGCAAAAGATAGTGGTATAATTCACAACAATCATGAGCACATGGTGCACATACATGTGAAATCAAAGGCAAAGACATACAAGGCAAATGACTTAATAATAAAGCCAAGAGATATAAACAAAAGCCCTAATAGAGTGAACCTAACCAAGGTCAAAGAATTCTCACTAAATAACCTTCTTATGTGCCAAGAACTATCACAAAAGTTCTCAAGGAAAAAAAGTAATTCCAAGTGGAATGAAAGTTTATACATGTTTTTGTAAATTTAGAATTTAATATAAAAATGAAATAAAAGTGAAAAATTAAATTAAGAAAAATTAAATTAAACATCAAAGGATATTTATGATTTTTTTTTTGGAAAATTTTGGTTAAAGAAAAAAATATTTTTCATAATTAAGATGGAAATGAAATGGAAAAGAAAAGGTTAATTAAAATTAAATAAGAGGGGGTGTATGAGAAATTGAACTAAACTCATTCTAAATGCTAGGCGCCTGGGCCAACGAATTGGTGGGGGGGGAGGGGGTGCTAACAGCAGCTCAGGCCCAATATTGGAAAACCAAAGGAAAAATAAAATAAAAAAACGAAAAAGGGGGTCTGGGGCGAGGGGGATTCGAACCCCAGACCCTTCGCTTGCCAATACCTACAACCTCCTCCATGGACCAGCGGTGCTACGCTCTCATCCAAACATAATACAACTCAAATCATTTTTATTTTAAAACAACCTCTAAACGGCCACCTCAGCGCCACATGGGACAGACTGGGGGCCACCATTTCTTCTTCTTCGTTCCCATTCTTTTCTCTCTTAAACCCTAACAATAATAACCATGGCCAAACTTTCCAGCCCACGAATCTCTCTCATTTCTCCACCAAATCAGGTGAAACAAAAATCAAAGTTGGAGTAAAAACTCCCAGGAACACGAACACGTTCTTAGTTTTTATTAACAAGCAATATATGGTTAAAAAATCAGCACACGATAGTGTAACAACACAAAGTTTCAACATGTTATATCATGTAGAGTTTCAACTAAACATGGCAACCTTGGATTCAGAAATACAAAACAATAAACACACTACATTTTAACAATCAAACAACAACAATATCATGCCTGAACATGAGGGTTTAAAGTTTAGAAATCCTACCTCTTGGAGAAAGTCCAAGGCTTCTTCTATAGCACTAGCAGAGAAGAGAAACACCCTTCTGGAACCTTGTGGACCTTTGAAGCTCTGAACCTCTGATGCTCAATATTTGGTTGGTTGTTTCTGATGGCATATAAGTGGCTTTTCTGTTAAGACTATCTTCTCTCCACTTACGTGTTACAAATATGAAAAGCCCTATAACTTGGTCTTATATCTATTAAGATTTATGCTTCTATTATGCTCTAAGTCTTAGCTATATTAATATTGGGATATTATGTCTGGTAAACTAAAATATTGTTTTTGACAATCTCCTTGGACATCAGTTAGCTTATTTTTGTGCATTTTTTAAAATTAACAACACATATGACTTTGATGGTTGAAAAGAGTTTCAAACAAAGTTATGTGAAAAGATATACTCTTTATTCAAAAATGAAGGATTACAAGTCTTTGAAAAATAAAAGACCAATACAAGAGGCTACTTATTTTTAATGATTACCCCACCCTCTTGACACGAGGAAGTTCTTCTAGTCCTCATCTCACTCGTCATCAGATATCTCAATGATTTTCTTCTTGAGGTTCTTCTTTGAATTCTTCATCTTTGTCTCTAATGATCTTCCATTTCTAGTAGCTCCAGCAAAAAGTTCCAGCACCTTTAGAAGAGATGATTTTGTCATATTTTTGGATCTTCAAAACCTTCTTAACTTCTTATGAGGAACCACCTTTGTTGTTCTTAGCTTATTTGCTCATTCTGATAAAGGTATAAGTTTAATGAAAGAAGGAGGAATGAATTTTCTGTTTGTTCTAAACTGGATTTTACAAGGAAAATGGGAACAAGTGAAATTTTTATGGTTTAATGTGCACCAATGGAATTAAGAGAGAGAGATAGATTCTTGGTCTTCAGACTTCCTTTCCAAGGTTTGACAGTTATATCTCATAGGTAAAGAAACATATTGGAATATCTCTTGAATTGCATAACTTTTTCCAACCACTCAAGTCATTTATTATCATCACATTTTCCTTGCTTAGACGTTTTTTAACTGATGAGAAGAGGGGAAGGCCAATCATGATTTTTTAATTTTTATTTAGACTTGATAAAATCCCATATATTCTATTTTCTTCAATATCTTTTCTTTCCCTTATCTGATGATTATTCTTACTGCTGCTTAATTTCTAAAGATTAATGATATTGTGCCTTTAAAATAATTTGACTAACCTGGATAGGTGGAACTTACAAACCTCACCATCTGGACTATCAGACTCCGGGGAACTTACAAACCTCATACCCCAAAGTCAATATGTTAATTAAATTAACAACCATTATTCTTAAATACTTGTGTTTGACATCATCAAAAAGGGGGAGATTGTTGGAACAAAATTGGTTGATACCATATACCTTGGGTTTTGATGATAACAAAGTATTTAAAAAACAATTGGGTATTCTAACATATGTTCAAGTATGCAAGATTATAAGACATATAATAGATGAATATAAGCTTGAGGATTCTGAATATGAAGTTCATACTTTGGCTCTGGTGATCACTTCTGAAGACCATGGCTCTAATGAAAGATCCAAACTCGGAAGAATTTAATTCTGAAGAAGGCCAGCCTCTGGTGATCCAAACTCTGAATCTTTAGAAGCCAAAAAGTAGACTCTGAAGAGATCAGCCTATGAAAAGTGAAGTCTAAAGAAAGTCAACCTCTGAATCATATTCTCTTTAATCGAGGAAATTATAAAAGACTCAAAGACCTTTTGATCACATAAAAACTTATGGAAAAATCTATTTTTTTGTCTGATCTTCAACGGATAATTCCTCTTGCAAAAAGGTGTTTTCTTTCAAAGCTCCTAGTGTTTGACAAAATTTTGGTAAAACCTAATGTTAAAGAAAAAACTGCAGAAGTCAAAGATGTCGAAGAAGATGTCCTGACATCCTGATTATTACTTCAGTAGGTTTAATTCAGTAACAAATCTTTCCAATATTTGTTTTGCTCCTAAAGACTGGATTAAAGACAAAGATAGAAAGCCCAAGACAGAAGACTATATATATGAAGACTTAGACCTAGGGTTAATGATGCCTTATGCAACAATTGTTACCTAGTTCTCTTTTTGTAAAATAAGGGTTTAGGTTTTGAGAGTCGTTGGCTCTTAGGGTTGTAGTTCCCTCTGTAGTATGGGATTCAGAGAGGACGACATAGGTGCATGTACACAATCAGAAACTTGTAGGTAATGGTTGTTGTATTGTTCTTGGACGAAGCTTTTAAGCAAGTCCAAGATAACTTATAAGTCAAGAAACTGTGACAGGTTCTGTGATGGCAGATGACAGAGACAACGCAGATTATGATTAGGATGTGAATGGGGTATCTCATATCAGGGTTGTAAATCATAGAGTTTAGCCTTGGTAAAGATGTTCATTGGGTAGATGTTAGGGATAAAGTTGTAAACGTGGGAGTTTAACTTTGTAACAGTTTACACGATAGTGAAGTCTTCATCCTGGATTGGTATCCCCCAGATGTAGGTGAATTGCACCGAACTGGGTTAAGAATTACTGTGTTAATTTTTCATTCTGCACTTTACAGTTTTGTTGTATGTGTTCTTGAATGACATGTTGGATCAAATGTCGTGACATCTGTGAGAGATCGGTTCTGATATTCAAGGTATCCGTCTGCTGTTGCGCCTCTGAGTTTAAATGATTATGTAGCATAATGTCTTGATATGTGTTAGGACATCTACTATCTGCATATGCCAGAACTTCAATCGGTATCAGAGCAGGCATCCTGTCTGGTTCTGGATGAGATCCATGAGAGATAATTTTTGGCGTTTAAACGAGGAGGAGCTTTGGAGATCAAATCAATCAACTCAGACATACTCAAGGGTATTAATGGATGAGATGGATGTTCTGGATCGATGGGAACAACCTGGAGGTTGTTCATGTTGCTGAGGAGATTCTACAACAACTACAGAAGAAGTGGCTAGTTCTTTTGTTGGTGTGTCTTATAAGATGTCCTGACATCTTATTAGGGCAAGCATGATCTGTTCCTTAGTGGTTCCGCTGCATGAGTTTCTGATGGAAGAGCTCTAGAATTATGGGATTCTGGAGTTGTTATTGAAGACAATTGGTGGAAGGTCTCAATCGTCGGCCTCTATAATTTAAAGGTATCTATATTCTTTTATTCCAAAGTCGGGAGCAATGGAGTGAAGGAAGTTATGGTCAGATATCTGGTATGATGACTTGGTACTTGGAAGCTTGGTTTCTTGGTGCAGTTTGGAGTCAGTTGAAGTGGAGAGGAGTTGAGTTAAAGTTTATCAGGTTCCTGCTCTAGGAGTTTTATAAATGTTTGGTCGGCTAGGTTGTCAAAGATACTTGAGAGTTCTCTTAAGTCCACTCATAAAGATATCTATGTCGTGTATCTGGAGTCTTCTAGTTACTCTTCTGACTAGAAGGTGTTTCCTTGAGACACAATCTGAAGAAGGTGGAGGTGATTTATTTTCACCATCCACAAAAACGTACAAGGAAGAACTCAAACTTTTCAACCCTAAGGATGAGTTCACACAGTTGAGGTAATTAGGATTCGTTTAGAGAAAATCTTAAGAGCTTGAGTCAAGGGGCGGCCTTGATATCTTAACAACTTGTACAAACAGAAGAAAACAGCATGAAGAGGAATATCTTGGTGATATTCAGAAGATGCTGGATTTGGATAAGGGTTATTATACAAGGATTTAAGATCAATTGCTATTTGTGGAATCCACAAGTATTTAATGGGTTATCCTTGAAGATTCAAGATTGAGGATGTTCTGTCAGATGTTCTAACATCTTTTCATCAGAGGTTTGAAGAATCATGGGAGGGGTTCTACATTCGCTCAAAAGTCTCCTAGGTGTTGATCTGGGATTATTGGCTTAGTGTCTGCTCCAAGAAAGTATTGTGAATGACTTGTCCAGATGGTGATGCTGTTGAAGATGGAGATGGAAGACTATGAAGACATCATAATCTTGATGACTACTTGGATTGGTTTATTTCTGATCCAGGTACTTTAGGGCATTCCAGAATGCTCATCATGGAGTTCAGATAGGTGGTAATATCATCAACTTCATGAAGACGGCTCTACTCAAGGAAATGTGGCATCCTTAGTACAGTTATGGGAGGTAGTTACTAACTATTCCTTCTGAAGATTCAGACAGTGGCAGGTTTGAAGTCTTTGGGGAAGCACTGACAAGTATTCATCAAGGTGTGAGCTTGTATGACATAACTGCAAATCAACAGGATAGAGGTTGTCTACTCAAACTTGGTTAATGAATCAAGTCTATGAGAGCACAAAACTCTTGTTCTGTTAAGGGAGGAAGTTATTTCAAGTGGCAGAAGAAGGAGCTGAATTCAACAGTTGGATGTCATAATGTTTTGACATCTAGCTTAACATCAGAATCTCAGTTGATGAAGTTGCACATCAACTTAAGATAGGGTGATCTACATGAAAGAACAATAGGATGATTCAAAGAGGTCTATCTCATACAGTTTGCGGGAGCTGTGGATGAGAAGATGTTACATGACTAAGAGGCTTGGTGGATCCAAGATGTCTTGCTACAGGGCAAGTAGTTCGTGTGACTTGAAGATCTGATTTCATTAGTAGATTAGGGTATCTTATGGGAGTTCAGAAGATGAGTGAGGTCAATTAAAAGATGGCATTTAATTGGTTTCACAATGTGCGTTCAAACAAGATGCTTGAAACTGATTGCTCTTATGCTTAAGAGTAGTTAGTTGAATTTGTTTGAAGGTTCTGGTTCTCTGGGAGCTTGTGGCAGAAGTTCTGGTTGAGAATGGAAGCATATCTTATTGGTGGTTGAGAGTTTATTTCTCTCTTTCTGGAGTTCTTATTCAAGCTGGTGGCGCAGTGTTGTCTGGAGTTCTTCAGTTTTGTGGATTACTATGCTGATAATAAGTCTAGTGGTGGAGCATATCAAGAACCATGATGTGTGGTGTCGGTGATATGTGAAAGATGTCCCAACTGATGTTAGAACATCCTTGGGTTGGATATCCTTGGTAAATGATCTCATGTTCTGTGAAGAACTGGTTACTTGCATCGTGTCCAAGAAGTATCTACATGATCATCCGGGTGAATGATGGAGTAGAAGAGTTCCTTGGAAGAAGGATGTAAGTGTTTGTGAAGACTGAAGTGGATCGCGTGTTAATTACTTGGAAGTCTGTTTCCTGAATGCGTCCAGAAGCGGAGATTCACCATAAATCAAAAGTATTACAGGTTATCATACGGGAGCATGATGAAGGAATGCCTGTCTTGGATTGCAGGGTGTTTATCTCTATTGCTGGCCTAGTGAGGTCAGTGGAAAATCTTGCATACGACATTTTGAGCCCTTGGAGCAAGTCATGCTAGTAGTGGATCAGTTTAGCCGCTGTGAAGTTCTGGAGCATGCATACGATAGCTGACATCGTTATAACAAACTAAGGAGCCTTGTACGTCTCTTTGAGAAATGGAAAGCATTCTGATTTAATTGGTTTGTGCCTCAAGCAACGGGATATCTATACATGAGAATTCAAGAGGAATTCGTGTGGTGCATAAGATGGTTATGGAATGAGGGGGATCAATGGGACTTTGATCTCAAGCCAAGAGTTTGTTGTGGTTTGTATACACGTCCTCACGGGATGCATGGCATTGATCATGTGTGAGTGATTATTGTTTCTTGTCAAAGGGAACAATAAAGAGTTAATGGTTACGTTCAGCAGGTGTGTTAAACAAAGGGCGCGCTCTTGAAGACATGAAGATGCGTCTTATGTTTTCCAGTCATTAGCTTGGTTGTTCAGTGGAGGAGCACCAATTACCTTAGTCAGGGGGAGAGGCCTATTGATCTAAGATGAAGTTCCAACTTGCATTTGTGCGTCAAGCAAGTTGAGATGTCAAGGAAGATGCTTGGCATTCGTGTTGAAGATCCAGTTTGCATTTGTGTGTCAAGCAAACTGAGATGTCAAGGAGGATGGCTTGACATTATTGTTGAAGATCCAGTTTGCATTTGTGCGTCAAAAAAATTGAGATGTCAAGGAGGATATCTTGACATTAGAGTATTGATGCAAGTTGTGGGAAACTTGGCAATGCATACTTGAATGGTTCTTATTGGATGCTTAAGAATCATTAATTGAGTATGGGAGAATTTATTTTTCTCTTGCAGACTGGGATCATATATTTGTGAAGAAATCTCTGTATTGTCAAATCAGAAGAAAAGCCAGCAAAGAGTAGACATTGTCTGACATGATGTCAGGACATTGTCTTGGAACATGTCTGCAATTGGTGTCCTTGGACGGTTCTCTTAAAAGAAGAATCAGTCAACAGTCTTGGCCGATGTGCATTTAGTGGAGGTATTGACGCTTTGAATTAACCAGCGATATCTTCGATGGTTTGTGAATTTCAAAGGCAATTACTCGCTATAAATAAGATTTTTGTGACACTTCTTAGTCTCATAATTCTTTCTCTTTAAGTGAGTGTTCGATGGCATTTTTCAAGATCTGGGTGAGTTGCATCTGAATGTGGAGCTGTCTTGGTCACTTTTGCCAAGTATTGGCTAAAAAAGGGGAGAAAAGAATATTGTTGTTCTGGTTTTTGGGTTCGTTCGAGCAGTGGCGGTGCAAGAATGTTGGAGGAAGATGTTCTATCATCTTAACTTACTAATTTTTGTTTTTGTGTCTTCTGATCTGAGTTGTGAAGCAGGTAGTGTCTTGTGACCTGAGTTACATATGTTGTGTACTCGGGGTTACGAACTTAAACTTCGCTTCTTATTGGTTCTCTTATGCCTCAAAGAAGATAAATAATTGAGGGAGAACATGTTACAAATTCCCTCTCATACATATCAACAGGCAGTGAAGAATTCAGGGAGGAGGTTTTAGCCAAAATTTGTCAAAGGGGGGAGATTGAAAGCTCCTAGTGTTTGACAAAATTTTTGTAAAACCTAATGTTAAAGAAAAAACTGCAGAAGTCAAAGATGTCGAAGAAGATGTCCTGACATCCTGATTATTACTTCAGCAGGTTTAATTCAGTAACAAATCTTTCCAAGATTTGTTTTTCTCCTAAAGATTGGATCAAAGACAAAGATAGAAAGCCCAAGACAGAAGACTGTATATATGAAGACTTAGACCTAGGGTTAATGATGCCTTATGCAACAATTGTAACCTAGTTCTCTTTTCGTAAAATAAGGGTTTAGGTTTTGAGAGTCGTTGGCTCTTAGAGTTGTAGTTCCCTCTGTAGAATGAGATTCAGAGAGGACAGCATAGGTGTATGTACACAATCAGAAACCTGTAGGTAATGGTTGTTGTATTGTTCTTGGACGAAGCTTTTAAGTAAGTCCAAGATAACTTGTAAGTCAAGAAACCGTGGCAGGTTTTGTGATGGCAGATGACAGAGACAACGCAGATTGTGATTAGGATGTGAGTGAGTTATCTCATATCAGGGTTGTAAATTATAGAGTTTAGCCTTGGTAAAGATGTTTATTGGGTAGATGTTAGGGATAAAGTTGTAAACGTGGGAGTTTAACTTTGTAACAGTCTACACGATAGTGAAGTCTTCATCTTGGATTGGTATTCCCCAGATGTAGGTGAATTGTACCGAACTGGGTTAACAATTACTGTGTTAATTTTTCATTCTGCACTTTACAATTTTGTTGTATGTGTTCTTGACTTACATGTTGGATCAGATGTCATGACATCTGTGAGGGAACAGTTCTGATATTCAAGGTATCAGTCTGCTGTTGCACCTCTGAGTTTAAATGATTATGTAGCACAATGTCTTGACATGTGTTAGAACATCTGATGTCTGCATAGGCCAGAATTTCATTCTTGATGTGTCCAATCAAGTACAAAACCTACCCATCATTTTGGTGAAAGTCGTCAACGTATCTTTTCTTCCTCTTTATATAAGGAGCATGAAACTTAAATAAGAAGATTAATACACTTCAATACAAGACTCCGAACCTTGACATTTCAAAGAGAAGATACTATGTAAAAAAATAACTAGACTTTGAACATTTTAACATTGTGTAAAATCTAAAAGTTCTTAAGTCTTAGAGTCTTTTCAAGTTGTATTATGTCTACACCTCAGATTTTATATTCAGTGTAGTTGTTACCCAAATCTCTTAATAGTTTTTTTATAAATTCAGAAGTCTCTTGCTTTAACGTTTGAGCATTTGAATTCTTTTTTCTGTGTGTTTGAGCATAAAAGTCTCTTACTTGAGGATTTGAGCATTGAAAGTCTCTTGCTTGTGTGCTTGAGTATTGAAGTCTCTTACTTGAGGGCTTAAGCATTAGAAGTCTCTTAAGCATTTGTAATCAGTTTGATTATATTGAAAATTTCTTGGAAGTGACAGGGGACTAAACAACTCTCAAGTTGTGAGAGGAAGCAAGATAACTGATATGTGTATTTGCTTTTACTTTCCTTGCTTCTATACTTATCATTCTGTTGCTATAATCTTGACAACTCTAAGTCTGATCCTAGTTCAGAATCTGATAAGAAATTTCAGAAGCAAACCTAGTAAATTTGAGTCAGACTCTGAACTAAGTGTTCAAAATCTGATTGAGATTTATTCGAAGCAGAAAAAGAAAAGCTTAAAAGAAGAAAAAAAGCCAACATAATTTAACCATCTTCTTGTGTTTTTCTCATCTTCATAGTGCCACACCCTACACTAAGAGTCTAGGGCCACATGTAGGAATAATCATTCAAAAGATTTTTGTGACAAGACAGACATTTAATGCGCTTATTTTCAAGTTAATTATTCCCACTCGCCAAGCCTTTTCCACTTCTGCAAAACAATAACGAGTTATGGAGACCTCAGCAGTGGACGAAAGCGACTCAATACTTTAAGGTCTTCATATTACTATGTAATAATAAATCCAATACACATGTGATCATATGACACACACCGTGGTTCCCTCATATCGGAAAAGCATGTGGTGTTTTAATTATAATTTTTATCTATTTTAGTTTGATTTATTTCTGATTTTTTTTTTGGAAATCTTGATATCTGGTCTTGCGACCGACTAATTCAAGAGGGACCAATTTTACCGTCTACTAGCGGTGGTTTCGTTTAAACTGATTTATTTGAGATTATTTTAGAAAAGAAAATTGCAGTTTTGTTTGAAAAAACATTGTTTATAATCTTGTATACTTTCAAAAATAAAAAATAATATAACGTGTAATGTTTGATCATATTCACTTTATTTGAATATCCACTTCACTATATGTATTAGTATCTGAGAAGAACAGAGAAAGAGTGAATCGTAATGCGGCGGTGAAGAAGAAGAATCACACAGATATCAGGTACACTACTGTTTTTTCTCAAACTTTCATTCTCTTCTCTGCAATTCATTTTTTCCCTTTTTTTCTTCTCATTTTTTAGAGCTTAAACCCTAAACTAGTGACTGTTGAGTTTCCATAAAACCTAATTCCTTCAATTTCAACCAAATTTTAGGGCTTAAAGAGGCTACCGCATTAGCAATATTGCGGCCGTAATTGCAGTTTCCGACCACAATTTAAAACTATGGTAATCATATCTAGGTCGTCGATAGCATGCTTTAGCGCTGCTATATGCGGTGTAGCTAGCGGAACGGCACCTCACCGCGACGTTTTTGGGCTGCGATCATGGCGGCGCAATCACATTGGTGTAGCGTTTTGTGAAATTGAGTGCAATTTGATAAATCCAAATTATTCTTAAGAGCATATTCATATTTTTGATCTGATATTAAACCCAAGTGCAATTTGATTAATCTTCATTTCTTTTCCATTTCACTATGCTGATATAGCATTTTGGGGGTCTGGCGTTACGCGCCGCTATCCGAAATTAACAACCTAGAATAATACGTATACGTAGAGCTTCATGTCATTGTATTTGTTTTTGCAGGAATTTGCTATAATTAAAGATGGAGTCAGGTTCTAATTCCAAGAGGCGTGAGGGTCAAGACATGATAAGCAATCTTCCTGTTTATATTATTGCCCACATTCTTTCTTTTCTTTCGACTAAACAAGTTGTTCGTACCAGTGTTTTATCTAAGAGGTGGATTTATATCTGGAAATTTGTCACTAAACTAAGTTTCAACGACCTTGACAGTAACTGCTCTTACCATTATACTGATATTTCCAACACGTCAGTTTCCTTTTCCAAATTTGTAAATAGAGTGTTGTTTCATCTTAATACTGCAACCATACAAGAATTTCATCTTTATCTTTCACAGAATTATGATCCCTACTATATCAATCAATGGATATCTTCCGTTCTAAATAGGGGCTTAAAAAAGATTAGTGTGCATTCCTCGAATAAATGTAACACTTTATGTTTTCCCCTTTTCGAATGTCAGGCCCTAGAAGAAATGGTGTTTGAGATGATAGATTATTCTACTCTGAAACTTCCCTCTTTTGTTTGTCTTCCATCCCTCACAATCCTCAAATTGATTGGTATCAAATTTACTCGTTACTCTTCTAATGAATATAAAGAGTTGACACTTAGTTTTCCACTTCTTAGAGAGTATGTGACAGATTCTTGCACCTGGTCAGATTTAAAGAGTATTACTATAGAAGCTCCACTACTTGAATCTGTTGATATTATGGCCTATGATAAGCCAATTGAGTCTCAAATTATTAAGTTTTGTTCCACACATATTACAAAAATCTTTTATAAATTTACTATATCATCGCAAACCATTTTGCTAGATGATCAACGCATCCCTTCAGTTACATTACATGTATTCAATGACCTTAACTGTAGTGTGGAGGAATCATCGATTTTTATTCGCAGGCTTCTTAGTCTCTTTAGTAATGCAGAATATCTTGACCTTTGTTTCGACCTTGATGATCAGGTATGTTTTCTTGTGTTACACTTTGTTTAATTATTCATGGCATTTACTTTATAATATGGATAGTGTCTCGATATATTGTCTTAACACCAGCATATTTTTCCCTTTATCGTCAAGCTTATTGCACCAGTGGAACAATATTTGGATGGTATTCCTGCATTTCAAATGTTGGGTCACCTGAAGCTAGATTGTAGAAGTGATGTGTTGTTGGGCATTTTGTTCAAATCACCTTGTCTCAAGACTCTGGTTATTCAGGTTTGTAACTGTTAGTTAATCTTTAAATTTCTGAAAACGAGATTTCATTACCTTATTTGGACTGTCATTCCATATCAACATGTACTAATTTTTTTGGTTGATAATCAGATGGATGATTACAATGATGAATCACAGAATTTTGCAATTGTACCAGACTGTTTTATATCTACTCTTAAAGTGGTAAAGTTTGATACTTATTACGGCTGTGCTTGTGAGTTAAGCTTTGCTAAATTTGTGATGGAGAATGCCAAGGTATTGGAGAGGATTTCTTTCTCATTCGATGAATCCTTAGACGTGGAAAGCGATAAAGAGATGTTAAGTTCAATTAAGATGAATTCAAGCAAAGCGATTATGGATTTTTCTGCAATGATAGATTCATGAAGCAGCATTGGTTTCTACAAGAATCTCTACTAACTTCTGTTAATACATATCTGCAGATAATTTTCCCATTTTCTACCTAAATCTATCTTTGCAGCAATATGGAGAATTCTTTACCCTCATTTAAAAGTATTTTTTTAATGTTTAAATATTGTTTATACTTTTAACACGTGAATGTATTTAATGTCTTTCAATATTTCACGAGAGAATATTTATAAAAATATTCACACAAAAAAAGTAATAATATTTTAGTGTTTTTTGATTTATGTTTTCCTTCTAATGATATAAGGATTAGAGGAAGTAATTAATAGTGTATACTTTGTATATAGTGTATACTTTGTATTTGAAATATTTTTTAGGGTTAATAGTCATTTATCTTCTGTAATATAGGCGATTTTTGATTTACCTCCTTTAAAAAAATAATTTTGGATTACCTCCTTGAAATTTTAAAATTCTAAGTCTTTTGTCCTCTAGGTAGAAAAATTACACTCTTGTAAAATATTTTTTTGTTTATTTACTTCCCTAGTTTTTACACGTTTAGGGTGTACCTCAAAATTTCAGGAGGGTAATTCAAAATTAATTTTTTAAAAAGGGGTAAATTAAAAGTCGCCTATATTGCAGGAGGTAAATGACTATTAACTCTATTTTTTATAAAAGAATGGTTGAATTTTAAAATCTATATAATATTAGAGTAGCTGTTTTTAAAAACTCTCTTTTGCCCTTATTTGTTTTATTTTGTCATATCACTAATTTAAGGGTAAATTTAGTCAAAACTTATCAATTTTAAACTAATATGTATATGATAAGTGCTAAATTTATTAAAAATAAACACTTATTAATTTTTATTTATTTATTTTATGAGCAATTATGATAAAAACATTCAATTTGTATAGAATATTGGTTTAGACTTTTTTATTATGTATTAAAAATTTAATTGATATGTATTGATTGTGTAAAATTATTTTCCACTATCAACCAATCATCTTCATATATTTCATCACATAAGACTGTAAATTTTAAGTTACTGACATAACATGACGTATTGATTAATTTTTTTTGGATGATAGTGTAAAATTATTTTACACTGGCAGTGTATACCTATTAAACTCTATGTATTAATTAAAACAAAAAAAAAATACAATTCAACTAAGTTAAAGCAAGTCTTACTAGGTCATGAAGATATGCATAACCTTTAACATCTTAAAACCTCGCGCTTAATATCATAAAATAAAGCATATAAGAAACACATATTCACATTTAGGATGTTACTCATCATCAAAAACATTCGTTATGTAACACATATTCAATAAAATAAAACATACACTTACATCAGTCATCGCATGTTCACCTTCACAGACTCGTCAACTTGCTTAGCAGACATAAACAACTCATCACTTGCATCAAATTTTGGAAATGACAGTGACTCGTCCAACAACCTGTACTCTTCCAATCAACGACACGCTAAACTAATCCTCCACATCTGAAACACCTCAGAGAAGTAGAAACTTTTTGTTTCAATCCCGCTCCTACTAACAAACAAACGATTAGAAAAACAAACGAGTACCAACAATGTTTCACACACATGTCACGTACCAGGGAATAAACAACATTACAAAATCTGGTCGGACCGACCGACCTACTATGATACCACTGTTTCCTTTATTTACGCTAATTACTCTATTTATTTTTAATCTCAATTATTTAACTTTTTAATTCTAAATAATTACCAAACTCAACAACAGGAGAATAAGAGAGGAAATTTGAAGGCGGAAACGCTATTCAAGTGACAAGGTAGATAAACTTCCAAACCCAGCTTAGCGCGGTTACCGGAGCAACTACAATAAGTAAGTGTAGTTAAAAATCTATTTGTTTGTGGTTAGATGTAGTCCTCTATGGATACAATAATTATAAAAATAACTTTTGTGCTCAACAATATCATGTATTTGGGTGAGTTGGGTTTTGTCCAAGGTTGTAGTATTCTCTAGGAAGCTTCTTGATAAGTTCGCATATAGAAAATTAATTTAAATCGAATGGATCGAGGCTATAATCGTGAACGAAATCACTTTCCGTATAAGTATTTCAATCACTCTCAAATGTATTAGTGTTGAAGCGCAGAAATATCTAGGATAATTCAGCCTATACTCTAGTTTGCACACGACTGATAAAAACTCGGATGTAGGAAAGATGAAATATGAAATTTTGTATGAAGAGAATATACCTTTTTGTTATGTTTTTCTGAATCCGAAATGCTTAATTTATAGGTCAAACTAGAGTTGTTTCATAAGGTTACGACCCTTGTTGAAACACACACTTTTACTAATACTTTTACCATAGCCATTCCTCTTTGCTTGCTGCAGTTGTCAGACACTTGTGATCCATCACATTTAGTTCAGTCTTGAAGGTTCTGTTTTGTGACATATGTGCCTTCAAGATTAATCTACCACATGAGTCGAGAACTCTCATCATCTTATCTTCGACCAACACCTTGTAATTCTTCTCAATCAGTTACCATATGTTGAAAAGATTGCTTTTCATGTCTGGTATGTACAATTTTTGCGGCGCGAAAAATGCTTGAGTGTCCAAACGCTCGAAATAGACAAAGGGTCACCTCCGAAGTTTTTATTTGAAGGGAAACGTCGATAAAACCCTTAAAAGAATAAAACATGGTCATCACAACCAGTTCAGGGTTCGGGAGTCAATTATGTGAGTGAAAGGTATTAGCACCCCTCACATCTGTTATACTAAATGGGAACCTTCTATTAGGCAAGGGTTAAGTGTTCTTAAGGGAGTGTTTGCAATCGTTTTGTTTATTTAATAAAAGGGATATTTGCAAAATATTTAAAGAGGCAAAATGTTAGTTTTTTTACTATTGTGCTCGCCAGGGTTTCAAAACCTTGTGCCTACGTATTTCCAAAGTGCAATGAAAAAGCCAGAGTTTTGTAGCTCGGGTAAAAAATGTTTGTGGTTAGTTGATTTTAGAGAATAGTGTTAGATCGGATTTTAGTGATTAAACGTCTTTCTGTATGCTCGTACGATTGAGGCTTTGGTATTGTTTTTGTATTCACATTAAATGAATCGAACTATTCTTTTATGAAAAAGTTTGGTTTAAATGTCTGCTTTGTTGTAAACTAGTGATCTAGTTTCTTCACCACTTTAGGGAAACATCTCTGAAGGTTTAAGAGAGGAGTTTGCATTTCAAGGAGTCAGAAGCTCTCATTATTTCCATCTTTGTGTTGATGAAGGTGACATGTTCATATGCGTGGTTTAGCCCATCAAACTTAGAAAACGAGGGAGGCTTAAAATTCTTTGGAACACGCGCCTCCCATATCTCATCTAAGAGAGGCTAGGGAAATATCATCTCTACCGCTTCTGAATGGTCAACCTTCTGTTGACGCTGTTGTATATGGAGGGTGTTATCCTCAAAGTTTAGTTTTGGCCACGCAGGTCGTCCATGGCAGCGCGCATCTCTGCCATGACTCTTTCCACGCCTTCTTTTTCTTCATAACTCAGAGTTGTTGTGTTTTGTTCCGTATGATGGATGAAGAGGTTGAACGTGAGGACACAATCTGGCTGAATGTTGTAATGGTGACCCAAGTCAATTTTACCAAGTCCGACAGTGGAAACCAATTGTCTTTGCTAAAAGTACATTATGTTATAACCCCTAGTGATTAAGGTTGTTATAGGTTTTAAGTATTGTTTTAGGGTTGAGAGTTACCTCAAGTATGGAGGTGAGAAGCTCTGTGTATCTAATATTTACTCCCTGCGGTCATAATTATAAGTAAAAATAACTACTTTCACACTAATTAAAAAAATTAGTTAAGTGTAATTAATTTTCTTGGTTTCATATACAATTAGAGTAAAATTTACTATAATAGCCTTAGTTATATTTGATGAATCAACTACTAACATTAAATGCTATTGAATTAAATTAGGGGTATACTAGTAATACAAGCATTAATTACTTTAAAAGTGTTCTGGAGTGGACCAATGACTAGAATTGGCCCAATCCGCCTCTGCTCCAGAGCGGCCCAAATTGCCTAAGCCCAATCCACAGAGGGGCAAAAATGACATGTCTGCCCCTCCAACCGGGCAAGGAACGCAACGTTCCTCCCCGGCTTTTACGCCCGTTGCGCACGGCTTCCTCGCTGCCCGAACAGCAAAGGACAGGTGCCCGGAACTACATCTATGCCCGGCATAACGGCTAGTTTCTGGCACCCTGCCCGACATAACGGCTAGTTTGGGCAGTTACATATTCTTTGGGGAAAACGGTTATTTCGCCCCGAAAATAGGACCGTTGGCCACGCGCTGGGGGCTCTATATAAACCCTCTCGCTTGAGAGGGTCAGGTATCATTTCCTCACCCTAAGAATACACTTTGTACTTGCCCCTTTTCTCTGACCCTTTCTTACTTGAGCGTCGGAGTGCCTTGCAGGTACACCCCCTTTTCTCCTCATCAACATTCCGAACACCTCGCCCATCTGACGACCAACATCCATCCGAGACCTTGCCATCTGACGATCAGCTTACGTGGACCCGTTCAAATACTCCGGATCAGTGGCGCTGTCTGTGGGAACTCCTTGTTCTCCCCTTCTTTCTTTCCTCCTCGGAAACTAAAAGATCAAAACATACTTTCTTTGATCCGCCCACATATGGCAGCTCGGAACTCCGCAAAAAGTGCTGGCGTTACGGTTCTTGTTCCCGTCAACAAGATGGACGTCGACGGCAGATCTCCGTTACTTTCAGATCCCCGTTTCCTCCGAGACGGGGCTGCTGCATCTCCAACTCCTCCTCCCGCCGGGCAAGGAGACAAGCAGCCACCGTCGGGTGACCGACCGGTTCCTGGGCCTCCCAGCGCCGACCTGGCCGTTACAGCTCTTTTGGAAGTTGTCAACCGCACAAACCTCCTCATCTTGCAGCAAGGAGAAATAATAAGAGCTCTCGAGGAAGCATCTCTTCCAAGATCCTCTCCTCCCAAGAGTAAGCACCAAAAATCAAGAATCCCGCCACCTAGGCGCGGGGAAGACCACAGATCGAGGCATGAGCCTGAATCACAGCATGTTCGCAAGCGCGACCAGTTCTCCCCGCGAGATCGATCACCACCAAGACACAAGAGAACGAGGCAGGATAGCCATTCTCCACCGACCAGACCTCGTGACCGGCCACGTTCACCCTCATCTCGCAGAGACCGCCGCCGCGAGCGCAGACAACGGTCACCATCAACTCCAAGTTCAGACAGCGACGATGAGCCTCGCGGCCCGTTGTCCTGCAGGATCCTGGCCACCCGTCTCCCCAAAGGACTAGAGAAACCTCCGTCTCTAGGGACTTACGATGGAACCACTGACCCAGACGAGCACATAGAAAACATAGATGCTCTTTTGGACTACAGAGGGGTACGAGGAGCTATCAAATGCCGCCTGTTCCCGACCACACTCCGGAAGGGAGCAATGACATGGTACAAGCAGCTGCCAGAAGAATCCATCACATCCTGGAGGCAGCTGGGGAGGATTTTCTCCCGTCACTTTACTGCATCGCGACGCCATCCGAAGACCGAGGCATCCCTCGGAGCTGTCGTACAGGGAAGAGATGAGCCTCTTCGGGCCTACATTGAGCGGTTCAACAAGGAGGTCGTCCAAGTGCCAACGACCGACGAGATGAAGAAATTCCTGCTCGAGCAAGGATTACGTCCTGGCTCAGACTTCGCGAAAGCCATCGGCCTCGATCCACCGAGGAACCTTAACGCCCTTCTCCTCCAAGCCCAGTCGCACATACAGTACGAGGAGAAGGTCGCTGCCTACTCTGTCCGGGCCTCTCGAAACCAAGAAGGTGCCCGGTCATCCAGAGCTGAAGAACCCTCGACATCCCATCGAGGAGATAAAAGACGCGAAGATCGGCCTCGCGATGCACGCGACAGAAGGGACCTTCTGGGCGGTTCCATGACTATACCCCCCTCACTACCTCGAGGGAGAAAATCTTGTCCGAATGTGCCAACTCAAAATTCAAGCAGGCGGGAGTCCGTTTCCCCAAACAGCTGCCGGACAGACCGGGTGTAGACAAGTCCAAGTATTGCCGCTTCCACAAGAGTCACGGTCATACGACGGAAGAATGCATCCACCTCAGAGATGCCATAGAGATCCTTATTCGCGACGGCCACCTGAAGCAGTTCGCAAAAAAGAAAGATGCTCCCCGGCAAGAAACCCAGGAGAGCAAGAAGGTTGTAGAAGAGACTCCGCCCTCTGATGACGCCGACGTACAGGTCGTTATGTCCATAACTCGGCCAGAGGACTTCCGCATCCCTGATGGTCTGCCCGTCTCCACTTACCTCGCTGCTCGCAGCCCGTGGGAGGCCTTCCCATCCGCCATGGTCATTTCTGGTGGTGGATTCAACAAAATCACGGTCGGTTCAGTCAAGAGAAGATTCGATCAACTGATCAGCAAAAGCTCCAACGAAGTCACCACGCTGGACACCACTCACAAAGGATCCGCTCCTATTTCCTTCTGCAAGGAGGAGCTCCTCGGCGGGGCACCGAACGCAAGCATCCCGCTGCTTATCCGGGCAAGGATGGCAAACTTCGACGTTCACAGAATACTCGTAGACCAGGGCAACTCAGTTGATATAATGTACAACCACCTGTTCGAAACGCTGCAGCTGGACGACTCTCACCTCACTCCATATGTTGGATCCGACCTGCAGGGATTCAACGGAGCAGTGACAAGGCCCCGGGGTTACATAGAGCTCATCGTAACCTTCGGTTCAGGAAAGACAACCCGAGCGATTAGAGCACAGTTTCTAGTAATTGAATGCCCGTCACTATACCAGTGCATTTTTGGAAGGCCAACCCTAGCAGAGTTGGTTGCAGTACCTTCCACCGTACATCTCAAGATGAAGTACTACACTTCTGAAGGGATGGTCGCCACCCTCCACGGCGATATCGAAGCTGCCCATCGGTGCTTTGAAGCAGCATCAAAAGGAATAAGCACCATCTCAGCAAGACCGAGGACTTCTGGTCGTCCCCCTCTGCCCAGCAGCTTCGAGCAGCCAAAACCGCTCCCCTAGGTCGAATCTATCGACTTGGACAACCGTTTTAGTGAAGAGGATCACGCCAAGGACCCAACGGCTTCGGGCAGCCAGTCCGACAACGGCTGTCATCTCCTACGCCCTGTCCCAGATGGCAACTTCGAGATCGTTCCGTTCGGAGAAGACCCCCAACGGGGAGTGAAGATCGGAGCAGACCTCCCCGACCTGGCCAGGAGACAACTAAAAGCATGCCTCTGGGAGAACGCAGACTTGTTCGCGTGGAGCGCTGCTGAAATGCCAGGATTGGACCCATCCGTCGCTTGCCACCAGCTTACAATTGATCCAGCCGTCAAAGCCGTTGCCCAGCGCAGAAGGAAACAGTCCCCGGAGAAGATGGAAGCCGCGGAGAAAGCTGTCAAATACCTTCTAGAAGCTAGGTTTATTTCTGAGGCAAAATACACTACATGGCTCTCCAATGTTGTACTTGTAAGAAAAAATAATGGCAAATGGAGGATGTGTGTCGATTATATCGATGTTAACAAGGCCTGTCCGAAGGACGCCTACCCCTTCCCCAATATAGATAAGCTCGTAGATAACTCAGCAGGTTTTAAGCTTGTATCGTTCCTCGACGCCTACTCGGGCTACAATCAAATCCCAATGGCCGCGAGCGATAAAACGTACACGGCCTTCATGACCGAATCGGGCAACTATTACTACAACGTAATGCCCTTCGGGCTGAAGGACGCCGGCGCTACGTACCAACGAATGATGAACAAAGTCTTCCAATGACAGATAGACGACATGCTCGAGGTATACATGGACGATATGATCATCAAGTCCCACGAGGAACTAGATCATGTCGCCCATCTTCGCAAAATTTTTGAGCAAGCCAGAAAGTATCAAATGCGTTTTAACCCAGAGAAATGCACGTTCGGTGTACGGGCAGGAAAATTCCTTGGCTTCTACCTAACGGAACGAGGAATAGAAGCTAACCCCGACAAATGTCGGGCATTCTCTGAGTTCCCAACGCCCACGTCTAAGAAGAACATCCAGTCTCTCAACGGGGTACTTACTTCGTTGTCCCGCTTCGTTGCAAAGTCCGCCCAACACGCCCTTCCTTTCTTCAAGCTCTTGCGAAAAGAAGCAGCGTTTGAATGGACCGAGGAATGCGAAGCATCCCTCCTTCACTTGAAGCAAGCTCTGTCGAAACCGCCCGTATTATCATGGCCAGACACCCGGGAAGTCTTGTTCCTATACCTCGCCGTCACTGCCGAGGCCGTTAGCGTCGTTTTCATTCGCGAGAATCCTGGCGGCCAAAGACCAGTATACTTCATGAGCAAAGCATTGCAGGACGCGGAGTTGCGATATCAGCAGATAGAGAAGGTAGCATTGGCCCTCGTCAACGCTGCCAGACGACTGAGACACTATTTCTTGGCCCACATGATCGTGGTAAGGACGGATCAGCCCATCAAGCAATTACTGGGACGACCAGACATGGCCGGGCGAATGCTCAAATGGTCACTGGAACTGTCCAAATTCGACGTCCAGTATGAAAGCAGAAAAGCTCTAAAAGCTCAAGCCCTGGCCGATTTCGTAGCGGAAGTAACCTTCTCAGACTCCTCGTCCAACATAGCGAACAGATGGACCGTCTATGTGGACGGAGCATCCAGCTTGACCGGCAGCGGGGCAGGAGTAATTCTGGAGAGCGACGAAGGGACCATAGTCGAGGCTTCTCTCACATTATCCTTTCCCACGTCGAACAACCAGGCCGAATACGAAGCCTTCCTTGCCGGTTTGCGCCTAGCCGAAGACCTAGGGGCTGAAGAAATCATCATCTGCACGGACTCCCAGCTCGTAGCCCACTAGGTATCAGGAGAGTATCAGACCAAAAACGATAGTCTCTCTGAATACCTAACCCTAGTCAAGGAAAAAATGTCGAAGTTCAGAGCAATAGAAGTAAGACGTGTTCCACGCGAACACAATGTGCGAGTAGACGTTCTGTCCAAACTAGCAAGCACTAAGAGGAAAGGCGGAAATAGGTCAGTCATCCAAGAAATACTTCCCTGGTCCAGCATCGATAAGGGATCCGCGACCCTACACGTGCACGCAATTGGAGATAGCGACTGCTGGATGACGCCCGTGTACAACTACCTCACCAGGGACGAACTTCCGGATGACCCCAAGGAAGCCAGCACCATCAGACGAAGAGCTTGCTTGTACGTCATCCTTGAAAACAAGCTCTATCGACGAGGCTTCTCCATCCCATTGCTCAAATGCATAAAGGAGGGAGTTGTCCCCCACGTATTACGAGAAATCCACGAAGGCATTAACGCCCAGCACCTAGGAGGAAGGTTCCTTGCCCGCAAGGCCCTCCGGGCAGGGTATTATTGGCCAACCATGCAGCACGATGCCAAGGAGCATGTAAAGAAATGCGACAAATGCCAATGGCACGGGGATATGCACCTAGCTCCACCTAACGAACTGAAGAGCATGACCTCCCCGTGGCCATTCTCCTGGTGGGGCCTAGACATCCTAGGACCCTTCGTGACGGGGTCCAGCCAAAACAAATACCTTATAGTGGGCGTGGACTATTTCACAAAATGGATAGAAGCAGAAGCCTTAGCAAAGATAACAGCACTTAACATTCTGCGCTTTTACAAGCGGAATATCCTTGCCCGTTTTGGGATTCCCCAAGCAATCGTCACGGACAATGGAACGCAATTCACGGATAAGAAGTTCCAAGACTTTGTCGCCCATCTCAGAACAAAGCAACATTTCGCTTCTGTAGAACATCCCCAGACCAACGGGCAGGCAGAAGCGGCCAATCGTGTCATTTTGCGTGGCCTCAAGCGAAGACTGGGTGAAAGAAAGAAAGCCTGGGTCGAGGAGCTCCACAGCGTCTTGTGGGCGTACCGCACCACTCCTCAGTCCACCACCAGGGAAACATCTTTCCGCTTAGCATATGGCACATAGGCTGTTTTACCCATTGAAATTCATGTACCATCCAGGAGGACCAAATCACCCCTAGACGAGGAAATGAACGACGAAGCAATAAGAGAGGAGCTCGACCTCGTCGAGGAAATCCGAACAGGAGCAGCCCTCCGCGAAGCATCTCTTAAGCAAAAAATAGCAATCAGGCACAACGCCAAAGTCTTACGACGAGAGTTCGATGCAGGCAGCCTTGTCCTGCGAAGAAACCACAAGGACTCTCGCGAAGGCAAACTAGCAGCCAACTGGGAAGGGCCATACAGAGTCCGTGCCAGAACGGGGAATGGTGCATACTTCCTCGAAAACCTCAACGGGGATGCAATCCCTCGACCGTGGAACGCTGGAAAACTTAAGCAATACTACAGCTAAAGTAACTATAGGCTTCCTCGCATCAAAGGACCACCTAACGGTCATCATGCTCGTCCAGGTACAAATGACGCATACGTACAAAGTAGAATCCCGCTCAAGTAAATGAGCCGGAACTCTGCTCGTCGGCGGTCCTCAACCGAGCACCGCCTTCGCCCAAGTACCATGATTGGCAGAACCCCAGCTCGCGATGGGACGTTCACGCCGCGACCTCAGGCCTCGATCGCGACCTAAGATCCGCAACCTCATCGGGACCTTCCCCGGCTATTCGACCAGTTCTCCGCACTGGCGAATTCACACACAACGAGTTATCTTTCAAAAGAAAGCTCCGTTAACAGACACACCCTCCGACGGGCAGCCACACATGCACACCTAATATAAAGTACAGCAATATAAACAAAAATTGTATAAATAACATAAACCGAGCATGAAGTGAAAAAGGCCACAAGGGAAAAAGATTGTGCGAATTACATAAGAAGGGGGGCCACGCCCCCTAAAATCAAATAAAGTTACAAATAAATCAACGGCACGCAGGCCGGACAAGATACCCCACATCAGAACAACAAAACTCCTCATTCTTCCGCATGCTCGGTCGACGCGGGCTCAGGTCTCTGCTCCTCCGCGGGCTGGTCCTCAGGCTGAACCTCGGGGGTATCAAGAACAAAGCATGCGGGCAAGACGATGCGACCATCCTCCACACGCGCAAGATAGTGGATGCCCTCGGTCGAAATCTCAAGCCCAGGGTTCACCGCCCGCAACTGGGCCACGACACTGTCGAAGGACTCCACTGCCACGACGATACCAACATCCTCGGCCTGCAGAATGCTGGCGACCAGCTCAGCCCTAGTCTTCAACGCTTTTATCTCGTCCGGTTCATCAGCACCCGGGGCACTGGCCGTCATCAACTCCTTGTTCAGCTCCTCAGCAACCCTTTTCTCCGCCGTCAGCTTGGTGACCTCCTCTCTCAACTTGGCCGTCTCCTCTTCGGCCTTCTTCCTAGCCTCGCGAGCACTCTTGACTTCCTCCTTCAAGGCCGTCTCGGAAGCCCGGGCAGTAGTAAGTTCGGCCTCAAGCGCAGTGTCCCCTTCCGCATAAACGGCCGCCATCTCCAGCATCCTCACAAGGGCAGAAGCATCTTGGGCTACCAGCGCCCTCTTGCTCGGCCGGTCCATGCTCTCCAAGCTAAGAGATTCTGCCCGAGGAACGACCAGGGTGTTGCCCTAAAAAAATCTCCTATCAAGGATGCACGGGGGGAGCTCAAACTTCCCCTTCTCAGGCGCCCGTGTCAGGTCCACAGCATCTACCGTCCGTGGCCGCTTACCCCGTCCAGTCAAAGGCAGTGGAGAATCCCGTGGACCGGGAGAGGGAGAAGAGGAGGTCCCCACGGCAGTTTGAACAAAGGGAGGAGCACGAGTACCAGCAGCAGTCCGGGTCTTAGGGGGAGCCGCTCCAGCTTTATTCCTCGCCATGGCGTTCCTCACCACGCGATCGCGAGCTAGAGGCATCTCACCTGCACAAATAAAAATAAGCACGTTAGTTACGAGGAAAAGAAATAACACAAACAAAGTCTAAACAACTAAGACTACCGAGCAGCTTCTCGGCATCCGCGGGAGTCTTGCACTCCAGCAGTGCCTTAACGTTGATGAATCTGCACTCAACCCTCTGACTCCCATCCTCCTCGAAGATAGGGTTGCCTTTGCTCATCCAGCAGCTGGCCAGACTAAAGGAGTTGACCCAGTTCACCAGCTTCTCGTAAGACACGATGTCCTGCCCGTGTAGCACGCTCGGCTCGAAAACATAAGCGCCGAGCTTCTTGGAGAAATGGTCAGGTGCCCAGCGGATCGGGAACTTGTACACCCTCTCCCCGATATACTTTCCCTCCTCGTTGAGTATCTCCTCTCCGTCCTCATCAACCTCTATCTCCCAGACGTACGTGCAGTCCTGGGCTGCCTCAGACACTGGCTCGACAATGAAATACCGTCCCTTGAACGTTCGGATTGACTCCGAGAACGACTTGAATAACTTTTTGGGCTGCTTCAAGGAAACCCATCCGTACTTCTTCCCCGTCAGCTGCCGTTGAAGATGGAAAACCACAAAAAACATAGGGAAGGTAGTTCCCAGGTTAAGATGCTCGCACACTAACTCAAAAGCCCGTATAAAGGCCAGTGAGTTGGGGTGGAGTTGAGAGGGCGCCAGCTTCAGATGCTCGAATATCGACCGCTGGAAGTCAGTGAAAGGCAACCTCAGCCCCAACTCTTTAAAAACGTACTCGTACATAGTAAAGCGGTCCCCGAAATTCGAACAGACCCGCTCGTCCAAGGTGGGAAAATGCACTTTCCAATCCCCCTCTGGACCCACCTCTGTAAAGGTGTCCGCCGCAGACCGTGCAAATGTAGAAATGTGATCGGAAGGCTCGGCCACCTCCCACTCCTCCGGACAGAACCCTTCAACATCTTCCTCCATAACATCTAGTTCTTCTTCCTCCTCGACTCTGCTCGAGGAGCTCGATGCCGCCGAGCTCGAAGACGCCGAACTCGAAGCCGTCGAGCTGCTATTCTCCTCGGAGCCTGTTTCCTCCTCGGACGTGTCTAAAATAACCTCTCTCTCTGGCCCTGTCGCCATTACGATCACCTGAAAAAGCAGAGAAAGACAATGAATTCGACAGAAAATCAAATCCACCCTTCCACTGCCAAGTCAAGTGAAAGGGCGCGCAAAAGGCTAAGGACAACGTCCCCGGCCTAAGCCCTAACATCAAACGTAAAACCTCCCCGCGAGGAGATGCCCGAGATATACCATCTTCCTACGAAGAACCTCCCTGCACTCGCGCCCGGATTCCGTTTGAAGCTCCACCAGAAACCACAAGGCTCCACCGGAATCTGGAAACGTTCTACCGGAAAATTCACCGTTCCATTAGAAGATAATCAGACACGGTGGTCACGACTCGCAACCACGACGTGGACCACCACGCTCACCGGACGCACTACCTACCCCGGTGAGGCGCTAGAAGCAACAAAAGGGCAGAACCACCGTCCACCACCAACACTCGCCAGAAATCTACATATTTTGTCACTTAAAACTAACCCTAGCCGCATGCAATCTACCACTAACAACAAGAGAAAGTAAAACAAGCTGGAAATAAGAAAACTTACTTGATTTGAGTAGAAGAAAGAGACTGCTCGAAGCCTGGCACGGTGGTCGGTTGCTCTGAAGACGACGACGGGCAAGAACACAGAAGACGGCGACGAGAAATCAGAAGGGAAAAAGTGCAAAATGGGACAACCTTCCCCCTTTTATACTGAGGGGCACGTGCACCCACGCGCCCGTAGGCAACAATGACTGCCCACTAGCCATAATTACCTATTAACTGTTACACAGGGCTCGATGCACACGTGGCAACCCAACGTTTCCCATTCTTTCTGACGCTTTATCTCCCTGAATACCGGGCAATGTAGTCTCGACCACGAATATCACGGACACAGAGGGCCACGAGCACCTCGAGACAATCATCCTCGTCTCCAAACGACGACTCCGCGCTAGCTCCCCTGAGCGACGAGCAGTCCTTAAGTCATCACTCCCATGCTCGGGAGCAACGACTTGGGGGGCTCCTGTTCTAGACTGGACCAATGGCTAGAATTGGCCCAATCCGCCTCTGCTCTAGAGCGGCCCAAATTGCCTAAGCCCAATCCACAGAGGGGCAAAAATGACATGTCTGCCCCTCCAACCGGGCAAGGAACGCAACGTTTCTCCCCGGCTTTTACGCCCGTTACGCACGGCTTCCTCGCTGCTCGAACAGCAAATGACAGGTGCCCGGAACTGCATCTATGCCCGACATAACGACTAGTTTCTGGCACCCTGCCCGACATAACGGCTAGTTTGGGCAGTTACCTATTCTTTGGGGAAAACGGTTATTTCGCCCCGAAAATAGGACCGTCGGCCACGCGCTGGGGGCTCTATATAAACTCTCTCGCTTGAGAGGGTCAGGTATCATTTCCTCACCCTAAGAATACACTTTGTATTTTCCCCTTTTCTCTGACCCTTTCTTACTTGAGCGTCGGAGTGCCTTGCAGGTACACCCCCTTTTCTCCTCATCAACATTCCGAACACCTCGCCCGTCTGACGACCAGCATCCATCCGAGCACCTTGCCATCTGACGACCAGCTTACATGGACCCGTTCGAATACTCCGGATCAAAAAGTTAATGACTTTTGCTTATAATATTGACCAAAATTTAAAGCCATTTTTTTGCTTATAATAATGACCGGAGGGAGATGTGAAAATGAGATTGTCCCCCTTAACCTCTAGGTTAAGGTATTTATAGGAGCCTTTGGTATTTATAGATAGAGAGAATACTTGAAAAAATTGGAGATATGAAGATAAAGCTATGAACAAGGACTGCTCAAGAAACGCGAGTGACCAAATGACTTGCGAAATATAGAAATGGAAAAACAAACATACTAAAAAAGGTGTCGTCAAAGCTCAGGCAAGGGAGCCTGAAGTTGGTGACAAGTTAAAGAACAAAGAGTGGAAACATGACTTGAAAGGAGAAATAAACTTTATATAATGGAGTAAGGTAGTCAAAATGACGCCCTAGAACAAAAGGGAGACAAGTAGGTTAAAATCAACAGATGAACTTTTGTCAAGATCATAACAACACTCAGGTTTACTTGAGCACCCTAAAGTGCAGTGCCAACGCTTATTCCCAAGTTACTTACTCACACTCGCCAAACCTTTTCTAATTTCACAAACAATAATGAGTTATAGGGACCACCGTAATGGACGAAAGCGGCTTGATACTCTAAAGTCTTCATATTACTACGCAATAATAGACCCAATATGCATGTAATCGTATAATACACATCTAATCTCCACTTTTAGATCAAAATATAATTGAACGATTCTTTGCATTTCATACTGGGAAAAAAATGTGGTGGTTCCCTTACATCGGGAAGCGCGCGGTGTTTTAATTAGAATTTTCACCTATAGATTTATTTGTGTTTATTTTGAGGAAAGAAAATTGCAATTTTGTTTGAAAAACATTGTTTATAATCGTATATAATTTCAAAAATAAAAAATACTATAACATGTAATGTTTGATCATATATCACTTTATTTTAATATCCACTTCAGTATAATATATTATTTGAGAAGAACTGAGAAAGAGTAAAATCTAATGCTGCGGCGGTGAAGAAGAAGCACACAAATATCAGGTATGTTGGTTTACCATCTTATCAGATTCAGTTCATAACCAAACCATGTTTCCCCCCCCTTTTTTTTTACGTTTTTTAGAGCTTAAACCCTAAACTCGTTAGTGTTGAATTTCTGTAAAACCTAATACCTTCAATTTGAATCAGTTTTTAGGGTTTAAACAATTTATTCACAATGTTGTGCGTGTAATAATCACGGTTTTGATTTTTGCTGCGGGTGTTGTGGTTATTATATGGTCCTTGCGGCCGCTGCAATTGCTGTTGCGGATCACAATTTAAAACTATGGTAATAATATCAAGGTTGTCGATATCACTCTATAACACCACTATATGTGGTGTAGCTAGCGGAACGGCACCTCACCGCGACGCATTTGGGCTGCGAATGACTATTGGCGATAGCGGGAATAATAGCCGCTATTCACAGCGTCATGGCGGCACAATCACACTGGTGTAGTGTTTTGCTGGCCGCAATTGTGTAATTGAGTGCAATTTGATAAATCCAAATTATTTAAGAACATATTCGTATTTTTGACCTGATATTTTAAACCCCTAGTGTTGGCTTCATTTCTTTTCCATTTCACGTGTTCAAAATTCATCATCTTTTCAAGTTCTCCCATGCCTTTTCCATTGTTCTGTTCTGTTGCTTTGTTTCTCTATCAACAACAACCATCGCAGAAGCATCTTCCATAAGTGTAACACGAGCTTCCAATATTGACATAGGTTGACAAAGTTTTTGTGTTTGCTTACAATTTAGAACTTGTTTTGATGGGAATTTATGTAGGTTGTTGGCGTTTATTTAAGTATTTACCTTGGTTTTTAATCTTCACAATAGCTGTCATCCCGCTATGCTGCTATAGCATTTTAAGGGTCTGGCGTTACGCACCACTGTCCGAAATTAACAACCTAGAATAATACATATACGTAGAGCTTCATGTCATTATGTCATTGTATTTGTTTTTGCAGGAATTTGCTATAATTAAAGATGGAGTCAGGTTCTAATTCCAAGAGGCGTGAGGGTCAAGACATGATAAGCAATCTTCCTGTTTTTATTATTGCCCACATTCTTTCTTTTCTTTCAACTAAACAAGTTGTTCGTACCAGTGTTTTATCTAAGAGGTGGATTTATATCTGGAAATTTGTCACTAAACTAAGTTTCAACGACCGTGACAGTAACTGCTCTTACCCTTCTTATAATAATATTTCCAATAAGTCAGTTTCCTTTTCCAAATTTGTGAATAGAGTGTTGTTTCATCTTAATACTGCAACCATACAAGAATTTCATCTTTCTCTTTCAGAGAATTATGATCCCTACTATATCAATCAATGGATATCTTCCGTTTTAAATAGGGGCTTAAAAAAGATTAGTGTGCGTTCCTCGAAAGAATGTAACACTTTATGTTTTCCCCTTTTCGAATGTCAGGCCCTAGAAGAAATGGTGTTTGAGATGGATATAGGTTACCCCTCTATTATGAAACTTCCTTCTTTTGTTTGTCTTCCATCCCTCACAATCCTCAAATTGATTGGAATCGAATTTACTTTTTACTCTTCTAATGAATTGAAAGAGTTGACACTTAGTTTTCCACTTCTTAGAGAGTATGTGACAAGGGGTTGCACCTGGTCAGATCTAAAGAGTATCACTATAGAAGCTCCACTACTTGAATTTGTTGATATTAAGTTCTGTGATACGCCAATTGAGTCTCAAATTATTAAGCTTTGTTCCACACATATTACAAAATTCTCTTGTCAATGTCCTATATCAACGGTTACCATTTTGCTAGATGATCAACACATCCCTTCAGCTAGCTTAAATATATTCCTTTGTTCTTACGATAATGGGGTGGAATCATTGATTTTTATTAGCAGGCTTCTTAGTCTCTTTATTAATGCAGAATATCTTGATCTTTGTTTCGAATTTCTAATTAAGGTATGTTTTCTTGCTTTGCACTTTGTTTAATTATTAATGGCATTTACTTTATAATATGGATAGTGTCTCGATATATTGTCTTAACACCAGCATATTTTTCCCTTTATCGTCAAGCGTATTGCACCAGTGGAACATTTTTTGGATGGTATTCCTACATTTCAAATGTTGGGTCATCTGAAGCTAAATTTTACAAGTGATTTTTTGTTGGACATTCTGTTCAAATCACCTTGTCTCAAGACTCTGGTTTTTGAGGTTTGTAACTGTTAGTTAATCTTTAAATTTATTCAAAATGTGTGTTAATTAATGAAGTGAAAACGAGACTTCATTCATCATTATTGTTTGACATTTTTCATTACCTTATTTGGACTGTCATTCCAAATCAACATGTACTAATTTTGTTTTGGTTGATAATCAGATGGCAAATTACGATGATGAATCACAGAATTTTGCAATTGTACCAGACTGTTTTATATCTACTCTTAAAGTGGTGAAGTTTGAGAGATATATATGCGCCAAAGGCGAGTTTCTTTTTGCTAAATTTGTGATGGAGAATGCTAAGGTATTGGAGAGGATTTCTTTCTCATTCCCTAAGCAATGCTTTGATGATTGCTTTGATAAGTTGGAAAGCACTAAAGAGAAGTTAAGTTTAATTAAGATGAATTCTAGCAAAGCGATTATGGATTTTTCTACTTATGAAGATCTCGACAATTCATGAAGCAGATACCCGGAGATGATTTTCCCATTTTCTACCTAAATCTATATTTGCAGCAATATGGAAATTTTTTTACCCTTATTTAAAATTATTGTTTTAATGTTTAAATATTGTTTATACTTTTATCACGTGAATGTATTTAATGTCTTACAATATTGCACGAGAAAATATTTATAAAACAATTCAAAGCCAAAGTAGGCTAAAATACAATTTTGGTCCCCCTGTTTGTCAAAATTTATGGTTTTGATCCCCTTTATTTTTTTTTAACAGTTTTGGTCCCCCACCCCTCACTGTTCATGTACTGTTCATGTACGGACGGATACTGTTCATGTATGGATCAGTTACTGTTCATCATTTTTTTGGGCCAAAATTGGAGTGGAGGACTAAAACTGTTAAAAAAAAATAGAGGGACCAAAACCGTGAATTTTAACAAACAGGGGGACCAAAACTGTATTTTAGCCAAAAAAAAAAAAAAGTAAAATGATTTTTTAGTGTTTTTTGTTTTTTTCTTCCTTCTAAATGATATAAGGATGAGAGGAAGTAATTAATAAGTGTATAATTTATATTTGAAATATTTGTTATACAAGAATGGTTGAATTAAAATTTATATAATATAAGAAGAATAGTTGTTTCTAAAAACTCTCTTTTGCCCTTATTTGATTTTTTTACCACCGCTCTAATTTAAGGATAAATTTGGTCAAAACTTGTCAATTTTGAACGAATATATTATAAGTGCTAAATTTATTTAAAATACATAAACTCATATTAATTAATTTTATAAGCAATCAACATAACATCCTTCAATAACCTTCAAATTGTCAATAAAAAGTGATATATAACATTTGTTTAGGCTTTTATATCATGTATTAATTAAAAACAACAAAAAACTACCATTCAATCGGCAAAGATTAAGCCAGAGCAAGTCTCTTTGCAAAATAAGTCTTGCTAGGTCATGATGATAGGCGTGCCTAGCGAGTTCAGGACGTCAAAGGATACTTTCTAGTTCAAATACTTCATGATGAAGAAAAGATTCGAACGCTAAGTGCGAGGGTGATGCGTTTAACGAGACAATGCGCCTAGGACTATCTACCAGACAACTAACAATGTTTAATTTAGTAAAAAGTAGGCTCGATAGGCACAAGGGAGGTATGCCTAACGAGGGCCCAGAATCCTTGACTAAAAGTAAAGGCTTTTAGTTTAGTTCAAATGAAGTTTTGCTGGAGTGAAATAGTACATAATTGGAGTAGATTCACTATGGTCAACAACAAGAGAGTAAGAGAGAGAGTTCGAAGGCGGAAGCGCTGCTCAAGTAATAGGGGTAGATAAACTTCCAAGGTCATCTTAGCGCGATTACTGAAACAACTACGATGAGTAAGTGTAGCTAAAAATCTCTTTGTTTGTGGTTATATGTAGTTATCATATTCATGTATTAAATATGTCATGTCGTTTTATGCAAGTCTACTCAAGATTTAATATTGATGACTCTTTAACCTTAATATTTGTTTTATATTTGCTACCTAAAAATTGTTTTCATGGTGCGACTTGACATTCGAAAGGTGTTTCTGATTACTAGATCCAAGATAATCATCTATTGGAAGCTAATGCCTAGGCTTAGGGTTGAGTTTAATACCCGCACATATTGTAGTAGGATCGTCATGGAGTCACACTGCTTTATAACTGCTGGAACCTAATGTTCAGTGTTGGTTAATAGATTGAGATACCGTATATTAGGTAATGTAGTGATCTCACAACATTAAGATCGACAAGAGATACAAATGAGATCAATAAATGATAATATTAATAGCCGAGTATAAAAATATATTACTGACCTATGGTTGTGCATGATAAATACGTAATGACGAAATCTACTTTTAGCAAGCTTTCTTATTGTTAACAACGTAATCTCCATTTTACTTTCTGTCATTTACTTTCACGCATCACAACAAATATAAAATTCCTTTCTACTTAGAATCTTAAAAATGGTTGAACGATCTTTGAAACTACCAGTCTTTATGGATACGGTAATTATAAAACTTACTTTTGTGCTCAACAACATCATGTATTTGGGTGAGTTGAGTTTTGTCCAAGGTTGTAGTATTCTCTAGGAAGTTTCTTGATAAATTCCCTTCTATACTTAACTTGTGTAAGAGGAGTGTCATGTCTAACTTGGTAAGGGTTTTTTGTGATATTTGTGGTGACTCCCCAAAGTCTGTTTCCCACTCGCCAAGCCTTTTCCACTTCTGCAAAACAATAACGAGTTATGGAGACCTCAGCAGTGGACGAAAGTGACTCAATACTTTAAGGTCTTCATATTACTATGTAATAATAAATCCAATACACATGTGATCATATGACACACACCGTGGTTCCCTCATATCGGAAAAGCATGTGGTGTTTTAATTATAATTTTTATCTATTTTAGTTTGATTTATTTGTGATTTTTTTTTTGGAAATTTTGGTATTCAGTCTTGCGACCGATTAATTCAAGAGGGATCAATCCCACCGTCTACTAGCGGGGGTTTCCGTTTAAACTGATTTATTTGTGATTATTTTAGAAAAGAAAATTGCAGTTTTGTTTGAAAAAACATTGTTTATAATCTTGTATACTTTCAAAAATAAAAAATAATATAACATGTAATGTTTGATCATATTCACTTTATTTGAATATCCACTTCACTGTATATATTAGTATCTGAGAAGAACTGAGAAAGAGTGAAGAAGCACACAGATATCAGGTACGCTGCTGCTTTTTATCAAACATTCATTCTCTTCTCTGTAATTCGTTATTAACTACATAACCAAACCATGTTTTCCCTTTTTTTTTCTTCTCTTTTTTTAGAGCTTAAACCCTAAACTCGTTAGTGTTGAATTTCTGTAAAACCTAACACCTTCAATTTGAATCAATTTTAGGGCTTAAAGTGGTTTTCAACCGCAATTTAAAACTATGGTAATAATATCTAGGTTGTCGATAGCACGCTATAGCACTGCCATATGCGGTGTAGCTAGCGGAACCGCACCTCACCGCGACGCTTTTGGGCTGCGAAGGGCTATCGGCGATAGCAGGAATAACAGCCGCTATTCACAGCGTCATGGCGGCGCAATCACATTGGTGTAGCGTTTTGCTGGCTGCTATTGTGAAATTGAGTGCAATTGTCCAAAATAGGTATAAAAGTGTGTTGAAGTAAAAAAAAAAACAAATTTGTGTTTGAAACACTTGTCTGGATTGTCTGAAATATGTTATGAGTGTCATGCGAGTGTTAAAACAGAGAAAAAAATCATTTTTTGCGGGACATTTGTCTGACTTTTCCGACACGTGTCGTACGGGTGTCATGCAAGTGTCGGACATTTTTTAGTCTGACATTTTTCTAACTTTTCCGACACGTGGCATACGGGTGTCATGCAAGTGTCGGACATCACTCCTAGAGGTGTCCGTGCTTCATAGGCTTCATGTTACTGTATTTGTTTTTGCAGAAATTGAATCCAATTGATAAAAAATATTCATTTTTTTGACCTGATATTAAACCCAAGTGTTGGCTTCATTTCTTTTCCATTTCCTTCTTCCATTTCACGTGATCAAACTATGTTTCTTCACCACAAATCTTGTTAGTAAATCAAGCAAATCATTGTTCTGCACCTTTCTCATTCATTCATACTTGTTCTTCTCCTTTCCATGCCTTCTCCATTATTCTGTTCTGCTGCTTTGTTTCTCTACCGATAACAACTATGGCAGCAGCATCTTTTGCAACTGTAACACAAGCTTCCAACAACAATGTTTTTTTTAAACCTATTGGAACTTGTTT
Organism: Lathyrus tuberosus; assembly: GCA_022829125.1. Taxonomy (NCBI): domain Eukaryota; kingdom Viridiplantae; phylum Streptophyta; class Magnoliopsida; order Fabales; family Fabaceae; genus Lathyrus; species Lathyrus tuberosus. Next base: position 2,565,931 of record JALAZF010000137.1, read on the forward strand.
TGATGGGAATTTATGTAGGTTGTTGGAGTTTATTTAAGTATTTATGTATTCATTAAGTATTTACCTTGGTTTTTAATCTTCACAATAGCGGTCATCACACTATGCCGCCATAGCATTTTGAGGGTCTGGCATTACGCGCCGCTATCCGAAATCAACAGCCTAGAATAATATATATACATAGAGCTTCATGTCATTGTATTTGTTTTTGCAGAAACTTGCTATAAATAAAGATGGAGTCAGGTTCTAATTCCAAGAGACGTGAGGGTCAAGACATGATAAGCAATCTTCCTGTTTTTATTATTGCCCACATTCTTTCTTTTCTTTCAACTAAACAAGTTGTTCGTACCAGTGTTTTATCTAAGAGGTGGATTTATATCTGGAAATTTGTCACTAAACTAAGTTTCAACGACCGTGACAGTAACTGCTCTTACCCTTATAATAATATTTCCAATAAGTCAGGTTCCTTTTCCAAATTTGTGAATAGAGTGTTGTTTCATCTTAATACTGCAACCATACAAGAATTTCATCTTTCTCTTTCAGAGGATTATGATCCCTACTATATCAATCAATGGATATCTTCAGTTTTAAATAGGGGCTTAAAAAAGATTAGTGTGCATTCCTCGAAAGAATGTAACACTTTATGTTTTCCCCTTTTCGAATGTCAGGCCCTAGAAGAAATGGTGTTTGAGATGGATATAGGTTACCCCTCTATTATGAAACTTCCTTCTTTTGTTTGTCTTCCATCCCTCACAATCCTCAAATTGATTGGAATCGAATTTACTTTTTACTCTTCTAATGAATTGAAAGAGTTGACACTTAGTTTTCCACTTCTTAGAGAGTATGTGACATGTGGTTGCACCTGGACAGATCTAAAGAGTATCACTATAGAAGCTCCACTACTTGAATTTGTTGATATTGTGTCCCCTGATAGGCCAACTGAGTCTCAAATTATTAAGTTTTGTTCCACACATATTACAAAATTCTCTTATAAATGTCCTATATCAACGGTTACCATTTTGCTAAATGATCAACACATCCCTTCAGCTAGATTACATATATTCCTTTATTCTCTCTATAATGTGGTGGAATCATCGATTTTTATTAGCAGGCTTCTTAGTCTCTTTATTAATGCAGAATATCTTGATCTTTGTTTCGAATTTCTACTTAAGGTATGTTTTCTTGCTTTGCACTTTGTTTAATTATTCATGGCATTTATTTTATAATATGGATAGTGTCTCAATATACTGTCTTAACATCAGCATATTTTTCCCTTTATCGTCAAGCGTATTGCACCACCGGTGGAACATTTTTTGGATGGTATTCCTACATTTCAAATGTTGGGTCATCTGAAGCTAAATTTTACAAGTGATTTTTTGTTGGACATGCTGTTCAAATCACCTTGTCTCAAGACTCTGGTTATTCAGGTTTGTAACTGTTAGTTAATCTTTAAATTTCTTCAAAATGTGTGTTCATCAATGAAGTGAAAACGAGACTTCATTCATCATTATTGTTTGACATTTTTCATTACCTTATTTGGACTGTCATTCCAAATCAACATGTACTAATTTTTTTTGGTTGATAATCAGATTGCAAATTACAATGATGAATCGCAGAATTTTGCAATTGTTCCAGACTGTTTTATATCCACTCTTAAAGTGGTAAAATTTGATACTTATTACGGCTTTGCTTGTGAGTTAAGCTTTGCGAAATTTGTGATGGAGAATGCTAAGGTATTGGAGAGGATTACTTTCTCATTTCCTGAGCAAGGCTTTGAAGTGGAAAGCGATAAAGAGAAGTTAAGTTTAATTAAGATGAATTCAAGCAAAGCGATTATGGAGTTTTCTACTTTTAAATTTTAACTTGGCTCGATCTCGACAATTCATGAAGCAGTATTGGTTAATCCGGAGATGATTTTCCCATTTTCACCTAAATCTATATTTGCAGCAATATGGAGAATTTTTTACCCTCATTTAAAATTATTGTTTTAATGTTTAAATATTGTTTATACTTTTAACATTAGTGAATGTATTTAATGTCTTACAATATTGGACGAGAGAATATTTATAAAAAAATTCAAAAAAAGAAAAAACATGTAATGATATTTTAATGTTTGTTTTTTTTTTTTTCCTTCTAATGGTGTAAGGATTAGAGGAAGTAATTATTAAGTGTATAATTTGTATTTGTAATATTTGTTATACAAGAATGGTTGAATTAAAATCTATATAATATAAGAAGAATATTTATTTTGAAAAACTCTCTTTTGCCCTTATTTGCTTTTTTTACCACCTCACTAATTTAAGGGTAAATTTGGTTGGAACTTGTTAATTTTGAACGAATATATTATAAGTGCTAAATTTACTTAAAATACATAAAAACTTATTAATTTATTTTACAGTAATCAATATAAAATCTTTCAATAGTCCTCAATTTGTCAATAAAAAGGGATATAACATTTGTTTAGACTTTTATATTATGTATTAATTAAAAACAACAAAAAAATATATTAGAAAACTACCATTCAATCAACAAAGATTAAGCTAAGTCTTTGCAAAATAAGTCTCGCTAGGCCATGATGATAGGCGTGCCTAGCAAGCTTAGGAGGTCAGACGGTACTTTCTAATTCAAGTATTTTATGATGAAGAAACGATTTGAACGCTAAGCATAGGGTGATGCGCTTAATGAGACAATGCGATTAGGACAATTTATTAGACAATTATTGTGCGGGTGTGATGCGCTTAATGAGCCAATGCGACTAGGACAATTTATCAGACAATTAACATTGTTTAAATTAGAAGAAAGTAGACTCGCTAGGCACAAGGGAGGTGCGCTTAACGAGGGCCCTGAATCCTTGACTAAAAGTAAAGGCTTTTAGTTTAGTTCAAATGAAGTTTAGCTGGAGTGAGATAGTACATAATTGGAGTAGATTCACCATCGCCAACAAGAGAATAAGAGAGGGAGTTCGAAGGCGGAAGCGCTGCTCAAGTAATAGGGTAGATAAACTTTTAAGGTCATCATAGCGCGATTACTGGAACAACAACGATGAGTAAGCGTAGCTAAAAATCTCTTTGTTTTTTGTTATATGTAGTTATCATATTCATGTATTAAATATGCCATGTCGTTTTATGTAAGTCTACTCAAGATTTAATATTGATGACTCTTTAATCTTAATGTTTGTTTTATATTTTCTACTTAAAAATTGTCTCCATGGTGTGACTTGACATTCGAAAGGTGTTTGTCATTATTAGATCGAAAATAATCATCTATTGGATGCTAATGCCTAGGCTTAAAGTTGAGTTTAATACATGCACGCATTGTAGTAGGATCGGCGTGGAGTCAAAATGCTTTATAACAGTTGGAACCTAATGTTCTGTGTTGGTTAATAGATCGAGATACCATATATTAGGTAATGCAATGATCTCACAATATTGAGATCGACAAGAGATACGAATGAGACCAACAAATGATAATATTAATAGTCGAGTATAGAAATATATTACTGACCTATAATTGTGCATGATAAATACGTAATGACGAAATATACCCTTAGCAAGTTTTCTTATTGTTAACAGTGCAATCTCCATTTTACTTTCTGTCATTTACTTTCACGCATCATAACAAATATAAAATTCTTTTCTATTTAGAATCTTAAAAATGATTGAGCGATCTTTGAAACTACTAGTCTTTATGGATACGATAATTATAAAACTTACTTTTGTGCTCAACAAGATCATGTATTTGGGTGAGTTGAGTTTTTTCCAAGGTTGTAGTATTCTCTAGGAAGCTTCTTGATAAGTTCCCTTCTAGACTTAACTTGTGTAAGAGGAGTGTCATGTCTTACTTGGTAAGGGTCTCTTGTAGTATTTGTGGTGGCTCCCCAAAGTCTGTTTCTTATCTCTTTCTTTCTTGTGAGGTAGTCCCAATGTTATGGTATAAGATCTTTTGGTGGTTAGGTTTGTCATTTGTTCTTCTTAATTATCTTCTACTGCTTTATGTAGTTTTTTTTCATCTCTAGTTGGGTCGAGTATGTTGAGAGAAAGTTTTCTTATGGCTTGATATGTAGTGGTTTTGTCTATTGGAAGTCTCACAATGATTTGGTTTTTGTTGTGCTACACTAAAAGTGAAGGCCTTAGAAGATACATGCATTACTCTTGCTTGAAAATGATATTATGTGAAGTCTTCAAACACCTTTTTACTCTTTCTCTAGTTGCCTGAAAAATCATATCTTATATCCCAGTCAATAGCATATTGAGTAATTTTGTCCGTTTCCTAAAATTTGAAGTGCTCTTACTCTTTTTTCGGGTTGTTTCTATTTCTATTGATAGTAATTCTAAATGCTGGTCTAGTCGGTTTAAACATAACAAAATGAGACAATCATTGTTAATAACAACAAAAAATTCTCCATAATGCTGCAAAGAAAGAGTTAGGTAGAAAACGGGAAAATCATCTCCAAGTATGCATCAACAGAAGTTAGTAGAGATTCTTGTAGCACCAATGCTGCTTCATGAATCGTTTAGATTGAGCCAAGTTATGATTTAAGTAGTTGCAAAGTTAGAATTTAGTAGAAAAATCCATAATCGCTTTGCTAGAATTTATTTTAATTAAATTTAACTTTTTTTTAGCGCTTTCCACTTCTTAGTCAGACATCCATCGAGGGAATGCGAAAGAAATCCTCTCCGGTATCTTATCATTCTTCATCACAAATTTGGCAAAACTTAACTCGCACGCAACACTTAAGTAAATATCAAACTTCACCACTTTAAGAGTAGATATAAAACAGTATAATACAATTGCAAAATTCTGCGATTCTTCGTGATAATCAACCATCTGATTATCAGCCAAAATATAGTAAATGTTGATATTGAAGGACAAGGTCCAAATAAGGTAATGAAGAATCTCAAATGAAGTCTCGTTTTCACTATATTAACACTCATTTTGAAGAAATTTAAGGCCACAATATTACTCATGTGGTAGCCTATGCAAATGCATTAGACTGCAACTATTACGATACGATTTAAAATCACATGATCGTAATAAGAACCACATCAGATTCTGTTTGTTTAGTTATTTTTATAAAAAAAACAAATGGTAAGAATCTGAAAACTCAATTTTCTTTAGGGTTTAATTGATATGAACTGACAGTGTAAAAAGATGTTACACTGTCATCCAATAAAAACATAACGTTTTGCCATGTCATATAAAATTTTGACTTAATACAAGTTTTAGTCCCTTAACTTAATTTAATATTTCGCTTTAGTCCCTTAACTAAAAAACGTTACAAGTTAGTCCTTTAACTTCACTTCTGTTATCCTATTTGCTCCATTCCGTCAATTTATGGCAAATAAACGTTAAGTTTTGGTGACGGAGCATGAAAACAAGGCCATTGGTACAAATTTGAGTCAGCATATGTAGTTAAAAATTGATACATTGTTTAAACTGTGGGAGTTCCCCGAAAACAAAAACTCCGCAATTTAAATAGTATATCAGTTTTTAACTACATACGCTGACTCGGATTTGTACCAATGACCTTGCTGTTATTCCACGTCACAAGAACTTAACGTTTTTTGTCAGAAATTAAAAGAAAGGGCCAAATAGGGTAACCGAAGTAAAGTTAAAGGACTAGCTTGTAATGTTTTTTAGTTAAGGGACTAAAGCGTAACACTAAATTAAGTTAAGGGACTTGGTGACTAATTATGCCTAAATTTTTTAAAAATTACAGTTTGACTTGGCGGGATTTATGGTCTTGATTGGTTGACAGTGTAAAAATTTTTTACACTGTCAGTGCTTCACTCATTTTCTCTTTTCTTTAAATAAGTACTCTTATAAAAAAAATAAAATGTTTAGAATCTGAAACCTTAATTTTCTTTAAATACTCCCTCGACCTTATCTATAAGCAAAAGTCTTCTAAACCTAGACTCATTTAATGCCTTTATTCCAAAATTATAACTGCATTAATTACTGAATTAGTGAATGACAATTTAATTAAAAGTATATCGATAATTGTGTTATCTCTTTTTCATGACACCAATAAAATCAAATGCTCTTAACTATCATTCTTAATAAACATGAAAATTGTCTTTTTTGCTCATAAATCAGGCCGAAGTAGTACCTCTCAATCAAAGTTCAGATCGTAGTAGGGTGAAACAGTGCACATTGCGGCAAGGACAATACAATAACCACAACACCCACAACCAAAAATAAAACCATGATTGTTACATGCAGACATTGTGAATAATGTGTTTAAGCCCTAAAAATTGATTCAAATTGAAATCTTCAACCAATTCCAAAAATCCAGCCCTTTGCACAAATCATAGGCTGAAAATTTTGAAATAAAAACTATTTTGATTAAAAGTGCAACCCCACCATATTCACACAATCACACCTGCCAATTAACCTTTCATTATTACATAGAATCAATAACTAGTTCATTTTGCTTCAATTTCAGATAAAGAAGACAATTTACTCTTTAACAGCATATATCTAAAAAAGAGAGAGCTAAGTCAAGAAAAACATGATTTCTATTTTCTACAAATACACGGTTCATGATTTATATGAAAATGTGAAAACATGAAAAAGATAATCACATGAAGCTCCACGTATATATACTATTACAGTCCACCAGCGCAATTACGGCTATAATATTGCTGATGTGATAGCGTTCGCAACCGCAACAGACCGCACTTACGATTTGATTTAAAATCACATATGTGATAGTAATAGAAACTTTCTATCAAAAAAAAATGGTGAAAATTTGAAAACTGAATTTTCCTAAAATATGATGAAAAATGTTAAGATTAAGTTCTTGTCAACTATGTATTTGAAGTACCTCACCATCAAAATTCACATAGGAAGAGAATGAAACTTTGAGAAAAACAGGCGTACCTCTGATATCTGTGAGCTTCTTCAAGTAATAGTGGAGGGGATATTATATACAGTGGAGGGGGTATTAAAATAAAGTGAATATGATCAAACATTCCTTTTATAAGACAAAATTGAAATCTTCTTTTTTAAAAGAATTTAATTGAAATTTAATATCATAATCTTTTAAATTTTAATATATGTTTGATTTTTTTTAATCACATTAAAAGTACCATCTATAATATCCATTAATTAACTTCTAAAAAAACACAAGTATATTGAAATAGGGGATGGAAGAAAATTGTAAATAAAACATATAATTTAATGAGATCAATCAAAATTAAATCAAATAATTAATTGAATTTTCAGTTCAAATTGACCAATCAATAACATGGTTATAAAATTTTTGTTGTCGAACAATAGGACATTTAAGACCATGATCAGTTCGATCGAGGTACAATGTCTAAAGACAATTGTCGACCACAAGCTGAAGGTTAGAAAAATACACAAGAAGTGGTGGTTGAATTGTGTTTGTCAAATTATTTCTACTTCTGAACCAGAGTTCAGATTCTAAACAGAAGTTCAGAAACTGATAACAAGTTCAGCGGAAAATGTATTAAAGAAGTAAATAAAAACGGCAAAGAACACACAACATTTATATTGGTTCCTCTCCAACTAAGAGTATTTCAGTCCCCTTGCAGCACAAGAGATTTCCACTATATTCAACCAGATTACAATTGCTTATACCTTCAAGTATAAGACTTTCTCCTGCTTAGACCTACAGCCTAAGACTTTCTTGCTTGATCAGTGCCTGATCAAGACTTACCTGCCTAGATCCCCAGATCCTAAGACTTTCCTGCTTAAACCCTTTTGGTTCAAGGCTTTCTTACTTATACCGTCGAGTACAAGACTTTCTGCTTAGACATACAGTCCAAGACTTCCAGCTCAGATTCCTCAAATCTAAGACTTCAATGCTCAAGCTCAAGGCAAGAGACTTTTATCTAAACTGACTGTTTAGAGAAGGATTAACTTACGACAACACTTTATTAACAATCAGAGGTGTTCAAATAAATACAACACACTTTAACACTAAGGATTCTTACGCTATACAACAATAAGAACTCTTAACATATTAGCTTCTCTTGAGCTGATATGAATGAAGTGCATGTATATTTCAGTTGTAGTTGCAGTGTTATTCTCTTAGTTGATCTTCATTTCTTTTGCTCCTTTTATAGCTGAAGAAAATAGAGTCTTTGAAGCATCCTCAACGGCTATAATCGGATCAAATATTTTACTACATCTTCTTTTCCAATAAAGCAGGTGTTGGAACTCGTAGACAAAGAATTATCCACTGAACAAGGCCTTTGTCCGGAGAACTCTTCTATGAAACAAGTAAAACACAATCTTTTGAATATAATGTTAACAATTCTCGAGTCCCGTGATTACAGAACAAGAGTTGACATTACTCAATTTCAAAGGTAGATAAAGTAAGCTTTTGATTTTGAAATGTACTAACGATAACTTTCTGATCAGACTCTCTTACAAGTACAAAATCAGAACCGGACCATAGCTTCTTCCGTGTCAGAACCAGTTTAATCAAGTAAATATAATTCTGCACATAAGAATCAACTAGTTAGAAATCCTAATTGTTTGTCAAATACTTTGTTATCATCAAAACTTTAGAGGATACATGGTATGAACCAAATTTGTCTCAACACAAGCATGGTTGATTTTGGTATTTGAGGTTTAGCCATTTGAACTTTAGGTCACTCAATCAACTAATTACTCAAAATATGGTAAGTGGTATACCAAGTCATGTGATGCCCGACAAACTCTATGAAGGTTGCTTAATAGGGAAGCAATTCAGAAATTCTTTCGTCTCGACTATGTTAATGAGATCCTCCTGCATACTAAAAGTAGTACATTCTGATGTATGTGACTCGTTTAAGGATCATACCATTGGTGGAAACATGTATTTTGCCTCATTTTTTGTTGAGTACGGTCAAAAGCTTTGGATCTATGTGATTAGGCGTAAAGATAAAGTATTTTCAATGTTTAAGATATTCAAAATGCTTGTCGAAAACCAGAGTGAAAAGAAGATAAAAGTTCTACGAACAAATGGAGGTGGTGAATACACATCCAAGATATTTGAAGAATTTTGTGCAGAACATGGTATTAATCATGAGGTAACTGCTCCTTACAGCTTCAACATAATGGAATAGCAGAAAGAAGAAACCAGACCATATTGGATATGACATGATGCATGTTAAAACAAAAGAACTTGCCAAAATCCTTATGGGGTGAATCAATTACTACTTCTATTTATATTTTGGACATGTGCCATACTAAGAAACTGAAGAGCAAGATTCTTGAAGAAGTATGGAATGCCAAACGACCATCAGTGAGTCATTTGAAGGTGTTTGGCTCTATTTATTACAAACATGTTTCTGATGCTAGGAGAAGAAAGCTTGATAATAAGAGTGAACCTATGATTCTGGTAGAATATCATAAGACTGAAGCATACAGGATATTTAATCTAATGGATGATAAGACCGTGATGAGTCGAGACATTTTGTTTAATGAGAACTCTTCCTGGGATTGGAATTCGGGTGATGCAACTAACAAGATATTGATGAGCAATGACATTGATGAAGAAAGTAGTGAGCACGAAAAAATTCCAGTTATTAACATTCATGTCATAGTCAAAGTTGAAGCAATCAATAGAGTAGGTGTGGCTAGCACAAGCCAAAGAACTCAAAGAACAAGAGTTCTCCCAGCAAGGCTTTAAGACTGTGAAGTGATTGGTGATGATGAAGTCACACCAGATGGATATTTGGTTCATTTTTCTTTACTTGTAGGTGTTGAACCAATCAACTATAGTGAGGCCTTAAAGAATAAACACTGGAAGGTGGCTATGGTCGAAGAGTTACAAGCGATCGAAATAAATAATACATGGGAGCTAGTGGAATTTCCAACAGACACAAAAGCTATTGAAGTGAAGTGGGTGTTCAAGTTGAAGCACAATCCTGATAGGTCAATTGTAAGACATAAGCCTAGACTAGTAGCTCGAGGATCTCTTCATAGAGCAGGACTCGACTACTCTGAAGTATATGTATCAGTAGTAAGATTGAAGACTGACAAATTCGTGGTAGCTTTGGCATGCAAGCATGGTTGGTCGACATTTCACTTAGATGTGAAATCAGCATTTTTTAATGGTCCCCTAGATGAAGTCGTTTATGTCACACAACCTCTTGGGTTTGTAATACAAGGGGAAACAAGGGAAGACAAAACATGCTGAAAAGATCCGTGTTGGTTTATGAGGTCAGTCGGTAATTGTGAAAGCAGACTGGGGTGTTACATGTACAAGTTGCACAAAGCCTTTTATGGTCTCAAACAGACACCTAGGGCATGGAACAAGAAAATCGACTCATACTTAGTTGGATTGAGATTCATCAAATGTAGGTCTGAGTATGGTGTCAATGTACAGGTCATGGCACAAGATATAAACAGTGTCTGCTTATATTTCGATGACTTACTAGTAACTAGAAATAACATGGAGAACTTGTCGAAGTTCAAGGGGATAATAAAGAAGGAATTTGAAATGTCGGATCTGGGAAACTTGTCATATTTCCTAGGCATGAAATTTCAAATTACCTAGTAAGGTATGGTGCTGCATCAAAGGAAGTATGTCAAAGAAATACTCAAGAGATTCGTAATGGATGATTCTAATCCTTAATCCTCACCTGTCGAACCTAATCTGAAACTAGATAAGCATAGAGAGGAGGACAATCTCGATGTCACTTTGTTTAAACAAATTGTAAGATCTCTGAGGTATGTGTGCAATAGCAGACCTGATAAAGGTTTCTCAGTCGGATTGGTAAGCTGATATATGGATGATCCAAAGGTGTCACACAAGAAGATTGCAAGAAGAATCCTGAGATACCTAAAAGGATCAATAAATTGTTGATCATGTTTCCACAAAATTTTGAAAGCAAAGAAGTTGTGATCAATTATTATTCAGATGTTGATTAGTGTGGAGATAAGGAAGATCGAAGAAGCACAATTGATTATTTCTTTCAAGTATTTGGTGCCCAAATATCATGGTGCTCGAGAAAGTAACTTGTGGTGGAATTATCATCGTCTAAGGCTGAGTATATAGCAAAATCCTATGTTGTTTGTCAAGCAATATGGATCAGATTTGTGCTGGATGAGATAAAGGTCAAGTAAAGAAACCTCTGGTGTTGGAGATCGAGAATAAATCAGCCATCAATCTTGCAAAGAATCAAGTTCTGCACGGAAGGAGTAAGCATATTAAAGCTAGATTTCACTTCCTAAGGGAGAAGGTAAATCAAGGTGAACTTAAAGTGAGGCATTGCTCGAGTGAAGCACAGTTGGCTGACATATTCACCAAACGACTGAAGATCGACAAATTCCTAACTTTGAAAAAAAATTTAGGAATAGTTTAGCAACTTGGATTATAAAGAAGTATGTTGTGATATAATCCAAGTTAGTTAGTTACTTGGTTAGCAAGTTGGTTATTTTGTTATGACTAATTACTTGAGTTATAAGTAACCTAATCGTATATATATAAGGCTGAAGAAGATATATCAAGCACCGTGTTTTATATATCTCTCCTAAAATTCTTTAATACCATCATAGCCCCATCACACAGACAAGTGTTTAAGGATCAGATTGACATCTAAGACATAAAGTATCTTGAGTCATACATTTTTTTTCATGTTCTGTATTTGTTAAAAAAAAGTTCCATGTGCCAGTTTCCACTTTGTAATTATGGAGAATATGTCATCGTGGTTATTTTCCTCGGATTCAGTTAGTTTTGTATAGTCAGCACACCTAGTTTTTGAGGTATTATTTGAGCAATGTTGTTACAAATTTCACTTCCCTTGTCAGGTGTTCATCTATTTTGTACCAAATCCAAATCTCAGAATATGCAAAAAAAAAGATGAAACTTTTTTTCTACTCCAAATTTTCAAATGCCTTTTTTTCTACCAAATCTCAGAGTTGGTAATTGTAAAGTTCCAAAATTTTATTAATGAATTTCCACTCCAAATTTTCAAATGCCTTTTTTTCTAAATCTAACTTCAAGACCATGCACCCTTTGTCACCTTTCAGGGTCAAAATATTATCAATGTATGATATGTCTAGAATAATACTATTTTTATAAATACATTCACTAATAATATTAAAAGTATAAACAAAATTAAAACAAACAAAAAAAGACAACCATTTTAAAAGAGGATAAAAAATTCATATTGCTGCAAACATAGATTTAGGCAGAAAATGGGAAAATCTCCATGTATGTAATAACAGAGAAGTTAGTAGCAATTCTGGTAGCACCAATGCTGCTTCGCGAATTGACGATATCAAGCCAAGTTACAATATAAGTTGCTGCAAAGTAAGATTTGAGTAGAAAAATCCATAATTGCTTTGCTAGAATTTATCTTAATTAAACTTTAACAAAATCCATAACCGCTTTGCTAGAATTGATCTTAATTAAACTTAACTGCTCTTTAGCACTTTCCACTTTTGAGCAATACATCCATTCAGGGAATGAGAAAGAAATCCTCTCCAATACCTTAGCATTCTCCATCACATATTTAGCAAAACTTAACTCGCCCTTACCGCCGAAAAATTTATCAAACTTTACCACTTTAAGAGTGGATATAAAACAGTCTGGTACAATTGCAAAATTCTGCCATTCTACATCGTAATCTGCCATCTGATTATCAGCCAAAAAAATAGTATATATTGATATCGAATGACAAATTCCAAATAATATAATTATAAACCTCAAACATTTTCACTTCATTAACCCTCATTTTGAAGAAATTTAAAGATTAACAGATACAAACCTCAAAAACCAGAGTCTTGAGACATGGTGATTTTAACAGAATGCCCAACAAAACATCACTTGTAAAACTCAGCTGCAGATGAGCCAACATTTGAAAGGAAGGAATACCATCCAAATAATGTTCCACCGGTGCAATACCCTTGACGATAAAGGGAAAATTTTGCTTGTGTTAAGACATTATATTGAGACACTATCCATATGATAAAGTAAATGACATGAATAATAAAACAAAGTGCAAAGAAAGAAAACACACCGTCTGAAGACTGTCGAAACAAAGATCAAGATATTCTGCATTAATAAAGAGACTAAGAAGCCTGTGAATAAAAATCCATGATTCCTCCGCACCAGTGTCATCGTAATCATATATAACTAATTTGACCGAAGGGATGTGTTGATCATCTAGCAAAATAGTTTGCGATGATATAGGACATTCATAGTAGAATTTTTGAATATGTGTGGCACAAAACTTAATAATTTGAGACTCAAAGTTTGGCTTATCATAGGACATAAAATCAACAGACTCAAGTAGTGGAGCTTTTATTGTAATACTGTTTAGATCTGACCATGTGCAATCTTTTGTCAAGTATTCTCTAAGAAGTGGAAAATTAAGTGTCAACTCTTTCAATTCATTAGAAGAGTAACAAGTAAATTTGATACCAATCAGTTTGAGGATTGTGAGGGATGAAAAACAAACAAAAGAGGGAAGTTTCATAGTAGAACAATAAACCATCTCAAACACCATTTCTTCTAGGGACTGACATTTGAAAAGGGGGAAACATAAAGTTTCACATTCTTTCCGGGAACGCACCTTTATCTTTTTTAAGCCCCTATTTAAAATGGCAGATATCCATTGATTGATATAGTAGGGATCATAATTCTTTGAAAGAGAAAGATGAAATTCTTGGATGGTTGCAGTATTAAGATGAAACAACACTCTATTTACAAATTTGGAAAAGGAAACCGACTTATTGGATTTGTTATTATAAGAGTGTTCAGAGTCGTTGAAAGTTAGTTTAGTGACAAATGTCCAAACATAAATCCACCTCTTAGATAAAAGACTGGTACGAACAGCTTGTTTAGTTGAAAGAAAAGAAAGAATGTGGGCAATAATAGAATCGGGAAGATTGCTTATCAAGTCTTGACCCTCGCGTCTCTTGGAATTGGAACCTGATTCCATCTTTAGTTATAGCAAGTTCCTACAATTACAAATACAATCGCAAAACCTTTGTCAATATTGTAACCAATAGTTTAAAAAAAAAACATTGCTGGAAGCTTGTGTTACACTTGCAGAAGATGCTGTTGCCATGGTTGTTATTGATAGAGAAACAACGCAGCAGAACAAAACAATAGAGAAGGCATGGAAGAACTCGGAAAGGCAGGGGAGAAAGGTGAAGCAAACCGCTACACCAATGCGAATAGCGGCTGTTATTTCCGCTATCACCGACAGCCCTTTGCAGCCCTAAGGTGGCGCAATGAGGTGCCATTCTGCTAGCTACACCGCATATAGCGGCGCTATAGCTCACTATCGACAACCTAAAGAGTATTACCATAGTTTTAAATTGCAGTCGGAAACCTACAATTGCGGCCGCAATATTGCTAATTGCAGCCGCAACTGCATCAGACTGCAATTACGATGTGATTTAAAACCAGGTATGTGATCGTAATTTAAAATCAGATACGTGATCGTAATTTAAAATCAGGCGATCGTAATAAGAACCACAACAACAGCTCCTATGTTTGTTCAGTTTTTATTATCAAAAATCAAAATGTCAGAATTTTGTGAAAAATGTTATAATTATAAGTGTTTACATGCAGGACATTGTGAGTAACGTGTTTAAGCCCTAAAAATTGATTCAAATTGAAGGTATTAGGTTTTATGGAAATTCAACAGTGACGAGTTTAGGGTTAAATAGGGACAAAAACCAACTCACCTGATATTTGTGTGCTTCTTCTTCTTCACCGCCGCATTAGGATTTACTCTTTCTTTTTTTTCTTCTTCTAAATAATATATATAGTTTTAATTATTGGTTTTAGTATCCATCACTACTGATATACACCAATTCTAGTTCTATATCGAAACATACTTTTACATAATTTAGCACTTATTAAATAATTTTTTTATAAAAATAATTTTAAAAATACTTTTTTTTTTTAATTTTTAACATATATGACAAACTTAATGTGCTTACACTTCTCAATAATTCTTGGTAAATAATTAATTTAATTAATTTAGCATGCTTACCCTTCTCAATAACTCTTTGTAAGTAATAAATTTAATTAATTTGACGGTTGAAATGAGAGATATTATCAAATAAATCAAGTTTTTAAAATTTTATAAAATTTGATAAATTATTTGATATTCCATCGCATCAATTTATTTTAAGTATAATAAGTTATTTAAAATATATATAAATATCAACTACTAGAATTTGTTTAAAATATTTGAAATTTTATATACATTGATATGCTTGATAATATTAGATAACTCAACTGTTTGATAGATTTAATTTTATTTTTATATAGTTTTTGAAAGTATAAGAATGTTAAGTTTAACATGGGGATCTAACTCTATATATAAATATATTTATGTTACTTGATGTAAATAATTTTTTTAAAGTTAAAACAAATGAGTCTTTAGACTATTAAAAAAATAGATTTTAGTTCCTTTCCTTTAAATAAAAAACTAAATTTTTTGTCATATTTGTAAATAAATATTTCTATTATTTTATCTTATTAATTCTAATTTTCAAATTAAATATATATATATATATATATATATATATATATATATATATATATATATATATATATATATATATATATATATATATATATATATATTTTAATTCATTAATCACTTATCACACTCTTGTACCAAAAAGATAATTTGTGAGCTTCATCTATTTCATAGTTTTGTTATTACTTATTAGTATGTAAAGTTTATTTTGGCAAAATTTTCTCCTTTCTAAGATATTATTTAAGTCTTTTATTTTCTATTTCAATCATAAATAACTACCAAGTGTTTGTTTGGATTAACATTGTACATCATTGATTTTGATATCATTGGTTTGGACAGAATTGAGTTTATCATAATTGAATTTAGTAAAATTGATTTATATTTTTATGTAAAAATGAGATTTAACAATAAAGTTCAATGTAAAGATCACGTTTAAACTTTAAAAATATAAATTTTAGCTTCAAGTTTTGGAGGCTGAATCAATTCATCTTAAAAAACCCACACATCTCAAAATCACTCCAAAATCAATTAGACACTTCTAAAATTGTTTTTGACTCTTCAAAAAACCAAATCAAAAATACACTAAGCCTTATTCCACTAAAACTAAATGGAATTTCTTATAATCTATGTCATAGAAATTCAACAAAATTTTACGTTAACGGTCGACTGTCGAACACAACTTTCTCTATTTATTGGGACCCGGCTATGCATAGCTAAGCTATCGTAGGTAAGACTTCTGTTTCAATCATTTGTGTTTAAATATTAACACTATTATCATTCTTTACATAATACATCAAGAAATCCAAAATTTCATACCGACTTCAACACCATTCAAGGTAAGACTCAATTTTTTGCCATTCATCCTTTGTGGAGAAAACAAACATATGCCAATTTAGAAACTCAAATTCAATCCCTTGGAAACAATAGACATTAAAAATAGATCTTAGTTACTTCATAAAGTTAGTCGCAACAGATGCTTACGAAGATACTACCATTTGCCCTGAACACCAAAATTACATTACTCTAAGTGCTCTCAACCTTAAACTGCCATTCCCGACGACACATCGGGCAATGTGCTTGTGAGGTTTGAGAATTCACCCATTTCAAGATACAGTGCAGATGAAATGCGTGATTGCATGCACCCCAAACTGCAAGTAGTAGAAAAAAGAGTTAGACCACTAATACGAATAATGAAAGAATCAAGTTATTTTGATCTGTCGGGGATTTAATGAACGCAAATCTGGAAACATAGAAACATAAATTATCCATATATTGATGCAATATGAAGTGATTTTATGACTGGGAATAGAATTGTCATCTTATTGCTCCCTTGAAAATTTCTCAACTATGCAAGAATTGTTTCCAACTCCTTCAGCATAAAGTTTTATAAATGGTCACCTCGTATGCCAGTAACAATGCATCGTTGTTGTAGCAGTTTACTTTAAACTAATGCATTACCATATAAATATATGGAACCACAAATGATATTTAGAAGCATCCACCCAGGCCTATCTACATTCAGAAAAAATAGAAAGGTACTAACCGAGTGATTAACTCTCTAATATGAAGAGAGCTCAAAATGCAATAAAAAGGAACCCTTTGTGTATAAGGTCTATTCATAGTTAAGTTAATTTCAAACTAGTATGCATATTTAGTTGTTAATCTTATGTAATGTCATGACAAGGCTATAGCTATGACATTGTACTACTTTAATTAGCCAACAATACAAGACTAAGCAACAGAACCAAAAACTCTTGTTCATGTGATGTTTGGTTAATTGAGAATATATATTGTTCACATCACATGAACTGGTCCTAGATCTTGACCTCTCTCTTGTTAGCATATAATCTATCCTCCCTTCCATTCTTATATCATGGAAATCCTTCAAGTTTCTTAGCATTCTATGTTCCAAGATATTCAGCACATTCTTTGTTGCAGTTATCACAGTAAAAAGTGCATGTCATTCTCATTCCAACATATTTCAATGACATTTCACAATTAAACGCAATAGATAAAACCAGATAGACGGATACTAACGTATCTGTTTCCACAATAGTGAGAAAAACAAAAGCACAAACAATTATCAGCTATGGAGTTGACCTTTACTACTTTTTGAGTAGCATGGAACTCACAATATATAAAGATTATCAAATTAAGTGATTAACCAAAGACTAGTGTATGCAAATATAATGACAACTATGAAAGTCCCAAGATAATATTGGCAGTAGCTTACTAAGTGGACAATCATCCCCAGGAAGTTTACAATCAGGACAACATCCATCAAAGGCCATCCTACAAATCCCACATGTTTCATCCTGTGCATCCCAAGTCCACGAAGCAACAGCATGCCATCTACATTTGAGATAAAGAGAATTATGAAAATTACCAACAATTTACAACTACTAGGTACATATATTAGGTAGGCTGAAAATTTGAAATAAAAGTTATTTTGATTTCACTAGGCACAACTCAAATTTAGCTTAAAAGTGCAACACAACCAGATTCACACAACCGCACCAGGCAAAGAACCTACCATTACCTCTATAGCACCAACACCTCTGAAAAATGATGTGCCGGTGTCGTTGTTTGACACTGACATAGACACTTGCGGTTAAGTTTAATTTATTCATTTTTTAAAATTATTACCGGTGTCGACATGTCACTGTCGTGTTTCTGGTGTCCGTGTTTCATAATAACAACATAGTAGAAAGTTTCAACAAATTAAACATAACAAATCCATCCATTGATGATGGTATAAAAAGCTAGTTACAGACAAAGAAAACAGCTTACTCTTTAACATCAGATATCCAAAAAAACAGAGAGCTAAGTCAAGAAAAACATGATTTTTATTTTCTGCAAATACACAATTCTTTGAAGCAATAGCACAAACAGGTAAAATGCAACAAAGTGTTATAAAGAAAAAAAATGACAATGGCAGTGAAGAATAATGAAAAAGGATACGCAAGATCTTGACTTTCATTTCTGTGGCGAATGGAAGAGTACAGATGATGATGAAATTAGGGTTTTGGATGAGAATTTGGGAGGAAAATTTGAAAAGGAGAAGGAATGAGTGTGTGATGAAACGATAACCGTTGGATTAAATTGACAACCTTTGATTGGTTCAAATGGAGTCTATAATAGTGTGCATACAGAGAGGGGGAAAAGCAGTGAATTGGTGGTGTTGGGGTTCTGAACAAACTTCAATAGGTCTCTAACTCTAAATTAATTTTGATATAATATCAATATATTATTGAAGATGTATTTCTAATTTTTATGAATAATTATTTAAAATAATATCAAAGTTAAATAATTTTTTGAAATAGTAAAAGGATGAAATACATAAAATAAATTTTTTAAAATAATTATTTAAATTAATTTTTTATTAAAATATTTTTTAAAACAATTATTTAACACAGTAAAAATCAATTTTTTAGTGATATAGAAAAATTGATATGATTATAACATATATGTAATTGTTACCTACACAATATTATGGAACATTTCTTTGAAGACAACATCGGTTATTTGACTTGAGATGTGTTTTTCATTATCATGTATTATAATTTTTTAGTCAATCTTGTTCTCTGTTAAATATGTAATTTTTTGTGTCGAAGACGAAATAGTGTGTCTGTATTCAACGGATGTCGAAGAGTCTCTATTAACTCTATTTGACATAAAGTCCAATACAACTTGTCAAAGTTGTGCAATGTAATCATTTATATCATTCACAATCTAAATATTTGACGTCAAAATAGCTCTGATATGAAGGAAATTATTCTTATTTTTAATTTTCAAGGATTATTATTATTTTGACGTCAAAGTTGTGCCTCAATATGATCATTAAAATTTGTTAACAATAACTCATCAAATATAGTAATATCAACATATCCATCATTTACCTATAACATTTTTTCATCACATGTCTTAAAAATGTTGGAATTAACCCAAAACCTATGGAAATTCTGACCCTATCTTGATAAACAAGAAGGGCTCTTAGCGCAGCAATACCAAAGAAAAGAAGAAAATAGAGAAAGAAAAGAAATTAGGATTCTAAGAGAATTTGGAGAAGAAGGTTGTTTCCCACAAACTGTGGGATTTTTCTCTTTCTATTCACTTGCAACTGCAAACCGTGAATTACAATGTGTTGTGATTATTTACAAAAAAAATGGTTACTCCCTATTTATAGATTTAGGTTTACTTGTTCTCAAAGCCAAAGCCGAAAACTATAAATGCCCAAAATACCTATTTTGGAACTATATCAAATCAAATCTATGTGAAACAACTATTTCGACACACCCTTGCTTCGACACTTCGACGCAAGGAATTACAATTTAACACACCACCTAATTCATTGTGTCTAAGCTGTCTACATTCATCATGGTTGTTAGTCTTCTGAAAACTTCTACATGCACTCCCTTCGTCATGATATCTGCAATCTGATTCTCAGTCCTGCAGTGTTTCAAGTTCATCTTCCCTTCTGCTACCTGCTTTCGAAGATAATGGAACCTCATTTCGATGTGCTTGCTTCGACCGTGTGCTATTGGATTCTTCGCCAAGTTAATAGCTGACATGTTGTTGATCTTCATGGTAATTGCTCCATGACTCTTCCCTGTAATCTCTTCGACCAAGTTCACCATCCAGGTTGCTTGACATGCACAAAGAGAGGCAGTTATATATTCTGCTTCGCATGATGACAATGTCACTACTGGCTCCTTTCTCCAACTCTAAGCAACTGGTGCACCACCTAACATAGACACATATCCAGTTATGGATTTTCTATCCTTAACATCACTACACCAGCTAGAGTCGGTGTATTCCACTAACTTGCATTCTTTCCCTTCATCAGCTGCAGGAAACAAAATGCCGTAGTCGAGAGTTCCTTTCAGATACCTCAGTATCCTCTTCGTTGCTGCTAAGTATGATACCTTTGACTTCTACATGAACCTACTTACCATACCCACACTGTATGCTAAGTCATGCCTTGTGTGACAAAAGTATCTAAGTGACCCAATAAGTCTTCTGTATTGGGTTGGGTCGACATTGTCTTCATCTGAATCCTTCGACAGTTGCAGTCTGGTCTCAGCTGGAGTCGAATTTGGGTTACAATCTTGCATCTAAAATCTCTTGAGTATTTTGCCTGCATATCTTCTTTGGTGCATCATCAAACCTCTACTAGTCTTGTAAAATTCGATGCCAAGGAAATATGAGAGATTTCCCAAGTCTGACATTTCAAACTCCTCGCTTAGGTCATGTTTGAAATCTTCGATCTCCTTCTTGCAACTCCCTATTATCAACAAGTCATCGACATAAAGGCATAGTATAAGCAATTCATTATTGATTCTCCTTACATACACTCCATGCTCAGTCGCACACTTCACAAATTCCTTCTCCCTTAAGAAGTTGTCGATTTTCTTATTCCAAGCTCTTGGAGCTTGCCTAAGTCCATACAGGTCTTTATGCAGCCTGTACACCTTTCCTTCTTCGCCTCGTTTCACATACCCAGCTGATTGTGCGACATAAACTTCTTCATCTAAGGGGCCATTAAGGAATGCACACTTCACGTCCATCTGACATGTGTGCCAATTATTCATATTTGCTAGACCAATAACCAACCTGATTGTTTTGATCCTAGCAACAGGTGGGAACACTTCATCGAAGTCGATTCCTTCCTTCTGAAGAAATCCTTTCGCCACAAGTCTCGCCTTGTGTCGAGTTACTTCTCCTCTAGGATTCACCTTCACCTTGTAAACCCATTTCACATTAATTGCCTTCTTGCCTTGAGGCAATTCAACAAGTGACCAGGTGTTGTTGACTTCGATGGACTCTAACTCCTCATTCATTGCTTTCACCCACTTCGAATCTTTCAATGCCTCAGTTGCATTGACTGGTTCGACATCTGCGTAGAAAGTATAATGTACCAGCTCACCCTCTTCATCAACCACAGCATCTGATGTAATTACACATTCTTCCAACCTTGCAGGCATGTGTTTTATTCGTCGAGTCTGCTTGGACCTGCTTTATCTATGACTTGTTCCTGTCGAACTTCTCTTTCGACTTCTGTGGCTGGTTCTTCACAAGAGATTCTCACTGAATCCTTCTTAACATTCTCAGTCCAATACCATTCTTTAAGCTTATCTATGATCACGTCCTTGTTGATCACTACCTGCTTATTCACTGGTTCGAACAGTTTGTAACCTCCAGTCGAATGATATCCTATCAAGATCATCTGATTCGACTTGTCATCAAGCTTCTTTCTCAACTGATCTGGCACATGTCTATGTGCTATAGATCTAAACACATTCAAGTGACTGAGATTAGGCTTGACACCAGACCAACATTCTTCTGGTGTGATTCCTTCAAGCTTCTTCGTCGGACATCTATTCAAAATATATGTTGCTGTCGAAACCGATTCTCCCCATAATTCTTTGGGTAAGTGCTTTCCATTCAACATACTTCTCACCATGTTCATGATGGTTCTGTTCTTTTGTTCTGTAACTCCATTTTGCTGTGGAGTATAGGGTGGCACCACCTCATGCATAATCTCTTCTTTTTCACATAATGCATCAAACTCTTTCGAAACATACTCTCCACCACCATCAATCCTCAGAATTTTCAACTTTCGACCACTCTGTCTTTCGACCATGGATTTGAATCTGGAAAATACCTCGATCACATCACTTTTCTTCTTGATGAGGTAAGTCCACAACTTTCTACTGTAATCATCTATGAATGTGACAAAGTATTTGTTGCCACCAATCGAATCCACCTGGACTGGACCACATACATCAGAGTATATGACTTCCAAAATTGCCTTCGACTTCCTTCCTGCATCCTTGCTGAAGCTATTCTTGTGTTGTTTCAACTGAACACACTCTTCACAGACTTCACTTGGAATGTCGATTTCTGGTAATCCTGAAACCATATTTCTTCTTTTTAGCTCTCTGATGTCATTGAAGTTGAGATGGCCTAGTCGAAAATTCCATAACCACTCATCTTTGCTGGCTGCAGTTGCTAGGCACTTGTGCTCCATCACCTTGAGTTCAATCTTGAAGATCCTATTCTGGGACATTGGAGCCTTCAAGATCAACCTACCGCCTGCGTCGAGGACTCTCATCATCTTGTCTTCGACAACTACCTCGTAGTTCTTTTCGACCAGCTGCCCTATACTGAGCAAATTACTCTTCATGCCTAGTATGTACAACACATTGAAAATTATTGACCTCTTGCCATCTTTCCTCATAATCAAAACATCACCAACACCTTCAGCTGCTAGAGTGTTGTCATTTGCAAACTTCACCGTGTTCTTCGACGAGGGCTTCATGTTAACAAACCAATTTTTCCTTTCAGTCATGTGTGATGAGCATCCTGAGTCCAAGTACCACTGATCTTGGAATATTTCTTCATCTCTTGTTATGACCATCAGCAACGTCTCTTCTTCTTCATATTTCGCCAGCTTTGCATCAGTTTCTTAATTTTTCTTCTTTTTTGGACAGTCACTAAAATAGTGGCCATACTTCTGACAATTGAAACATTGAATGTGACTCTTGTCAGATTTTCGACCACCACCTCTTCCTCTACCTGCAACACCACCTCTTTGGTTGCCTTGGTTCCATGGTTTTCTCTGATTCGACCAGTTTCCTCCTCTACCTTTATTGCCATTCCCGCTTCCTTTGCCTTTTCTTTCCTTTTCTGACTGCGCCTGCAAAGCCATATCGCTCTGCGACTTTCCTTCAGCTCTTTCAGCCATCCTTTGTTCATGAGACTCAAGCGTCCCTTGAAGCTCTTCCTTCGTCAATACTGACAATTATTTTGACTCTTCTATGGCTACTACCATGTGGTCGAACTTTGGAGCCAATGACCTCAAGATCTTTGCAACAACTGATCTTGATGTCAACACCTCTCCACATACCTTGATTTGATTCACCAACTTTGTAACTCTAGTGTAAAAATCTGTTATACTCTCATTGTCTTCCATCTGAAGCAACTTATAGGTTCTCTTGTGAGTTTGTAACCTCACCTCTTTCACCTTCTCTGCGCGTCCAAACGACTTTTCAAGAATCTCCCACGCTTCCTTCGTTGACTCTACATCACTAACCTTTTCAAAGTTATCTGGATCGACACATTGATGGATTATAAAGAGAGCTTTATAATCTTTCTTCTTCAACTCTTTGTGTGCAGCCTTTTCTTGATCCGTCGCGTTCTCCGCAAGCGGTGTTACTCATTCCTTCACAAGATCCCAAAGATCTTAATAATCGAAAACCACATTCATCTGCTTGCACCAATTCTCATAATTATCTTTCTTGAGAATCGGAAGACTCGCCGGAAAGTGCCCGTTCGGATGATTCATTGCCATCACGATTTTCCTTCCTTAAATCGCAACCGGAGCTCTAGATACCAGATGTTGGAATTAACCCAAAACCTATGGAAATTCCGACCCTATCTTGATAAACAAGAAGGGTTCTTAGCACAACAATACCAAAGAAAAGAAGAAAATAGAGAAAGAAAGAAAATTAGGATTCTAAGAGAATTTGGAGAAGAAGGTTGTTACCCACAAACTGTGGGATTTTTCTCTTTCTATTCACTTGCAACTGCAAACCGTGAATTACAATGTGTTGTGATTATTTACAAAAAAAGGGGGTTACTCCCTATTTATAGATTTAGGTTTACTTGTTCCCCAAGTCAAAGCCCAAAACTATAAAATCCCAAAATACCTATTTTGGAACTATATCAAATCAAATCTAAATCAAATTTGTGTGAAACAACTGTTTCGACACACCCTTGTTTCGACACTTCGACACAAGGAATTACAATTTAACAAAAAATTATTCTGGAAAAATCATAATTTCTTCTAAAGTGGATAAACTTGAGGCACTTTGTAATCGCATGCTTTCTATTAGAGTAACATCCTTGTAATATATATATATATATATATATATATATATATATATATATATATATATATATATATATATATATATATATATATATAGGGTTATTTGACAATCTCCTCTGATTAGTATATTAATGAGTTTTACTAATCATATTTTGGCCTATTAATTGAAGTTGAGAACAATATTGTTATAAATACTAAAAGTTTTCCCAATAATAGTCTTAAACCAAATTGTAAGTCTTTTTAATTGTCTCAATAAATTCTCGATCGTCTTAGAGAAAGTTCATTGCAAAATATGCTTCTATTATGTTTAAAACATTCAATTATATTGATATCATCATAACGTATATGATCTTTATTCACAATCAACAACATTCTCAGATAATACAACTCTCCAGTTGTTGGAGGGACCCAAATTAGTCGACCAATTGTCTACCATGTTTTCCTTTGTTTTCAACATCTTTTTTGTTAAACATAAATAAACTTTGACACAAACTGTCCACAAGTCAAAAACTTTGCTTCTTCAAACTTCCTATTTGCTACAAACCCTTGAAGTAAACAACAATTCGATCACACTCGGCTTAAGAAGAACCTTGTTAATATGTTCATAATTTTTATAGTGCATTGAATTCTCTCCTTCAGTGTGAACAAACAACCTTTTAATTGTTGGCTTTTTTCCATTTATTGAATATGAATATATCCTCCAATAAGCCTCACTTGGTGAGATAAATCTACAATTAGGTATTTCTTGATTTCGTCAATATTTACGTCACTTTGTAAAGTCGAAGTAGTGATTGGAACAATAAGAGTAGAGATTTGACCAGAATCCTTATTGATGTATTTGAAAAGCTATATATTTAATTTAAGTACTTTAATTGCACCACTCCATATTAAAGTGTGATTCATACTTCATCAATTAATTTGGGTTGGGGGGGGGGGGGGGCTTCATTACTGTTATGAAGCTTGATTCCATTTTTCTCGATTATATTGTCATTATCTTTTCTTCTATAAATAAGATAACCTTCTTGGTCAACTATGGTTACTTCTTGAAACTTTTTAGGATAATAATTTGAACACTTAAAACCTTTCATGCATGGGTAATTTTGGTTTTCCTACTCACAAGGACCGTGGACCATGTGGCTCTTAACTAGATTATACAATTTAGGTTATATTAAAGGATCAAGTACCTTAACACTAATATTTTTTTCTATATCGCCTGGATCTAGATATTTATTTGATGGACGCAAGAAAATAAAAATGTGTGCATGCGATAAATGTCTTTATTAAAACTCAATTGTGTATATGGAAGCACTTTTCCTAAGACTCATTTCTTTGTAATGTTAGTTAGAAGGTTATCAAATTTCATTTTAAAAATTCTAGCAATGATATTTTGTCTATATTGTGGATTTAAATTTAATGGACCAAGTATTCATTGAATATATGTTCAATTTGAATTGCATATAAATGTGATGAATAAATGTGAAAATTCCACATTACTACAAATTGTCATGTTATCGTGATACAATTGATCCATAAATCTTTGACCACCAACATATGGTTATGGTAATATGACTCTCTTACCTGTTCTTGAACTTGCTGTTTGACTCTGGTCTCCTTCTTCATTTAGACTTCTACAATTTAGCACTCTTAACTTGGTTTGCTTATTCTTGAGCCACTTCATTTTCTCTACTTCAAGCATTATTTTAGATGATAACAAAGTTTTGGCGCACAAACATC
Organism: Lathyrus tuberosus; assembly: GCA_022829125.1. Lineage (NCBI taxonomy): Eukaryota > Viridiplantae > Streptophyta > Magnoliopsida > Fabales > Fabaceae > Lathyrus > Lathyrus tuberosus. The sequence goes on from JALAZF010000137.1 coordinate 2,592,022, forward strand.
ATATTGTGTTGAAAATATGGATTCAATTGGGTCCAAGTCACTCAACGATTATTCCAGCAACTTCCTTTCTTTTCTTGCTTCCAACTTCTTTTTTTCTTTTGACATTTTTTTCCTTTGTCTCAAATATTTTCAAAAATCATCTTTAAATCATATAATTCGCTATTAAATACTACTAAAAATACTCGAACCTAATGATAAGACTATATGATAATAGATTGTCATCTAACTTTGTTGAGATAACTGAAGTTTTCTCCCCGGCTCTAAAAGTTACCACTTTTTAGATTCTGTTGTTGAATTTCTTTGACAATTGAAGAGATATTGTTCCCAGATATTTTATTCAATCTTCTTATGATTTTGCTAATATTTTCTAAAAAATAAACAAGACACTACTAAAATTTTCTTAACAATAATTGAAATACAACCATACTTCATAAAATACTGCAGTAAGACATACATTGACAGATACCGTCAACTAATTATAATTGAATATTCTGCCAAATTAAATTGTAGTTTTTTAAATTAATTATGTGACATAACTGAATAATAAATTTTTATTGGATAAGTCTATAAAATTATTGTATATTGTCACTGCAAGACAAAAACAAAACACCAATTGAATATTTTATTTGACAAAAACAAAATTAATAATTTATTTATAGAGGGGTCCTATTATTTTTCTTAACCCATGTGGCACGTGCTTATTATTATGAGAGAGAATTTGATACGAAATTTTTTGCGTCAATTTAATCTCAACCATCCATCTGTACATTTCATACTCGCAAGCAACTCTGCTAGGCCCCACGTGTGTCTATATCACTTTGTTAGAAAATTAGAATAGTCCAAATAATACCTAATTTATTTTGGGCTAAAGTCCAAACACACCATAATCAAATTCATATATATTTGAATATAATATAGTTATTTACTAAGTTTGATGAGCTGAACTAGCATGATAATTGATTATCATTTTTAATTGTTACCTTTTATGAAATTAAATTGTTTTGTAGAGTCATTTTAATCTTTATCTTATTCTAAGATAATTTGGAGAACTATTAGATTAAATATTAGTTTATACTAGCTTACTAGCTTTATTAGTATATTTAATTATGTAATAAATAAACTGTAAGTTTATTTTTTATTATTAGATATAGAAGTGTATAAGCATTTGATCCGGAGTATTCGAACGGGTCCACGCAAGCTGGTCGTCAGATGGCAAGGTGCTCGGATGGATGCTGGTCGTCAGACGGGCGATGTGTTTAGAATGTTGATGATGAGAAAATGGGGTGTACCTGCAAGGCACTCCGACGCTCAAGTAAGAAAGGGTCAGAGAAAAGAGAGCAAGTACAAAGTGTATTCTTAGGGTGAGAAAATGATACCTGACCCTCTCAAGCGAAAGGGTTTATATAGAGCCCCCAGCGCGTGGCCAACGGTCCTATTTTCGGGGCAAAATAACAGTTTTCCCCAAAGAATAGGTAACTGCCCAAACTAGCCGTTATGTCGGACAGGGTGCCAGAAACTAGCCGTTATGTCGAGCATAAACGCAGTTCCGGGCACCTGCCCCTTGCTGTTCGGGCAGCGAGGAAGCTGTACGTAACGGGCATGAAAGTCGGGGAGGACGTTGCGTTCCTTGCCCGGTTGGAGGGGCAGAAATGTCGTTTTTGCCCCTCTGTGGATTGGGCTTAGGCAGTTTGGGCCGCTCTGGAGCAGAGGCGGATTGGGCCAATTCTAGCCATTGGTCCAGTCCAGAACAGGAGCCCCCCAAGTCGTTGCTCCCGAGCATGGGAGTGATGACTTAAGGACTGCTCGTCGCTCAGGGGAGCTAGCGCGGAGTCGTCGTTTGGAGACGAGGATGATTGTCTCGAGGTGCTCGTGGCCTTCTGTGTCCGTGATATTCGTGGTCGAGACTACATTGCCCGGTATTCGGGGAGATAAAGCGTCAGACAGAATGGGAAACGTTGGGTTGCCACGTGTGCATCGAGCCCTGTGTAGCAGTTAATAGGTAATTATGGCTAGTGGGCAGTCATTATGACCTACGGGCGCGTGTGTGCACGTGGCCCTCAGTATAAAAGGGGGAAGGTTGTCCCATTTTGCAATTTTTCTCTTCTGATTTCTCTTCGCCTCTTCTGCGTTCTTGCCCGTTGCCGTCTTCAGAGCAACCGACCACCGTGCCAGGCTTCGAGCAGACTCTTTCTTTCACTTAAATCAAGTAAGTTTTCTGATTTCCAGCTTGTTTTACTTTCTTTTGTTGTTAGTGGTAGATTGCATGCGGCTAGGGTTAGTTTTAGGTGACAAAATAGGTAGATTTCTGCCGAGTGTTGGTGGTGGACGGTGGTTCTGCCTTTTTGCTGCTTCTAGCATCTCGCCGGAGTAGGTAGTGCGTTCGGTGAGCGTGGTGGTCCACGTCGTGGTTGCGGGTCGTGACCACCGTGTCTTATTATCTTCTGATGGAACGGTGAATTTCCCGGTAGAACGTTTCCAGATTCCGGTGGAGCCTTGCGGTTTCCGGTGGAGCTTCAAACGGAATCTGGGCACGAGTGCGGAAGGTTCTTCGTAGGAAGATGGTATATCTCGGGCATCTCCTCGCGGGGAGGTTCTACGTTTGATGTTAGGGCTTATGCCGGGGACGTTGTCCTTAGCCTTTTGCGCGCCCTTTCACTTGACTTGGCAGTGGAAGGGTGGATTTGATTTTCTGTCGAATTCACTGTCTTTCTCTGCTTTTTCAGGTGATCGTTATGGCGACAGGGCCGGAGAGAGAGGTTATTTTAGACACGTCCGAGGAGGAAACCGGCTCTGAGGAGAATAACAGCTCGACGGCTTCGAGTTCTGCGTCTTCGGGCTCGGAGGCATCGAGCTCCTCGAGCAGAGTCGAGGAAGAAGAAGAACTGGATGTTACGGAGGAAGATGTTGAAGGGTTCTGTCCGGAGGAGTGGGAGGTGGCTAAGCCTTCTGACCATATTTCTACGTTTGCACGGTCTGCGGCGGACGCCTTTACAGAGGTGGGTCCAGAGGTGGATTGGAAAGTGCATTTTCCCACCTTGGACGAGCGGGTCTGTTCGGATTTCGGGGACCGCTTTACCATGTACGAGTACGCTTTTAAAGAGTTGGGGCTGAGGTTGTCTTTCACTGACTTCCAGCGGTCGATATTCGAGCATCTGAAGCTGGCGCCCTCTCAACTCCACCCTAATTCACTGGCCTTTATACGGGCTTTTGAGTTAGTGTGCGAGCATCTCAATCTGGGAACTACTCTCCCTCTGTTTTTTGCGGTTTTTCATCTTCAACGGCAGCTGGCGGGGAAAAAGTACGGATGGGTTTCTCTGAAGCAGCCCAAAAAATTATTCAAGCCGTTCTCGGAGTCAATCCGAACGTTCAAGGGACGGTATTTCATCGTCGAGCCAGTGTCTGAGGCAGCCTAGGACATCACGTATGTCTGGGAGATAGAGGTTGATGAGGACGGAGAGGAGATACTCAACGAGGAGGGGAAGTATATCGGGGAGAGGGTGTCTAAGTTCCCGATCCGCTGGGCACCGGACCATTTCTCCAAGAAGCCCGATGCTTATGTTTTCGAGTCGAGCATGTTACGCGGGCAGGACGTCGTGTCCTACGAGAGGCTGGTGAACTGGGTCAACTCCTTCAGTCTTGCCAGCTGCTGGACGAGCAATGGCAACCCTATCTTCGAGGAGGATGGGAGCCAGAGGGTTGAGCGCAGATTCATCAATGTTAAGGCACTGCTGGAGTGCAAGACTCCCGCGGATGCCGAGAAGCTGCTCGGTAGTCTTAGTTGTTTAGACTTTGCTTGTGTTATTTCCTTTCCCCGTAACTAACATGCTTGTTTTCATTTGTGCAGGTGAAATACCTCAAGCTCGGGATCGCGTGGTGAGGAACGCCATGGCGAGGGGTAAAGCTGGAGCGGCTCCCCCTAAGACCCGGACTGCCGCTGGTACTCGTGCTCCTCCCCTTGTTCAAACTGCCCCGGGGACCTCTTCTACTCCCTCTCCTGGTCCACGGGATTCTCCATTGCCTTTGACCGGGCGGGCGAAGCGGCCGAGGACGTTAGATGTTGTGGATCTGACTCGGGCGCCCGAGAAGGGGAAGTTTGAGCTCCCCCCGTGCATTCTTGACAGGAGATTTTTTTAGGACAACACCCTGGTCGTTCCTCGGGCAGAATCTCTCAGCTTGGAGAGTATGGACCGGCCGAGCAAGAGGGCGCTGGTAGCCCAAGATGCTTCTACCCTTGTGAGGATGCTGGAGATGGCGGCCGTTTATGCGGAAGGGGACACTGCGCTTAAGGCCAAACTTACTGCTGCCCGGGCTTCCGAGACGGCCTTGAAGGAGGAAGTCAAGGGTGCTCGCGAGGCTAGGAAGAAGGCCGAAGAGGAGACAGCCAAGTTGAAAGAGGAGGTCACCAAGCTGATGACGGAGAAAAAGACTGCCGAGGAGTTGAACAAAGAGCTGACGGCGGCCAGTGCCCCGGGTGCTGATGAACCAGATGAGATAAAAGTGTTGAAAACTAGGGCTGAGCTGGTCACCAGCATTCTGCAGGCCGAGGATGACGGTATCGCCGTGGCAGTGGAGTCCTTCGAAAGTGCCATGACCCAGTTGCGGTGGTGAACCCTGGGCTTGAGACTTCGACCGAGGGTATCCACTATCTTGCGCGAGTGGAGGATGGTCGCATCGTCTTGCCCACAGGCCTTGTTCTTGATACCCCCGAAGTTCAGACCGAGGACCAGCCCGCGGAGGAGCAGGGACCTGAGCCCGCGTCGACCGAGCATTCGGAAGAATGAGGAGTTTTGTTACTTTGATGTTGTTGTATCTTGTCCGACCTGTGTGCCGTTGATTTATTTGTAACTTTATTTTGATTTTGGGGGGGCGTGGCCCCCCTTCTTATGTAATTCGCACAATATTTGGCCCTTGTGGCCTTTTTCACTTTATGCCCGGTTTATGTTCTTTGTACGATTTTTGTTTATATTGCTGTACTTTATATTAATTGTGCATGTGTGGCTGCCCGTCGGAGGGTGTGTCTGTTAATGGAGCTTTCTTTTGAAAGATAGCTCGTTGTGTGTAAATTTGCCAGTGTGGAGAACTGGTCTAACAGCCGGGGAAGGTCCTGGCGAGGTTGCGGATCTCAGGTCGTGATCGAGGCCTGAGTTCGTGGCGTGAACGTCCCATCGCAAGCTGGGGTTCTGCCAATCATGGTACTTGGACGAAGGCGGTGCTCGGTTGAGGACCGCCGACGAGCAGAGTTCTGGCTTATTTACTTGAGCGGGATTCTACTTTGTACGTATGCGTCATTTGTACCTGGACGAGCATGATGACCGTTAGGTGGTCCTTTGATGCGAGGAAGCCTATAGTTACTTTAGCTGTAGTATTGCTTAAGTTTTTCAGCGTTCCATGGTCGAGGGATTGCATCCCCGTTGAGGTTTTTGAGGAAGTATGCACCATTCCCCGTTCTAGCACGGACTCTGTATGGCCCTTCCCAGTTGACTGGTAGTTTGCCTTCGCGAGAGTTCTTGTGGTTTCTTCGCAAGACTAGGCTGCCCACATCGAACTCTCGTCGTATGACTTTGGCGTTGTGCCTGATTGCTATTTTTTGCTTAAGAGATACTTCGTGGAGGGCTGCTCCTGTTCGGATTTCCTCGACGAGGTCGAGCTCCTCTCTTATATCTTTGTTGTTCATTTCCTCGTCTAGGGGTGACTCGGTCCTCCTGGACGGTACGCGAATTTCAATGGGTAAAACAGCCTCCGTGCCATATGCTAAGCGGAAAGGCGTTTCCCCGGTGGTGGACTGAGGAGTGGTGCGGTACGCCCATAAGACGCTGTGGAGCTCCTCAACCCAGGCTTTCTTCGTTTTGTCCAGTCTTCGCTTGAGGCCACGCAGAATGACACGATTGGCCGCTTTTGCTTGCCCGTTGGTCTGGGGATGTTCTACAGACGCGAAGTGTTACTTTGTTCCGAGGCGGGCGACAAAGTCTTGGAACTTCTTGTCCATGAATTGCGTTCCATTGTCCGTGACGATTGCTTGGGGAATCCCAAAACGGGCAAGGATATTCCGCTTGTAAAAGCGCAGAATATTAAGTGTTGTTATCTTTGCTAAGGCTTCTGCTTCTATCCATTTTGTGAAATAGTCCACGCCCACTATCAGGTATTTGTTTTGGCTGAACCCCGTCACGAAGGGTCCTAGGATGTCTAGGCCCCACCAGGCGAATGGCCACGGGGAGGTCATGCTCTTCAGTTTGTTAGATGGAGCTAGGTGCATATCCCCGTGCCGTTGGCATTTGTCGCATTTCTTCACATGCTCCTTGGCATCGTGCTGCATGGTTATCCAATAATACCCTGCCCGGAGGGCCTTGCGGGCAAGGGACCTTCCTCCTAGGTGCTGGGCGTTAATGCCTTCGTGGATTTATCGTAATACGTGGGGGACAACTTCCTCCTCTATGCATTTGAGCAGTGGGATGGAGAAGCCTCGTCGATAGAGCTTGTTTTCAAGGATGATGTACGAGCAAGCTCTTCGTCTGATGGTGCTGGCTTCCTTGGAGTCGTTCGGAAGTTCGTCCCTGGTGAGGTAGTTGTACACGGGCGTCATCCAGCAATCCCTATCCCCAATCGCGTGCACGTGTAGGGTCGAGGGTCCTTTATCGATGCTAGACCGAGGAAGTATCTCTTGGATAACTGAATTGTTTTCGCCTTTCCTCTTAGTGCTTGCTAGTTTGGACAACACGTCTACTCGCACATTATGTTCGCGTGGAACATGTCTTACTTTTACTGCTCTAAACTTCGACATTTTTCCCTTGACTAGGGTTAGCTATTCAGAGAGACTATCATTCTTGGTCTGATACTCTCCTGATACCTGGTGGGCTACGAGCTGGGAGTCCGTGCAGATGATGATTCTTCAGCCCCTAGGTCTTCGGCTAGGCGCAAACCAGCGAGGAAGGCTTCGTATTCGGTCTGGTTGTTCAATGTGGGAAAGGACAATGTGAGAGAAGCCTCGACTATGGTCCCTTCGTCGTTCTCCAAAATTACTCCTACCCCGCTGCCGGTCGAGCTGGATGCTCCGTCCACATAAATGGTCCATTTGTTTGTTATGTGGGACGAGGAGTCTGAGAAGGTTACTTCCGCTACGAAATCGGCCAGGGCTTGGGCTTTAAGAGCTTTTCTGCTTTCATACTGGACGTCGAACTCGGACAGTTCTAATGACCATTTGGGCATTCGGCCGGCCATGTCTAGTCGTCCCAGTACTTGCTTGATGGGCTGATCCGTTCTTACCACGATCGTGTGGGCCAAGAAATAGTGTCTTAGTCGTCTGGCAGTGTTGACGAGGGGCAATGCTACCTTCTCCATCTGTTGATATCGCAACTCTGCGTCCTGCAACGCTTTGCTCGTGAAGTATACTGGCTTTTGCCCGCCAGGATTCTCGCGAATGAGAACGACGCTGTAGCGAGCGATTTTGGACGCAGTTCTTAAGCACTGGTCGCTCTCTGCGGTTTGAGCTTAAACTACAGGTCGATTCATTTTTTATCCTATTGTGAGCTGAATAAGGAAGGGAAATAGATGTCTCCAATTAACCCTGCTTGCATACTGAGTTTAAACAGCGGTCTGTTAGATTACGGATGCTATCAATGTAGGGGGCCTTTGTACTGGTTATTTGTATTTTCGCCAATACGGTTCTCTTTCTTTTTATCTAGGCGAAGGGTTTTTGACGGGGAATACGGATCTGGATGTTAGGACTGATGCTTTTGAATTACTGATTTTTGATTGATGGAGATATGGGATTTGGGTTTTTTGTTGATTGTGCTCGCTAAGATCTTTTCTTTCGATCTTATGCCTACGTATTCCCGTTTACCGAAACAGAGAAATCAGAGCGTTCGTAGTTCCTCCTATTCTATGGGAGAAAATGGGTGTTTTTGGTGTTTTGGTGTCTTGTTCAAAGCCCAAGACGTGAAGCGAAAGGTGGTTTGTATCTTGTTCAAAGCCCAAGATGTGAAGCTGAAAGGTCTATTTGTGTCTTGTTCAAAGCCCAAGACGTGAAGCTGAAAGATCTATTTGTGTCTTGTTCAAAGCCCAAGACGTGAAGCTGAAAGACCTCGACTTTAGAGAGAATTTGTCATCTCTAAAGAGGGGGAAGGAGAATTACTTTAACTGGGATACGCGGATCCGAGCAATGCCATAATTTCCGAAGAAAGGGTTTTAACCTGAAGGAGAAGACTTTAACTCAGTGTAGAGCAATGCCATCTTTTCTTAGGAATTTCTTATGCTAAAAGAGGGACAGTGGCATGGATATAGATGATCCAGAGGCTTGCCGCTTACAGCGATTAGATGAAAGGAAAGGAGTTGTTGATGTTTGTGTACTGTGAACGAGGCACAGCTTTGATGCTAAAAGGTTGATTGGATCAACCAGTGGTTTTCTTATACAAAGCCTAAGAGGAGGCTAATTTTCGCTAGGAAAATCATTATACAAAGCCTAAGAGGAGGCTATTTTGTGTCTCGTACAAAGCCCGAGAGAGAGGTTAAAAGATTTTGACCCGACGATAGAGTCTTTGTGTCTCGTACGAAGCCCGAGATAGAGGCTATTGTTTGTTTGACTCTACGAGGGAGTCTTTGTGTCTCGTACGAAGCCCGAGATAGAGGCTAAAAGTTTGACTCAACAAGAGAGTTTTTTGTATCTCGTACGAAGCCCGAGATGGAGGCTAAAGGTTTGTTTCAGTTGAGTGACAGATCCAATATACTGATTTTAAAAGAGAAAATCAGTTCTTATATGAGCAACACTGTACTCAGGGATTTGATCTGAGGATCAGGGATATTTCCTTCTCTTTGAGGAAACGGGAAATCCAAAGGGTATTGAGACTGTCCGAGTCTGCGGGTTTCCTTCCTATTTAACGAAGGGGTCACTTGAGAATGTCTTTGAGACTCAAGGAAGTTAGACTGTCCAAGTCTAGAGTTTTTTTTTCTTTTGTACTATGCTTTGAGAAACAGTAGTAGACTCTATGAAAGGACTGTTCTATGAGGATGACTAGGTTCTGTTCCTATACCTCTAGGAGGTCGTCGGGACAATTTGTACGAAGCCCAAGAGGAGGCTGGAAACTTTTAAGAAGCCGACGGGTCCTTGTACGAAGCCCAAGAGGAGGCTATCATTCCCGAAGGAAGAGATCATTATACGAAGCCTAAGAGGAGGCTGTGAATACTTCTAAGAAGCCGTAGTGTCCTTGAATAATGCCCAAGAGGAGGCGGGGTTGCTTTTAGGAAGCCTGTGGGTCCTTGAACAATGCCCAAGAGGAGGCCGATGCTTTTAAGAAGCCCGTGGGTCTATCATCTCCTTTCCATTAGGAGAGATAACTCTTTTAAAGATAAAAACCACTGGTAAACGTGCGAGGTTTACTATCCAGCGACTTTTAGCTTTTAAAGAGAGTTCCTTAGTTAAGGTCCAAGATTATGACCGTAGTGGGTACCCAAACCCCGAGACATTCAAGGCAAGCTATCCACAAGGAATAGATCAAGTCAGGAAAGTTCGAGAATTTGGAAGAAACTCAAAGATGCCATTCACGGAGAATACATTCATCTTGGGGAGTAGAGCTTCTTGACGATTCCTAAGGAGGACAGCCGAAGAGAAGACTGTATCTAGTGCTCCTATTGGGGATCTAGGCGTCTATTTCTACGAATAAATGAAACGGTGTCACCTAGTTCTAGACGTAGTTGCCGGGGAAGCTCGAAATATCTATACTATTATTACACAGTAGATATGAGTTTATTAAAGGAGACTTACAATGAGCAGCCCCACAATACAGTTTATAATATGAAAGCAGTAAATGAAAGCGATAACCACTTACTCGGTTGTAGTGCTTCCATGCTGTTTGGTTAGTTGTTCAACAAAGAAAGATTGAAAACAACAGTATATTCAAAATCAAAGGAGAAAGTGCTTTGAAAAAGAAAGATTTGGGGCTTACAGCTCAAGGAGAGGCCCAGGGTTTTATCAGTGAGCGCACTATTTGACTTTGTACAGCGGGACTTATACAAGTGACTGGGGCCCCAAAAAGGTTTTCTGTGCAAAGGGATGGGTCTTACACTCTCTCAAGAGGCCCAAAAAAGGTTTAAAGAAAAAGAGTGGGGCTTATAACACGAGGGTAGGCCCAGATGATTTTTCGTTTAAAAATGGCAATCACGCCGAGGTTTTCTTTTAACGCAGAGGGACTTATACAATAAGTGAGGCCCAAAATGTTTTGGTTAAAAGGGGGATCGGGTCTTACACTCTAATAGAGGCCCAAAGTGTTTTGAATGGGTCTTATAGCTCAAGGAGAGGCCCAGGGTGATTTTTATTTTTAAACGGGCGACGATCGCGCCGTTTACTTGTACAGAGGGACTTATATACAATGAGTGAGGCCCAAAAAGTTTTTGTACAAGGGGGGATGGGTCTTACACTCTCTCAAGAGGCCCAAAGAGTTTTGAAAATGATTTATGAGGGTTGAATTAATCCAAAACCCTAATTTGTTTTCAAAATGTATTTAATTGAATAAAAATTCAATTAAAATGATCAAAAATTGTTTAACACATGGAAAACAAATTGTGATCTTGGATTAATGCTTCAAAAATTAAGTATTGACCTACAAAATAATTAGAAAGCATTAAAAGTTGCAAAATCAATGTAGAAAAAATATTTAAAATGTCAAAAACAATTAAAATATTAATTCTTTGCAAAAATATCAATTATATGAAATAAATAATATTTTTGGGATTTTTTGTGAAAATAAAATATTTTAACATTTTTGTGAATTATTAAAAAAAGAATCAACTCAAAATCATTAAAACTCAGAGAGAAATTAATTTTTGAATCAATTAAACAAAATCACAAAATTCAAATATTTGAATTTCTAAAAATGGCGCCAAGAACAAGCTGAAGAACACGCGCGTGTTCTTGGTTTCTCAGATTTGCATTTTCTATCCAATCTCCATGAATACGTAATCATATCATGCAATCCACATATCATTATGCTCGCCTCAACCTCACGATCATGTCTATGTACTTTAATTTCATTTAAATTAAACATACAACAAGAAATCACGAAGAGACCTCAAGAACCCTAATTTCTGCATGAAGGCTAGGATTTTTGATACACGATTCAAACAATGCAATTAATTGAGGGAAAACATTCCATGCATGATTATGAACATATGGCCAAATTATTGTGCGAGGAAATATGCATAGATTGAGAGATGACCAAGTATGTGCTTACCTCCAAGTCGTGACAGCAAGTTCAAAGTGATTTTTGATTTGGAGGTGTTACAGATGAGTGGTGATGATCTGAACAGCTTCCCTACACCCTATGGATTGTGTTTGGATGGTTGGACTTGATTGAAATTGGCTGGATCATTTTGTGGTACCTCAGCTGCACTTTGGTTAAAACCTTGAGCAACCAGCTGGTGATTTTGTGAAATTGATGTTTCAGAAGTAATCTAAGTGTTTGATCAGCTCATATGTGATGTATGTGAGGTGTGTGAGTGATTGGTTTGATTGGAATTTCTCTCAAACTCAAAACCCGATAGTGACTTGCCTTAGAAGGCAAAATTGGAGTGAAAGAAGAGATTTTGAGGAAAACATCTGTTAGATGGCTTTGGTGTACTTAAACTGACCACAATTGAGCTCTATTTATAGTAGAGCAAGTTTGTTTTGCAAGGAATAGTGCATGGCAGCTGGTAAGTAGGTTTGGCCAATGTTGGCAAATGAAAATCCAAGTCTCCTCTAGCCATTGACTAGAGGTTAGGGCACAGAGCTTTGGTCCCCTTGGTCTTGGATAAGTCTTGACTGATTTCAGATGAGAATGGCTCAGTCCATGCCACCTTGATGGTTCCATTGAATGCCTCATTCCAAATTTGAAGTCTTGTCCCTATTTTGGCCATTCTAGGTTCAACATGCTATTTCTTGTTCCATGGACTTTGGAGGCTTGGCTCAGTGATTATTGTAACGCCCCAGTTTTTGTCAGTTTTATTTAATCGAGTCTATTTGAATATTTTATTATTATATTATTTTATTCTTGACTTTTATTTGGCAATATAGTATTTTTCATCGATGTTTATGTTTTATCGCGTTTTGAGAGCGTTTGCGAGATATTTGAGCTGAGGGGTATTTTGGTCTTTTGCTTGGGTAAGTTTTATGTTTTATATAAATAGAGAGTGGAAAGAAAAAGAGAGAAAAGAAAAGGAAAAGAAAAGGAAAAGAGAAGAGGAGAGAAAGAAGGGAGAAGAAGAGGAAAAGTGGAGAAATCAAAGATTCGTCCGTTTCGAGCGCGAATAATCGGGTAAGGGTGAGAAGTTTCAATTATATCATGCTTGTGTATGTATATGTGTATGTTTTCTTGATTGTTTTGGATAGTTTCATATAGTTTTCATTTTAGGTCAAAATGGTAAAAATGGTTAGAAATCGATGTTTTCACGGATGAATTTCAAAATAAATTGCGTAGATTAGTCGTATGAGGTTAGGCCGAGATTATAGAAACTCGTTTCGTTGAAATCGGTTGATATTGTGAGTTTTGACATTTTTGGGTTTTGAAAATGTGAGATTTTGGTGAAAAATAAAAGTCGTGGAATCGGGTTTTTCTTGATCCTAATATGTTGGTATGTATTTATGTGATATTACCATGTATTTATTCGGAAGAAAGGAATTGAATCGGTCGGGTTTCCGGAGGGTTTTGTGTAGATGCAGCAGCTCATTTTTCTGGTTTTTAACAGGTGCAATCGATTGCAGCAGGATGCAAATCGATTGCACATGAAAAAAGGGCGAAAAATTTGATTTCTGGGGCCGTGCAATAGATTGCACACAGGTGTAAATCGATTGCACTCTGCTGTTCTTTTTCAAAAATTTGGTTTTTTAAAAGTTGCATAACTTTTTCGTCGTTTATCCGTTTTAGCTGTTCTTTATATCGATCTGAAGCTAAAAATATGTTCTATCATTTGGTGAAAAGAAATATTATTTTTAGCCGACTTTTGGCCGACTTTACCGATTAATCGTGAATAGTTATTTTTTATGAAATGAATGTGTGGTTATGAATGTGTTGTGGATATGCTTGTGAAGTGAACCCTTGATTGGGGAATTCTTTGTGATTTGTGGCTTTATGGCAATAATTGTGTTGATGTGAATATATATGATAAGTATTGGTGATGATGGTTTGTGGTGTTATGGAGGAATAAATGTGTGTTTTGGGTTTTGATTTCAATGTGCGATAATGATTTGTTGTGAGTAGCATTTGATATGTGAATCCCTTGTGTGAGGAATTAATGATGTTGTGGTGTAGTAATATACATTGTTTGATTGAATATCAATGTATGTGGGTATGATGTTGTGTTGGTTCGTGGTTTGTTGTTGTGGTTTGTGATAATATGCATTGCTTATGTGAAATTCAATGTATGTTGTGCGGTGGCCTTTATGGTTTGAAATGCATTGTTTGAATTGTTTTGCAATGCATGAATGTGATGATGTTGAATCATGTGACAAGTTGTTGTAATTGTTGTGGTTGTTGATTTGTGGCCTAAGGGCAAGAAAATGTGATATGTGGTAATTGTTGATTTATGCATGATTATGGATGTGTATGTGGGTGCAATGTGAATGTCATGAGTCATTGTATGCCAAACATCATAATATGCATTGTTGGAACGTCCTGAGTGGCGGTTTGATTCCAGAGGGAATCTGTTATATCATCGTGTGCCTCGAAAATATGAGGCGATGCCTGAGGATTGAAAGCGATGAATCTGCTATAACATCGTGTGCCTCGAAAATATGAGGTGATGCCTGAGGACCTAAAGCGACGGGTGAACATCGTAGGCCCGACGGGGTGTTACTTGAGATTCTCAGTAACGAGCGATGGTTCCAATAGTTCCTGAGTGAACTGGTTTTGAGAAATGTTGGAAGTTGGTACCGCATGGCATGTGCATAGAGTCGTTGTGTCGGTCTCTGTGCATTTGCATAAATCGTGACTTAATTGTGCATGGAAATGTGATTGTGATTGATGAGATGAAATATGTGCAATTGTATTGAATGGGATATGTTTGCTTGACAAATGTGATTGCAAATGTGTAATTATGTTGGTATAATTGTTATATGCTATGTGGTTGGATTGTTAGAAATATGTTATACATCTGTGGCTTGCTATATTTATTGGCATGTGATGTGTGAGGTGAGAATAACTGTGTATGTGATTTTATGTGTTTTTGCATATTATTATGCAATCTTGGTTTAGTTGTTATTTCTCACCCTTCTGCTGGAATATGCTTTTTATGGCATAGTGCAGATTGTCAGCTTTAGAGGCGTGGAGGCAAGTGGACGAGTTAGATCTTCGTTTGCTTAGGTCTTGGTGTCTGCTCTGATACGTAGCACGGGAGTCGGGAAACGTTTTGTTATATGTATATTTTGTTGAATATATTAAATATTATTTTGTATGAATATGTTGATGTTCAAAACCATTTATTTGTAAAACAAGTCGGTTATGGATCTTTCCGCTTTATTCCATAATTGACATTTCCTTTATATGGAAAAAGTTTCCCTTTAAGGGTACTCTATTTTATGCTATGCATCAAAAGGATGAGCAGGGATTGTATTTTGTTCATTTAAGTGTGACATCCCTGTTTCCTGTCGGAAAAAAAAAATTTTAGTTACTCTGATTTTATTTATGTATTATGTATTCGCGATGGGAATTGGGGTGTGACAATTGTCCCCTTTAGATTCAATCCTCTGAGGTGTCCAAGTGGATAGGAGCAATTGAATTTGGCTGATTTTGGCAAATCGACCAAAGTTGCAAATTTTGCCTTGCCTTGACAGATTTCAGCAAGGCAACTTGGCAATGTTGTATCTCATGGTGTAAGTTGAATTTTGTAATGTTCTTGGCCATTTTGGAAAGCTCTTACATGATACAACAACTGTTTGAACAAGTTTGGTTTTGATCCCTTTTGATTCCAAGTGAAAAATCCCCCTACATTTGGCAAAAAGTGAGGCAGAATCTGACTTAGTGAAAATTTCACTTAGTGTTGGAAAAAGTGACATTTTCACTTTTCAGCCACTTTGATCACTCCATAACTCAAAATCCTTAATGAATTGGAATGACTTGTAGTTGAAGTTTTTGTAGGTGATAATGAGGGCTACAAATCCATCTTTGGATGAGAAAAAATGGCCTTGTGGTTTACGAGTTATGGTCCTCCAAAGTTGGTACCTTTGCCACTTTATTTTTAACTTAGAAAAATTTCTAAGTTTTATGGTTACCCCTTTTACAAGTTATCTCACTTTTCTTGATTTTTCTTGATGAATGATGATTCAAATCATACATTAACATCATTTTAGGGTTAAAAAACCATTTTGGTGAAAAATCTCAAAAAGTCAAAGTTGACTTTTGTGCACAGTTGACTTTTTATCAGATGAATTCCAAACTGTGCAATTCTTTAGGAAATCATGTCCTTGACCTAAATCAAACTTGATGGACATGTTCCATGGGTGTCATAGGGTATATTCAATCATGTATTAAGGTTTGGGAGCATGTCTTGGTCAAAAGTCAAAGTCACAGTTGACTTTTCTCTTAAAACCCTAATTGTGGTGCAGATGAAATTGAGACTTGTTGCTCAAACTTCTTGGATTAATCCATTGTCCCAAATGGATAAATATGGTATATTAGAGACCCTCAAATCATGTCTTGAGGTCTTGGCTCATGGTTTGTCCCAAAAGTCAACTTAGGGGTGAATTAGGTCAAGAAACCCTAATTCCTGATTTTTGATGAATGCATCCTCTGAGGAAAAATTGACTTGATGCATGGGTTCATGAGGTTCCATGAAGTATATTAGGTCATGTTTTGGATCATTGCCTTGTGCCCAGATGAAAATTTTCCATCTGGAGGCCCTGGTCGACCAAAACCCTAATTTGGTGACACTGTCGATCTTGAGACTTGATCCACCTAGAAGGGAGCATCCTTGTGCTTAATCCTTGAAGTGGGAGTCCTTTTGATCCTTTGTAGTTACTTGGGAGGTTAGACAAGTTGAAGATCATGTCATTTCTTGATTGATCCTTTGTCTAAGCACTCAAAGAGGGTTAGAAACCCTAGTTCTGATTGTATTGGATGCTCACCCATCTTTGGGGAGACTGATGAAGCATGATGGTTCATCCATATTGTGATGATGATTTTCACAATGATGGGAAATCTAAGTGGTCAAAATTTGGGGTATTACAGACGCTAACGGCCTCGGCAGTGACGGCGAGGTATAGGAACAAGACTTCCCCGGTGTCTGGCCGTGATAACACAGGCGGTTTCAACAGAGCTTGCTTCAAGTGAAAGAGGGATGCTTCACATTCCTCGGTCCATTCGAATGCTGCTTCTTTTCGCAAGAGCTTGAAGAAAGGAAGGGCGTGTTGGGCGGACTTTGCAACGAAGCGGGACAACGAAGTAAGTACCCCGTTGAGGGATTGGATGTTCTTCTTAGACATGGGCGTTGAGAACTCAGAGAATTCCTGACACTTGTCGGGGTTAGCTTCTATTCCTCGTTCTGTTAGGTAGAAGCCAAGGAATTTACCTACCCGTACACCGAACGTGCACTTCTCTGGGTTAAAACGCATTTGATACTTTCTAGCTTGCTCGAAAATTTTGCGAAGATGGGCGACATGATCTAGTTCCTCGTGGGACTTGACAATCATATCGTCCATGTATACTTCGAGCATGTCTCCTATTTGTCCTTGGAAGACTTTGTTCATCATTTGTTGGTACGTGGCGCCGACGTTCTTCAGCCCGAAGGGCATTACGTTGTAGTAATAGTTGCCCGATTCGGTCATGAAGGCCGTGTAAGTTTTATCGCTCGTGGCCATTGGGATTTGGTTGTAGCCCGAGTAGGCGTCGAGGAACGATAAAAGCTTAAAACATGCTGAGTTATCTACGAGCTTATCTATATTGGGGAGGGGGTAGGCGTGCTTTGGACAGGCCTTATTAACATCGGTATAATCAACGCACATCCTCCATTTGCCATTATTTTTTCTTACAAGTACAACATTTGAGAGCCATGTAGTGTATTTGGCCTCAGAAATAAACCTAGCTTCTAGAAGGTCTTTGACAGCTTTCTCCGCGGCTTCCATCTTCTCCGGGGACTATTTCCTCCTGCGCTGGGCAACGGCTTTGACGGCCAGATCAATTGTAAGTTGGTGGCAAGCGACGGATGGGTCCAATCCTGGCATTTCAGCAGCGCTCCACGGGAACAAGTCTGCGTTCTCCCAGAGGCATGCTTTTAGTTGTCTCCTAGCTAAGTCGGGGAGGCCTGCTCCGATCTTTACTCCCCGTTGGGGGTCTTCTCCGAATGGAACGATCTCAAAGTTGCCATCTGGGACGGGCCGCAGGAGATGGCCGTCGTTGTTAGACTGACTTCCCGAAGTCGTTGGGTCCTCGGCGTGATCTTCCCCACTGAAACGGCTGTCCAAGTCGATAGATTTGACCTAGGGGAGCGGTTTTGGCTGCTCGGAGCTGCTGGGCAGAGGGGGACGACCAGAAGTCCTCGGTCTTACTGAGATGGTGCTTAGTCCTTTTGACGCTGCTTCAAAGCACCGATGGGCGGCTTCGATATCGCCATGGAGGGTGGCGACCATCCCTTCAGAAGTGTAGTACTTTATCTTGAGATGTACGGTGGAAGGTACTGCAATCAACTCTGCCAGGGTTGGCCTTCCAAAAATGCACTGGTATAGTGACGGGCATTCAATTACCAAAAACTGTGCTTTAATTGCTCGGGTTGTCTTTCCTAAACCGAAGGTTACGATGAGCTCTACGTAACCCCGGGGCCTTGTCACTGCTCCGTTGAATCCCTGCAGGTCGGATCCAACGTATGGAGTAAGGTGAGAGTCGTCCAGCTGCAGCGTTTCGAACAGGTGGTTGTACATTATATCAACTGAACTGCCCTGGTCCACGAGTATTCTGCGAACGTCGAAGTTCGCCATCCTTGCCCGGATGAGCAGCGGGATGCTCGAGTTTGGTGCCCCGCCGAGGAGCTCCTCTTTGTAGAAGGAAATAGGAGCGGATCCTTTGTGAGTGGTGTCCAGCGTGGTGACTTCATTGGGGCTTTTGCTGATCAGTTGATCGAATCTCCTCTTGACTGAGCCGACCGTGATTTTGTTGAATTCGCCACTAAAGATGACCATGGCTGACGGGAAGGCCTCACATGGACTGCGAGCAGCGAGGTACGTGGAGACGGGCAGACCATCGGGGATGCGGAAGTCCTCAGGCCAAGTTATGGACATAACGACCTGTACATTGGTGTCGTCGGAGGGCGGAGTCTCTTCTGCAGCCTTTTTGCTCTCCTGGGTTTCTTGCCGGGGAGCATCTTTCTTTTTCGTGAACTGCTTCAGGTGGCCGTCGCGAATAAGGATTTCTATGGCATCTCTGAGGTGCATGCATTCTTCCGTCGTATGACCGTGACTCTTGTGGAAGCGGTAATACTTGGATTTGTCTACACCCAGTCTGGCCGGCAGCTGCTTGGGGAAACGGACTCCCGCCTGCTTGAATTCTGAATTGGCACATTCGGACAAGATTTTCTCCCTCGAGGTAGTGAGGGGGGTATAGTCATGGAACCGCCCAGAAGGTCTCTTCTGTTCGCGTGCATCGCGAGGTCGATCGTTGCGTCTTTTATCTCCTCGACGGGATGTCGAGGGTTCTTCAGCTCTGGATGATCGGACACCTTCTTGGTTTCGAGAGGTCCGGACAGAGTGGGCAGCGACCTTCTCCTCGTACTGTATATGCGACTGGGCTTGGAGGAGAAGGGCGTTAAGGTTCCTCGGTGGATCGAGGTCGATGGCTTTCGCGAAGTCTGAGCCAGGACGTAATCCCTGCTCGAGCAGGAATTTCTTCATCTCGTCGGTCGTTGGCACTTGGACGACCTCCTTGTTGAACCGCTCAATGTAAGCCCGAAGAGGCTCATCTCTTCCCTGTACGACAGCTCCGAGGGACGCCTCGGTCTTTGGATGGCGTCACAATGCAGTAAAGTGACGGGAGAAAATCCTCCCCAGCTGCCTCCAGGATGTAATGGATTCTTCTGGCAGCTGCTTGTACCATGTCATTGCTCCATTCCGGAGCGTGGTCGGGAATAAGCGACATTTTATGGCTCCTCGTACCCCTCTGTAGTCCAAAAGAGCATCTATGTTTTCTATGTGCTCGTCTGGGTCAGTGGTTCCATCGTAAGTCCCTAGGGACGGAGGCTTCTCTAGTCCTTTAGGGAGACGGGTGGCCAGGATCCTGCGGGACAACGGGCCGCGAGGCTCGTCGTCGCTGTCTGAACTTGGAGTTGATGATGATCATTGCCTGTGCTCGCGGCGGCGGTCTCTGCGAGGTGAGGGTGAACGTGGCTGGTCACGTGGTCTGACCGGTGGAGAATGCCTATCCTGCCTCGTTCTCTTGTGTCTTTGTGGTGATCGATCCCGCGGGGAGATCTGGTCGCGCTTGCGAACGTGTTGTGATGCAGGCTCATGCCTCGACTTGTGGTCTTCCCCACGCCTAGGCGGCAGGCTTCTTGATTTTTTGTGCTTACTCTTGGGAGGAGAGGATCTTGGAAGAGATGCTTCCTCGAGAGCTCCTATTCTTTCTCCTTGCTGCAAGATGAGGAGGTTTGTGTGGTTGACGGCTTCCAATAGAGCTGCAACGGCTAGGTCGGCGCTGAGAGGGCCAGGAATCGGTCGTTCACTCGACGGTGGCTTCTTGCTTCCTTGCTCGGAGGGTGGAGGAGTTGGAGGTGCAGCAGCCCCATCTCGAAGGAAACGGGGATCAGAAAGTAATGGAGATCTACCGTCGCCGTCCATCTTGTTGACGGGAACGAGAACCGTAATGTCGACACCTTTGGCGGAGTTCTGAGCGGCCATATGTGGGCGGATCAAAGAAAGTATGTTTTGATCTTTTAGTTTCCGAGGAGGAAAGAAAGAAGGGGAGAACAAGGAGTTTCCCACAGACGGCGCCACTGATCCGGAGTATTCGAACGGGTCCACGCAAGCTGGTCGTCAGATGGCAAGGTGCTCGGATGGATGCTGGTCATCAGACGGGCGATGTGTTCGGAATGTTGATGAGGAGAAAAGGGGGTGTACCTGCAAGGCACTCCGACGCTCAAGTAAGAAAAGGTCAGAGAAAAGGGGGCAAGTACAAAGTGTATTCTTAGGCTGAGAAAATGATACCTGACCCTCTTAAGCGAGAGGGTTTATATAGAGCCCCCAGCGCGTGGCCAACGGTCCTATTTTCGGGGCGAAATAACCGTTTTCCCCAAAGAATAGGTAACTGCCCAAACTAGTCGTTATGTCGGGCAGGGTGCCAGAAACTAGCCGTTATGTCGAGCATAAACGCAGTTCCAGGCACCTGCCCCTTGCTGTTCGGGCAGCGAGGAAGCCGTGCGTAATGGGCATGAAAGTCGGGGAGGACGTTGCGTTCCTTGCCCGGTTGGAGGGGCAGAAATGTTGTTTTTGCCCCTCTGTGGATTGGGCTTAGGCAGTTTGGGCCGCTCTGGAGCAGAGGCGGATTGGGCCAATTCTAGCCATTGGTCCAGTCCAGAACAGCATTATTACATTTTAATAAAAAATTAATATTTTTCATTTATCTTTTCTTTTTCTTTTTGATTATTTCTTACTTCATCTTCCTTTTTTTAAAGGGTTACCATTGTTGAAATGGTATTATAGCTTAACAAGCTCTGACAGTCATTGTTCTTTATTGTTTGTTTTTTTCTTGAATCTCATGTCTTCGTTTTCATCTTGAATCTCAATTTTTTGTTTTTTCCTGCTCTAATGGCTACTCAGAGCTTCGTTGATTTGGTAACCAATTTTTTTAATCCCTATTACCTTCATTTGAACGAGAATCCTATGATCGCTCTTGTTTCTCCACCGCTTGATGATAAAAACTATCATAACTGTGTGTAGCGAGCGATTTTTGTCGGTGACGCGACCACCTTATCGCTGAAGTTGGGTTTTCCTCCTCGAGGAGAAAGGGGGTGCTACTTTCTGATTTTTTATTTATCCCATGAAGCTGGAAAGGAAAGGGAAGCTATCTAAAACTAACCTTGCACGCAAATATTTAACTGAACAAACTCTTAAAGAGATTGGGGGTCCGGGGTTAGGTTATACAATGGGTAGTTGTCAATTACCCATCCTATATGTGGTTATCCATAGGATATTAGCTTTAGGTTTTGCTTTGTACTTGATGGTGTTTATCTGTTAATGGGTTGGGAAAGTTTTTTGGGAAATATGAGAGAGAGAGTTTTTGTTGATGTTTTTGGTAAGGTGCTAGACCTAAGTTTTGGTTGGTGTATGGAGGTACTTGACCTAGAGTTTTTTATTAGTATGCTCGCTAAGATTTCGCAATCTTATGCCTACGTATTCCCGTTTAAACGAAACAGGGAAATCAGAGCAATCGTAGTTCCTCCTATTCTAAGGGAGGAAAAAGATGTTTAGGTGTCTCGTTCAAAGCCCAAGACAGAGGCTAAAAGGAGTATTTGTATCTTGTTCAAAACCAAAGATTGAAGCTAAAAGGTTGAATGAAAGAGAATTTGTCATCTCTAAAGAGGGATTGTTGATTTTTATGTACCTTGATCAAAGCCCAAGGTTGAAGCTAAGAGGTTGATTGACTCCACTAGGGAAGTCCTTATACAAAGCCTGAGAGGAGGCTGTATGAGACTGACTCAACAAGAGAGTGGATATATAGGTGTCTTGTACAAAGCCCAAGACGGAGGCTAAAAGAGACCGACTCTTTGGGGATATTATTATATGAAGCCTAAGAGGAGGCTAACTCCACTGGGTAGGTACTTATCTGTCTTGTATGAAGCCCAAGATTGAGGTGAAAAAGGGTTTGACTCAATAAGAGAGTGTTCTTATCTGTCTCGTACGAAGTCTGAGATTGAGGCTAAAAAAAGGTTGACTCAACAAGAGAGTGTTTTTTATCTGTCTGGTACGAAGCCCGATATTGAGGCTAAAATGGTGGACTCAACAAGAGAGTGCTTTTTATCTGTCTCGTACAAAGCCCGAGATTGAGGCTAAAAATGGTTGACTCAACAAGAGAGTCTGGAACGTGATTAACTCAACGAGAGAGTCTGAAAAATGGTTGACTCAACAAGAGAGTCTGAAAAGGTGATGGACTCAACAAGAGAGTTTATGAGAGTGGTTGACTCAACAAGAGAGTCTGAAAAGGTGATCGACTCAACGAGAGAGTATGAAAAGTGGTTGACTCAACAAGAGAGTCTGAAAAGGTGATTGACTCAACAAGAGAGTCTGAAAGGTTAGCTCTGCTGGGGAGAATTATTGTACAAAGCCCAAGAGGAGGTTGACTTTCCTGAGGAAATGATCATTATACAAAGCCTAAGAGGAGGCTATCTTCTGCTGGGAATTATTGAGATCCTGAGGCAGGTCTAAGTGGGGAATCAACTCTTGCAGGGGAATTCAGAAGAGTTGATAGATCAGGTGCCTTGAGGTTCTGATTTTGGATAGGGTTATATGATGATAAACTGACTCTGGCTTGGGGATTTTTAGGAGAGAGACTGGGTTTTAGAACCAACAAGTTTTAACTCTACTGGAGATTAATCCAGAATCTGGGGTTTCTTCCTATGTTTGTAGGGTACTCGAGAATGTTTTTGAGACTCAAGGAGATTTAGACTGTCCAAATCTATTAGTGTGGTCTATCTTTGTACAATGCCTAAGAGGAGGCCGACTCGTTTAAGGAATGAGTATCAACCCTAAAATTAGTGTGAGGGCTTTTGTGACTCTTTTAAGAAAGACAACTCTAGCAAAGGATGACTAAGTTCTGTCCTATACCTCTAAGAGGTCGTGAGGGTCCTTGTATGAAGCCCAAGAGAAGGCATGAGAACTTTTAAGAAGTCGACGGGTCCTTGTACAAAGCCCAGGAGGAGGCGGGGATGCTTTTAGGAAGCCTGTGGGTCCCCAAACCAAGAGAAGTTCAAGAAATGCAATTCACAAAGAAGAGATCATTCCAGGAAAGTTCAAGTATTTGGAAGAAACTCAAGAGTAGATCACGAAGAATAGATCAACTCCGGGGAGTAGAATTTCTTTGACAATTTCTAAGGGTGACAATCTGAGAAAAGGTTCACCGAGAATACTGTCTTTCTCTTTGTTCCATATTGATTAAACCCAAGAGAAGGGAAGATTGTATTTGGAAATCCTATGGGGATCTAGTTTTGTTTGTATTTAAGAGTGACCAACATGGGTTTACCTAGTTCTAGACCTAGTTGCTGGGGAAAACTTTAAATAACTATACTGGTATATATACAGTTGATATATGACAAGTATTTAAAGGAGTATGAAAGAAGACTAACCATGCACAGCTTCCCATAATACAGTTGTATATATTTGACATGTATTTAAAAGAATGAAAGAAGACTAACCAGGCACAGCTTCCCACAATACAGTTAAATATATTAAAGCGAGTAAACGAAAACGGATAAAAACTTACAGGTGAGCAAGCTTTCATGCTGTTTTGTTAGTTGTTCAAAGAAATTAAAGAAAGTTTTGATAACAACTGTATATTTGAATCTAAATCAAAAGGGAAATTGCCTTAATAAGATTGTTGGGGCTTATACTCAAAGAGGCCCAAGGATTTCTGTACAAAGGTATGGGTCTTACAACTCAAGGAGAGGCCCAAAGATTATTTTGAAAAAGAAAGATGGGACTTACAACACGAGGGTTGGCCCAGATGGTTTGTTTGAAAACGACGATCGCGCCAAGGTTTTTGAAAACACAATGGGTATTATACAATGTCTGAGGCCCAACAAGGTATCTTATTTACAAGGAATGAGTCTTACACTCTATTAGAGGCCCAAAAGTGTTTTTGTACAAGTGATGGGGCTTACAACTCAAGGAGAGGTCCAGGTGATTTTAAACTGGCGATCGCACCGAGATTTTTTATTGTGTCGGGACTTATACAATATCTGAGGCCCAAAATGGTTTTGGTTAAAGGGTATTGGGTCTTACACTCTATTAGAGGCCCATGAGTGTTTGAAAAAGATTTGTGAGGGTGAAAATCAAAGAAACCCTAATTTTATCATTTTTAATAGTAAATTCTTAAAGAAAATCAATAAATAATGATAAAATACCAAATAATCTTAAATAAACAACTTGTGATTTTTGGTTAAGATTTGAAAAATGATGTTTTAATCACAAGATGAATTAAAACTCATTTGGTTTTGATTTTCAAGATAAAAATCCACTTTTAAAAGTGTTTAAAACAATTAAAAATGAATTTATTTACAAAAATACCAACTATATTAAATAAATAATATAAATCTGATTTTTTTGTGGAATAAAATATTTTAACATTTTTGTGATTTTTTGCAAAAAGAACCAATCAAAAATCATTAAAATTGAGAGAGTTAATAATTTTCCAAATCATTTAAAAAATAATATGAAAAATAATAAAAAAAAAAAGGAAAAAATAGTAAAAAGAGGATCTGGGCGAGGGGGATTCGAACCCCAGACCTCTTGTGTGTAGCGTGCGCTTTCTACCATTGGGGTGGTGATACATCTGTGTATCAAAACCACCCCATGAAGACATGAGACATGCCTTGTTTTTGGCCTGGCCAAGGCAAGGCAAGACAAGGTTTTGTCCAAAAACGTGAAGCTTGTAACTTTCTCATTTCTCAATGGATTGGGACAAAATTTAGGTCTATCTTGCTTAGAATTTCACAAGGAATCCAATGGTGGTGGTGGTTTTTTCAGATGAGGCTCCTATTTCCAAACCCGATAGTGTTATTGAAATAGGCCTATAATTGCATTTTCTATGCTACCTCTTGTTACAGGCATGAATTACATGATGAATTGGTTCAAACACAACATATATAACATGTATGAGACGTGCATGATCAGTGGACTTTAAAGCAATGCATATTTCAAAGAGTTCAAGTTGTGATGCTTACCTCTTTAGGAGCTTGTTGTGCAATCTGCCAAGCTTCTTGTGCCAGAAGTAATTTGATGCTTTGAACACTCTCAATTGATCCCTTAGAAGCTTTTAGAATGGTTAGAACCAGCTGAAATCCTCAGGAACAAGTTTGAGCTATTTCTTGCAAAAAGGGCAAAAGTGACCAATATGGCAACTTTCTCAAATGGTGTTCCAGATGTGGGGAACCATTTGGGACAGTTCAAGGATGATATTTGGAGTGTGTTTGAGGTTTTATCTGGTTTTAAAAGTGACTGAATCAAGACATGGCTTGAAAAATGCAAAAAAGTCCAATTTTGAGGTTTTGAGAGGGGACTTTGTGATTTTGGTGTTACAGGTCACATGTGAGAGTTTGGACAACTTAGATATGACATATTGGATGTGTTTGGATCATGAGCTATGATGGAAATGCTTTCTAAATCAAAAACTCAGAGTTACCTTGCAAAAGAAGGCTTTTTGGCCTAGAGAAAGGGATTTTGAGGAAAACAAGTGTTGTAGTGCTTTGGTGTACTCAAACTGAGCACAAATGAGCTCTATTTATAGCAGAGCAAGTTTTTTTTGTAAGCAATAGTGAATGGCAACTGCAGCAGGCCTTTGGCCAATTGGATCACTTTGGAATCTTTAGTCTCCTCTAGCCATTGACTAGAGGTTAGAGCACAGGCTTTGTAGCTTTGGTTCAGAGATAAGTCTTAACTGAATTCAGTTGGAATAGGCTCAGTTCATGCCACCTTGGTGCATCCATTGAATTCTTGAAAACAAAATTGGAGTCTTGAAGCATCTTTAGCCTTTTTAGGTTTGGCATGCTATTTGTAGATTCATAGACTTTGGAGGCTTAGAGATCAGATCACCCCCCTTGGATTTATTCCTCAGATGTGTCCAAAATGATGACAAGGCTTGGATTTTTCAGATTTGATCAAATCGAGCAAAATGCACAAAATCTGCCAAATCTGTCTTGGAAAATCAGTTCATGAGACCATGTTTCAAGCGTTGTATCTCCTTGCTCAAATGGAATTTGGAGATGATATGGTACTTGTTAGAAAGCCCTCATTGCATACTTTAACTTTGATGTCCAACCCAAGACCTGGTTTGACTTGGATCAAGGTGAAAAATGTCCCTACATTTTGGAAAAAGTAAGGCCGAATTTGACTTAGTGAAAATTTCACTAAGTGTTGGAAAAATGTGATTTTCATGTTTTCAGCCATTTTGATCACTCCATAGTTTAAAATCCATGGAGAGTAGGAATGAGATGTAGTTGACACTTTTAAAGTATGCCATGAGAGCTATAAATCCATATTTGGACCATCCAAAATGGTTGATTAGATCTCAAGTTATGATCCTTGGAAGTTGGTACCCTAGCCATTTTGTTTCATAACTTAGAAAAATTCTAAGTTTTTTATGGGTACCCCTTTTACAAGGTATCTCACTTTATTTGGTTTTTCTTGATGAATTATGATTCCAATCACACATTAACATCATTTTAGGGTTAAGGAACCTTGGTTGACCAAAAAATCAAAAAGTTAAACTTTGACTTTTTGTATAGTTGACTTTTTCAGTAGATGAAATCTAAACTGTGCGATCCTCTATGAAATCAAGTCCTTGACCTAAATCAAACTTAATATATGGATTCCATAGGTGATATAAGGTGTATGGAATCATGTCCCAAGGTTTGGGAGCATGTCTTGGTCAAAAGTCAAAGGTACAGTTGACTTTTTCCCTAAAACCCTAATTGTGGTCCAGATGAAAATGAAACTTGTGAATCAAGTTTCCTGGGTTAATCCATTGTTGCAAATGGATCCATGTAGTGTATTAGAGACCCCCAAATCATGTCTTGAGGTCTTGGCTCATGTTTTGTCCCAAAAGTCAACTTAGGGGTGAATTAGGTCAAGAAACCCTAATTCCTGATTTTTTGTGAATGCATCCCCTGAGGCTAAATTGACTTGATGATTGGGTTCATCAGGTCCCATGGAGTATCTAGGGTTATGCTTTGAAGCATTGGCTCATGCCCATATGAATAATTCCATCTGGAGGCCCTGGTCTGTGAGGGATATTCTTCTATCTACCTTGTTTTAATGATGTCAACAAACATGTAAGAAATTAGATTGTAATTTGAGCGGTATCACTTCACGTGTCGGGCATATTACGTCTAACCATTATCGTTCATGTGTCTATGTAATACCCCGTATTTTATTGCACCGAATAATATCATATTGTGATTAACTGAGTCCGGTTGCTCTGAGAAATTATTTGATAAAATAATTAGAGTAACTTCGGTACTTAGAATTAACCCAATTAATATTATTTGTTTCAGAGACATTTTATTTAATTGGACTCTAGAGACATTTTGGACATTTAGTAGTATTGTTTTAATAATGCTTACTATATATGCAATTTTTCCCTCATTTGGATTAAAAAGAAAAAGATAGAAAGAAAGAGAAAGTTGGTAAGAGAGAAAGAAGAAAAGAGGAGAGAAAAGAGGAAGAAGGGAAAAGAAGAGAAAAACAAGATTTTGGAGGAGAAGCTTCAAGATCATCACCAATCTTCATCCAAGCTTCACCAAACTTCTTGGGTTTCGTCATCTTGGTCATCTCTAGAGGTGGGTTTAGTTAGAAACCTTTTTTCTTAAATTTTGGTATTATGAGTTTTAGGTCGAAATCGTAGAAATCGATGTTTTAACGGATAAAATCGGTTAGAAATTGAAATGAATGTTTAGTATGATCATAGAAACATGAATTGATGCTTGTTTTGATGTTTTGGTTGATTTTGGTTTGATGAGAAATTCTAGGTTTATGTAGAATTTGAGATTTTGTTCAAAACTTGATTGTGAAGTTTGATGATGGAACTATGTTGGAAACATGTTGATTATGCCTCTAAATGGTTGTTGGAATTGGTATTGATGGTGTAGAGGGGCTGGTTTTGAACTGTTATAGCAGGTATTTTTCTGAGTTTCGCATAGCGCGCTGAGCGCGCAGGTGCCCGCTGAGCGCGGTGTTTAATTCTTGGAACCTCTCGTGGCAGGGAGTTGCGCGCTGAGCGCGGACCAGGGCGCGCTGAGCGCGATCTGGGAGTTGAAAAATTATAACTTTTTATGGAAAAATTCATAACTTTAGTTTCGTTTATCGGTTTCGATTGTTCTTTATATCGATGTAAAGCCGAGGAAATATTCTACGCAATGGAAGTAAAACATGTTGACTTTACCGACCGATTAAATAATCGGGAAAGTTCAAAAGTGATATGATTATGTTTAAATTGTGGTATGTTGTTCTATTATGCACTTATGATGCGTTTTGCCTATCCTATTATTGTTTAACATGTGGTGAGTGAATATGCATGTTAATATAAAATGAAATAGGAAGAGTGAGGACTTACCCTAAACATTGTGGTGTGTGATGAAATAGTAACAACGCTCGTGCTAGTAAGGCCGAGGCGTGTGTATTGTATAATCATAACCGGTTATTTTTGGATAGTGCGTTTCATGGGTCTCGAGCTCCTCTGAAACATATGCACCATTACTTGGCAGGTTTGATTCCCGCGTTTAGTACGAATGGGACCTACGGGTAGAGACTTGTGATGGTTAACAGGCCATGAGAAGTGACGGTTCACGGCTAACAGGCCGTTGTTCCCGAATCCATTTCGTATGTCAAGTAATTCGAGGATCCATGACTCGGATCGTCTTCTAGACGTAGAAGCGGACGGGAAAAGGGGATGCCTTGGTATGGTTATTGATTGTGAATCCTTGAGTTAACAGGCTCAAGAGGTACTTCGGTACATTGTGAATCCTTGAGTTAACAGGCTCAAGAGGTACTTCGGTACTAGTGTGAGTTTACAGGCTCACCGTGATGGTTACTTGTGTGTGTGCTCATGGTCTTTTCCCCTTTCCCTTTGACATGAGTTAGGATTATTAGAACATTGTAAAGCCGAGAGGACTTTAAGATAGGAACTCACTGAGATTTGATGTATCTCACCCCACTATAATTGCTATATTTCAGGTTCGGATTGCAGGTTGTTTTACAAGTGAAGCTATGATTGGATGTTTCAAGAGAAGCTTAGTTAAGCTTATTCCGCTGTGTATTTTTATTGTTCTTGTACAATGAGGAATATTGTATATTGATCTTAGTTTTATTTTATTTTGGCTAATTTCCATAGCTTGTGCCATAGTTGTACTATGTTTTAGAAAGGGACAAGTATGTGAATTATGTCATTAGGCACTTTTGATGTGTCAGTACCAAATAAAAACACTTGTATGGTATTATTCTAGATGAATATTATACAGGGTGTTACAGTTGGTATCAGAGCAGGTCGTGTCCTCGACCTAGCCTCGAAACATCATAAGTAAATCTATTCCTGCCTCTTAAGTGTGTTTTGCCGTCATGAAACTTAATATCATACTATCTAGTGTTGGGCCTGATTAACCAAATACTGTGTATGTGATAGGTAGAATCATGGTTGAGCGACCACGAGGACTCCGTAGTATTGTCGGAACTTGTACTGTGAGAGTATGCTCAAACCAAGAGTTGTAGTGTGGAGTTTTGGTAGGCTCAGTGAGGTTTTAGTAGAAGTTGTGCTTGGGTAGCATGGAAATGAAGAACGGTGAGTGGTTAAGCAATCCTTTGGAATGAATGGAGTCCGAAAGTTACAGATCTCTATCGGATGATTGGTTAAGGTATTGGGGACTTTGTAAAGTCGCTCGTAGAGATGGATCGACCACTGATTTGGATAGAAATTTCAAGTAATCCCATTCCGTGGGAAAAAGAAAGTTGTTTTGTGAAATGTGTGACACAAGGTCCGAAGGTGAGATAAATTTTGGTGCCTCAATTTCTAAGATCGTTAAGGTATCTTGAATGGGCGAAAGTACATTAAGGAGTGTGTTCGGAACAATATCTTCCGACTAGTTCAAAGGTTGAGGGTCAAGGACGTCCGACCTTTATGGGAACCTAAGGTAGTAGAGATGTATGAGAAGGAAACACCAGGATGCGGTTACATGCTTCAAGTTGAATAAGTATGTATCGGACGAAGAGTGGGTGATGAATTGCGTATATTCAGTTGTATAGAGAGATCAAATTCGAGATGTTACATCGGGAATTTTTCTGCATTTGATAAGAGGCCATTTTAGAAATCGGAATAGTTAAAATACCCAAGGAACAGTATAAGGTTTTGTGCCGGAGAAAGTGTGGACTTCAGTTAGTAACAGAAAGCATAGCGATAAGGACCGGAAGAAGTTGTATTCAGATATAGAGTAAGTATCTTGGAATCTAAGGGAGTCGCAGTAAGATGGTTTTATATTTGGACTTAGGAGGAGTACCAGGGAGAGCGAAAGTAAGCACGATGTAGAAAACGGTGTCAACAGTATATATGAGGAAATGACAAAGGAATGTATTTTTGGACGATTGTGTACTAGAGCTATTGAGTAGTTCTTGAGGCTTACGTTAAGGAAGTGTAACCAAGGATGGTTCACCTGTCAGAACTCTAGTAAGTATGATGTGGCATGGAAAGTTACACTTTGGTATTAAGAACAAGCGTAGTGGTAGCACTGTGATTACAAGTGTACGTGTTGGATTCTTATTCTTGAGATAAGTATGAAGAGACGTACTTTGTGGAACAGTGGGTATTGTATTTTAAGGAACAAGGTTGTGGAAAAACAATGAGAAGCAAAACCAAGACTTGTTACGGACTAAGTATAAATCATGGAACGATTCATACCGGAAAGGTCTTGTAGTTAGTTAATGAGAATTATCGGATGCAAGCATTTCATTTAGTGACTTAAGTGTAAGTGTGGTGTGCAATGGATGGTGAAGGGTAAGAAATCCCGGTTAATGTGTACGAAGTGATGGGAAGGTTCTTCAAGAGGATGCATTGCCCCGATTTATTTTCAAGTATAGAGAGAACTTCTGTATTTGTGGATAATTGGAATATTCGGAATCTACCTTTTGTTGGACTAAGAACATTGTGGTTTTATTTCTCGCCCAAGGAGTTAAGTGAGAGGGTAAGGTGGTATGCTTGGAATGAGATGTCCATCGTTTTCGTAGTACCGTGTGAGGGATGGGTGTCGGGTGTTGCTTATGGACGAATCAAGTATGAGTGGTGACTAAAACCCTAGAATGTCGTCATTGTTGACTTTCCGCTGGTATAGTTGTATGAGTAGAAAATGAACTACCCCACTGAAGATTTGTAAGGTGACCGCGAGAGAATTTGGAATTTTTGCCTGTCACTTGGTTGGAGTGTGTTGTCAACTTTGTTGGTTTTACTTTGAGTGGATCATGGTTGGAAAATGTGATACAAGTTAAGAAGCCGTGAGTTGAGAAGGATATTTCGAGTTAGAACAAATCGGATCGATGGGTTGAGTAGGGATGACTTTGAATTAAGAAGAAACTGGGTTTCGTTCTGCAGCAGTGTTAACCGACTAACACAATGGGGTTAACCGTTTAACACGTGCATGAAGGGTGCTTTACGAAGAATTTTGGAGAAGTTAACCGATTAACTCAGGTGGTTGATCGATTAACGTGTGTGTGATTGTGAAATCCCTTAGGAACCATCATCTGCATTTTGTTTCCTTGTGTTGCTCTGAGTGGAGAGTATTGTGTGAATGGAGAACGAGATTGCAAGTAAGTGAAGGAAGGATTTGCGTTTTGGAATCGTGACTTCTAGAAAAGTGTGGCATAGTTGGCCATTTGTTCAAGCAGCAAGAGAGTTAACTTTAAAGAAGTGACCTTGTGAGAAAATCTTAAGAGTATTGTTATCATTACCATTGAGAATCTTAAGAACGAAGTTGGAAAATACTCACAAAGTATTGATCTTGCAAGGAATATATTTCGGTGTGTAATTATGGCCATTGTAAGGTATGGACGGTTGGTCCGGGTTGGTAATTGTTATCTTCCGTGAGTTCACGACATTAGATTTAGACCGTGAGAGTGGTACCAGTTGTGTGCAGTGGTGTTTTAACCAGAGAAGGAAATTTGAAAAGTTATATTTCCAAGTACTAGTAAGAATTGGACGTTCCGAAGTTAAGTATGTGACTTAGAATCATATATGAAACGTAACGATTAAGAAAAGTGGATTCAACCGAGAAGCGTGGTATGGACTTCGACGAAGTTTTTGCGTATGAAGTGTTGTGTGAGAATTGTGGGTGGTATGGAAACTCGCAATTTTGAATTGAATGGTTCGAGTTTTGGTAAGTGGTATCTCGCGTGTGCTTGAAGTTCTATGTTGGTGTTACGCTGTTATTGGATGAGATCTTGAATCAGCAAGAAACCCTGAGTAAGTCGGAAACCGTAAGGAGAATCGATTTGGAATGTGGTAACCAGAACCAGAAGTGGTTAAGCTATTTTGGATATATGGGTTCAAGTCTTGAATGGAATTGGAGTTGTATATGTTATGGTTGTAACAGTATAACTCATGCATCTTTATCGTCTAGAGAGTTGGGACGGATGTTATTATATTGTGTGTTGGCGAGGAAATTGTTCTACCAAAAGACGTTAGTAAGTTTCGTATGCCATTGGTTAGTAAGGACCCATTGGATAAGTGTGTTTTTCGTGGACTGTTAGCTACTTGGTAATGTTTATGAAATTGTGGTGTTCCACTGTTAGATTTAAATTGCGTAGTGGAAGGTGACAATGGAAGAGCCAGTCAGAATAATAAGGATTTGAAGGTGGTTGCTTGTGAGTACGGATATAAGGAGGTTTCGTTCTAAGTGTGTTACCATTTGATGTGATCCGAAAGAAAGGAAGTATCGGATTTAATGGTTACAATGTTTTAGTATCAGACCAGCTGGAACTGGTAAAGAAGTTGTTCGACTAGATATGAAGTGGCCCTAATGTTAAAGGATTTATGAAAGGATAGATGTCGGTAATTACATAAATGGAAGGAATTACCGAGTTGCCTCATAAGGGTTTGTTGAGTGTTTGTTATCCTGAATCAAGATAAGGTATTACGGGTTGGTTTGTGACTCAGTAGAGGAAAGTAGAATGGTACCTTATGTCAGTAGTAAAGTGCGACCAAGTGTGTTAGTAAGAAACAACAGATGAGTTGGGGGAAGCAAAATTGGAAGTTAACTCGATGTTAGAACAAGAGTATGTTTAAGGACGTGAAGTTGTTAAGTTGTGAAAATAAGAATTTGGGTCTATGAAACCAAGTTAGAATTGGTATGCGTCAGAATTGAACAGAAGGTTAACGAAAGTGAAGTGAGTGTGGAACTTAGACAATGATGCAAGAAGTGGTTATTGTTGAACGAGGGAAATTCGGGGGCGAATTTCTATTTAAGGGGGGGGAGGATGTAATACCCCGTATTTTATTGCACCGAATAATATCATATTGTGATTAATTGAGTCCGGTTGCTCTGAGAAATTATTTGATAAAATAATTAGAGTAACTTCGGTACTTAGAATTAACCCAATTAATATTATTTGTTTCAGAGACATTTTATTTAATTGGACTCTAGAGACATTTTGGACATTTAGTAGTATTGTTTTAATAATGCTTACTATATATGCAATTTTTCCCTCATTTGGATTAAAAAGAAAAAGATAGAAAGAAAGAGAAAGTTGGTAAGAGAGAAAGAAGAAAAGAGGAGAGAAAAGAGGAAGAAGGGAAAAGAAGAGAAAAACAAGATTTTGGAGGAGAAGCTTCAAGATCATCACCAATCTTCATCCAAGCTTCACCAAACTTCTTGGGTTTCATCATCTTGGTCATCTCTAGAGGTGGGTTTAGTTAGAAACCTTTTTTCTTAAATTTTGGTATTATGAGTTTTAGGTCGAAATCGTAGAAATCGATGTTTTAACGGATAAAATCGGTTAGAAATTGAAATGAATGTTTAGTATGATCATAGAAACATGAATTGATGCTTGTTTTGATGTTTTGGTTGATTTTGGTTTGATGAGAAATTCTAGGTTTATGTAGAATTTGAGATTTTGTTCAAAACTTGATTGTGAAGTTTGATGATGGAACTATGTTGGAAACATGTTGATTATGCCTCTAAATGGTTGTTGGAATTGGTATTGATGGTGTATAGGGGCTGGTTTTGAACTGTTATAGCAGGTATTTTTCTGAGTTTCGCAGAGCGCGCAGGTGCCCGCTGAGCGGGTGTTTAATTCTTGGAACCTCTCGTGGCAGGGAGTTGCGCGCTGAGCGCGACCTGGGAGTTGAAAAATTATAACTTTTTATGGAAAAATTCATAACTTTAGTTTCGTTTATCGGTTTCGATTGTTCTTTATATCGATGTAAAGCCGAGGAAATATTCTACGCAATGGAAGTAAAACATGTTGACTTTACCGACCGATTAAATAATCGGGAAAGTTCAAAAGTGATATGATTATGTTTAAATTGTGGTATGTTGTTCTATTGTGCACTTATGATGCGTTTTGCCTATCCTATTATTGTTTAACATGTGGTGAGTGAATATGCATGTTAATATAAAATGAATTAGGAAGAGTGAGGACTTACCCTAAACATTGTGGTGTGTGATGAAATAGTAACAACGCTCGTGCTAGTAAGGCCGAGGCGTGTGTATTGTATAATCATAACCGGTTATTTTTGGATAGTGCGTTTCATGGGTCTCGAGCTCCTCTGAAACATATGCACCATTACTTGGCAGGTTTGATTCCCGCGTTTAGTACGAATGGGACCTACGGGTAGAGACTTGTGATGGTTAACAGGCCATGAGAAGTGACAGTTCACGACTAACAGGCCGGTGTTCCCGAATCCATTTCGTATGTCAAGTAATTCGAGGATCCATGACTCGGATTGTCTTCTAGACGTAGAAGCGGACGGGAAAAGGGGATGCCTTGGTATGGTTATTGATTGTGAATCCTTAAGTTAACAGGCTCAAGAGGTACTTCGGTACATTGTGAATCCTTGAGTTAACAGGCTCAAGAGGTACTTCGGTACTAGTGTGAGTTTACAGGCTCACCGTGATGGTTACTTGTGTGTGTGCTCATGGTCTTTTCCCCTTTCCCTTTGACATGAGTTAGGACTATTAGAACCTTGTAAAGCCGAGAGGACTTTAAGATAGGAACTCACTGAGATTTGATGTATCTCACCCCACTATAGTTGCTATATTTCAGGTTCGGATTGCAGGTTGTTTTACAAGTGAAGCTATGATTGGATGTTTCAAGAGAAGCTTAGTTAAGCTTATTCCGCTGTGTATTTTTATTGTTCTTGTACAATGAGGAATATTGTATATTGATCTTAGTTTTATTTTATTTTGGCTAATTTCCATAGCTTGTGCCATAGTTGTACTATGTTTTAGAAATGGACAAGTATGTGAATTATGTCATTAGGCACTTTTGATGTGTCAGTACCAAATAAAAACACTTGTATGGTATTATTTTAGATGAATATTATACAGGGTGTTACAGTCTAGATGTATAGGACCTTGTCTCTCCCGTAAATAAATGTCCATTATCATTTTAGTGGTGTCTAGTATGTGTTTCTGATCTTGGTCTGGTGAAAATGCTCAGAAAATTGAATTTCCAAAAAAAATGCAGTTCATGCGCTGACCCTTCCAGTTCATGCGCTAACCTCAAAATTCATGCGCTGACCTAGCATATCCTGCGGGAAAGCGCACAATTTAATTAACACATAAACTTGCATCTATGCGTCGACGCATGAAGTCAGTAGGTCGACGCATGACTTCAAAATTCTGTGATTTTCACTTAATTTTTTTTGTTATTTCTGTTTTTTTTTTTTGTGTCATTTTTTTTTCCTATAAATAGTTTTGGTCATTCTTTTATTCTTTGAACAAGAAATGTGAAAGATATATGTCATTTCTCTCTTCATCTTCATCTTCTTCATTGAGTAAACAAACAATCACACATAATCATCTTTGTTTGTGTCGCCCATTGTTCGAAGTGATAACGTTCAAAATTTAGGAAGTGTGATCTTCATTTTCTGGATTGAAAGCTTGGCAGGTGTTTCTTGAATAAAACCAGTTGGTTTTGTCCTCCAAGAATCAGATTGATTTTGGGGGTTTTTGTACAAACCTATTCGTTCTACAGGGATTCGGCTGGGCGAAGGTAACCGGAAACTGGCGCAATTGTTTGATTTAGTAGCTGTAATCAGAGGATCGTAGAAGAAAGGTTTGGGTTCGAATTTTTGGTAGATCACAATTGATCGAGTGAAGGTAACCGAAGAACGGTGAATTCTTTCGGTTTAGTAGCGTGGGACGATAATTGGATCAGCCATATTCGAAGGACTTGATTCATCTTGAATCAAGGGAAGAGAAAATTCTGCATCAACGATCGAAGACACTCGAGGGTTTGGATGTTTATAGTTTTCCCTTGTAATAAATAATTTGCAACAACTATATATATACATATCTCAAATCCATTTGTGGAGTTGGGGGAATACGTACCCAAAGCTAGGACGATTGGGGAACTGCATAATCAAATCGTGTTTGTTCTCTCTTTCCTTAACTCTTTTACATTTCAGTTTGTTTGAATTTGTGAAGTTGCAAGTTATTGAAATTTCTGTCGTAGAGTAATTGTAAGCTGATAAACTGTTTTGTTAAATTGATACAATTCCTCGAATTGTATCTTGGAGCAGCTGTACATTACCCTCCATAGAAATTCTGCACTTGGTGTGTTTACGCACACTATGTGTTTGATAATTTGTTTCAGAGCGAATTTCGAACATGTTGCCTTAAAATTGCTTATTACTTTACCTCATTGGATTGGAACAAACGTCAAGCAAGTGAAATTATGTTGACTGCGTTCTTAAGTGCAGTAATCGAACTGAGTTTTTCTCTTCCATACTCATTCTCGATATATTCGCGCATATCCGATCCTTTTAGTAGAAGGTTTGTTGTAGACGATCTATCCAGTGGTTGCTTCCGTTAAACAATTTTTAAAAACAATTTTTTTTAATCCATTTGCGTGTAAAACTCAAGGGATCTATTCAACCCCCCCTTTTAGATCCATAGCCATCGTCTAACAAGTGGTATCACGAGCTCCGGTTAATTCTGGTGCTTCGGTAAAACTTCTTGGATCATGGCGAATAAACCTAAAGGGGCTTATAATAGAGCTCCAGTTTTTACAGACGAAAATTACAGCTACTGAAAGGATTGTATGCGCGTCCATATTAATTCCATAGATCGAAAGGTTTGGAACGTTATCTTAAACGGTCTCATGCAAATTACTATGACTAACGCGGAAGGCGTTGTCGTTCCTAAACCCAAAGACCAATGGACTGAGGAGGAAGAGAAAAAGTACAGCTATGATTGGAAGGCTCGTAATATGACCATCTCCTCCTTGGGAGTTAACGAGTATTATCGAGTCTCCCATTGTGAAACGGCCAAAGCCATGTGGGATGCTTTACAAGTAGCCCACGAAGGCACTAATGATGTTAAGATGGCTCGTATTAATACACTAACGCAAGAGTTTGATTTGTGTTTACATGAAGCAAGGGGAAGCCATTGCGGATATGCAAAAACGATTCACTCATATTATCAACAAATTGCATGTTCTTGGTAAACCAATTCCAAATGAGGTTTCTACTAACAAAATTCTGAGGTGTCTTAGCAGGGAATGGCAACCGAAGGTCACCGCTATCAAGGAGGCCAACGATCTTGCTACATTAGACCTCACAACACTTTTTGGTAAACTCGATGAGCATGAGCAAGTGCTCATTGGCTTGGAAAAGCATGAAAAGAGCATAAAGAAGGAGAAGACAAAAGATACGGAAAAGAAGTCGATTGCTCTTAAGGCTTCTTGTTCTAAGTCCACACACCAAGAGCTTAGTGATAGTGAAACCAACAACGACGAAGATGATGAATCCGGTGAAGACATGGGTTTATTTGTGAAGAGATACAATAGGTATGTACGGAAAAACGAGATCCAACACTCGGATAAGAATCTAGTCAAGTTTAGGAAGCAATCTAGAAACGAAGGAACAAGAGTAGCAAAGCCAAAGGATCTTGCTTCAATTGTGGGAAATCCGGACACTACAAGTCGGACTGTCCATTGCTTAAGAAGGACAAAGACAAAGACAAGGGTCGTCAAAATAAGACGTGAAATAAGTCAAGACGAGCTTACATCGCTTGGGAAAGCGATAGTGAGTCCGAAAAAGGGGACATCTCAAGTGACGAAAAAGAATCCGTAAACCTATGTCTTATGGCTCAACGAAGCAAGAAAAAGCAGGTAAAGCACTCTAAATATGAAAATTTTCATAATATGTCTCATGCTGAATTAGTAAGAGTTTTTGATACATTGCACCATGAGGCTAAGGAAGCTTTTCAATGCTTAGCCTCAAACAAAAAGATTTTTAGATACTTGGAGAAAAAGGTTGCCGATTCCGAAAGAAAATTGGAGGATCTTAAAAACTCCATGGTGGATGTATCAAAAACTAAGACTGATGAGAATAAGTCTCCATGGTTCAAGTTTTGGGGCTGTGAGACTTGTCGTATTTGGCAAGAAGAGGTGAGAACCCTCAAAGCCAAGTTAGACAAGGCTCTTAAGCCTAAAATTACGTTTGCTATTGATCGATCATATTATCGAGAAAGTATGAATAACCCGTATCAAAAGTATACGTATGTGATTCGAGATAGTGATAGCAAAGGTAAGTTCCAAATGAACCGTGATTGCTTATATTGTTGCAAGCCTGGTCATACTATTGCTAAATGTCATTTTAGAAGATTTCTTGTTCCAAAAGGCATGTATCAATGGTTACCCAAGGGCTATCTTGGTTTCACTCACCTTGAAGGACCCAATGAGAATTGGGTACCTACTCTCCCTTGATTGTTTTTGTAAGAACAAAGTCTTGAGAGCACCGAAAGAAGATGGGTTCTGGATAGTGGCTGCTCGAGACATATGACCGGCGACATATCTCTTTTCATCGACTTTGTGGCGAAGAAAAAGGGGTTTGTCACCTACGGAGACAACAATAAGGGACAGATTCTCGGCAAAGGTAGTGTAGGTAACCCCTCATCTACTACTATCTCTGATGTGCTGCTTGTGGAAGGCCTTAGACACAACCTTTTAAGCATTAGTCAACTATGTGACAAGAATTATAAAGTATCCTTTTCAAAGGATTGTTGCATAGTTGAAGATAGCGCCAAAAAGAATGTATTTAAGGGCTTGAGGGTGAACAATGTCTATATGCTTGACTTAAATGAGGTATCGTTGAATGGAGACAAGTGTCTAGTCGCTATGAATGAAGATTCATGGTTATGGCATAGACGGTTGGCTCACATCAACTTTGATTTGCTTAACAAAATTGTCTCTAAAGACCTAGTCATCGGCTTGCCCCAAATTAAATTCACAAGGGATCACCTTTGTGATGCGTGTCAAATGGGGAAGCAAACAAGGATCTCATTCAAATCTAAAAGGGTTAAATATACAATACCCCCCTGCAATGTTAGCGATTTTTCATTTTAGTCCCTGGTAAAGTTTTTTTTTTAAAAACCCCCTCGTAATATCCAGATTCCCTCACTTAGGCCCCTGGCTGCCACATGACAGCAAAGATTCCTTTCTCTTTGCTTGCGTGGCAGCCACGTGGCATTTTTAATATTATTTTATTATTTTATTATTTTTTTTTTTTATTTTTTTATTTTTTTTAATTTTTTTTAATTTTTTTTAATTTTTTTTAATTTTTTTTTTATTTTTTTTAATTTTTTTTAATTTTTTTTAATTTTTTATTTATTTATTTTTTACTTTTTTGTTTTATTTTGTTTTATTTGTTTTATTTGTTTTTATTATAATTTTTATATTTTTTTTTATTTCTTTTTCGTTTTTATTTATATATATATATATATTTTTTTTTATTTTTCGTTTTTGGACCTAATTTTTATTTTTAATTCTATTTTAAACAAATTTTTATTTTAAAAATTACACTAGTGCAGAAAAGACTTTTTACATCGGGCGAAAAACACATTTACGTCGGTTCTAGGTCCGATGTAAAGTCAAGCGATGTAGTAAATCAAAGACATTTTACATCGGGCCATAGTCCGATGTGAAAAATACATCTACTACATCGGTTGACTATTAAGTCTGATGTGAAATACATCTACTACATCGGTTGACTATTAAGTCCGATGTAAAATGTATGTTTTTACATCGGTTGCCTTTCTGACCCGATGTAAAATGTATGTTTTTACATCGGTTGCCTTTCTGACCCGATGTAAAATGTTTTTTTTTACATCGGTTTCCTTTCTGGCCCGATGTAAAATGTATGTTTTTACATCGGTTGCAAGGCGAAAAAGAAATAAAAAAAAAAAGAAAAAAAATTATAAAAAAAACAAATAAAACAAAATAAAAAAAAAATTAAAAAAAATTAAAAATAAAAAAAATAAAAAATAAATAAAAAAATAAAAATAAAAAAAACAAAAACAAAAAAATAAAAATAAAATTAAAAAAAATAGAAAAAAAAAAAAAAATAATAAATAAATAATATTAAAAATGCCACCTGGCTGCCACGCAAGCAAAGAGAAATGAATCTTTGCTGCCATGTGGCAGCCAGGGGGCTAAGTGAGGGAATCTGGATATTACGAGGGGGTGTTTAAAAAAAAATTTACAGGGCCTAAAATGAGAATTCGCTAACATTGCAGGGGGGTTTTGTATATTTAACCCAATCTAAAAATATTGTTTCAACTATGAGACCCCTTGAGCTCCTCCATATGGACCTCTTTGGACCATCTAGGGTTAAAAGTCTAGGTGGTAACTGTTATGGGTTTGTTATAGTCGATGATTTTTTTAGGTTTTGCTGGACAATTTTCTTAGCAAATAAGAGTGATACATTTTCGGCCTTTGAACGATTTGCTAAGTTATCTCAGAACAAGTTAAACAAAAACATTGGGTTAATTAGAAGTGACCATGGGGGTGAGTTTGAAAATCATTTGTTTGAAGCATTTTGTGATTCCAACGGGATTGATCATAATTTTTCCGCACCACGCACCCCTCAACAAAATGGGGGTAGTGGAACGTAAAAATAGAGTTTTGGAAGAACTCGGAAACACTATGATCAATGATAGTGGATTACCAAAATACTTTTGGGCCGACGCCATAAGTACGGCTTGTTATGTTTTGAATAGGGTGTTCATCCGACCTATTCTAAAAAAGACACCGTATGAGCTCTTAAAAGGGCGTAAGCCAAATATCTCTCACCTTCATGTATTTGGCTGCAAATGTTTTGTGTTAAACAATGGGAAAGAGATTCTTGGTAAGTTTGATGCCAAGGCCGACGAGGGTATTTTTCAAGGATACTCTCAGTCAAGTAAAACGTATAGAATTTATAATAAAAGGTTACGTGTAGTTGAAGAGTCGGTCCATGTTACCTTTGACGAGTCTTATCCGAGAAATGTCGGAAAAGGTAGTTCTTTACATGGTGCAGGTGTACCTACTGAAGACATACTCAAAGACACTGATAAGGGAACTGATCAGCCTGAAGCAGTGCGTATTGAGGAGGAAAAGGATCACCAACCAGTGAAAAGTGAGGATGATCATCATGCTGATAAAGATGAACTTTCTCCAACTTGGAAGTCTTCAAAAGACCATCCAATTGACAACATTCTTGGTGATATCTCTAAGGGAGTAACCACTCGCTCTAAACTTAATAATTTTTTCTATTACTCTGCTTTTGTCTCCCAAGTTGAACCTAAAAACGCTAAGGAGGCGTTACTCGATGAGCATTGGTTATTGTCAATGCAAGATGAACTAAACCAATTCAGGAGAAATGAGGTTTGGGACCTTGTCCCTCCTCCGCGAGATCATTGAGTAATCGGCACCCGATGGGTGTTTAGGAATAAACTTGATGAAAATGGAGTAATAACACGTAACAAAGCGCGACTTGTAGCGCAAGGCTATAACCAAGAGGAAGGAATCGGCTATGAGGAAACTTATGTGTCGGTTGCCCGACTCGAGGCTATACGCCTTTTACTTGCTTATGCTTGCACTAAAAACTTCAATTTATTCTAAATGGATGTTAAAAGTGCATTCCTTAATGGATATATAAATGAAGAGGTTTATGTTGCCCAACCTCCGGGTTTTGAATCTCATGAATATCTTGATCATGTCTACAAACTTAAACGTGCTTTGTACGGACTTAAACAAGCCCCTAGGGCTTGGTATAAACGTCTAAGCAAATTTCTACTTGATCAAGGGTATTCAATAGGAAAGGTTGACACAACCCTCTTTATTAAACGTCAAAGAAAACACTTAATTTTGGTACAAATTTATGTTGACAATATTATATTTGGGTCTACTAACATAACCTTGGTCAAGGAGTTTTCTAGTTTGATGCAGGGGGAGTTTGAAATGAGCATGATGGGGGAGTTCAACTATTTCCTCGGATTGCAAATCAAACAACTTGAAGAGGGCACATTCGTGAGTCAAACGAAATATTGTCTTGAGTTACTAAAACATTTTGATATGCTAAATTGCAAAGCAATAGACACTCATATGCCTACAAGTACTAATCTTGATCGTGACGAAAAGGGTAAGGATGTTGAGGTAAAGAAGTATCGAGGTATGATAAGATCTTTTCTTTATCTTACCGCATCACATCCCGATATAATGTTTAGTGTATGCATGTGTGCGAGGTATCAGGCACATCCCAAGGAATCCCACTTAAAGGCTGTT
The DNA here is from genome assembly GCA_022829125.1 of Lathyrus tuberosus. Taxonomy (NCBI): domain Eukaryota; kingdom Viridiplantae; phylum Streptophyta; class Magnoliopsida; order Fabales; family Fabaceae; genus Lathyrus; species Lathyrus tuberosus. The sequence continues at coordinate 2,634,476 of JALAZF010000137.1, forward strand.
TAGCGCATACTTCGATACCTGTCTGGTACTCCAAAGTATGGGTTGTGGTATTCCAAAGGTAGTGCTTGTTCCTTAGTTGGCTACTCCGATTCCGACTTTGCCGGGTGCAAGGTGGATAGGAAAAGTACTAGTGGTACGTGTCACCTTTTCGCAAATTCCTTGGTAAGTTGGCATAGCAAGAAACAGGTTTCCGTTGCTTTATCAACAGCCGAGGCGGAATCCGTTGCCGCCGGTAGTTGTTGTGCTCAAGTCTTATGGCTTAAACAACAATTGCTTGATTTCAATTTAAAACTTGAGCGTATTCCAATTTTGTGCGATAAGACTAGTGCGATTAACCTAACTAAGAACCACGTATTGCATTCACGCACCAAGCATATCGAAATACGCCATCATTTTCTTAGGGATCATGTAGAGAAAGGTGATGTGATTTTTGAGCACGTTGACACTAAAAATCAACTTGCTGATATTTTTACGGAACCATTAGCTACAAAGCCTTTCTTTCACATTTGTAGGGAACTTGGCATTCTCGATATCTCGGATCGTGATTAATAACCTCTTAATGTAGTGATCTTCACATATATACATGCTTGTTTATTCTTTTAACTAACAATGCAAAGAGATATTTAGCTATATGTGAGGGCTCTTATCGTCATGATGATCAAGGTAATATCGTTCCGATTTATAGATGTTTATCATGTTTGTGCCATATTAATTACTCTAATCTTGTTGTTTATTGCATTTTGAGCACTTATCGTTCATGTGGATGTTTTGGTCAATATATGTGCTTGTTTATTTATCTTTTGGAACTTAAATTGCAAAAATTTCATTTTTGGCTCATGTTTGTATGTGCATGCGTCGACACATGACTTATGCGCTGACCTAGGATAAACTTTCGGGAAAGCGCATAACCAAATGTTCAATTTTTTAGGAAAATTTATGAATCATGCGCCGACGCATAGATCCATAGGTCAACGCATAAACCAAACGTTCAGACTTCCCTATTTACTGGGATGCGTGCACCGACCTAGTGTTGCCTATTTTCACTACATATTTTCATTGCACATTGATGTATGTTTATTGCATGTCATCTCATTAGATTTTGTGGGCAATCTCTCCTTATCTTCCTCCATTAAACCTCATCAATAACCATTATTCTCCACTAAATCATCATCAAAAACCCTAAAAATCAAAAACCCATCAAGAGAAAATTCTCTATATTTCTACTACAAGGGTTTCTAAGGGGTGCACATATCTCCTCTTCACTTTGTGCGAAAATCAAGTGGCATCATCTCCTTTCAACTCTTCTTCAACCATTCAAGAAGAAATCCAAGTAGAAGGGGAACAAGAGGTTCATCTTCACAACCAGCACCAACCAGAACATCATCGTCACAACGAGTAACCTTTAAGTCTTTAATTTCCGAAAGACTAGCTATTCTTTTTGAGCAACCATTCTGTAATCGTACTGTTATAAGACAACATGGCTTTTATCCTCTGATGAGTCCAGATTTTCACATTCCTGAGATTTCTGAACTTGTGAATTTTCAAAATCTTGGTGAATTTCTAGAATGTGATTATAAGTATAGTGAAGATTTGACTCGATTGTTCTACTGTGGTATCAAGGGTAAATTTCATGGGGCTGAATTTAAATTTTCTATGAATAATGCACAATTTGAAGTGACCAATGATGTATGGTCTACACTGTTTATCTTGGACACTGATGACACTCTCCCAAAGGTCACAGATAAAGTTTTTGTTGCGAACTATGAGTTCAAAACTGCTCTAAATTCGATGTTACGGGAACCATATCTAGATGACATTGTAGCAAGTGGAGTATTTTCGAAAAATGTCACTACCGACCACTTGAAATTTAAAGACCGGATTCTTCAATGGATTGTTGCTCGCATCTTGAGGCCTAAGAAAGGAGGGTACTCAAGAGTTGAGCAAGCAGAGGTTCATCTCATCTATATTCTAAAGAATCGGATCAAGATTAACTGGCCTTATTATTTTGCTTATAGGATGTTCGTTACTCGCAGCTCCAGCAAATTTCCGACACTTGGTTATGCATCTGTTGTTGCAAACATTTTGAATCACTTTGACATTCCTGTTCCAAACATTTGTCATATTCATATTACAGCTGAACAACAATTTCTTGCCAAAACCTTACCATTATGGGTTACTTTTGGGATTCACGAGAGAACAAGTTCACTTATAGACCTCGTTCCACCCATCCTGAACCTGATGCACCTGTTCACCTTGAAGAAGATGATGATGAGGATGCTCCAGAAAATGCTAATCAAGATGTTGATGATGAAGATATGATTATGCAGGAAGAGAACAATGAGGCTTGGATGGGCAATCAACCTGAAGAACCTTCTGAAAATCAGGGTCGGGGCAGTGGCAACAAAATTGCTGGACTGTTTGTGGAAACGCCTATGTTCCTCCAACCTATGGTGAGGACTCTGAATGGCAGCAACCTGACAATTCTGCTCCTCAAACTCCACCGTCTCAGCATAATCCGCAGGCTTCTGAAGAAATTCTTGCTAGGTTGAACGAATTGACTCTTCAATATCAAGAATTTCAAGCCTTGCAAGATACGCGCTACACTGCTCAGGAAGAACGGTTCACCAATCTGTCTAATTAAATCTCCTCTCACATTACCAACTTCAATAATTTTGCCACCGCCGCTATGAATCGTTTCAATCAGATGGACGCCAACTTGACTCAATAAAACCTAAACCTGGAAAATAGTCTTGGCAACCTGAACATCACGTTGATTGATCTCAACCTACAACTAGAGGATCTCCCACCACCAAGCAAACACTATAGGGGAAGAGCTCATCCGTTTAGGGGGAGAAGGCCATAGAGTTTAGGGCATCATATTTCATTTGTGCTTGCATTTATGTTTTGTGGTTTGTTTTTTTTTACTGTTGCTTAACTTTGAACTCTTCCGGATTAAATGTATTGCTTTTAAGTTTTTGATTCCTTATTTATCCATCCATAATTTTTTACATTAGCTGTATCATATATGGATGTGTGTTAATGTTTGTATGTTGCAAATCTGTGACGATCCCTTACGATTTATAGTGTTTTATTTTGACCACCTTCTTTTCTTCTTTTTGATGTTGTCAAAGGGGGAGAAGAATAACAACAAGCAGAATTTTATTTACCAAGTGTCAAAGGCAGGGGGAGCTTTGCTCACGTCGTTCACTCTCAAATTACAAATCTCATGACAGCTAAGAAAGTGTAGCCATCATAAAAAAGGGGGAGTATGTGAGGGATATTCTTCTATCTACCTTGTTTTAATGATGTCAATAAACATGTAAGAAATTAGATTGTAATTTGAGCGGTATCACTTCATGTGTCGGGCATATTACGTCTAACCATTATCATTCATGTGTCTAGATGTATAGGACCTTGTCTCTCCCATAAATAAATGTCCATTATCATTTTAGTGGTGTCTAGTATGTGTTTCTGATCTTGGTCTGGTGAAAATGCTCAGAAAATTGAATTTCCAAAAAAAATGCAGTTCATGCGCTGACCCTTCCAGTTCATACGCTAACCTCAAAATTCATGCGCTGACCTAGCATATCCTGCGTGAAAGCGCACAATTTAATTAGAACATAAACTTGCTTCTATGCGTCGACGCATGAAGTCAGTAGGTCGACGCATGACTTCAAAATTCTGTGTATTTCACTTAATTTTTTTTGTTATTTTTGTTTTTTTTGGGTCATTTTATTTTCCTATAAATAGTTTTGGTCATTCTTTTATTCTTTGAACAAGAAACGTGAAAGATATATGTCATTTCTCTCTTCATCTTCATCTTCTTCATTGAGTAAACAAACAATCACACATAATCATCTTTGTTTGTGTCGCCCATTGTTCGAAGTGATAACGTTCAGAATTTAGGAAGTGTGATCTTCATTTTCTGGGTTGAGAGCTTGGCAGGTGTTTCTTGATAAAACCAGTTGGTTTTGTCCTCCAAGAATCAGATTGATTTTAGGGGTTTTTGTACAAACCTATTCGTTCTACAGGGATTCGGCTGGGCGAAGGTAATCGGAAACTGGCGCAATTGTTTGGTTTAGTAGCTGTAATCAGAGGATCATAGAAGAAAGGTTTGGGTTTGAATTTTTGGTAGATCGCAATTGATCGAGTGATGGTAACCGAAGAACAGTGAATTCTTTTGGTTTAGTAGCGTGGGACAATAATTGGATAAACCATATTCGAAGGACTTGATTCATCTTGAATCAAGGGAAGAGAAAATTCTGCATCAACAATCGAAGACGTTCGAGGGTTTGGATGTTCATTGTTTTCTCTTGTAATAAACAATTTGCAACAACTATATATATATATATATCTCAATTCCATTTGTGGAGTTGGGGGCAGACGTACCCAAAGTGAGGACGATTGGGGAACTGCCTAATCAAATCGTGTTTGTTCTCTCTCTCCTTAACTCTTTTACATTTCAGTTTGTTCGAATTTGTGAAGTTGCAAGTTATTGAAATTTCTGTCGTAGAGTAATTGTAAGCTGATAAACTATTTTGTTAAATTGATACAATTCCTCAAATTGTATCTTGGAGCAGTTGTACATTACCCTCCATAGAAATTCTGCACTTTGTGTGTTTACGCACACTAGGTGTATGATAATTTGATTTAGAGCGAATTTCGAACACGTTGCCTTAAAATTGCTTATTACTTTGCCTCATTGGATTGGAACAAACGTCAAGCAAGTGAAATTCGGTTGACTGCATTCTGAAGTGTAGTAATCGAACTGATTTTTTCTCTTCCATACTCATTCCCGATATATTCGTGCATATCCGATCCTTTTAGTAGAAGGTTTGTTGTAGACGATCTATCCAGTGGTTGCTTCCGTTAAACAATTTTAAAAAAAAAAATTTTGTAATCCATTTGCGTGTAAAACTCAAGGGATATATTCAACCCCCCATTTTAGATCCATAGCCATCGTCTAACAAGTGGTATCACGAGCTCCGGTTAATTCTGGTGCTTCGGTAAAACTTCTTGGATCATGGCGAACGAACCTAAAGGGGCTTATAATAGAGCTCCAGTTTTTACAGGCGAAAATTACAGCTACTGGAAGGATTTTATGCACGTCCATATTAATTCTATAGATTGGAAGGTTTGGAAAGTTATCTTAAACGGTCCCATGCAAATTACTATGACTAACGCGAAAGGCGTTGTCGTTCCTAAACCCGAAGACCAATAGACTGAGGAGGACGAGAAAAAGTACAACTATGATTGGAAGGCTCGTAATATGATCATCTCCTCCTTGGGAGTTGACGAGTATTATCGAGTCTCCCATTGTGAAATGGCCAAAGCCATGTGTGATGCTTTACAAGTAGCCCACGAAGGCACTAATGATGTTAAGATGACTCGTATTAATACACTAACGCAAGAGTTTGATACAACTGACCGTGGCATAGTGCCGTTATTCTCTTTTCTTCGATCAGATTTAGTTTATCGTGTCGACTTTGACACCATTCAGCCTCTGTTAGCTTAACTTCCATCAATACCCAAATTGATGGGATCTCTACTTCTATGGGGAGCACTGCCTCCATGCCATATACTGTAGAGAAAGGGGTTGCCCCTGTTAAAGTGCGGACAGATGTGCGATAACCGTGAAGAGCAAAGGGTAGCATCTCGTGCCAGTATTTGTAGGTTACAACCATCTTTTGAACAATCTTCTTAATGTTCTTGTTAGCCACTTCTACTTCCCCGTTCATCTTGGGTCGGTAGGGAGAAGAGTTATGATGTTCGATCTTGAACTCAACACACAACTCTTTCATCATCTTACTATTCAAGTTAGAGCCATTATTAATAATGATCTGGCTAGGAACACCATAACGACAGATGATATTGTTTTTGATAAATCGGACTACCACTTGTCGGGTTACATTAGCATACGACACTGCTTCGACCCACTTGGTGAAGTAATCAATGGCTACCAGGATGAACCGATGTCCGTTTGAAGCTTTGGGTTCGATCATGCCAATCATGTCGATTCCCTATATAGAAAAAGGCCATGAGGAAGAAAGAACTTTGAGATGTGTCGGTGGTACATGGATTTTGTCTGAGTATATCTAACACTTGTGACACCTCCTCATGTACTTGTAGCAGTCGGATTCCATGGTCAGCCAATAGTACCCTGCTCTCAGAATTTTTCTTGCCATCGTGAATTCCTTTTATCAGTATGTTTGCCTCTGGCCTGTCTACGCATCGGAGCAAGACCATGTTAAAGTTTCACTTATAGAGAGTATCACTGCTCAGGAAGAAGTTTCCAGCCAACCTTCTGAGGATCTTTCTGTCTTTCCTTAGTGCCCCAGGTGGGTACTCTTGTTTCTGAAGGAAGCATTTGATATCATGATACCAAGGTTTGTCGTCTATGACTGCTTCAATCGCGAAGATATAAACGGGCCTCTCAAGGCGCATTATGTCAATCTTAGGTACATCATTCTATTGACCTACACTAATCATGGAAGAGAGAATGGTCAATGCATCGGCCATGTGATTCCCTTCGCGAGGTATATGATGAAACTCGATTCTGTTGAAGAAGGGTAACAACCTTCTCGCGTAATCTTTGTAAGGGATCAGTCCTGATTGGTATGTGTTCCAATCTCCTTTAATCTGATTGATAACCAGGATTGAGTCGCCATATATATCCAAGTTATTTATCCTTAAGTCAATCGCTTCTTCGATACCCATGATACAAGCTTCGTATTCGGCCTCTTTGTTTGTACACTTGAATGTCAGTTGGGCGGTGAAAAGAATGTGGGTACCCTGAGGTGTTATGACGATTGCCCCAATTCCATTTCCATAATGATTTACAGCTCCGTCAAAGATTAATCCCCATTGGAAACCTGGTTCTGGCCCTTCACTGGGTAGTGGTTCATCGCAATCTTTCATTTTCAAGTACATGACATCTTCGTCTGGGATGTCAAACCCGATTGATTCCTGATCGTCAATCGGTTGATGAGCCAAATGATCGGCTAAAATACTTCCTTTAACGGCTTTTTGAGCATGGTATTCTATGTCATATTCTGATAACAACATTTGCCAACGGGCAATCCTTCCTGTGAGAGCAGGCTTTTCAAAGACATACTTGATTGGATCCATTTCTGAGATTAACCAAGTAGTGTGATAAATCATATACTGGTGAAGATGTTTGGCTGCCCAAGCCAGAGCACAACAAGTTTTCTCAAGCATAGTGTACCGAGTCTTGCAGTCGGTGAATTTCTTGCTCAAATAGTAGATGGCAAACTCTTTCCTTTTTGTTTCATCTTGTTGGCCAAGTACACAACCCATAGAGTCTTTCAAGACTGTTAAATAGATGATTAGTGGCCTTCCTTCCACTGGAGGTGACAGAATCGGTGGATTCAACAGATATTCCTTAATACTGTCGAAGGCGGTTTGGCAGTCTTCTGTCTAAACACAACGTTGATTCTTTCTGAGTAATTTGAAAATTGGCGCACATGTCGCGGTCATGAGGAATATAAATATGGAAATGTAGTTCAAACGCCCCAGGAATCCCCTAACTTGTTTCTCAGTTTTTGAAGAAGGCATTTCTTGAATGGCCTTGACCTTGTCAGGATCAACCTCAATTCCCTTCTAGCTGACGATAAACCCTAAAAGTTTCCCTGACCGGACACCGAATATGCACTTATTGGGATTCAAGCGGAGTTTGTACTTTCTCAACCGCTCGAATAGTTTTGGCAGGTGGGTCACATGCTACTCTTCTGTCTTAGATTTGGCAATCATATCATCGACATATACCTCGATTTCTTTGTGTATCATGTCATGAAACAGAGTAGTCATGGCCCTTTGATAGGTTGCCCCGGTGTTCTTCAAATCGAATGACATTACCTTGTAAAAAAAAGTACCCCATGGGGTGATGAATGAAGTTTTCTCCATATCTTTCAGCGCCATTTTTATCTGATTATAGCTCGAGAATCCATCCATGAAGGAGAATACCTTGAACTTTGTTGTACTGTCAACCAACATATCAATGTGTGGTAAGGGAAAGTCATCATTTGGACTGGCCTTGTTTAGATCTCTGTAATCTAGACACATTCTGACCTTTCCGTCCGTTTTTGGAACTGGTACGATGTTGGCTAACCATTGAGGATACTCTGATGTGGCGAGGAAACCCGCGTCAATCTGTTTCTGTACTTTCTCTTTGATTTTGATGGCCATGTCTGGGTGAGTTCGTCTCAACCTCTGTTTTACTGGTGGACATTCTGATCTCAACGGTAGATGATGTTCCACCATGCTGGTATCCAGCCCTGGCATGTCCTGATAGGACCAAACAAATACATCGGGGAGTTCTTTGAGAAGCTTTATCAAACTTTCTTTGACAGTTGAACTGAGTAGTGCCCCAATCTTGATTTCTTTTCTCTCTTCCTCCAAACCTAGGTTGACCGTTTCCAACGACTCTTTGTGAGGTTCAATAGACCTTTCCTCTTGTCTGAGTAATCGGGAGATCTCCTCTGGAATTTCGTCGTCAACTTTTTCTTCAAACTCAAATACCGGGAATTCAAAGTTGGGAGAAGGCATTGGATTGTATGTTTCAACGGGGTTTAAAACAAGCAATCTGCATGACGTGATGATTGTTTTTTAGAAGAGATAGAGAGAAATGCAAGAGTGTGTGCAGTGTATTTTCTTTGGAAAACTGCTTGTTTTTATTATTGAGTTGTTTCTTAGGATTACCATTTTCTGAAAAAGGGAAAAGAGAAAACAACAATAAATGTGAAAATTATAGAACGACGTTATTTTATTTATGATCTTGTCGATTCTTGAAACTACAGCCCCATAAAACAAAACTCTGTCGCTTTGGGCAAGGCGAAGAGAGAGATTTACAGAAAGTGAGCCCTATCAAAACATCTGTTTCACCTGGGCAGGGTGAAAGGCTAAGATAAATATGGAAATTACTTAGACTTATGAACGACTTTCAGAACATCGACAGCAACCCATTGGCAGCGAACTCCTCGGTGAATCACAAAGTCTGGTACCTTCTTTCTTGACTTGTCTTCAGAAATGACGCTGATTTCTGGCGAAGCAGGATCGTTGGAATTTGTTTCCTAAGCAGAGTTGTCGTAGACGAACTCTTCTGTTGTATCTTGCATAATACTTGTACTCTCAGGTAAATCTCCCCATCCAGTTGGTTGGATGTCTTCGAGCCTGATACGAGAGCTTTCAGGAGCGGTGTACTTGAACAAGTAGTCAAACTTACCGCTTGGTTATCCTAAGGTGTCCCACACTTCTCTGGAACTGGAGGAGTCATCCCTTTCGATGACGTTGACCCCGGGAAAAGCATAATTGATGAATTCTAGCCCTGCAAGCTTTGCAAACTCATCGTCGTGATGGATATTTTCTGAATGCCCTGAATAATGATCCCATGACATGGTGGGGACGTAGGTATTCTTTTCTATGATGCTTAGTTAATAAGCATCGTTGGGCTGACTTTCTTGCCCCAAGTCTCCTGGGTACGGCTGCCAGATAGGTAGGCCATCTATTGGGCCGTAATAGTCGTGGTCAAAGTTGTCTTTCATCAGAGTGTCCTCCTCTAATAAGTTTGGTGGAGCACGACATCCTTCTAGATCACAATCTCCATATATCATTTTGACATCTGACCTTGGTATAAATTTCGGACTCTGTGCGGGATAGCAAAATGGCGTAGGCACCTCTTCCTGAGACATATAACCGTCCTCGTTAAGATAGAATTTCCACTCTTCATCTGTATCGGAGGAATCACCCTCGTTGATGGTATGTACTTCTTGAGACACTGGGTGAAGGAAGCCTCCACTGTCGAAGAAATCCTGAATGGGATGAAAACTCTCATCGTTAGTAGCATTCTGGGTACAGGTTGAAGAAAAACCAAGACCCTTCTTTGTTTTGTTATCAGTAGGAATAACAAGTTGTCCCCATCCCTTGGCATTGTTACCTTTGATCACTTTGAGAGTATCTTTATACGAGGAAATCAATGTTCCTTTTTTTGATTGATTCTCATTGCTCACCGACAGTGCTTGGAACTGAGTTCCAACAACCTCCTCTAGTTCTACACAAGTAGACAACGATAAGTTACTCACGATCAAGGGTTGCTCTCCGCAGACTGTGACTAGTTGATCGTTCTTGACGAACTTTAGTTTCTGGTGCAATGTTGAAGTGACTGCCCCAGCCTGGTGTATCCAAGGTCTTCCTAACAAACAACTATATGCTGCCCGGACGTCTATGACCTGGAAAGTGACCAGGAAAGTGTGAGGACCGATAGTTATGGGAAGATCGACTTCGCCGATAACTGCTTTCTGAGATCCGTCAAATGCTTTGACGATAACCTCACTGCCCCTCATCGGGGATCCTTTAAATGATAGTCGCATTAAGGTGGACTTCAGCATAACATTCAGAGCCGATCCTGTGTCTACCAGTACGCTGGCTAAAGCATCGCCTGGTAGTTGACTATAATATTGAATGCCATGTTGTGACCTTTTCCTTCTTCTGGAAGTTCCTCGTCACTAAACCCCAAATTATTGCAGGAAGTGATGTTGAAAATGATGTTATCGAATTGTCTTACTGTCACATCCTGTTCCATAAAGGCTTGCTCTAAGACTTTCTGTAGAGCCTCTCTGTGAGCTTCGAAACTGAGTAAAAGAGATAACACGGAGATTTTTGAAGGAGTTTGCAACAGTTGATCAACAATGTTGTACTCACTCTTTTGGATGAGCTTCAGCATCTCATCGTTGTTTGTTGAAAGGTCGGGACCACTGGATTGACCGACTGGTTGATTAGGAACTTCTGTTTGAGGTTCCTTTTCTTTGGTAGGTTCTCTAACTCCTCGGTTGAAGATTCGACCGCTCCGTGTTACTCAACTAATGTCTGCAATATTCACGGCGGAGGGTAATATAACTTCTTTTCCATTCTCAACTGTTGTTGCACCTTACTTGTAAGGGATAGCCTCGTCGGACTTGTACGATACTGGTCCCGACAGATAGATAACTACAGGAGCCTTGAGATTTCTCTGACCATCATAATCAGCCTTAATCGGTTGGAGATTGAGAACCTTTCCACCATCAAGAGGGACTCTTGATTCACGGAGTAAAGGGATTATGGCGCACACGTCATTGGCCATTTCTCGCTTAGGGATTAAGACAACATCCCTGCTTTGATCAGGATGATAGTTTGACATTGAATCAGAGCATGACCATAGTTGTTGAATTTCCTTATGGTTCATCTGACTTTGAAGGGCTGTTCGCACGAGGTAGCACCCTTGATTATTCTCCGAGCAGACTCTACAGCATTCGTAGTTGTGTGGTGGCACCCGGCCACGTCCGCTTTAAATGTAGTGTAACTTCACTAGATCTATTTCCATTGATCGAACATCATGACTTTGATGCCTAGTAGGGTTCTCGTTAATCATACTGACTTGCTGTGTGTCTTCATCTAGATAGATCGGAAGCCACCAGTGGTTTAACAACTGTTGAAGCGTCATTTGAACGAGTGCACAACCTTGGTTACTCTCACGACACACTTTACATTTCTGATACTCATGCGAAGTCAGAAAACCAAGCTGGACTTACTTAGCGTGTAACTCCACCAAGATGGTATTTATCAAATGAATATCAAAGATTTGAATCATGTTGATCTGATAGGGATTTCTATCACGGTAGTCCTGGATCCATCCAAGATCCATCTGACCCTAGAGGACCTCTTGTACAAAAGAGCATCCCTGATTATTTACCGAGCAAATCAGACAAGAATCATAATCGTGTTGTGCCAGATCATGATGTTGGCTTTGCCTTAAGTGCATTGTCGCCAAGTTGACATTCATCACACGAATGTCGTGGTTTTGAATGATGTTGGAATTCGTACAAATCATGTTGACCCCACGAATTCTGTGATCCTGGATCCAACCGAGATCCAACTGTTCTTTTAGAGCTGATTGCACCACAGAACATCCTTGATTGTTTTTCGAGCAGATATCACACTGGTGATAGTTATGAGGTGGTACATGCCCATATCCGCTCTGTCTGCGATGCATCTTGAGCAGATTAGCCCTTAATAAGAGTACATCATGAACTTGATAGCCATGGTTAGACTCTCCCTCTATCAAATTGACTGCAGCTTTCTCGTGTTGAGACAACGGGTTCGTCTGAACATTTGGATTCGTATCCTTGAAGGATAAGACCCCGCTCCTGATGACCTTTTGCACATCGGATTTGAAACTGAGATAGTTTTCTATGTTATGCCCTGGCCCTCCTTGATGGTAAGGACAAGTCTGGTCCGCTTTGAACCAAAAAGGTGGATTCTCCGGTACTGTAAGAGGAGACCTGGTTTGGACGTGCCCCTTGACCAGTAGTAACGGAAACAATTCTGCGTACAACATTGGTATAGTGTCGAACCCTGGTGGTCATGTCGTACTGTTGTTGTTGTATGGAGGATGAGCCTGCTGAAGAGGTTGTTGTGTCCTTTGCTAATATTATTGTTGATTCACTTGGCTCTGAGCAACCTGAGGTTGATACGTTGGAACGGGCGCAGGGTTAAAAGCAGGAGTTACAGCTGCTACTGGTTGGTAACGTCGCCTTTGCTTTCCGAGAGAGATATTTCCAATATCTTGCTCTTTTTTATTAAGGAAAGCACTACCGTATCTTTTGGTATTGCTTGATGGTCCAGCATGTTTAATTAAATGTCCTTCTCGGACAGCTTCCTCAAGACGAACTCCCATTCCCACCATCTCGATGAAGTCACTGGGCGCACTAGTGACCATTCTGTCGTAGTAAAACGAGCTCAAGGTTTTCAAGAAGATTTTTGTCATCTCTTTTTCCTCAAGAGGTGGACAAATATGGGCGGCAATTTCACGCCATCTCTGAGCATACTCCTTAAAGGTTTCCTTATCCTTCTGTGACATGGCTCTGAGTTGATCTCTATCTGGTGCCTTGTCCAAATTATACTTATACTGCTGAACAAAGGCAACGCCAAGATCTCTGAAAGTGACGATCTTAGTGCGGTTTAAACCCATGTACCATTTGAGTGTGGCACCGGTTAAACTATGTTGGAAATAGTGTATCAGTAGCTGTTGATTCTCTGTCTGTGTTGACATCCTCCGAGCGTACATCACTAAGTGACTTTGAGGGCAAGAGTTACCCTTGTATTTTTCAAATTCGAGCACCTTGAATTTGTGCGGAAATTTCACACTGGGGACCAAACAAAGGTCTGCGGCGTCCTTTCCAAATAGATCCTGACCGCGAATGGCCTACAGTTCTTTCTGCATCTCCAGGAATTGTTCCTGGAATTCCTTCATTTTATCGTTCATACTTTCATTTCCCCCAGAAGGTATCTATGGAATCTGTCCTTCCGGGACAGTGTGTACCACAGGTGGTGGTACAGTCATTACGGCAGTGACTCTTGGTGCTTCCCTCTCCCGAAGTTTGTAACCTTCAGGAGTTGTTGTCATGCCCCTTGGATCTTCGCTTTCCTGAAGTTGGTAACCTTCAGGCTCAGCGACTCCTGCTGTAGTTTCCAGATCTTCCATGATCGGCGGAATATATCCTTCTGGGATATAGTTGAGTGGCATGCCCCAGGGATGATCCTTTGGCATGTTATACCAAGGATCATACTTTTCAACTATGGGCGTCGATGTGATCTCTGAGATCACAGTCTTTTGTTGTTGCATCTGGGCTGCTGCCAGATATTGCATGTCATTGTGAAGTTTCCTCAGATCTTCTTTCAGAGTGTCGATATCTCCTCTCAACCCTCTGTTCTCTTTCTCGAGATCATCCATTTTCTTTTGTCGATTGACCCGAGTATTATACGAATGAGAGAGTTTGACTCTAGAATCGAGACACAAATGTGAGATTCGTAGGGAAGAAGAATGTGTTATGGGCGAATGATGAATGATATGCAATGATTATATTAATTAAATTTTTTTATTCAAAAGAAACTTTGACAATTGGATTACAAATATCATACAGTGGGGAAACCCCGTTTTATTGAATTCAAATATTGCAGAAATGGAAATACAGTAATTTACAAAGTGCTGTGAAAGGAAATGTCTAAACTAATGGATCCTGAGTCCTCTCTAAGGAGAGCTCAGGTGTTGGTTCTGATATTTTCCTTTTCTTTGACCGGGGTTCTTGAGCCGTTTTCGGGTTGTCATTCCTTTGCCAAGTGAAAGGAGCGAGCAAATTCCTTTGGTCTTCTTGATTCTCTACAGCATGTTGCTCTAAAATCTCAATCAGAGCATCTTTATCTTTTAACAGTTGCTGTATTTGTTACACTCCACATTGAGAATACGATATTTTTTCTTCCAAGACCTCTCTCCTGTTGAACTTTGGCGAGAGTAACTTGAAGTTTTTTCGTTAATGGAAGAACTTCTAGACGAGGGTAAGGCATCCTCAGCTTGAGAGCTCTAGTTTGTACCCAACGGAGATAAGGATCCACAGAGATACAGTCTAGTTTCCCTAGAGACTCTCTTCCTTTCCTGTAAACCTATTTCCAGGCATGCACTATTTCTGTCTTTAGTGCCCTGTCATTTTCTCCTTCCTTGAAGAAAAGACCTTCCAGATGAGCATTACGCGGGACATGCCTTATCGGGTATCCGAATAAATGACGAACTAAAACCGGATGATAATTGATTCCTCCCTTAATTCCTATGAGGGGTACATTAGGGAAGTTTCCACAACGGTCAATGATCCTGATCCCGTCATAGATTCAATTGTACCAGTCGATGTTAGAGTTAGTAAGAGACATGATTCTGAGTGCCCAACGTAAAGTATTCTTTTGATTCCAAAAAGCAGCAGACTTAGGTAAATGGGAAGTGAACCATTTGTATAGCAGGGGTACACAGCATATGATCATTCCTCTGCTGTACAAAGTCCTTAAGTGTACATAATGATAAACATCTGCAAACAGGGTTGGTATGGGGTTTCCAATTAGAAAAATCTTAATGGCATTAATATCAACGACGCTATCAATGTTAGGAAACAAAAATAACCCGTAGGAGAGAAAAGCAAAGATGCTTTTGAAAGCAGTTACGTTCCCTATACTAGTAAAGTACATGGCTTTCTTTATCAAAAACTGGGCTGGTAAACCTTGGATGCCACCCTTAGCGGTCATGTGAGTCCTGACTTCTGACTCGTCCAAATAAATTGCTCTTGCAATGGTTTGATCTTTTGGAATTTCTTCCAGTCCAGAAAAGGGAGCTTGGTCAGTGATAGGTAAATAATTCAAGTGAGAGTACTCCTCCAGTGTTGGTGCTAGCTGATAATCCGGAAATGTGAAACAGTGATAGACCGGATCGTAGAACTGGATGAGTGTGGACAGGATTCCTTTAATTACATGGACTCTTAACAGAGACAGTAGTCCTCCATACTTAGGTCTGAAAGCATCAGGGTTGGTGATCATCCTCCCCAATCCTCTTAAATCCTCTAGTTTTGGAACCTTGAAGGTATACTTGTGAGTCCTTCTTCTACCGAAATCCATAACGCAATCTTTCTCTCTGACATTTACAATCATTGCCTCAGTTTAATTTGAAAAAGAGAGACTAGAAGAGAAAATTTTTCTTTGTTTAAATGTTTTTTAATGAAATGAATGCATGAATGCAGAACACAAAAACATAGAAAAAACACGGGGTCAAAGGTTCGGTGTCATGAATTCAAGGCTCTACCCATCCCCAAAGATTTTACTGGTGATTTTTTGTACTTGTCCGCAAAATCATTGACCCCTCTTGGGATAACAACAGCAGGCTGGAATCACCCGAGCGAGCTGATGTTTCTTAGAGTAATCTCAAATGAGGGTAGTATCGCGTAACAATTATTTTCGATAGCTTCTGCACTACAAAATAGTAACATGGTTTCATTCTACTAAAATCCTCAGCTTCTCAGATAACCCAATCGAACAATCTGCTTTCAACAACCGAAGTCGTATAGGCATTGAATCCGCAAAGGGTATCTCCACGGATTCGATGGTATACCGGTACCTCTTATTTGGGAGTCACTCCCTGTAAGATTACCCATCTTGTGCCATCACCTATCTTAGGTGTATACTCAATCTTTCCAGATGCGGCATCGCCCGCAGTCCCATTAGCAGAAAAATAAACACGGATATCAAGTAGGAAAAGCAATATATATATATATATATATATATATATATATATATATATATGGCTTAAATAATGTTTTCGTCCCTGTAAGTTAGCGAGTTTTTGGTTTTCGTCCCTGAATCTTTATTTTTCGGTTTTAGTCCCTATATCTTATTTTTTGTTGGTGTTTAGTCCCTAAAGCCAAAATCCGCAGGAAAATCCGAAGGTTTCTTGCGGATTTTCCTTAAAACCAAAATCCGCAGGAAACCTCTGTAGGGACTAACCACAAAAAAAAGTAAGATATAGGGACTAAAACCGAAAAAAAAAGATTCAAGGACGAAAACCAAAAACTCGCCAACTTACACGGACGAAAACATTATTTAAGCATATATATATATATATATATATATATATATATTCATTCCTAAAACTAACATCCTAGACCTCATAGGAGTTATAATAATCCTAGTCCTAAACAATAAAAGGCGTCCCCAATGAAGTCGCCATTTTTCTGTAGCGAGCGATTTTTGTCGGTGACGCGACCACCCTATCCCTGAAGTTAGGTTTTCCTCCTCGAGGAGAAAGGGGGTGCTACTTTCTGATTTCTTATTTATCCCATGAAGCTGGAAGGGAAAGGGAAACTATCTAAAACTAACCTTGCACGCGAATGTTTAACTGAACAAATGCTTAAAGAGATTGGGGGGTCCAGGGTCAGGTTATACAATGGGTAGTTGTCAATTACCCATCCTATATGTGGTTATCCACAGGATATTATCTTTAGGTTTTTCTTTGAACTTGATGGTGTTTATCTGTTAATAGGTTGGGAAAGTTTCTTGGGAAATATGACAGAGAGAGTTTTTGTTGATGTTTTTGGTAAGGTGTTGGACCTAAGTTTTGGTTGGTGTATGGAGGTACTAGACCTAGAGTTTTTGATTAGTATGTTCGCTAAGATTTCGCAATCTCATGCCTACGTATTCCCGTTTAAATGAAACAGGGAAATCAGAGCAATCGTAGTTCCTCCTATTCTAAGGGAGGAAAAAGATGTTTAGGTGTCTCGTTCAAAGCCCAAGACGGAGGCTAAAAGGAGTATTTGTATCTTGTTCAAAGCCCAAGATTGAAGCTAAAAGGTTGACTGAAAGAGAATTTGTCATCTCTAAAGAGGGATTGTTGATTTTCATGTACCTTGATCAAAGCCCAAGGTTGAAGCTAAGAGGTTGATTGACTCCACTAGGGAAGTCCTTATACAAAGCCTAAGAGGAGGCTGTATGAGACTGACTCAACAAGAGAGTGGATATATAGGTGTCTAGTACAAAGCCCAAGACGGAGGCTAAAAGAGACTGACTCTTTGGGGATATCATTATATGAAGCCTAAGAGGAGGCTATCTTCACTGGGGAGGTACTTATCTGTCTTGTATGAAGCCCACGATTAAGGCGAAAAAGGGTTTGACTCAACAAGAGAGTGCTCTTATCTGTCTCGTACGAAGCCCGAGATTGAGGCTAAAAAAGGGTTGACTCAACAAGAGAGTGTTTTTTACCTGTCTCGTACGAAGCCCGAGATTGAGGCTAAAAATGGTTGACTCAACAAGAGAGTCTGGAACGTGATTGACTCAACGAGAGAGTCTGAAAAGTGGTTGACTCAACAAGAGAGTCTGAAAAGGTGATGGACTCAACAAGAGAGCCTATGATAGTGGTTGACTCAACAAGAGAGTCTGAAAAGGTGATCGACTCAACGAGAGAGTCTGAAAAGTGGTTGACTCAACAAGAGAGTCTGAAAAGGTGATTGACTCAACAAGAGAGTCTGAAAAGGTTAGCTCCGCTGGGGAGAATCCTTGTACAAAGCCCAAGAGGAGGCTGACTTTCCTGAGGAAAGGATTATTAGACAAAGCCTAAGAGGAGGCTATCTCCTGTTGGGAATTATGGAGATCCCGAGGCAGGTCCAAGTGGGGAATCAACTCTTGCAGGGGAATCCAGAAGAGTTGATAGATCAGATGCCTTAAGGTTCTGATTTTGGATAGGGTTATATGATGATAAACTGACCCTGGCTTGGGGATTTTTAGGAGAGAGACTAGGTTTTAGAACCCACAAGTTTTAACTCTGCTGGAGATTAATCCAGAATCCGGGGTTTCTTCCTATGTTTGTAGGGTACTCGAGAATGTCTTTGAGACTCAAGGAGATTTAGATTGTCCAAGTCTATTAGTGTGGTCTATCTTTGTACAATGCCCAAGAGGAGGCCGACTCGTTTAAGGGATAAGTATCAACCCTAAAATTGGTCTGAGGGCTTTTGTGACTCTTTTAAGAAAGACAGCTATAGCAAAGGATGACTAAGTTCTGTCCTATACCTCTAAGAGGTCGTGGGTTCCTTGTATAAAGCTCAAGAGAAGGCATGCGAACTTTTAAGAAGCCTGAGGGTCCTTGTACAAAGCCCAAGAGGAGGCGGGGTTGCTTTTAGGAAGCCTGTGGGTCCCCAAACCAAGAGAAGTTCAAGAAATGCAATTCACAGAGAAGAGATCATTCCAGGAAAGTTTGAGTATTTGGAAGAAACTCAAGAGATGTTATTCACAGAGAATAGATCAACTCCGGGGAGTAGAATTTCTTTGACAATTTCTAAGGTGACAGTCTGAGAAAAGGTTCACCGAGAATACTGCCTTTCTCTTTGTACCATATTGATTAACCCCAAGATAAGGGAAGACTGTATCTAGAAATCCTATGGGGATCTAGTTTTGTTTGTATTTAAGAGTGACCAACATGGCTTTACCTAGTTCTAGACCTAGTTGCCGGGGAAAACTCTAAATAACTATATTGGTATATATACAGTTGATATATGACAAGTATTTAAAGGAGTATGAAAGAAGGCTAACCATGCGCAGATTCCCACAATACAATTATATATATTTGACATGTATTTAAAAGAATGGAAGAAGACTAACCATGCGCAGCTTCCCACAATACAGTTAAATATATTAAAGTGAGTAAACGAAAGCAAATAAAAACTTACAGGTGAGCAAGCTTCCATGCTGTTTTGTTAGTTGTTCAAAGAAATTAAAGAAAGTTTTGATAACAACTGTATATTTGAATCTAAATCAAAAGGGAAATTGCCTTGATAAGATTGTTGGGGCTTATACTCAAAGAGGCCCAAGGTTTTCTGTATAAAGGTATGGGTCTTACAACTCAAGGAGAGGCCCAAAGATTATTTTGAAAAAGAAAGATGGAACTTACAACACGAGGGTTGGCCCAGATGGTTTGTTTGAAAACGGCGATCGCGCCAAGGTTTTTGAAAACACGGTGGGCCTTATAGAATGTCTGAGGCCCAACAAGGTATCTTATTTACAAGGAATGGGTCTTACACTCTATTAGAGGCCCAAAAGTGTTTTTGTACAAGTGATGGGGCTTACAACTCAAGGAGAAACCCATGCGATTTTAAACTGGCGATCGCGCCGAGATTTTTTATCGTGTCGGGACTTATACAATATCTGAGGCCCAAAATGGTTTTGGTTAAAGGGGATTGGGTCTTACGCTCTATTAGAGGCCCATGAGTGTTTGAAAAAGATTTGTGAGGGTGAAAATCAAAGAAACCCTAATTTTATCATTTTTAAAAGTAAATTCTTAAAGAAAATCAATAAATAATGATAAAATACCAAATAAGCTTGAATAAACAACTTGTGATTTTTGGTTAAGATTTGAAAAATGATGTTTTAATCACAAGATGAATTAAAACTCATTTGGTTTTGATTTTCAAGATAAAAATCCACTTTTAAAAGTGTTTAAAACAATTAAAAATGAATTTATTTAACAAAATACCAACTATATTAAATAAATAATATAAATCTGATTTTTTTTGTGGAATAAAATATTTTAATATTTTTGTTATTTTTTGCAAAAAAAACAATAAAAAATCATTAAAATTGAGAGAGTTATTAATTTTCCAAATCATTTAAAAAATAATATGAAAAATAATAAAAAAAAGGAAAAAATAGTAAAAAGAGGATCTAGGGCGAGGGGGATTCGAACCCCATACCTCTTGTGTGCAGCGTGCGCCTTCTACCACTGGGGTGGTGATACATCCGTGTATCAAAACCACCCCATGAATACATGAGGCATGCCTTGTTTTTGCCCTGGTCAAGGCAAGGCAAGACAAGGTTTTGGAAAAAAATGTGAAGCTTGTAACTTTCTCATTTCTCCATGGATTGGGACAAAATTTAGGTCTATCTTGCTTAGAATTTCATAAGGAATCCACTGGTGGTGGTGGTTTTTTCAGATGAGGCTCCTATTTCCAAACCCGATAGTGTTCTTGAAATAGGCCTATAATTGTATTTTCTATGCTACCTCTTGGTACAGGAATGAATTACATGATGAATTGGTTCAAACACAACATATATAACATGTATGAGACGTGCATGATCAGTGGACTTTAAAGCATTGCATATTTCAAAGAGTTCAAGTTGTAATGCTTACCTCTTTAGGAGCTTGTTGTGCAATCTGCCAAGCTTCTTGTGCCAGAAGTAATTTAATGCCTTGGACACTCTCAATTGATCCCTTAGAAGCTTTTAGAATGGTTGGAACCAGCTGGAATCCTCAAGAACAAGTTTGAGCTCTTTCTTGCAAAAAGGGAAAAAGTGACCAATATGGCAACTCTCTCAAATGGTGTTCCAGATATGGGGAACCATTTGGGACAGTTCAAGGATGATATTTGGAGTGTGTTTGAGGTTTTATCTGGTTTTGAAAGTGACTAAATCAAGACATGGCTTGAAAAATGTAAAATGTCCAATTTTGAGGTTTTGAGAGGGGACTTTGTGATTTTGGTGTTACAAGTCACGTGTGAGAGTTTGGACAGCTTAGATATGACATATTGGATGTGTTTGGATCACGAGCTTTGATGGAAATGCTTTCTAACTCAAAAACTCAGAGTTACCTTGCAAAAGAAGGCATTTTGGCCTAGAGAATGGGATTTTGAGGAAAGCAAGTGTTGTAGTGCTTTGGTGTACTCAAACTGAGCCCAAATGAGCTCTATTTATAGTAGAGCAAGTTTGTTTTGTAAGCAATAGTGAATGGCAACTGCAGCAGGCCTTTGGCCAATTGGATCACTTTTGAATCTTTAGTCTCATCTAGCCATTGACTAGAGGTTAGAGCACAAGCTTTGTAGCTTTGGTTCAGAGATAAGTCTTGATTGAATTCAGTTGGAATAAGCTCAGTTCATGCCACCTTGGTGCATCCTTTGAATGCTTGAAAACAAAATTGGAGTCTTGAAGCATCTTTAGCCTTTTTAGGTTTGACATGCTATTTGTAGATTCATGGACTTTGGAGGCTTGAAGATCAGATCATCCCCCTTGGATTTGATCCTCGGATGTGTCCAAAATGATGACAAGGCTTGGATTTGTCAGATTTGATCAAATCGAGCAAAATGCACAAAATCTGCCAAATCTGTCTTAGAAAAATCAGTTCATGAGGCCATGTTTCAAGGGTTGTATCTCCTTGCTCAAATGGAATTTGGAGATGATCTGGTACTTGTTAGAAAGCCCTAATTGCATACTTTAACTTTGATGTCCAACCCCAGAACTGGTTTGACTTGGATCAAGGTGAAAAATGTCCCTACATTTTAGAAAAAGTAAGGCAGATTTTGACTTAGTGAAAATTTCACTAAGTGTTGGAAAAATGTGATTTTCATGTTTTCAGCCATTTTGATCACTCCATAGTTTAAAATCCATGGAGAATTGGAATGAGATGTAGTTGACACTTTTAAAGTATGTCATGAGAGTTACAAATCCATCTTTGGACCATCCAAAATGGTTGCTTGGATCTCAAGTTATGATCCTTGGAAGTTGGTACCCTAGCCATTTTGTTTCATAACTTAGAAAAATTCTAAGTTTTTTATGGTTACCCCTTTTACAAGTTACTTCACTTTCTTTGGTTTTTCTTGATGAATGATGATTCTAATCACACATTAACATCATTTTAGGGTTAAGGAACCTTGGTTGACCAAAAAATCAAAAAGTCAAACTTTGACTTTTTGTACAGTTGACTTTCTCAGCAAATGAAATCTAAACTGTGCGATCCTCTATGAAATCAAGTCCTTAACCTAAATAAAACTTAATAGATGGATTCCATAGGTGATATAGGGTGTATGGAATTATGCCCCAAGGTTTGGGAGCATGTCTTGGTCAAAAGTCAAAGGTACAGTTGACTTTTTCCCTAAAACCCTAGTTGTGGTCCAGATGAAAATGAAACTTGTGAATCAAGTTTCCTGGGTTAATCCATTGTTGCAAATGGATCCATGTAGTGTATTAGAGACCCCCAAATCATTTCTTGAGGTCTTGGCTCATGTTTTGTCCCAAAAGTCAACTTAGGGATGAATTAGGTCAAGAAACCTTAATTCCTGATTTTTTGTGAATGCATCCCCTGAAGCTAAATTGACTTAATGATTGGGTTCATGAGGTCCCATGGAGTATCTAGGGTTATGCTTTGAAGCATTGGCTCACGCCCAGATGAAGAATTCCATCTGGAGCCCCTGGTCGACCAAAACCCTAATTTCGTGACACCGGCGATCTTGAGGCTTAATCCACTTGGAAGGTAGCAACTTTGTGCCTGATTCTTGATGTGGGAGTCCTTTTGATTCTTTATGGAGGTTGGAGAGGATAGACAAGTTGAAGATCATGTTATTCCTTGATTGATCCTTTGTCTAAGTGCCCAGAGAGAGTTTAAAACCCTAATTCCTGTTTGTGGTGAATGCTCACCCATCTTTGGGGAGACTGATGAGGCATAATGATACATCCATATTGTGGTGATGATTTACACAATGATGGGAAATATTGGTGGTCAAAATTTGGGGTATGACAGATGCCCCTATTTAATCTTCTTGGACCCGAATGTGTGAATGGCGAAGGTATTTAGGCATTCGGGGTGCAAGATGATTAAATATCAGAATGCGTAAAATTTTGACGATGGTTATGAATGGCAGTTTGCTCATCCATCTTGTTTCTCTAAGCCATGATGCTTAGAAAAGGCAAACTTCCCCTCGATCCTGGTTTCCTACCAAGGAACTGGTCTCAGTTTCTGATATAAACTTCCCCTCGATCCTGGTTTCCTACCAAGGAAACTGGTTTTAGTTTCTGAAATAAACTTCCCCTCGATCCTGGTTTTCTACCAAGGAACTGGTCTTAATTTCTGAAATAAACTTCCCCTCGATCCTAGTTTCCTACCAAGGAACTGGTCTAAGTTTCTTTTGTCAATAAACTTTCTTGACAAGCGACGCTATTCGTAGCGGTTTTCCTCAAATTTCTCACCAAATTTTCCTAGGGAGATGCCATTTGATGGGAAAAACTTTTGATGTCAGACTTGTTGGGGAACCTATTCGTCTGAGTTGTAGAGGTGCACAAACTTCCCTGTTTGGAGACGCCATTTGTCGACTCTACTAGAAAAACGAGTCTTTGGAGATACTGTTTTCCACTTGGGGATATTACATCATACTTTTCTTCGAGATCTTCTCAGAGAAATGCCATACAATGTACCCCAATTTTGAGGTGCTGATGACCTCATTAACATTGACTCCATTAGAGAGGAAAATTAATATGCTGCTGAGAGTCTTTTAGCTGTGAGGCTTTCTCTGGGGATTTTCCTTAATCCGACAAAGCGAAGATATCATCTTCCATGATGAAGAGTGAAGTTTGTCGAAGGCCTTCTGGTTTTTCAGAGGTTCAAGTTATCAAAGTGGTCAAGGGCCAACTCCAATCCAGAAATAAACAGAAGGAGAGAGATAATTCAGACGCAACATTTCCCGACGAGGAAAGAACTGACAACTCGATTGAGATGACTTCTATCACTAGGGGATAAGACCGACTAGAGTGATAGTGATGCAATATGAATATGAATGTAAATCAATAATGCATGATGTATGTATGTATATGCTGACAAAACTGACGCGACATACAGACTAACGGATGAACATGACTGGATACTCAGCCACTGCGGGGGATGAAGAAGTATCATTTGGTCCAAAATAGCAATTTTGCCTTGCTTAGAAGAGATAGTCCCTATGGGCAACAACCTTGGTCGAGCTTAGGAGGTAAGAACTCTGCCGGGGATATCAGATGGGAAAATCACATCTGATACAGTTGATCCTTCGTTCAGGCGTACTGGTTTAGAATGAGTACTTTGATTCTGCACTTTGAAGCTCGATTACTTCTGGAGAAGTGATCGATGTTCTTTCGATGTTCAATAGTCAAAAGAATTGCCATCTTTATTTTAAAAGCAGAAAAGTTTGACAAGTAAAATTCATTTTTTTGTTTTATTTCAAGAATCTTTAATCATGTTAAAATGTCGTTCTGTAAAGCTAAAACAAATAAGAATTGCAAACAAAAGCACAAGGGCTCAAATTTATTGATAGGATGGAAATTAGCCAAACGCGTGATTCCATAAAGTATTTACAAAGTTTAGAAAATGGTAATTTAAGGGAACAGGGCTACATTGAAACATGACGACCACTATCCTCTACCAACTTTGAATTCTGGGCATCCTGAGCTTCTGCCGAAGATGACCTTGACTGGAGTTTTCTGATGGATGGCATGACTGCTACTGGGGGATTTGCCCCTATTGGACGTAGTTACTTGCCATTATCCCTAACTTTTGTCTGGATTGTAGTTTGAGATTTCTAATCCACCGGGATGATTTTTTTTATTATGTCTCTAATTTTTGCCTGGACCGCCCTTTCGGGTTTTCAATCCACCGAGACGTTTATTTTTTATTTTTTTATTTAGGCGAAGTATTTCTTGACTACGTCAACATTTGTGGGGTAGGCAAATTCTTCTCCATCCATGGTTGTAAGTCTCAAGGCGCCGCCAGAGAAAGCTTTCTTGACCACACAGGGGCCGTCATAATTCGGAGTCCACTTGCCCCGAGAGTCAGTGAGAAATGATTGTATCTTTTTGAGTACGAGGTCTCCTCCCCTGAAGACACGGGTCGAAACTTTTTGTCGAACGCCTTCTTCATTCTTTGCAGATACAACTGACCGTGGCATAGTGCCGTTATTCTCTTTTCTTCGATCAGATTTAGTTCATCATGTCGACTTTGACACCATTTAGCCTCTATTATTTCATCGTGTAGGATAACATTTTACTTGTAATTCTGTTGCAAATAATTCTTGTAACATCTGACACTTAAGGTTAGGTCATCTATCTGATATAGGTTTACAAGTTATTTCAAAACCTTTTCCTTTCATTTCATGTAAAAACAATATTACTTCTTGTGATTCTTGTCACTTTGCTAAACAAATAAAGCTACCTTTTCCCAATAACGCTACTTGCTTTTCTGCTCCTTTTGAGATTTTACATAGTGATTTATGGGGCATTTTTTCAACTATTTCTACATTAGGACACAATTTTTTTTTTTAACTTTGGTAGATGACTTTACTAGATATACGTGGGTCATTTTCTTAAAACTAAAAACCAAACCAAAGATACATTTATTCAGTTTGCTGCTTATGTTGAAAAACAGTTCCAAAAATCCCTCAAATGCTTAAGGTCTCATAATAGTACATAATTTATTGCCTTGAATACTTTCTTGTTGCCCAAAGGAACCATCCATAAAAAATATTATGTTGAGACACCCAAAAAATGGGGTGGTAGAAAGAAAACATCAGCATATTCTCAATGTTGCTAGATCATTATATTTTCATTCCAGCATCCCATTGAATATGTGGAATTTTTGTGTTCAACATGCTATTCATATTATCAATAGACAGCATACCCCTTGTTGAAATCTAAATGTAGACATGAGATCTTATTTCATGAACCCTCCATCTTTAATCCATTTGAAGCTTTTTGGTTGTGTTTACTATGCTTCCACGTTACAGGCTCATAGAACCAAGTTTCATCCTATGGCTAGGAAGATATATTCCTTGGTTACAAAAAAGGGACCAAAGGACATATTTTATATGACACGTGTCATATAAAATTTTAATGTATAGGAATGTATTCTTTTATGAAAACCACTTTCCCTTCAAAAAACATGTCTTCATCCTATATACCTAGCCCAACATATATACATACCCTTGATCAAATCAATTTTGACCCACAAAATATCAGTACCCCTCTTTATGATACCTTCCCATCTGTTGATGACAAAGTCCCTACATCAGATAATGACAGACCTACTAATGACAGGACAATTGCACCCACTGATGTCAACCTTAATGACCCTCCTACACCTATTGATAACATACATGTTCATAACCATAAACCTGAATGTACAACCTTTGCTCACCTTTATCCATAGTATAATTCTCCTTTATCTAATAGTTCAACCTTAGACACATTTCAATCTAGCCTTTCTTTACATCCTGCTTCCAACACTCATACTACATCTTGTCAACAGAATTCTGAAGAAACTTCCCTCATACCTTTAAGACATTCCATAAGAGCTTCTCATCAACCTAGTTATCTATCAGATTACCATTTTTACTCTACATAATCAACATCCAGTGTTTTTTTATCCTATATCTTTTGTTCTTTCCTACACTCATTGTTCTCATACTTATCAACATTTTTGTTGCTCCATATCATCTAATACTCAACCAATAACTTTTCATCAAGCCAACAAGCTTGATCGTTGGAAGCATGTTATGAATGTTGAATTGCATGCTCTTAAAAATAAGCAGACATGGATTGTCATGGATTCACCACCTGGAAGGTTCCTATTTATTGTAGATAGGTCTACAAAATCAAGTATAAAGCCAATGGTTCCATTGATAGGTATAAAGTTAGGCTTGTAGAAAATGGGTATACTTAAATGGAAGTTTAAACAGTTGGGTGTAGATAATGCCTTCCTTCATGGTGATTTGTATGATGAGGTTTATATGACATTGCCCTCTGGTTTGCATACTTCCAATTCTGCATAGGTTTGTAAGCTTCACAAGTCATTACATGGATTGAAGCAAGCTAGTAGACAATGGTACTACAAGCTCTCATCTATTTTGTTATCTCTAGGTTACTCTCAATCTAAGGCAGACCACTCCCTATATGTAAATTCTAATAATATTGGTTTCACTATTATACTAGTTTATATTGATAATATAATGTTGGTTGTAAATTCTTTTTAAGAAATATAGTTTGTCGACAGTCTTCTAGATCAGAATTTTAAAATCAAAGATCTTGGTCAACTGAGATATTTTTTGGGTTTTAAGATTGCTAAATCTAATAAGGGCATTTTATTCAATCAGAGAAAATACACACTTGAACTGTTATAGGATACAAGTTTTCTTGCAGCAAAACCTTCATTTCTGCCTTTTGATATTCATCTCAAATTATCCCTTATAAATGGTCATCCTTTAGAATATTATTCCTCAAATAAAAGATTGATTCGTAAGTTAATTTACTTGACAAATAATAGACCTGGAATCTCATATGTTGTGCAACACTTATGTTAGTATGTTTCCAAACCTCTTATACCACACTATCAAGCTGCAACTCGGATTTTAAGGTACCTCAAATTTATTCATACTAAAGGTATTTTGTTCTTAACTTCTAGTAGCTTTAAACATTTTTGGTTTGTTGATTCTAATTGGGCAAGATGCCCCGATATAAGGAAATCCATTACTGGCTTTTGTGTTATTTTTGGCTCTTCCCTTCTATGTTAGAAGTCGAATAAGCAACATACTATTTCTAGATTTTCCATATAAGCTAAATACAGTGCACTAGCTTCTTTAACTCGTGAGATACAATGACTCTAATATCTTTTTCAAGACTTCTTGGTACACTTTCCTCAACCAACATTTGTTTACTGTGATAACAAACCTGCTATCTATTTGGCTCACAATCTAACATTTCATGAAAGAAGTAAGCATATAGAATTGAACAGACATGTAGTTCATGAAAAGCTTCAGTCCAAGCTCATTCATTTGTTGCTTGTTTCTTCTATTGCCCAATTAGATGATGTATTCACAAAGATCTTACATTCTCCAACAATGTATTCACACACATGTTCCTTAAATGAATTTTTTAATCTCAACCATTTATTTTTAATCTAAAGACTAATAATTATTCTTATCATTCTCATTAGGTAAGCCTCTCTCTCTCTCTCTCTCTCTCTCTCTCTATATATATATATATATATATATATATATATATATATATATATATATATATATATATATATATATATAAATAAAACATGTTAATTTATAAAATATTATAAAAATATTTAAATTAATGGCGAAAAATCTCTAAACAATGACAATGGTAATCCTAAAGCAAACGAAAAGAAAGATGGATGGAAAACATTCATTAACTCATATTTCTTTCTTAATTTAATCGTTTTATGCCTTATATCTCTCCAAATGGTGAGAAGAGAGAACATACGACATACTTGTTTGCTATATTGAAAACCATAGTTTATAGATAATTTTACAGCCAATTAAATTTTTTATTATTTTAAAACGAGTCATTGTGACAATCCGTTATATTAAGCTCATATTAATTAATTAAATATATAATTAATTACAAAAATAAAATTTAACTAAATTTATTACTTAATTTAAGGGTTAAATAAGTAATAGATCCCTGAAAATAACCCATCATTCAAGTTTGGTTCCTATAAATATTTTCTTCAAGGTTTGGTCCTCCTAAAGTTTTTCGTTTCTAACTGTAGTCCCTCTCGTTAGTTCTCACTAACGGAGGATGACCTGACGTGCCATGTGGATATTTTTTGATGATGTGGCAGACATGTGGATATTTTTTTATAATATTATCATATCTAAACCCAGAAATGGTAGTTAATTTGTAGCTATTTCCTAACTAATCTCTAGCTAATCTAAATACACCATATCCTATTAGTAATAATCTGTAGCTAATTCCTAGCTAATTTATAGCTAAGTTACAGCTAATTTCTAGCTAATTTAAACATATCAATTCAAATTAAATCTTAAAACTTTTGAAGTAACTCGAATTGAATTGGATTTTGATCAAACCATGTTGACTAAGATTGCACTGCAATTCTACTTGACTTGAAAGTATTTGAGAAGTGATTTTCATCCCTTGATTAAGAATTAAAATCAAACCAAACTATCATAAAATAATACATAACATTACCTCACGAGACAATAGGGCCAAAAAGATAATATTCAAAATTAGTTCCAGATCCTATGTTACATTAAGAAGAAAAACTAACTACTTTCACATTTGACGCCGATTGACCAGGAATTATATCCTCCATGCTATGCTGACCCATCTGCATCTTTTAGACGAGTAATAAGCTCCTCCTGTACAGTTTACTTCACAAATTAGAATGAAAAATATGTATGAAAGTTGCACTAGCAAGGACATTCACAATAACCAGTTATGGATAAATAATAAGCTAGATCACATTCGTTATATCATTTGAAGAATTGAGTTATTGACACATAAGATTGAGATTTAAATGGTCAGTTCAAATATATGGTTAATTGTGTTTAATGAATAGTAATGAATATAACAAGGAATCGCAACTCAATTTTTTAAAAACTATT
This sequence comes from Lathyrus tuberosus, assembly GCA_022829125.1. NCBI lineage: Eukaryota > Viridiplantae > Streptophyta > Magnoliopsida > Fabales > Fabaceae > Lathyrus > Lathyrus tuberosus. The sequence continues at coordinate 2,664,046 of JALAZF010000137.1, forward strand.
AACCACAATATTCAATATAATCTAATCTATAATTGAACACAATTCAGACGGTTGATGGATATATGTATATTAAAATGCCTGAAAGTTGTGATTAATGACGTTCAACATTGTGATTATTTATTTTTAGTAGATGCTTAATGAGTTGAGACACTTTTTTATATTTATTAATCATCCACTAAACATAATTTATCACATATTTTAACTAATGTTGTCAATTGTAGATAGCAGAAATAGTAGTCTGATCAAATTCCGCTATGCTGCAGTGTTATCTATAGTGATAGTGTTAATACAACCACTATTTGACAACACTTTATGTTAAATATTTATATCGCGAAACAATACCGCTTTGTTCAAATTATGTTAAGCTAGACAACACTGATTTGAATTGTTCAAATTGAAGTCAACTTTATGTCTTAAAATATCATTTCTCATTTGATATACATGAACCATCATTAGGCAAACGTAAACAAAAAAAGAACTATCAAGCAACTCGTGAATTCATCCATATGCTTGTATGAAAATGTTGTCTCAATGGAACTTAATGAATGAATGTATACTTGAATTATGTCTCAATTGGAACTTAATGTTGTCTCAATTGAAAATGCTGTCTCAATGGAACTTAATGAATGAATGTTTGACCTTTCATACTACTTGCTTTCTTTCCTTTGGTTGGAAGACCTTTGGCTCTCAAAAGAGCTCGAAGCCTCTCCACAGTCAAGCTCTGAAAGTTCCTATTGGATGTTTGACCATTTGATCCCTCTGCATGTTTAAAAGCCATAGCACGACATTAGAAATACCCAGATATACTGTGGAATACAAGTGGTAAGACCCCAATCTATCAACAAGATAGTTTGAAAGGTCAAAGTAACCAATCTATCAACAACAAAGAATTAATTCAGGTTGTCTCCTATTATGTAATATAAGATTATTTTAGTGTACAAATAGTTTACCAAACAATTGATCTAGCTATGTTACCACATATTTGAAGACAAACATGTTGATAAACGATTAGGTGCTTGTTCGTAAAATAATTGTTGTTAAATAACCTGCAGGTTACTGGTCCGGATCTTGCAGTTACAAGTTGATGAAACAATGAAGCCAAAGGTTACAAGACTAATTTTAAAGATATGAAATTATGAATACTTTTTCAATGAAGTAAAAACTTTCCTAATATATATTTCTATTTCAAAAACTAGTGTCTTTCTTGTCTCAAATTCATTACTAGTATGTATGTTATTTCTATAGTGTAAATTTGGATTTGATTCGAGTTACTTCAAAAGTTTTAAGATTTGATTTGAATTGATATGTTTAAATTAGCTAGGAATTAGCTGTATATTAGCTGTAAATTAGCTAGGAATTAACTACAGATTATTACTAATAGGATATGGTGTATTTAGATTAGTTAGGGATTAGTTAGGAAATAACTACAAATTAGCTACCATTTCTGGGTTTAGATATGATAATATTATAAAAAAATATCCACATGTCTGCCACATCATCAAAAAATATCTACATGGCACGTCAAGTCATCCTCCGTTAGTGAGAACTAACGGGAGGGACTACAGTTAGAAACGGAAAACTTTAGGAGGACCAAATCTTGAAGAAAATATTTATAGGGACCAAACTTGAATGATGAGTTATTTTCAGGGACCTGTTACTTATTTAACCCTTAATTTAATTACTAATCAACTAATTAATTTATATATAACTATTATGATTAAACAAATATATAAAATATAATAATTAAATTAAATATTTCAACGTTTTAATCTTTCTATAAAAATTAATATTTATTTGTTTTTATTTTATTTTATTTTATTAAAGGTGTGAATTAAAAGCATTATTTTAAATAACAAATAAGAAATAATAATTGTTATGGACCACTCATAAGGCTTAAAACGAAAGGCTTAATGGTAAAGTAAAGGTAGCAAGCATAAGGAACAAGTAGTTCTCTATTCTCCCTAAAGCAGGTAATTTCACCTTAATGGGCAGTGTTATCAACTCGGATCAATCGGATGGTTGACTGCGATCCACGTCTCACTATGCACTTTTTGCTTTTATTTGCTCCCATTATTTAAGAGAGAAAATGGCATTTCTTAGGTATTCAAATACATTTTCACTCTCACATCACTTTTCATCCTCTTACAAACTTAGACGTTAAAGTGCTAACTTTGTAGGTACGCCCCCTATCCAGCGCATCAAAAGGTGAAGTCCATTGTAGCAAGCAATATTTCATTATTTACCTAATAATTATGATTCCACCAAGAAACAGTGACGTCATATGTGGGAATCTTAATCAGATTTTTGCATAGTTCCACGTTTAGATCTCCTACGATCCATAGGTTCAAATCTCATCTCTTAGAAGTTCAGATCTATATTTCTCAACATTCTTCCTCAAGATCTTAACTTTCTTTTCCAATAGATCCTTCTTTAGATTCATCAACCATGGTGGCATTCAAAACCATTTGATATGTCGTTCAACAACAAGTTGTTGCCATAACTGTCAAAGTTGTTAAAAATTCGCTTCCTCAAATAAAGAACGGTCTAGTCTTGGTTACATCTTCTTCTAATAATTCAGAACAAGATCCTGATCCATTAAGAGTCCCCCAAGGAGTATTCCAAACGCTCTCGTTCTTCAGATCCACACAATAATTTCATCAAGATGAACCTTCGCACTGACCTCCACCACTAATTGTGATACTTAGACATGAAGTGCTCCTCAAAATTCAGCTATTATAGGCCAACCTTAGGGTGCAAGAAGCTATTGATCTACTAAACATTATTTAAAATCTAGTGCAACAAAAGAATTCATAATTCTTTGCAGAAAGGCTGATCAGGATTAAGGAGAGTCTACAACACGTTAATCCAATGAATAGTATTATGCGAGATGCAGCCTCTTAAAAAAATCAAGTCGCCATTCTTGAGTCGGCCTCCCAAATAAATCAAGCCTCTATCTTGGGTCGGTCTCCATTAAGACATCAACGTCGCGAGAAGAAATCTCTAGGTCGTCAGTAAATCACGATATAAAATGCAGTAGAAAAGAAAAATTTCCCTTTGATTCTTACAAACGAGCATGATCAATGATAAATCAGTTACCTCTTGTGGCGATTAACAAATTTAATGGAAAATAAGAAGACCAACCACAAGCACTAAATTAAGAACAACACCTCTACTTAGTCCACATGAATAAAATGTCTTCAATCTCGGTGCTAACTGTTATGAATGAAGACCTTGTGTGTGTGTGTGTGTGTGTGTGTGTGTTGTGTGTGTGTGTGTGTGTGTGTGTGTGTGTGTGTGTGAGAGAGAGAGAGAGAGAGAGAGAAAGAGAGAAATAGTATGACTATAAATCGAATTTCATCAAGTTTTATAAGCTTATACACAAGGGTTCTATTTATAGAACCACTTGCGTGGTCTACAAGCTAAAAAAAGTCCACTCAAGCGTAATGTACCTTAAAATGTATTGTATCTCACTTAAGTACACGGTACCTTACAATATTCCATATTCCACTTAAGTACAATGTATCTCGTGGTGTTATACAATTCACTCAAACACATTATACCTTACGATGTTTTGTAATTCTCTTTAGTACATTGTATCTTACAATGTTCTGCATTTCACTTATTCATTCCATCTCTCATCAATATGTCCTTATGTGTGTGACCCTGTAGATTTTTGTGACGTTAAAACTTATACTAAATCATACATTTAATATAATAAATAGTGAGTAGTATCTAGCCACATATTAGTGCTACTCATGTCACAAAAATGGGGTTCGTACATCACTTCAATCACGGGCAGTGTCTTAAGAGAAAGGAAGCAATCTAATGGGACGATGAAGAAGAAAATCATCGAGCTGATAGTTGCAAACAAGAAGGAGGGAAACACTTCAACCAGAGTATCGGGGAGACCAACCTTTGGATTCGATGTTAGTGAAAATGTAGGGGAAATCCCATACGAGATATTTCCTCTAGTGATAACGGCCATAATTGCAAATTTTGACATTTCACAAGTCTTCATTGATGGTAGCACTTTGTGTGACAGGGCTGAGGAAAGAGAAGTTACAGTCCTACGGAGGATCCAATTTGCAAGCCTTCAACAAAATATCCTTGGGGGTACATTAAACTACTGTCCACCTTAGGAAAGATACGAGATATCAGGATGACCGACTCCTAATTTTTGGTACTTCATTGCAAAAGTGTCTACAATTGCATCCTAGGCAGACCATTCGCGAAGATCTTAAACGCATTGACGTCATCGATCTACCTAAAGCGGAAATACCATAATGTCCATGATGCGCCGATGACGATAAACACCGACCTACCTTGGGGGAAGATGAAATTCAAACACTGCAACGAGACCCATAAGAAGGCAAATTCATATCTATGGAGATCAACACGACTTCCTTAATTAGACAGTTGAGGGACATGACTATTCGACTCCTCGAAGGTAACATAGATCACCTTGATTGGATATCAGTAGTAACTAATTATGATGTTTAAATTTAAAATATAATGAATTAGTTGCGCAAATCAGTTAAAATAGAAGATCAAAATTATAATTAAATTTAAAAAATAAAAACAAAAATTTTAAAAATATATTTTTGAAAAAATTAAAATCAATACATAAATATTATATTATATAAATGTTGAAAAGAAAAACTTTGTAATTATTATATAAAATTTAAAGGGTGAGAAACATGTGTCAACCAGCTCAAAAGTTTCAACAAAAATGAAAATATTTATCAACCACTTCGTTAAAATAATTAAAGTTACTAAGAATTAGTTGAAAAAAGAAGGATTGAAAATACTATCTCGTATTCTTATTATAAAAAAATTAATTTACGTAATTATTTTTTATATTAGATAATCAACATGCATAATTCATAAGTAATTATTTAATATATTAAAAAATAATTTTTTATATAATAAAAAAATTGAAGGAGTAATAAAATATAAATAATTAAAATAAAAAATAAACATAAGCAAGAAAGGCAAAGAAAATGAAAATACTTATATGTAAACACAATTAAATCTATATTCTTAGAAAATTCAATAAAAAGAGAGAAAATTTTAAACTTATTTAAAATATAATTTCTTATTTAATTGAAATCATGGGATAGCTGTGATATGGGGAGAGAAAGTTTTATTTTTATTTTTTAATTAATAAAAAATTATAATTAATTGTGTATATAATTTCTATTTAAGAAATTTAAAAAATAAAAATAAAAATAAAAATGATGAGGCAGTAAGCAAGCACGATAAGACGTGAAAAAGAAAGAAAATAGATAAAGAAAGAAAGAAAATGGCGACGCGATTATATTATTAGATGAGTTTGAGAATTTGAAGACACGTCGATCATTGGTTGAACAAATGCCACCTGGCTGCTAACTACCGACCATTTTGTTTTCAGTTTTATCTCTCTCTCTCTGTCTCTGTATAAATATCATATATTAATTAAGTAATATATAGATTTTTATATCTCTGAATTTTGCACTTTAGCGCTCTATTCAATCAATTGTAAACTTTGAATTATTCTTCTGTTAATCAGATTCAGTGAACTCAGAATCAAAATCGAAAGTATTCTTTATAGAAAGGCTGATCAGGATTGAGGAGAGCTTACAACACATTAATTCAATGAATAGTATTGCGCGGGAGGCGACCTCCTAAATAAATCAAGTTGCCATTTTTTAGTCGGACTTCAAAATAAATCAAGCCTCCATCTTGAGCCCATCTCCGTTAAGGCATCAATGTCGCGAGAAGAAATCTTTAGGTTGTCAAGAAACCGCGATATAAAATGCAGTGGAAAAGAAAATTTTCCCTTCGATCCTTACCAGTGAGCACGATCAATGATAGATTAGTTACCTCTTGTGGCGATTAACAACTTTAATGCAAAATAAGAAGATCAATAACAAGCACTAAGTTAAAAACAACACCTCTACTCAGTCCACACGGACAAAGTGTCTTCAATCTCAGTGTTACTGAATGAAGACCTCGTGTGTGTGTGTGTGTGTATGTGTGTGTGTGTGTGAGAGAGAGAGAGAGAGAGAGTATTGACTAAAAATCAAATTTCATCAAGTTTTAGAAGCTTATACACAAGGGATCTATTTATAGAACCACTTGTGTGGTATGCAAACTAAAAAGTCCACTTAAGCACATTGTACCTTAAAATGTATTGTATTTCACTTAAGTACACGACACCTTACGGTATTCCATATTCAACTTAAGTACAATGTATCTCACGGTGTTCTACAATTCACTCAAGCACATTGTACCTTACGCTGTTTTGTAATTCTCTTAAGTACATTATATCTTACAATGTTCTACATTTCACTTATTCATTCTATCTCTCATTGATCTGTTCTTATGTGTGTGACCTCGTAGATTCTCGTGACGTTGACAATTATATTAAATCATACATTTAATATAATAAACAGTGAGTGACATCTAACAACAAATCACTGCTACTAAAGTCACAAAATGGGGTTCATACATCACTTCAATCACGGGTAGTGTCTTAAGAGGAAGTAAGCCCTCCAAAGGGATGATGAAGAAGAAAATCGTTGAGCTGATAGTTGTAAACAAGAAGGAGGGAAATACTTCAACCAGGGTGTTGGGGAGGCCAACCATTGTATTCTATGTTAGTGAAAATGTAGGGGGAATCCCATACGAGATATTTCCTCTAGTGATAACGACCACAATTGCATATTTTGACATTTCACGGGTCTTCATTGATGGTAGTGTTGGCGGAACAATCGAGGGGGTCAACGAGGGAACATTTCTTATTTGGGGCACACCTTTGTAAGAGACACACCACATACTCACCTAAAACCTTAAGGTGATTGGTGTGTGGGTTCTCTCACTTATATAGTGTTCAATCTTCCCTTATCTAATCAATGTGGGACTTCTTCCTCACACTTGATTCTCAACACTCCCCCTCAAGTGTGAGTTTATACACAATGCTCCCCCCTCATGTGGAAGCTCTCTCTTCCATATACACTTGTATCACCGTTGAACTCAACGAAACACCTTCTACCCACACCTGCGGGAAGTGTTTCGATACAAGTAAGTCGGTCCCTTTCTCGAACCAAAGACTCATGATACCATTGTTGGCGGAACAATCGAGGGGGTCAACGAGAGAACATTTCTTATTTGGAGCACACCTTTGTGAGAGACACACCACATACTCACCTAAAACCTTAAGGTGATTAGTGTGTGGGTTCTCTCACCTATATAGTGTTCAATCTTCCCTTTTCTAATCAATGTGAGACTTCTTCCTCACACTTGATTCTCAACAGGTAGCAATTTGTGTGATATCATATATTCAGACATTTTCGAAAAGACGGGGCTAAAGAAAGAGAAGTTATGGTCCTACGAAGGATCCAATTTGCAACTATTAGCTTAGGAGAGAGACGACATACCATGATGACTGACTCCTAATTTTTGGTAGTTCGTTTCAAAAGTGTCTACAATTGCATCCTAGACGGAGCCTTCACGACGACTTTAGACGCATTGATGTCCTTGGTCTACCTAAAGCTGAAATACCATAACGTCCATGATGAGCCGATGATGATAAACACTGGCCTATCTTGGAGAAAGATGATATTCAAACGATGCAACGAGACCAGTAAAAAGACAGATGCATATCTATGGAGATCAACATGACTTCCTTAATTAGACAGTTGAAGGACATGACAGTTCGACTCCCCGAAGGTAACACAGATCACCTTGATTGGATATCGATAGATAACTAATTATTGTGTTTAAAGTTAAAATATAGCGGATTAGTTCTGCAAATCACTTAAAATAGAAGATCAAAATTATAATTAAATTTAAAAAATAAAAACAAAAATTTTAAATATATCTATTTGAAAAAATTAAAATCAATATATAAATATTAGATAAATGTTAAAAAGAAAAACATTGTAATTATTAGATAAAAATTAAAGGGTGAGATACATGTGTCAACTAGCTTAAAAGTTTTAAAAGAAATGAAAATATTTATCAATAGCTTTCTTAAATAAATAAAAGTTATTACGAATTAGTTGAAAAAGTATTGAAAATACTCTCTCGGATTCTTATTATAAAAACAAATCATTTTTATATTAGATAATCAACGTGCCTAATTCATAGTTCAAATATACTAATTATTTAATACTACATTAAAAAAATATTTTATATAATAAAAAAATTGAGGGGAGTAATAAAATATAAATAATTCAAATAAAAAAAATAAATATAAGCAAAAAAGAAAAAAAAAAGAAAAATACTTACATAAAAAAACATATAAATTCATATTTTTAGAAGTATTCAATAAAAATTGAGGAAATTTTAAATTTAATTTTTTAATTTAATTGAAATTATGAGATAATCATGATAAGATGAGAAAATAAAATAAAATATTTATTTTTTAATTAATAAGAAAATTGTGATTAGTTGCGTGTATAATTATGTTTTATAGTTATTTCTATTTAAGAAATTTCAAAAAGAGAGGTACTAACGTACTACTCCCTCCGTTCTATATTATAAACAAATTTTACTTTTTTAAATTTATTGAATAATTAATATATCTGGATTATATATAAATCAGATATATTAATTATTCAATAAATCTAAAAATGTGAAATTTGCTTATAATATAAAACGGAGGGAATAAGCATTAAGCAAGCACGATAAGCGTGAAAAAGAAAGAAAAGAGACAAAGAAAGAAAGAAAGTGGCGACACGGTTATATTATTAGATGAGTTTCAGATTTTGAAGACACGTCAATCATTGGTTGTACAAATGCCACCTGGCTCCTCACTACCGGCCATTTTATTTTCAGTTTTATCTCTCTCTCTTATTCAGTCTCTGTATTAATTAAATAATAGTATATAGGTTTTATTTTCAGTTTTATATCTCTCAATTTTGCACTTTAGCGCTCTATCCAATCCATTGTAATAATATATAGGTTTTTATCTCTCTCTCTCTTTTTCAGTCTCTGTAGTATATATTAATTATATAGCTTTTTATCTCTCTCTTTTTCAGTGAATTCAGAATCGGAATCGGAAGTAGTTACCGATGACGGTTCCGATAGCGATGCAGTCCACGCCGGGAAGTTCAGGTTACTTGGATATGCATCCTGACCGTAAGATGTCCTTCTTCAAGAACCCTTACATTCTCGGTCTCGCCGCCGTCGCCGGAATTGGCGGTCTTCTCTTCGGTTACGACACCGGTTAAGTTTCATTTCGTGAATTTTACTTCAATTAAGCTCCGATTCATACTCGTAATGATACTCGTCGTAATCGTAGTCAACATTTTCTCTCGCAGGTGTTATATCTGGAGCTCTTTTGTATATTAAAGATGATTTTGAGGAAGTCAGAAACAGTAGTTTTCTACAGGTACTGTACAGCTTAATCAATATTTGGATAAGTGCTTATGTAAAAGCTATTTTTATAACAAAAGATAAAGTCAAAGTCAAATTGCTTTTCTATGAGTTATAAATTGTTTTTGTGTATGTTTGGTTTAGCTTTTGGACAATTCTATAGATGCAGATTTTGGAATGATTTTGAGGTGTTTGGTTCTTCTAAAGTAGAATTGATTTTGCCACCGGAATTTATTCTACTTATCTAACATTGAGTTCAAAAGTGATTTTTACATTTAAATTTCCAATTTAACTCAATTTTGCATAAAGTAATCCAATCATAAGTCACTTTACATTCAACTCACATTTAATGAGAATCAAGTTTACAGAATCAATTTTGCAAATTCAGTTTTACGGAATCAATTCAATCAGATCAATTTTTTTCACCGCAAAACCAAACATACATGACATTATTTGGATAAACAACTTATTTTTGTAACTTATAGCATAAGCGTTATCATAATACGTACCTATGTATAAGCTATTTCTGTGGCAAAAGATGAAATAAAGTTAAATTGTTTTGGTTTAAGTTATTAGTAATTTTCATAAGCTAAAAACAATTTATGAGTTGTTTTCATAAGTTCTAAACAGTTTCACAAAATTTATACTAGTAGATAAGTTTAAATAAGCCAATCCAAGTAGTCTTAAGTTCAGAGCAATAATTTTCTATAGGTACTACTATACTATGTTGGTAACTAAGATGCCGTCTAAATAATCAGCTTAATCATTATTGGACAAAGTCAAACTGTTTTCAAATAAGCTGTAACCTGTAAGCTGATTTTATAAACTATGGTAGAGAGCTTATGGAAATAAGCTGAAAACATCTTATAGATGTGTTATAAGCTATTTCTATAAGCTGTTCTAAAGAGTCTCGCAAGTGTTTTGCGGATAAGTTCAAATAAGTAATTCTAAGCGAACCATTCATTAACATTTAACACTTATAGTAGAAATATTTACATATAAGTACTTAGGTAGAAGTTAATTTCGTAAAATAACATATATTAAAATCAAATCGCTTAAAAACTTTTCATATAAGTTATAAATTGTTTTTATAAGCTATTATGTAGGGCTTACAGGAATAAGATGCAAACAGATTATGGACGTGTCATAAGCTCACCCGAATAGTCTCGCAAGTGTTTATGCTAGTAGATAAGCCAATCAAAATAGATCACAAGTCATTCTGTTTTCTGATTCTCAATTATGTGTTTCTCAATCTCAGGAAACAATTGTTAGCATGGCAATTGCCGGTGCAATTGTTGGTGCAGCATTTGGTGGTTGGATTAATGACGCTTACGGAAGAAAGAAGGCCACACTCTTAGCTGATGTTATCTTCATTCTTGGAGCATTTCTCATGGCTGCCGCACCTGATCCTTATGTTCTCATTGTCGGACGTCTTCTCGTTGGTCTGGGTGTTGGCATAGCATCTGTTACTGCTCCTGTCTATATTGCAGAAGCGGCCCCTTCTGAAATTAGAGGTTCATTAGTCAGCACCAATGTTCTCATGATTACTGGTGGACAGTTTATTTCCTATCTTGTTAATCTTGCTTTCACTGAGGTCAGTGTGTTAGTCTTCCATGCTCTTCTTCTCTGTAGATGGATATGTATGCATTTTCCATCCTAGTGTTTGCTTTTTAGTTTTGTTTCATTGACCACATTTCATATTCTTAGTGACCGTTTACTTTTATTGTTTCTTGATTCCATTTCTACCGATAAACCAGAACGTTAGATAAAATATTTTTAGAAATTTTGTAAAATTTACAAAACATTGTGTTTGGTATATCCAGAAATGCATTCTCTTGAGATAGCTTCCATCTTCTCTCTACTGCAATTAAAAGGAAAAATCAATAACCAAATGTATTTTCAACCATTCAGATACAATGTAAAAATATGAAATTGAAAATGTTGTTAGAAAGTTAACAGTGTCTTAAATTGAACAGGTTCCCGGGACATGGCGATGGATGCTTGGTATTTCAGCTGTGCCTGCAATTATTCAGTTTGTTCTCATGCTCTTCCTCCCCGAATCCCCAAGATGGCTATTTTTAAAGGTACAAATTTGCGCTTCTCAATAATTGAATCCTAATGTACTTACTTCAGAAGCAACTAGTATATAATGCCATTTTAAAATTTTATCATCTTGGTGTACAGAATAGGAAAAACGAAGCTGTCGATGTAATTTCTAAGATATATGACTTGTCTCGCTTAGAGGATGAAATTGACTTCCTAACTGCTCAATCCGAACAAGAGCGCCAAAAAAGGAGTACTATCAAATTCTGGCATGTTTTCAGATCAAAAGAAACCAGACTGGCTTTCCTTGTTGGAGGAGGACTTCTGGTAATAAAATAAAATGTTTGCAACGAAACTGTTTTTATTGAATATAATTTGATCGTAGTTAAATGATCTCTGTAAATGCTCTTTGCTGCCAACATTCTACTTTATTAAACAATAAGCTTTTTATTTGAATATAAATGACTTTGATCCTATGGTTGTGCAGGCTTTTCAGCAGCTTACAGGTATAAACACAGTCATGTACTACAGTCCAACAATTGTTCAAATGGCTGGCTTCGAGGCCAATAAGTTGGCTCTTCTTCTGTCCCTCATTGTTGCTGGCATGAACGCTATCGGATCAGTTCTCGGCATTTACCTTATTGACAATACAGGGCGGAAAAAACTCGCCCTTTTCAGTTTGGGAGGAGTATTTGCTTCCCTTATAATGTTGTCCATAGCATTTTATAAGCAGTCATCATCTTCAAATGTAGTGTATGGATGGCTCGCAGTTATCGCTCTAGGCCTTTATATTGGTTTTTTCTCGCCCGGAATGGGGCCGGTGCCATGGACTGTGAACTCTGAGATATATCCTGAAGAATATCGAGGTATATGCGGGGGCATGGCAGCTACAGTAAATTGGACTTCAAATTTGATCGTGTCAGAGAGCTTTCTTTCGATTGCTGACGGTATCGGTGTTGCTCCAACGTTCTTGATTATTGCTGGTATAGCTGTGGTGGCATTTTTGTTTGTACTTCTGTATGTTCCAGAAACCCAAGGATTGACATTTGATGAAGTGGAGTTAATATGGAAGGAGAGAGCTTGGGGCAAGAACCCAAACACACAAAGCCTTCTTGAACATGGAAGTCAATCATAAGTATTCACATGATTAAATGTCTATTGTAATTCCTCCCATCACTTTTATAAGCTGGTTTGACCTTTTTTGGTTAATTCAACGATTGATATATTTGATCTATATATAGATCAGATGCATTAGTTATAATAGTGTCCGGAGAGAGTGTCATTTATTTAAAGTATTTGCTTCATTCCATATGCACATGCATCTTGGTTTGATATATTGTTATATTTATGTATGTGTGTATATTATGTATTGTCATGTTGGATTTTTGGACATTAAAATTTTGATATCAAATATGACATTATTTTTTAGTTATTGTATGTTGTGAACTATTAAATATTTTCAAGTTTGTGAACTATCCATTCTTTGAATGCTTTCATGATGCATAAGCATATACGTAACTCTTATAATAGCATTTGTAATTATTGTAATTAGTAGTAATAATTATGTAATTATTATAATTATGGTAATTCGTACTTAGTAGTTATTATAATTATGTAATTATTTATAGTTATTATGATCAAATTATTTATTGAAGAATAGAGAATGATAGAAGGTATCAAGTTTGAATTCATATTGACATGGTACAAAGTGCTCTTGAACCATGATCTTCTTTTTCTTTTTAGCAGTGTCCTATAGTCTTGTTTAAAAAAACAGAGTCACTCTTCTTTGTTCCTAGCGGTTATGTTTAATGGTTAAAAATAACGATCAAACCATTATTTTTGGGGTTTGATGATATGCATTACCGCTATTGACGTATTTGAAGAGTTGTTTAAAATTTCAAAGATGCATCTCTGAAATTTCTCAACGTTTGAATTGCCAATATCCAGAGATGCATCTCCGAAATTTCTCAACCTTTGGATTGCCAATACCCGAAGATGCATCTCCGTAAATTACCAATATGTTTTTTTTGTTGCTTTTCTTGATTGTATGACTGCTTTTACTAATTGTCTAGTTTACTTACACGCATTATGGCTGATAGAGACGACAAACTGAGGCACAAGAGGATTGTACAACATGTTCACTCTAGCCATGCAGAGGCATCTACTTCTGAGTCTCATGCTTCTCCATCTTTTTCTTCCCATAGGAGACGAGTTTCACCTACCGACGCATCACTGCCTCCATCCTCCCGCAGGCGACAAGTTTCACATATTCGGACGCCAGAGGTGCCCAAGTCACTGGTGGTACCTGAGGCACCAGTGCCACCTTAGGTCTTAGAGGGACCTCATGCTAATGAGGCTTCTAAGCCAGTGCCACCTCCTATTGATGAGGTTGCTGAGCCAATGCCACCTTATACATTCGGTGGAGGCTCTGTAGAGTTGTCACTACTGCCTCCGTAACTAGATCATACTGCCAAACATATCTGGGACGGAGATGTAAAATTAGTTGGATTCATTTTTTTTCTAAAATTACGTTTGTTATTATTTTACAAGTTTCTGACATAGATTTATTTTTCTGCAGAACCGTGATCCACTGAAGTTTATTAACCATGGGCAAAAGATTACTGGCTTGCCTCAGCCGAATGAGGAGTGGTTTCAAGCTACTTTGTCCCTATATGGGATGAAGGATTGTGCATGACCGATTATATTACAATCAACCACGAGATGTTTAATGCATTCGTGGAGAGATGACACACTCAGACCTCATGATTTCATCTCCCACATGGTGAGATGTCTATCACACTGGACGATGTGTCATGTTTACTGCATCTTACGATAAAGAGGAAACTTCTAGATCATGGGATGATTAGTAGAGATGAGGCACTCGAGATGATGGTAGACTATCTGGGATTTGACCCAGAGGAGGCCATGGGCGAGTTTGAAAAAACCAGAGGGGATCATGCTAGGTTTGAATTCCTGAAAAAGGTATATACATATAAGATCTTTAGAGTTGAGAAGGCTATAGGCGATGACGAGCAGGTGGGGCTCCATAAAGCGTATACTATGAGAGCATACCTGCTATATTAAGTTGTCATTGTGATTTTCGTGGACAAGAGTGCACTTATACAGATGTTGTATACCTACGGTACTTCGTACTTGAAGTTATCAGAGGACTGTAGGTGGAAGACAAAGCATGTCACATGCAACATCACACTACTGACGGTAATACTTATTTGTCTTTTAATGTTTTTATGTCATTTTCGTTGCATTTTTGCAACTCTCTTACTGATGATTAGCGTGTTCCAACACTTTTCAAGTTTGGATCCGCCAGCACTTTCAACGCATCTCCGGCTGGTCGTATTTAACAACTTACACTGAGGATATGCCGCGTGCTTCTAGATTTTCCCCGCTTAGAGGGAACCAGGTAATAAAGCCGTTAAAAGTGTTCCTTAACTGATTGACTGCCGAGGATATGCATTTTAACAACTATGTCGATCACTGTGAGACGCAAACAATTGACGATATAGTGTTATATTTGGAATGGTTGGCTTACAACTCACATCTCACATTTTCTCATCTTCCTGAGGGTGTCATGCGGTAGTTCGGCTACACTCAGACTATTCCCAGACACCCTGATATCTCTGCTCCTTATGCTATGACACATAGAGAGATAGATACCATGATTGATGATTATCTTAGCCATATGATACCAGAGGAGACACATAGTACCATAGTTAAGAGTGATTGAAGCTATGTCGATGGGTACATCAGGTGATTCTTCAGGGCCTCACATCTGTATATGGTGCAGGCTGCTCCAAGAGATCCACTGAGCCTAGATGTCATCGCATAATAGAGACTGCACATGCAGACATTGACAGAGGTATCTTCCCTGATGGGTCTGAGGTGAGGGAGGTCCTAGATGCCATTATGACAGAGGCATGAGAGAAAATGGTGTACCTAAGACAACGTCGAAGGACGAGGGATAATGGACGTCGAGAAGCACGAGGATCAAGAGTAGCTGTAGTCCGGCATACGCAGTACTATACAGTAGTTGTACTTTGGATTCATTATGGATTGTAATTTATTTTCACTTCATTCTACTTTATCGTGTATTTAGACTTTATTTATACATGTCATTTTTGGACCATCTGGATTTATATATGTCATTTTTTCATATCAATTATATGGTTTAAATCTCATCATATAACAGGGTTCTTAACATTTATAAATCACCACTTTCATCTGCGTAACCATAAAAAAACATAACCTACAATGTTCTGATAGGGTACGGAGTTGCATCTCCGTAAACCCTAAACGGAGATGCATCTATGAAATAATAAACATGTAAAATGCCTTTCATAGTGGCATTCACAATGTATGTTTTAAAATATTCCGGTGATACATCCCCGGATTAGTTATGACTTTCATTTTAACAAGGTGCGTCCGAAGATGTATCTCCGGAATCTAAGGGAGATTTTTGGTTTTCCATAAGGTGTTTTCCACCCCATAGGATGGGATAAGAAATCACCTATATTTTTTCCACGAACTTTCTTATGTGTTCGTTTTTCAACACAACCAAGCCTTATCCCACTAAGTGGGGTCGACTACATGGATCTACTTCTACCGTAATGTTTTATCCAGAACCATGCCTTTATTCAAATTGTTATTTTCAAAATCTTTTTTAATAATTTCTTTTTTCTTGCAGTTTTCCTAGGTATTCCACTATCTATAGTTATTTTACTCCTTTCCATCTGATATACTCTCCTTACCACAAAATCTACAGATCTTATCTCTACATGCCCAAACCACCGAAGTTTATTTTCCACCATTTTTTTTTATCATAGGTGCTACCCCAACACTCTCTTTAATATTATCATTTATAGTTTTATCTTGTCTAGTCTTACAAAACATACAACGCAATATCCTCGTCTTTGCTACACTTACTCGATCCTCGTGTTGATTCTTAAGCGACTAACATTATATCCCATACAACATCGTAGTTCTTACCATAATCCGATAAATTTTATCTTCAACTTGAGTGGTACTTTTGTGTCAGATAAAATTATCAAAGCATTCCTCGATTTCAACAACCCATCTTGAATTCGTTAGTTTACATCTTCTTCTATTTCTTCATAGTTTTGTATTACTAATCAAAGATATTTAAACCTTGTAACTTGTGGGATGATATAGTCTCAAACTTTCACCTCTATGTTAGAAACGCTTGTCCTTTTTCTAAACTTACATTCCATATATTATGTATTACTTTTGCTTAGGCGAAAGCCTTGCGTTTTTAAAGTTTGTCTCCAAGCTCTCATTTAATCATCATTCGAATCTCCAAGTAGGACTATATCATCTTCAAAAAGTATGCATTTTGGTGCTAGATCTTGGACGTCCTCTGTAAGTACATCCACAATTAAAGTTAAAATTTAGGGACTTAGGGTTGAACCTTGGTGAAAACCTATTGTAATGGGTAAATTATCTATCTTTCCACCTTGTGTCCGTACATTAGTCGATACCCCTTCATACATATCTTGGATAACTCGAATATATGCAATCCTATTCCCTCTATTATCTAGGGATTTCCACAAAATCTCTCTAGGAACTCTATCATATGCCTTCTCCAAATCAATAAAAATTAAATGAAACTCCTATTAGTTTATCCGATATTGCTCCATCACCCATCATAATAGATAGATCTCTTTCATGATTGATCTCCCAAGCATAAAACCAAATTGGTCTCAGTGACTTGAGTCTCTTTTCTTAGTCTCATTTCAATCACTCTTTCCCATAACTTCATGGTATGACTCATAAGATTAATATCCATATAATTTACATAATTTTGCACACCCCCTTATTCTTATAGATTGAGACTAAAGTATTTCTCCTTCATTCATCCGATATATGCTTTGACCTCATAATCTAGATAAAAAGTTTGGCGAGCCACTCAATACCTCTATCTCTAAGAACTTTCCACAATGCAATATATATGTTGTCTGACCTAACCGCCTTACTACTACTCATCCTTTTCAATGCTTCTTTTACCTCTTATTTATGAATATGGCAGTAGTAATTATAGTTTCGTTCATCTTTTTTAATGTTGAGTCTTCTAAAGTATGGTGAGATATCATATCATTTATTAAATAAATTTTAGAAATACCTCTTCCACCTATCCTTTATATATTTTTCATGAACCAAGACTTTGCCATCTTTATCTTTAACACACTTCATTAGATACAAATCTCTTGTCTTTCTTTCTCTTCCCTTAGCAAGCATATATATAGTTTTTTCACCCTCTTTGGTTTCTAAAGATGAGTATAATCCGTAAAAAGATTGAGGTATTTCTTCACTCACCTTCTTCTAGGTCTCACTCTTAGCTTTCTTATACTTTTTCCAAGCTTCAACATTTTTACACCTAGACTATTCTATAAAACAATCCTTTCAACTCTAACTTTACTCTGAAAACTTTCATTCCACCACCAAAATTATTTATCCCTAGATCCAAAACCTCTTGATTCTCCCAACGTACTCTTTTTACATCCTACTCTTTTTACATCCAAAATATCTTTCTTCCACTCCACCTCCACAATAATCCCCACCCCATTTATCGATCTAACTTTTCATGTGTACCAAAGATTAAATCCCTAGTTATCTAATTCCTTCGCCTTTTCTCCGATTCATTTAGTTTCTTGTAGACACATGAAATTGATTTTCCTCTAACCATAGTGTCCACTATTTCCATAGATTTTACAGTAAATGTACCTAATTACATGATCCAAAATGAATCCTACGTTGCTTAGGAGTTTCATTTTAAGATGTATGTGAAAGGAAAAGGCATGTGAGACCATGTAGATGGTACTTCAACACCTTAAACTATAAAAACTGCATTGGAGGCAAGGTAGACAAACGATTCCTAAATGATTAACAGTCCACATTCCTATTGAACCTCACATGGTTAAAAATCCGCATTCCATTGAACCTCTCATTGTTAAAAATCCATATTCCTTTTCTACTGCTAAAGATATGAGAGATTACCTAAAGCACAATTATAACTAAAACAATGTTGCCAACAAATTTCAATTGGTGATTGTCAAAGAAATCTTAAAATTCAGAGTATTTTTCCCAAGTTCCTTAATTTGTGGGATTAGATTTCTACTATTTTAATTGTTAATCTTTCTAGGGTCTTTCTCATTGACGTTCAAATTGTCTATGAAGTCATCAAGCAAGATTATTTTATAATGAAACTTCGACTAGAATTTGAAGTCATATGTGTTGCACTGTTCACCTCATTATTTAGATGTATGTCTTGGAGAACTAGTACTTCACAAGGAGCAATATATATTAACTCAAGGGGCCATGTCAAATGACAATACAATTATGGATGTTGTTTCTTAGGTCTATTCTACCTAAAGTTAAAGGAAAACATGTGATATGAAACAAGTTCAATGTTTTTCCTGCAAGTTGTTTGGACACGTTGCACACAAATGCGATAAGAATTTTGAAGCTTTTATAAGCAACATGGTCACATCATAAAAATGCTCGACCTAACCAGCAAAGAAATGAGTGCATGTCTTTCATACCATACTGCTTCCTTTGGCCAGACCTTTGTCCCTTCTACCTCTAGTAGTGTTGTGGCTAACGATTGTGATGTTAATTTCTACCTATCTATTTTAATTTTAGTAATGTCTCTTTTGCATGTAATAATGTTCCTCGTTAATATGAGAATTAACATAGAAAATCGGGTCACCCAAATTTTAAAGTATTATCTCATTAATGAAAAATTGATTGTTGGAAAACAAAATAGCCATGTATAAATCTTTGGACCTTGTGATGTTTGTAAACCTTGTAAAAGCAAAAATATTTCTTTTTCCCTCTCATGTTCACCATGTTACCAAATGTTTTGATGTTAGGAGTATATCTCTTGTTTTATCGCATGCTAAGTATAAATATTTTGTGACATTTATACATGACTATAGTCGATTAACTTGGTTATATTTTCCATGCTCTGAAGTTTAGGTTTTCACTATGTTTAAAATTTTTATGCCATATCTAAAGATCCATTTTCAAACCAGCAATAAAATTTTGTGCAATGACTCAACAAGTGAGTATACCTCTCACGAGTCTTAAGAGTACTTACAGCAAAAAGACATTATTTTTCAACAAAATGGCATTGACGAATGAAAAAACCAGCACTTGGTTGATGTCACAAGAACACTATTACTTTAAGCCTTTGTTCCATCAAGATTTTGGGTTGAAGTTTTGTCCACTGTTGTCATAAGAACACTATTACTTTAAGCCTTTGTTCCATCTTGATTTTGATATACTTTTATTTCGTCTTTTAACTTTCATTCACGTTGGGTAGAATATGAGTGTAAAACGATCTAAAATAGGGGGTTGAATAAATCATTTTTCAAAAACTATTTTCAAGATTTGTTTTCTAAAATTAGACTTTGAATAGAGAAAAAGTGAGGAAGTTTGAAATATTGCGTTTTGGATTGAATGCACGACATTACTCGGATGATAGAAAATATAATGAAGTATAATAGATGAAACTTCTAACTAACAATGTATCGCTTAAATGAACTCAATTTGCATGAGATGTTTGAATTGGATCTAGTTAATCGAACATTCAATCTAATATTACATGTTTATAGAGATATAATCAGTAGAAAGAACATTTAGATGACTGAATCTATCACAAACCTATGCATGTATAATAAATCTTTATACGCAAGATAAATACCTAGCCACATGTGATTCTAAGAAAATTGATAAACCTAATCATGCAAAACTAAAAGAGAGATTGTTACCAAATTTATACTGATTCAATGCATTCTTAACCTTGCTAACACTTAATACATTCTCCAATGGAAAGCCATTGAAAATTGTTGGTTTCTTCCACTATATTCTCAAAATTTACACAGTGTTTTTGATACAACAGATGATCACAAACAATACTGAAAATTGATAGCCAATCACTTTTACAACACATATTTGAATTTTAATCTTATCTTTTATTGTAACCAGCTCACAAAGCTTCCAAATCTTCAAGATTTTAACCAAAAATCTTCCTAGAACTAAAGCACTCCAAATTTCCCTCCGTAGAGATCTTTACTCAAAAACTTAAAAACTCCAAAACTTCGTCAGCAATTATATTTACTTGATCCTACTAAAGCTTTCATTTGGAGAAGAAAATTCTTCTTTTTCTTTGTTGGAAATCAATCTCCAGAATTCATAGAACACAATCTGATTCTTCAATCTTAAAACACAACACAATCTTTAGGAAGAAAACATTAGAATCCTCAATGTACCTTACACTACTAACTCACCCTCACACTTTGACTTGAGTAACTACAAAAATGAATTTTCTTGGATGAAGGTTGAAGATGATGGATTTACATATGAATCTCACACAACACTTAATTAGAACTCACAAAATCAAGATTCAAAAAGTTTTTCTTCAAGTTTAAATTGAGAGAGAAATCTTTTGGATTGAAAGAACACTATTTGTTTTTCAAGGATTATGAAAAATTGAACGATCACTCATGAGTTACTTCTTGAGAGATAAATAAAGATAATTTATATATGTGCTAGAGATTAGACACAAAATACGTGAAAAACAAATAAATTGATTTGAGTCAGAACCAAACCAATGAGTTGAATCAAATGAGAGAATGACTCAGATAAAAATGATGAAAATCGGGATTTATGCATGTTTGATTCGAGTCATGATTTGAATCATGTGATTCGAGTCAATCAATTACATGATTCAAGTCACACAATAAGAATTGAATTCCAATTCTATGTGGTAATTCATGATATGAATTAGGAAATATTGTGATTCGAACACTGCACCCAATTTCTTGGTGTACATCACACTAATTTACAGAATAATTTCCTAATTTCTTAGGTCAATTTAGAGTTAAACTTGGCGTTTTAAGTGCATTAATTCAAAAGCCACAACTTCTAATTACCTATTCCTAGTTAATTTCAGAGTTGAATGCCTTAGATATGATCAGTAGACTTACGATTAATAATTCCTACTCATCTGATATCGATTTATGCATTCGTCAATACACAAAAGAGCATTAAAATCAAGAACAATTAAATAATAACAATAATATAAAAGATTCAGTTAATCTAAAATAACCATATGATTCAACGAGGTACAAGCATGTTTGTCTCAAAAGACCTAATCTAAGTACTATAACTACTCATAGTGCATGTAACAATTACCATGAGTTTAGATGATGAGTACATGAAATTTAAGGAAAATAAATTTCTTCAATGGCTTCCAAAACCCTCAAAATCATTGCTTTAGAACTCCAAGCCATCACTTTCTATATCAAAATTTGGAACTCCTTAAAAAGTAGCCAAAAAGCCTTATTTATAGCAATTTTGCGTGTCAAAGTAACGCGTCATCGCACTTGCGTTAGTGTATATCGCTACAGTGATGTGACATCATTGTACTCACGATGCAAACATCGCGTTCGCGTGAAAAACAGAGGTGAATTAACTTTGTTTTTTTTATTTTCTCTTCAAATTTTCACTGAGTCCACTTTCTTCACACTTTTGTAACTTGGTTCCATTCTTTCACATTTTTATTAGATTTTGTTCGTTATTCCTCCGATTCCGTTGAAATTACTCACGAATTTTACGTGATGCCAGAGTGTCATCAGGACTCAACTATCTAAGTCTCTCCCGAAAGATTCAATTATCTATGTCGCACCTATACATAAATAATCTTCTACTTGGATTAAATCACTTTGCCCTTTCCAAGGCCTTATGCTTGAGGCACTATGTACTAGGATAATTTTATCGGGCAATGAATGATAGTTCATGGTAAAAATGATCTAAGTGGAACAATGTTGGACTTGGTCGGCTAATTGAGCCTGAATGTCTGATTGGCTTGATCGTCTGAAGTCGGGCCTGAACACTCGATCAAATATACATGATCAATTTTTCGTAAAAAATATAGACTATTAGGTGTTCAAATAAGATGAGTCAAAAGAAGATCTTTTCCACTACTCAATGTTTCTAATAATAGAATGAGGGAAACATCAATCTCATAATTGAGAAAGGATCTTCAATTTTCCCTAAAAGTACACAAACAAAATTTTTCACCACTTATCGTGCGCTAACCCTAACCGCTGTCGAAATACCTTAAACACCAGAGATAATCCTACAAACACACAAACACAAAGTTACATTGTATTATATATATATATATATATAGAGAGAGAGAGAGAGAGAGAGAAAAAAAGATTATACACCGATAGTGTAAAATATTTTTACACCGTCAACCAATCACGGGCGTGTATCCCGCCAAATCACAAGTTTAATTTTAAAATACTGATATGACATGGCGAAATGTTATAATTCTATTGGATGATGGTGTAAAATAAGTTTACACTGTCAGTGCTCTCTCTCTCTCTCTCTCTCTATATATATATATATATATATATATATATATATATATATATATATATATATATATATATATATATTCAACTCAATTTTAAATAAAATTAACTTTTATCACCGTATAAGCAATACATTGAATTAGATAGAAAAAAAACAACTAAATCATTTTTTATCACCAAAAGCCAAAAAAGAGTTATTAACATTCAAATAGCTTTTCCTAAAATTAGTAGAAGGAAGAATAGAGACATCATCCTAACTTGTTAAACATAAATACCTAAATATCAGCATGACTCATACCATAAAAAATGGCAAAAATAGATAAACACTGGCCACCACATCATAAATCATAAATATTAATAACAAATTAACTAAAAGTTTGAATTTCTATATAATTAAGTAAAAATTTCAAAAAAATAAAATACTTGGCCAAATTAATCTACCGTGAATTAAGATCAATTATAATGACCAATTCAATAATTATCACCATGATCCAACAAAAAAATCGATAATTAGTTACACTTAGTGATTAACTAAGTTACTTAAGATCCAAATTAATAGCTAAGTACACTACTATTTAACTTAACTTGTGTTACAAGTTTCTTACTCAAATCAGAGTTGTAACAAATATATATAACAAGATTCACATAAGCTGCAACAGTCTCTCTTATATTGTTTCAAGAACAACAATAAAAGTGTTGTTGTTTAGATTGAAACTAGTGTGATCAAATAGTTTGAACCATAAATGACAAAAAGTTTATGTTGTTTTTCTGAAATTCTATTGCCTTTTCTAATTGTTGATTCTCCTTCACCAGAGCAATCTGGCACTATTTCTGACCAATTCACTTTATCTGTCACTAAATTTCGCAAAAGGTTCGTTTTTCTTCGTTCTATGAAGCCTATCCGTTCGATTATGACTATATTTTATACTGACAGTGTATATGAATTAACCCGACAGAGTAACTTACTGGTTAAAATTTGTGGTATGTATGTGTTTGTAGATGGAGCCCGCAGGATTGGTCGCCCCAAACGCTGTCAATTCAGCCGATATCGAAGTAGCAGATGTGAAGAAGATTAAAGGAGGATGGAAAACTGCATATATCTTGCTAGGTATTCTCTAAACTAATCATTATTATAACTTTTTTGAAAACTCGGTATCGGGCTTTAGGACGGACTAATTGAATTGAGTGAATGAATGCAGTGAATCAAGCATTGGCGACATTAGCATTCTTTGGAGTCGGAGTGAATTTGGTTTTGTTCTTGACGAGAGTTCTTCGTCAAGACAGCGCCGATGCTGCGAATGCGGTTAGCATGTGGACCGGAACTGTTTACATGTTTTCACTCTTGGGAGCATTTTTGAGTGATTCCTATTGGGGCAGATACTTAACTTGCACTATTTTTCAGCTCTTCTTTGTTCTGGTATGCTTCTATAATTCGGTGCCGTTCAATTTTCGAAGTTTTTAACAGTGCTATATTTATATTTATATTTATATGAATCATTGACACAACATTGGACACATGACACTGACACATGTGCTTTTGATCAGAAGTGTCGGTGTTTCAAATGTTAGGATTCTTAGCTGTTTCTTGTTCTACAAGAAACAAGATACATGTATGGAAATTGAAGATATATGTGTATAAATTGATGCAGGGTTTGGGGCTATTATCGTTGACATCGTGGCTGTTCTTGATCAAACCAGAAGGATGTGGTGACGAGCATACGACGTGCATGGAACCGACTTCATGGGGAGTACGTCTATTCTATTTGTCGATATATATGGTTGCCTTCGGATACGGCGGACATCAACCTACCTTAGCGACGTTCGGAGCGGATCAATTTGACAATAAGACTATTAAAAACAATAACTCTAGAGAAGCTTTCTTTAGTTACTTTTACTTTGCACTCAATGTTGGATCACTCTTTTCCAACACTGTTTTGGTTTATTACGAGGATTCGGGTATGTGGACGATGGGTTTCGGCGTCTCGTTAGCGTCTGCCGTTGTAGCCTTGATTTCGTTCTTAGGGGGACATCGAAGATATAGATATGTTCAAGCTTGTGGGAATCCTGTTGTAAGGGTGATCCAGGTATTCGTCGCTACCGCGAGGAAGTGGAAGGTTCAGCCGGCCAAGGGCGGCCAACTTTACGAGGTTGATGGCGTTGAATCCGCCATCAAAGGAAGTAGAAAGATCAAATACACGAACGACTTCAGGTACTTACGTTATTGCAATTGAAAACTAGGTACATGTATATTGTCAGTGTATGATCATTAAACTCTTATACGATATGTGATATGTGATCGCGTGTTGAATTGAGCAGATTCATGGACAAGGCGGCGACCCTTACGAAAGAAGGGAGTGAATCAGAGAATCAATGGCGTCTTTGCACGGTAACTCAAGTTGAAGAAGCCAAATGCGTGTTGAGACTGATGCCAGTTTGGCTCTGCACAATTATTTACTCGGTTGTATTCACACAAATGGCGTCTCTTTTCGTCGAACAAGGCGATGTGATGAACAACGAGATAGGAAAGTTTCATTTGCCAGCAGCTACAATGTCAGTGTTTGATATATTCAGTGTCCTTTTATGCACCGGACTTTATCGCAACGTCCTTGTTCCCTTGGCCGGAAAGTTAAGCGGTAATCCCAAGGGACTATCCGAGCTTCAAAGAATGGGAGTTGGCCTAATCATCGGAATGTTAGCGATGTTTGCAGCAGGTGTAACGGAGTTTGAACGGCTTAGACGAGTTACGCCCGGAGAGAAAGCTAGTTCCTTGAGTATCTTCTGTCAAATTCCGCAATATGTTCTTGTTGGTGCTTCTGAAGTTTTCATGTATGTTGGTCAATTGGAGTTCTTCAACGGACAAGCCCCCGACGGTATAAAAAGCTTCGGGAGTTCGCTTTGCATGGCTTCGATTTCTTTTGGAAACTATTTTAGCAGCATAATGGTGAAGTTGGTGATGGTGATCACCGCAAGAGACGGAGAACCGGGATGGATACCGGATAACTTAAATGTAGGACATATGGACAGGTTTTTCTTCCTCATCGCAGCGCTAACTGCTCTTGACCTTGTCTTCTACGCCTTCTGTGCTCGGTGGTACAAGGGCTGCCAGGAGGACGAAACTGAGAATATCGAAAGCCTAATTGAGTTTGAGAATAACGAGACGATTAATCGAGTTTGATTGATTGAGAGAAGCTTAAGATGTTGAAACACTTAAGGTCGTCGATGAGATCAATTTACATTTGTTTATTTTTCTTTCTAAATTAGAATAAGAATGTACAATGTTGAAACATTTATTTTATCCAACATTCTATATTTCATCGAAATCGAAACTCCTAAACGAAGAGTGAATGATATATTACATCAGAATGGCATGCAGTTTCTTCGCGGTCCATATTACATCAACTAGTCCTTGAAGAATCGGCGCAATATCTTGTGCCATAATCTTCAAAAGCGTTCGGCATTCTACAAACAATTTGCAAATTATTAAACAACATGGTATAATTTTTATTCAATCGTCGCATTATACGTGTCACAAACTAACATATAAATCATGAAGGTGTCGAACCTGATATTTTACTGAAGTTAAACAATGACATAGATGCGAGAGTTTTGAGCTCGAGCTCGCTGTTTTGAAGGATTTCTTTCAGTTGAGAGATGACGGCTAAGAATGCGGGAAGATGCAATCCGGCATTATATTGTTTAGAAAGTGAGGAACTCAACCATGTGACAGTTATAAGACAAGTCCTCACCAAATCTACATGTCTAGATTCTAAACATCTAGATATGGTTTTCAAAAATGGACTTTCTCCATCACCAATCAATGATTCTAACAAGTTTATCATGAACTCTTCATTCCTTTCTTCTTCCTCATCTTCCTGCAAGAAGCAACAATTTCATGATACATCAATATCTATGAATCTTTGACACAGATACTAAACACGACACTGACACATCGACACCAATAACCAGTTTAGAGAATGAATTAGTCGATTGTAATCATATCGATGTTTCAAATGTTAGGATTCTTAGTTGTTTCTTGTTCTTCAAGAAACAAGATAATTCGTACTAACTATTAATGAAGAAAACTTACCGACGAAATGGTTACATCTAACTGTAGATCCTCTTCATCATAGCTAGGAGATTTCAATTGTGAGATACCGTTTTTATAACCAGCTTGCTTTAAAACGGTGGTATCGGTTATTATCTTTCCGGTGGTAGAAAAATGGCCACACAAGATTAAAAGAGCTTTGCAACACTTGTTTTGGATCTTGTCATCATTAAAGTTTGCATCAAGTGCCTCTGCAATGGCATTCACAGCCGTCTCGATGTATATGCCTAACTTTTGAGGCTCAACCTGCAGTGCAAACATCATATCTTAATTTGTTTCGATTGAAAAGTGACCTAAGATACCGAAAACGCAAACATTGAATACACGAGGTTTGATAATGAAGTTCGGTCAATTGTGCCTACCAGGAGATCAAAATGTAATAAGAGAACCGCAACAAGAGGCTTTTGAATTGGAGAACAATTCTTGAGATGCATGAGTACAATATGCATTGTACTATATGCATCTTCACCCACCAAGCCACTTAGAAAAGAAGTAACATCTTTTCTCCTACAAAATAACTAGTCTAGTTAATAATATTTCAAACGAATAGTGTTATCAATCGCGGATCGTTGAAAATATCAGTTTGTTCAAATTTCGCTACGTTGCGGTTATAGTTAGTGTTGAATGCTAATATACATTGTCATTGATGAATAATAGTTTTACATTGATATCTAATGAAAACAAAACTCGTGTTACTACATCCATTTTGAAACCATAGCGAAAAAGTAACTGCGAAATGGTGCATGTCCTATTTGAAGAAAAAACAGAAATTTGGTAAGCCTCACCTCTTCATCGACAAAAGTTCGGTAAGGAAAACTATTGCATTTGTTGTTGGAGTAACCATCTTGCTATGAAGAAGCTCAAGAAGAATTTTTCTGTCGACGCTTCTTGCGATCTTATATACGCAACTAGAATCTGCTTGAATACAATTTAACAAAATCTCCAACACATGCGATTTTTCTTCGACGTTTCCAAGTTCAAACCTCTTAAAAATAAATGAAAAAACTCCTAAAGAGATTATATGCTTAGCATAAGTTGATTTTTCGTCTTCTTTCAAGGAAGCGAAAAGACTTTGTAACTTGAAAACAATAGCCTCATCGCGCTTTTTCAACTCAAGTTCTTCTGAGTTTTCGACTGTTTGAGAGGCGAAATCAAGAAGGCGTTTGAAATCTTCTGTCTTCCAGTTATCGATCAAACGCTTCAAAATAAGGTTGGTAAACGGCATGAACACACATTCTAAAGTATTTCCTGTTACCGGACATGTTCTGTTTCCCTTTTGAAACCATGCCTTGATAGCTTTTCGTTCGAAGGTTTGGCCTGACTCTAACGTGACGGGTTCCTCGAAGATCTTTCGTGTCAAAGGACAAATAAACTCTGACGGAATGCTTGGAAAATACAATCCTACACCAAAAATTATGTAAAAATCATTATCTATCTGCTAGAAAATTGATACATTATCCGAAGAAAACTATATTTTTCTTACCTTCAAGATTAGAGCTTATCTTATTTGGCTGCATCTTTCTGAATTCATGAGTTTGAACACTTGGAGTGAAATCTTCACTACTTTGATCAATAAACTTAACAGTTTCAGATTCGTATATCAACGTTTTCTTAACGACAGTCGAGCCATAAGAGCCTCTCTCACAATTTTCGAAACTATCTTCATCCTTATCATCTTCTTCAACTTCATAAACTTCAGGTTTCCTATATCCGCCAAAGAACGAATCATATAGTTTCTTGCTTACCATCGCCTGTGGCGAGAATGGTTCGTTAGAGCTACCAGACTCAAAAGAATGACCGAACGAACTTGACTGTCATTACAGATAAATTCGGTTAAAGTTAGTTAAGTTAGTTATCTTGTAGATCAAGTTATCAATAAATGAGATGTTTTAGTAATACCTGTCGACTCGTAACAGATAATGATGGAATTCCAATAGAAGGAAGAGTTGGAGTTTCGACTCCTTCACCGAGCCAATCTTTGTAATATAAAGCGAAAACTCGAGTTCCTGAATCCAAATTTTCGTTATAAACTTTTTGAAGAATCTTTAGCTTTCGCGCTTTGGTTTTTGTATCTGCAACAATTTCACCTTCTTTGCTAATATACCATTTCTTCAAATGTGAAAGATGCGGCGAAAATAGATGCTCCCAAAGTTCAGGCAGCAATATCGTCCGCGCCTGAAAAGGCGAATCGCAAAAGACTTGCAAAAGATGTTTCGCGGAAACTTTCTTTTTTCCTTGCATCAAATATACTACACTGAGGTAAAGATGAGCACAGGCTGATAACTTGAAATTCGCAATCGCGCACGTAAAATCGTATTTGAGATCATTCAAACTCAAACCTGTAATAATACTAAGCTGCATTGTTGCTCTTTTCAAATGTATTGCAGATATGGATTCGTCTTTCGCAGCCGTTTTCTCTACGCACTCAATAGCTTGCTCGAGACTCGTAATCACTTTGGTCTCGGAGTTGTTTCCTTCTTTCTCGAGATGAATGAAGTTCAAGGAAGAGAAACAATTGTGGCGTAACGCAGACCGAAAATCTTCGTCTTTTAGGAAACTTTCTATGAATCCATTCAGAATTGAAACTAGTGCTTTCACAGCAATTTCATCTATAGCAAGATTAGAAGGATCTTGCGAATTCGCAGCTTTATTGTTATTTTCATAGCTCTTTCTATTTCCACTTGATTGTCTCAACATATATGAACTCTTCAAAGGCTTTTCGACGATTTTTTCCTTCTTGTCTTTGCGTATTCTCGCATTAGACACTTGATTTGAATAAACATCCTCGAATCCACTATCACTCTCTGATGAATCGTGAGACTCGCTCTTCTCAGTTTCATCGTTCTTCAACCGTTCGTGAATTATCTTGTTTCCTTTCAAAACATTATTATTATTGTCCCTTGATCTTGTGTTCTTACTATCATTTGTATGGCTGATTTGATACCTTGAGGCTGTTTTCGACTTTGTTTTCTGTGTTTTGATTCGTTCGCTCGATGATACGCAGAGTCTGTCTTCCAAGGAATGAAGTGGATCGCTTGAAGCACCATGGTGGAAAGAAGATCTTGACTTTAGCACTCTTTTGCTACCTCCTTTGAACCCTTCCTTTGCAAGAAGCTCCTGCAAAGATGAAGCCATTTATACTGATGTCCCCGGTAATCAATAGTCCTCCTGCAAGCAAAGATCCGACAATATGATACACAGACACCAGACACAATATTAATACGAAGAACAAACATCTGACTATATAATACACAGACACCAGACACAGTACTAATACGAAGAACAAACATCTGATAATATAATACATGGACACCAGACACGATACTAATATGAAGAACAAACATCTGACAATATGATACACAGACACCAGACACAATACTTAAACGAGGACACTGGTAATAATTTTAGTAACAGCTATATATATAAATCAAAAAGAGAGGAAATGATATTATACCTTAAGCTTTGGCTTCAAGAAAAGAAGTATAAAACTCTGTCAAGAAACATGTCCAAGACAGAAAGAAAAAGGGAAGTTTTTGGTTTGGATTTGAAAGAAATGAAGAATGATGGAGGTGATGATTGGTGAAAGAACATGATATATATAATATAATAAAGGGGTTGGTTTGTTGGTTGGTTGGTTAATGATTATGATGAAACATAAAATAGTGAAGAAAAAAACAACAACTGGCAACAATGGAATGAGGATGATTTCATTTGACAAATGAGTGAAAGAAAATTGACACATATGAATGTTTCAAAGACGGTTGACATTGTTTTTTTATTTATTTATTTGCAGGCCATCTTGATTTGGAATATACTAATAATACACTTGTACATGTTTTCTATCAAGTGGCATATCATCGTCAGAATAACCACAAACAAAAATTTGTTTGCGGTCATTCTAACAATTGATGGAATGTTGTATTTTTATAAGTAGATGTATCATTGTGTTTAATATGTCTATGTGTTGACACTCGTATAACATGTAAAACTCAAATAAATATTTCAAAAAAAGTTTTTAGTTGTCGTTTTTGAAATCGGTGTTAAAACATACAACGTGTTAAGGAATTCAGACAATTTTTTTTAATATGATGTTTTTTTTAACATTATCAATATCAAAGTGTCTGTGTCTATGTCGTATTATGTTGAAATTAGAGTCCGCCTATTATAAAAATATATAGAAAATCATATTAATACTACATTAATATTTTAATCTATATATACTGTCATTAACGAGTTAATTAATCATGATAGTTATATCATTAAGATGCTAAAATACTATAGTGCTAACTATCGTCAACTGTCACATTTCTCTTTCTGGTCCCACCAAACTAGTTTTATAAACCAGTGGCAGTGGATGTATTCTTTGACATGTTTCTAAGTGCCATTGCCACATGGAAATATGAAAAGTTAAATAAAATCAAACTCTACGAAAACTATGTCAAAATAATTAGATAGTTAAATGTGTAAGTACATAGAGTAAAATACAAAAAGAAATGTTTGATTCATTCTCAATGTCTCACTTGTTGGAATATACTGCTATGACATTGCTGTAAAACTGGACACTGCATTATTATTACAATAAACTTAGATTTATTTTTGTTTTTATTAATAAAAATGCTAAACTTCAAAAATAGAAATATTTATTTAGAAATTGAATTATGATGTAATTAATTAATTTCACTTAATTTTATAATTTTGTTCTTTCTACTTTTATCTACTCATAAAATTTGTCTCTTCATTTGATGCACTTATAAGAAACTTAAGTGGAAAGGGGAAAAAGAGAAAGAATTAGATAGCTAGAGATTTAAGCTTTGGTACATCCACAAAGTTAGATCAAGAAATGGGATGGAGATTATAGTAAATAAAGAGTGAAAGAAGGATATTATGGAGGTAAACAGAGTGGGAGATTGGATTATGGCGCTAAAATTTGTAGTGGACTAAGACACTTTTAATATTATTAGTGTCAGAGCCGGTCCTGAGAATTTGGAGGTCATGGTCCAATTTTAAAAATAGGTCACCATAAAAAGGAAGGTATTTTTTTTTTGTAAAATAATATATTTAAATAGTAAAAGTGTAGGTACTAAGGGTTGAACCATTGACCTTTAAGTCAAAAATAATTTTTTTATCACTATGCTAACTAACTTATGTTATAAATTAAATTCAACAACTAATATTTATATATTTATTTTAGGTTTATAACTTATAAAAAATAATCTGGAAGCCCCTATTTTTTGGAGGCCCTGAACTGTGGGTTAACATACCACTTCAAAGTTAAATCTTGCGACGATTTAGAAGGCTTATTTTAAAATAAACCTCAAGAAGAAAATATTTTTTTTTAATAGGGGATCTAAATGGACATGTAGGGAGCGTAGCAAGAGGTTTTATGGACATGCATTTGGGTGTGATTTTAGGGAGATAAATGTGGAGGGTAAATCTATCATGGATTTTTCATTAGCTTTTTATCTTACTATAACTAATACATGTCTTAGAAAAAGGATGAACATCTTATAGCATATAAGAGTATGTTCCCAGATATATTTGTTTCTCATTAGGAAGACAAATGGAAAGATTTGTTTACACTTTAAAGTTATACTTTGAGAGAGCTTGACTACCCATCATAGAGTATTGGTTATGGATGTAAGAGTTGAGAGGAGTACAAAGATAAAAAGTCACATGGGAGTTCCACTGATCAAGTGGTGACATTTGAAGGGTGAAAAATAAAGAAATTTCCAACATAGTATCTTGGAATGAGAATTTGAAACGACACGAGGAAGTGTAAATGATATGTGGAACAAGATGACATAAGAGATTATAAAAATAGCTAAAGATACGTTGGGAGAATCAAGAGGTTTTGGACCTAGAAATAAATAATAGTGGTGGTGGAATGGAAGTGTTCAGAATAAAGTTGAAGTAAAAAAGGAATGTTTTAAAGAATGGTCTATGTGTAAAAATGTCAAAACTTTGGAAAAGTATAAGAAAGCTAAGAAAGAGATCAAGGAGGCGATGATTGAAGAAAGAACCCAAACATTTGACATGTTATACTAATCTTTAGGAACTAGTTGATAAGTGCAAAATGCAACTATTTTTGTATATAAATTTTGTTGCACTTATCGATACTTTTTGCTAATATCGTTCGAATAAACCCCGATTTGTTTATATATACGTTTACTTTACATTTTAGTGTATATATTGCGTATCGTGTAAATATCACTGAGTTTAATTGATTTTCTCTCATTTTTGCAGGTGTTCAATCAAGTATATCATGCCATATTCATAAAGAGCATTTAATAAGCTTTCCAGCGCTTCCGATCGTGCGTAAATCAGAGTTGCGGTTCAGAAGTTGTGGTCAAAATAAGAGCTGGTTTGCTGTCATGTTCGCTTTGCGAGTATGCCAGTGAATGTTCGCTTTGCGAATGCCTGGCGAATTCCCAGCGAAGGCTCCCAGAATTGGACAGGGGAGAAAAGGACCAAAGTTCGCTTTGTGAATTGTGCAGCGAGTATTCGCTTTGCGAATAAATCGTTCGCACTGCGAACGACTGGAATTTTGCAAAGGTGGTTTAGCATTTCAGAGGCACTTAAGTGCCATTTTTTGAGGCTCGCTTTGCGAGTAAAACGTTCGCTTAGCGAACGTGACAGATTTTGTAATACTATAAGTTCATTTTCAGTCATTTTTTAGGTTATGTTTTGGGGTATTTGTTCCCAATTCATCAAACCTTCATCCTTTGTTAGTTTAGAGCTTAGAAAAGCATCAATGGTGGTTGCAACTCGACGATTGGAGGCAGATGATTCTTGGATCGTGATTGACATCGCGAGAGATTTTGATTCCTCTTCTCTCTTCCCTTTGTAGTTTCCATTGGTGTGAGTTTGTATGTAAGTTTACTTTGATAGTATGTATATTTATTGCTCATGGCTTTGTATGCGAGCTATTTTACAAATCTCTATTGGTGTTATCCTTGTTTTAATCGCTTTATGAATGGATTTGAGTTGCGGTAGACATATCCTCCTTGAATCCGGAATTAGGATGAACATTTATTAGGTTCTTGACTCTAGAGATAGATTGAGGCTTAATATTCACATGAGTATCGAAGCTTAATGCCATCCGTATCTTGAATCGGGTGCGAGAGTGTCGACGATGGTAATATGGTTGTTCTCTCAACTTTGCATTAGACATAACCTTTGTTGTGGGCGATACGTGATAATGTGGATGAGTGATTTAGGTTGCGTGCAAATGAGTAGTAAGTTTGAGTATTTGATAGGGTAGATGAAATGTGAGCTCGAGAGTTCTCTACTCTCCAAAGAATAAATTCTTTTTATGTTCAACAGTTTTATTTCCCGCATTTAATTTAAACCCAAACTCTTTAACATTTAAATTGTCGAACGACATTCTTTCCCTCGAATCGATCTCTGTGGACACGATAAATTCTCAGAAAAATACTTCCAAAATGTTTGTTGCTTGCCGCTTTACCGTTTCAACACTAATCAGGGAGGGAGATTTATATATAGGCTCGCTAAAGGAAGAGAAAGAAAGACAAGAGATTTGGATCAAGTAAAGTGTGCAAAAGATAAAGAATGTGATGTCTTGGTTCAAAAAAAGAACATAAAGGATGGGTAAAAGACATATTTCTACAATTTATTTAATCAATAATTTTACATCTCACCAGGATCTAATAGACTCGACATTAGATAAGAGCATCGAAATTAAAATTACTATCGTTGGATTGAAAAACAAGAGGTAAAGAAACATTGAAAAGTATGAGTAATAGTTAGGTG
Organism: Lathyrus tuberosus; assembly: GCA_022829125.1. Classification (NCBI taxonomy): domain Eukaryota; kingdom Viridiplantae; phylum Streptophyta; class Magnoliopsida; order Fabales; family Fabaceae; genus Lathyrus; species Lathyrus tuberosus. Next base: position 2,698,741 of record JALAZF010000137.1, read on the forward strand.
GTTAGACCAGACAACGTACATATTGAAATGTGAAGAAAAAAAATTGGAGATCGAGGTATTGAGTGGCTTGCCAAATACTTTAATGAAATTTTGAGGTCAAAGAAAATGTCAAATGAGTAGATAAGAATCATTTTAGTGACATATTTGTAGAAGGTAAAAGTCACTAGAGAGATGTTTTGAATTTTTTGAAGAGACATACATTCCAAGAGAAAAGAATTCTCGAGCAGATCTCATATTTAAGCTAACTAGTATAAAGAGGCTTGGGCACAACAATATTATGGTACAAAAAATGTTGCCTACTCCTAGTACTAAAGCTTTATCATAAATACAATCGAAAATATTGATAAAGAGAAAGGTTGTATAATGTCGATCATTAAGTACTTGGCGGGGTAGATTTTCCCTTCAAATGAAGAGAAAGCATGAAAGATCAAGAAGCTATAAGCAAATTACACATGGGCCACAAGACAATTATATAGAATGGGAAAGGCTACCCAAATTCAAAGGTGTATAGGCGAAAACCAACCAAGGTTGTTGTTAATGGAAGTACATGAAGGTGTTTATGGTAGTCACATTAGGGAAAAAGCATTGGTGAACAAGTTGTTGAGGTCCAGGTACTATATGCCCACCTTATTGAGAGACATTTTGGTCTTTGTTAAGAAATGTGATAAATGTTAATTATTTGCAAATTTACATCACATCCCTATCGAAATCCTACATTCACTAAGTGTGCCATGTTTATTTCAAATATGAGGGATTGATAATTTTGGAGTGTTTCCATTGGCTCTATAACAATTGAAGTTTATCCTTATAAGCGTGGATTATTTCACCAAGTGGATTGCCGCAAAATGGTTTCAAAGACCACGACAAAGAGAGTTAGATGATTGTCGAATCATTTAATTGTTGTGCTAAGCTTTCATGTCCTATTGGAGAATCAGTGGCTTATATGAAAACTTATATTGAGGCAACCACTTCAAATTAGGACCAATTGTTGTGTAATGTAAAGACTCTTTAATGTGGAACTGTTAGATAAAACATGATGTGAAATGTTTTAATCTTACGAATGTGATTAGATTGACCTTTGAGTGCTAGCCATCTCTATAATCATATGTTTTATTGTCTCCAAGTAAGTTAACATCTTCAACCACTTCACCCTTACACAGCTCGTGCTTAGGGGGCTCTAGATTGTGTTACTGTCTTTACATAAATCAATTATCTTATAACTTTTTCTTTAAAAGCCTACTTAGAGGATTGTGGATCTTTAAAAGTATTGTAGTCAAAAACTGATATATCACAATGACTTTTCCCCAACATCCTAGAATATGTTGTACGCGTGAGAGATCTTAATGTAAAAGGTAGCAGTTTACTCATGTGCTCATCACGTGGGGTGAGATATACACGTCGTGAGAGATCCTTAAGAAAATTCTATATGCCACAATTCCTAAAGGAACGAGCCTAGATTGATAGAATACGAGGAAAACCCTAAAGGCGTTTGCGGTTTTGCTAATTCTAAACTGACTATAAATACGTTCCTAAAGGGCTAGGTCAACAAATGTGTTTACAAATCACAGACTTGAAACCTCTCGCTAAGTGTATTACCTAAATGGTATATTACTATTGTAATCACCACAAGTACACAATAAATTGTCATAAAAGGCCAACTAATTATGCACCGGCTTTCTTCAATTGCTCATGTTCTACTACAACAATATAACTTTGCTTTTATTCAAATGAGTGAGCATACTTTGACCTAAAAATGACATCTGAAAAATTTGTGAATTCATATATTTTTTACGGATAACCACAACACTAGAAAGATGGTGTGTCAATGAAATGAACAAGTCAAGTGGCGTCAAAATGGAGTAACATAGAGAGATGTATATTCTTCATGCGTTAGCGATCTTACAATGATGTTGTGGCACGTATAGGAGGCGATGATTGTGATATTTTTGGGAAATGGTCAAATTGACAATGGAAATCGTGATGAAAGGGTCATTGTGGCACCTAATGATAGGTGGGTTATGTGGCTACTATTAAATAAGGGTTTCACCATTATACTTGGAAATATAAAATAAGAAAGAAAAAATATAAAATAAAATTATAAATGTTTATATCTATTTAAAAGAGACATTACACCCTAAATACTAATTTAGCCCTAATGGACCTTTTACTATTGGGTTGGGCCCTCTTGAAGGAAATTAAAACAAATATTAAAATTAAACATAATAATGAAAACTCTTAAAATTAAAGAAAACAATCTTTTAAGCAAAGAGATTATTTTGTAACTCTTTTTGGCCTGTTATCACTACTATTCGACCCTGCAAGACCCCTGTCCTCAAGTGTGTGAGTTAGTGTATTTTCATTAAAAATGGGGATAAATAAAGCTTGTTGAGTGTAACGGGACAAGTGGCACGTTGTGAGTGGCTTGGTCGGGAGTGGCACGGATTGGATGAGAGGGGAAATTTGCATTGAGAGATGATTGATTTTGATGGCTTGGAGAGATGAGTGGAAGACAACTAGATTGATGATGTCTCTATGTAGGGCCTGTTGCAGCGACTTGTCCCATTTGAGAATGCTCGCCTAGGGCGCTTGGGATGTGTTTGTAACACCTCCGATTTTTGTTTATTTCTTTTAATTAAGTTTAAAGTGTTTTTTATTAGTTTATTTTGGTGTTAAAAGGGTTTTTTGTGATTTATTTAGCAATTATGGGAATTAATTAAATTGTTATAATTTAATTATTAAAGAAAATAGAAAAATATAAGACTTGGGAGAAAAATAGTATTTTTATGAAATTGGTAGGGCAAGGAGAGAATTAACGAAAGTTGAGGGGAGTTGTGGTGATAACTAAATTAAATAAAAATATTAGATTTTTATTTAATTTAAATAGAAAAAGTTGGGAGAAAAATGGGAGAGAACAAACAGTACGTGAAAAGAGGCCAAAGAGTGGAAAAGATCTAGGAGAGCAAAGGTAGAGAACTCCATAGACAAAATTTGGATTTTGCTGGAAAATTGAGGTAGGGAGAATTACTCATCTTTGGGTGTAATATGCATGAAGGGTGGAAAGGGATCCTCACCCTCTTCTTTGTTTTCTATTATGTTTTCTCCATTATTGAGTTTGGTGTGTTTTGGAGAAACTTTGTTTAATACCTATCTCAATTGTTGTGATAATTATAAATTTGTGCCTTGATTTTACTACTAAAATTCTTGTGAAAATTGTTTGAAAAATTTGGAAGTTAGTATTCATATTGATATGTGTTAATATGGTGAATATTATGTGGATTTTGTGATAAATTGAGGAAATTATGATTAATCTATGGGTGATTGATGTAATAAATGTTGCATAATAATTTTCTGTGAGAATTGGGTATTTTGGAATCAAAATCAAAGTTTTAAAAGAGCTTCAATGGTGAAAATTATTGTTTATGTTTTCTGTATATCGGTGACGATCGTCACCTCCGTGAAGAGCCAACTGTCACTACGCTGGGTGAGCTGACAGATGTCAGCATGGTGAAAGGGTGGTCGTCATAGACCCTAAGATAAGTTTCCTACCCAGTCGTCAACTAGATGACGGGTGTGTGGGAAAGGTGGTGACAGATACGTTATGACGACCGTCAAGATGGAAGGGTTGACTGTCATGACCGCGTTGACCGTTTCTGGATCACCTATTTGGTTTTTTGAGTTGTTTTTGTATGTGGATACTATTTGTTGATGCTTAGTGAGTTCGGTGATGTTGAGTGGATATGTGAAATTTATATGAATAACTGAGTATTATGGAGTGTTTATATAATTATATATTGTTGAGTTCTAATTATATGCATATGTTGAGAAGTGTATTTTTGGTAAAAACTAATGTGGTGGCCTTATTGGGCGATGACTATGGTTCGAAGAGGAACTAGTAGTGATTATTTCACTTATAATGTATTGTTGTATATCATGCATCATGTGTGTCGGTGGTAGATGTGCGGACTTCGGTCCTGTGACGAGTCACTAGTTTAGAATGGGGGATCACTGGCGAGTTGGGGTTCGAAGGGGAACTATTGGTGAGTGGGCAAAATCATTAGTATAACTTTGATGTCCAAGATTGGTACCACATGCATTAGAGTTGAGGAATTGGTTGTATTGCATACATAACTACAGTGTGAATCGATTATTGTTGTTGTGAATAATTCATATGTTTGGTGAATGTCATGTATGATACTATCCTTGCCATCTTTTACACCACTGGCATTTATGAGGGTATTCTCACCCATGTTTGCTTTATTTTGTGGTATTATATACAATCGTGTTACAGATACTCAGGTAGAAGAGACATAGCTATTGTGGGTTGGAGGATGGCAGAGAAGACTTTTTGTTATTTACTAGTTTTTGCGTTATTGTTTCGTTGATGCTCTGATCTATAACACTGGGATGGGATATCTGTTATTGTTTTGGGCTCTGAGTTTTGAGTTATATCATTTTATGAAGTACTTTACTTTATTGAGGTAATTAAAGTATGACTCATATTTGAGTTTTGCTGTTATGTTTTATTATTACGTGATGAAGATGTATGTTGAGCATGTCTAACACTGGTATTTGAGAAATTATTTATTTATCTTTTATAAATAAAGATTTGGGTTTTAAAGTGTTATAATGTCAGTTGACCATATGTCAGACCTTTGAAGTATTTGTTGTGCATCAAACAACCTAAATTGAGGAAAGTTGTTTTGATGTACCTTGTGCAAGATGGGAGAAGGGACACATGGCAGTAGGGGTAGAATCACAGTGTGTGATCTAATGGATGTGGTAGGCTTGCGAAATTGTCGAGGACTTAGCTTATTTTTAGATTATTATTTTTATATAACTTTTTAAATTGGGTGTTGGCTTATAAGCACATTAGTTCCTCTTTGCAAAACCATTTAATCTTAAGCATGTAGAAAGCTCCAAGGATTGACCCGCTCTACAACCCTAAGTCATCGTCATTGGGGCGAAATAAGAGTGTGATAGATTTTGTTTCTCCACAACTGTCTTGAAGACTCACAACAAAAAAAAAATATTTTCTTTTGTCTTCTGAGTTTTGTTGTAAACACTTTTAAAACTCGCTTCTTTTTTTCTTTTAAATACACACTTTGTTTTTACAAAAAGAATCCTGTTTTTTATTCAATCTCCTCAAGCTCTTTTATTTCAGACTCAGATTTTTGAAATTGTGTCAGACTACTCTTCTTTAACCAAAGAGATAGTAAATTCCAAGTCAGCCGAGGGAATTGTTTCATGATAAGTTCTTAGCTGAGACACATGAGCAACCAGACGTATCCTAGAAGATGGTGGCAAGTCCAACTCGTATCCTACTCTCCAATGCGACGAAGCAATTTAAATGGACCATAAAATTTCTTAGACGACTTCTAGAAGACGCGTTTTTGCACAGTCTATTGTCGATATGATTGCAAACACAAGAGGACCAAGTCACCATGATTAAAGGTACAATCTTGTCTCTTTTTATTTGCTTGTTCTTGCATTTTGAAGGCGGATGGTCACTTGTAAAACAATGTAGGTAAGCTTCTAGACATCTATTGGTTACTTCAGTTTATCCTTCTTTCTTTGGATGATAAGCCGTGATATATTTTAGGGTAGTTCCTTGTAAGCGAAAAAAAGTTCTTTCCAGAAGTTGCTAAGGAAGATGGGTCTCTGTCATAAAAGATAGAATGGTGTGGAGTACTCGGTGGTTAGTGCTATGAAATGAACAAACTTGATCAAATGTTGACAAATCACCCATATCACTGTGCGTCCAAATGACGAAGGTAAGTGAGTTACGAAATCCCTTTATAACATTTCCCATACTTGTGCTGGAATTTCTAATGGTTATAGAAATCTTATTTCTTTTGTTGGTAAATATTTCTTTTGTTAACAGACTGCGCAACATTGATGAATGCTTTGACGTCCTTATATAGGCTAAATCAACTGAAAGATGCAGAAATGTGAGTGATGGTTGAAGTCTCGAGTGAACCGCATTAGGTGTTGCATGATATTCTTGCAAAACAGATTGCTTTAAATGTGGAATTAGTAGTATGTAAATTGTATCTTTGTAGTATAAAGTATTGTCTTGTATTCGTCGAGAGGTGTGTCATTGGTAATTCTAAATTGAAGTGGCAGCTTCGCGCCATAGAAATACACAAATGCAAGGTGGAAATATGTACTCATTTTTTTTTATTGTGGTGTGTTTTGTAAAAAATATGGGATGAGAGAAATATGTACTCATTTTCTGATTGTGGTGTGTTTTGTGGAAATATTCACTCCATAAATGATGTGTTTTTTCGGAGATGCATATTCAAATGCACCCCAAAAAGTTTACAAATATGCACATCCCTAAATCATCTGAATGAAAAATACGTAGTAAATTAGTTTAGGATTACTTTCGGAGATGCATATCCAAATTCGCCCTAGAAAATTCACCCTAGAAAGTTGCACAGATGTATCTTCGAATCAATTTTTGAAAAAAATGAAGTGGCTATTTAAATTACGTAGGATGAAGTCATTTAAGATACTTCCAAAGATACATCTCCGAAAACATTTTAAGACAATTGAATTTTTCATAAGTGTGATTTTTCCAATACAAATAAATTTATTATATTGTGGTTTAGCTATTTCTAAATAACACATCTATTGGGACAGTTGCACAATTTTGGTTAGACAAAAATCAATTTTGGACTCACGTTGCGCAATTGAACAAAATGCTTAATAATTTTGACACATTATGGTCATGACTCGTGAGTATGAGATAAATAATATATAGTTTACTCTGCCACATTAACTTAACAAATTTTGCATACATCTAGTGGAGAATATGAGCCTGTAATATTTCTAAAAATTACATGGTATTGTAAGTAGTAGGAATTGTTAGGTCTTGTACATCAAGATTACCCACACAAAAAATGTTGAATTTTACTTGAACAAGCAAATGTGAATCAAAACAATTTAACATAAAAAGAATCTGAACACTTGAGTAAAAGAATCCAAACACTTAGTCAACTTTTTAATACTTATATTTGTGCGCTTATTCGAATGAATTAGAAATTTGATGAGCTTGCATTCTTTCTGTCATGCTCCCTCGTACCCTCGTGTTATGAGAGAAGCACAAACAAATTAAATGACGCTATACAAATAATGATGAGTCTCGTAACACAAGGAGGAATACAAGAACCTCTAGCTAAACGTGTATTGTTATATAGCTAAGGTATTACTACAACAACCAAATTTTATCCCTCTAAATAGAGTCGTCTACGTAATTAAAAAAAATAAAGCAATGCAAGGATATCAGTATCAGATGGTTGACGAATAAAAAATTCTGAAATGTTCATTAATCATCTTAAATTCTGAAATGCAAGCCTAGAATTAGTCACGTTCATAATTACAGCTACTTACAAACTGCAACAAAGGATGTCAGCCTCTTAATAACGAAGCCTTTTGTAGCAAAACTATTCTTTGTTGCGAGAAGCGCGCTCCTTCCTTTGACCTCCAAGAATACGAGAAATTTGCAAACCTCTGCTGAACGCTTGGTTGAACAGCATTCGGGTTTGAAATTCTGAAACAAAAGGAAACCAAGCCAGAAAAGCAACTGGAGTGAACAAAAGCAAACCCATGACTATCTCATAACCGCGAGCAAGAGTTTTAACTGATCCCCAAAATCCAGCACGGCGTACTATAGGTTTTAAAGCTTGCGCAATCTGGGAGAAAAAAAAAGTAATAACAATGAAAGAAAACCAAAAACAACTAACAAATCAAAGACACAGATAATGGAATGATACAATAAATCTGCCCACCATACGAAATGATGTTCATGGACTATGTAGGAAAAACCGGAAAGAGAACTTACCTGTAACATTCCCCAACCAGTTGGCATGAAGGCTAGAATGCAAACAACAATGTCTTGCAATGTCATATGAGGAAGGGCGATTAAAATGACAAGAATCGCAACAAAAGTTACGAATATCATTCCCTTGATTAATCGGAAGACAAGCTGAAAATTTGCACTGAATTTACGCCTCCCAACAGATACAGTCTGACACAACCAGGAAAAAATGAAATTTGTTAAACTATAAGAAACTAAGTAGTATTTACATTTCATAGGCTAAGAGATGAATAAGGCTGTCTGTATTTTACTTATAGTAATATGGAAAGTTTTATATATTTTGTAAAGAATACATAAGAGGTATTTATAGACTATAAATCTATCTAAATAAGGGAAGGGTAATTATTCTTCCTATAACCTATAAATGCTAATCTAGTCAGAATGAGCTGTACAGGACAGCAGCTCATAATGAGCTGTATGATATTCAACATATTCTAATAATAATAAATACTAATATTACAACACTCCCCCTCAAGTTGGGGAATGGATATCTATCATCCCCAGCTTGCAAGTAAGATCTCGAAACCGCTCCAAGGGAAGTCCTTTGGTGAGCACATCAGCTAACTGAAGTCCTGATGGGACATACTGTGTAGAAATAAGACCACTGTCCAATTTCTCTTTGATGAAGTGTCGATCTATCTCTATATGCTTTGTTCTGTCGTGTTGGACCGGATTGTGAGCAATACTAATGGCAGACTTATTATCGCAGAAAAGTCTCATAGGAGCTTCATACTTTATTTTCAAGTCATCTAGAATGATCTTCATCCACAACAGTTCACAAACTCCTTGAGCCATGGCTCTAAACTCTGCCTCTGCACTTGATCTGGCAACTACATTTTGTTTCTTGCTCCTCCAAGTCACTAAATTTCCACCTAGGAACATACAATATCCAGTGGTGGATCTCCTGTCAACAATCGATCCTGCATAATCTGCATCAGTATAAACCTCCATAGACAACTGTTCACTTTTCTTGAACAGTAGTCCTCTTCCTGGGCTCATCTTTAGATACTGCAAGATTTTATCCACTGCCTGTAAGTGCCTCTCCTGAGGGTCATGCATGAATTGACTGACAACACTAACCGGATAAGCTATGTCAGGCCTGGTGTGAGATAGATAAATGAGCTTTCCCACGAGTCTCTGGTACTGAGCTTTATCAACCCTTGGGCTTTCCTCATCACTCCCAATCCTGTGGTTTTGCTCTATAGGCACTCTGGTGGGTTTACAACCCAACTTGCCAGTCTCTTTGAGAAGGTCAAGGACATATTTTCTTTGAGAAATGAAAATGCCTTGTTTTGAGTATGCTACCTCCATACCTAGGAAATATTTCAACTTTCCAAGGTCCTTCATTTCAAACTGAGCTGCCAACTCCTTCTTCAAGTTCTTCTTCTCAAATTCATCATTACCTGCTATGATCATATCGTCTACGTAGACTAACAAAAGAGTGAATTTACCATTTTGAGCATGCTTTATAAAGAGAGTATGATCACCTTGGCTTTGTTTATAACCCAAGGACACCATAACATGAGTGAGCCTCCCAAACCAAGCCCGAGGTGATTGCTTGAGCCCATATATGGCCTTCTTTAACCTGCATACCTTATTATTTCCTGAAGTAGGGTCATATCCGGGTGGGATCTCCATATACACCTCTTCCTCCAAATCTCCATGCAAGAAAGCATTTTTCACATCAAACTGTTGCAACTCCCAATCAAAGTGAGCTGCCAAGGAAAAAATGATTCTTACAGTGTTCATTTTTGCTACTGGAGCAAATGTTTCTTCATAATCAATTCCATAGGTCTGGGTGTATCCCTTTGCAACTAGCCTTGCCTTATATCTGTCGAGTGTGCCGTCGGATCGGTATTTTACCGTATATATCCACCTGCAGCCTACTGGCCTCTTGTCATTTGGCTTCTCAATAATCTCCCAAGTCCCATTTTTCTCTAGTGCATGCATCTCTTCATTCATGGCTTGAATCCAATTCTTATCCTTTAATGCTTCTTGTACTGATGCAGGGATTCTAATAGAGTCAATAGCTGAAATAAAACTCTGATGCTGCACAGAAAGCTTTTCAGTAGACACAAACTGGGATATAGGGTATTTGGTACAAGACCTTTTTTCTTTTCTCAAAGCAATAGGTAGGTCATCAAGGTTTGGCTCACAAGAATTACTAGGCTCAGGGTTAGGAACACTTACCTCAGGTTCAGACGATTGGACTTGTTGGGGCAGAACGGGTTTACCTTTCCACCTTTTCCGCTGAAACTGTAACTTGTATCTGTCAACATTATTATGCACCGGTATTGGTACCTCACCACCATCCTCATTAGGCATCAAGGGCTCCTGTATTACAGGAATAACAGACGGCTCAGGAGACGGCTCTTGGTCCTGAATAACAGGAAGAACAGACGGCTCAGGAGACGGCTCTGGGTCCTGTATTAGAGGAAAAACTGGAAGGACAGACAACTCTAAAGACTCAGCTTCTTGATTATTCTCCCCCTGAAGCTGAGGACTGGGATAAAAAGACTCAGATTCCTGAAAAATAACATCCATGGATATATAGACACGACGACTAGGAGGATGATAACACTTGTACCCCTTCTTATCTGAAGCATATCCTATGAAGATACATTTAATAGCCCGAGGATCTAACTTACCCCGATGAGGACCATGAACATGGACAAAGGCAGAACAACCAAAGACACGATTCTGAAGACTTGACATAATGGGCACGGACGGAAAGAATTGAGTCAGGACCTGCACAGGACTAACACCAGATAACACCCTAGAAGGTAACCTATTGATTAAATAAGCAGAGGTCAAGACAGCTTCCCCCCAATAAAATTTAGGAACATTCATTTGAAAGCGTAATGCTCGTGTGATTTCAAGAAGATGACGATTTTTTCTTTCAGCAACCCCATTTTGTTGTGGAGTGTCAACACAAGTCAACTCATGAACAACACCATTAGTTTTGAGAAAATTGTGAAAATTTTGGTTTACATACTCCTTACCATTGTCTGACCGTAACCTTTTAATAGGTTTCCCAAACTGTGTTTTAACCATTTGAAAAAAATTAACAAACAATTGACACACTTCAGATTTATCTTTCATAAGAAAAACCCATGTAACCCGAGTACAGTCATCAATAAAAGTAACATACCATTTTGCACCAGAAATATTGGAAATGGATGAAGGCCCCCATACATCAGAATGAACAAGATCAAAGGGTTCGACACTCCTAGTATCACTAGGGGAATAGGTTGCTCGATGGGATTTGGCAAACTGGCACACATCACAATGAAAGGAATCAACAGACACTTTGGTAAATAAGTGAGGGAATAGAGACTTGAGCATGCGGAAAGGAGGATGTCCAAGACGCCTGTGTTGGAGCCATATTTGAGTATTTGCCCATGACTCTGAACCAGCCTGATGACACTTGCTTTCCTTATGAGGCAGACAATATAACCCGTTCTGTTCCTCAGCAATTCCAATCGTCTTCCCTGTGGCAAGGTCCTGAAAAACACAATGAGAATGAAAAAAGGTTACAGCACAGTTCAAGTCTTTAGTGAGTTTATGGATGGACAAAAGATTGTTAGAAAGCTTAGGGACATGAAGCACATGATTTAGGTGGAGAGATGGGCTTAGGCGGATGTTACCAGATCCGACAATCGGGGTTTGGGACCCATTTGCAACTGTAATATGGCGTTTATTAGGTAAAGGTGAATAAGAAGAGAGATATGACATATATGGTGTCATGTGATCAGTTGCACCGGAGTCAATAATCCAGACATCTTTAGAACAAGAGGCATTTAAAGCTAAGAAGCTAGAGTTCTTACCAGTAATGGGCAGAGAACTAGTGTTAGAGAACTTACTTAAGGAGTCCATAATGAGAAACAAACCGTCTCGAGTCAGGAGAGGATCGAAGGGCTGCCAATGAGAAACACCAACAAAGATGACAACCAAACAATCAAGGGCTGCAAACAGCAAAAAACAGCAATGAAGGTGAAACCGTCCGGATCTGCAACGGCGGTTGAGCGGTGCACGCGGCTGCAAAGTCACCGAGATCACTAGGGTTCCAAGAGAAAGGGAACCTTGACCAAAAAAAGGGCCGTAATAAGAACGGCTAGTGTTTTGAGCGCGGAAGCAGAGCCCCTAGAATTGGGTGCTCTGATACCATATAGTAATATGGAAAGTTTTATATATTTTGTAAAGAATACATAAGAGGTATTTATAGACTATAAATCTATCTAAATAAGGGAAGGGTAATTATTCTTCCTATAACCTATAAATGCTAATCTAGTCAGAATGAGCTGTACAGGACAGCAGCTCATAATGAGCTGTATGATATTCAACATATTCTAATAATAATAAATACTAATATTACAACATTACTAAATTTTATTTTTAAGAAAAACGCTACCCAAACACAAGACCAATGAGCAAATGGCTCGAGAGAGAATATAATGTGCACATTGTGGAAGCATAGATGTATAAATTATAGCATATTTCTAACAGTTAGGAGGCAGCTAGCTACTAACCTTCATCACGAATAGTATTACAAAGATCACCAACCACGAAATGCCATAGACCTGTTAGCCAAGGAAAGCTTTCCATTATTCCATTCAACTGACAAAATTATGGGTAGAAAAAAAGGAGGGCGAATGTAGACAACATAGATGAAGACTTACCAGAAAACTTTTTGAGCCCTTCTTTGTAATATTCAAGTGATATACAAGACCGTACTGGTAGATAAAAAACCGAAGCGATAGCACTATCTCCATTAGGATTCCCCGGATTCCTGAATACTGGAGATGATCTTGTTCCTCTTCCCACCAAGATTCCCAACTTTTGTCTGGTGGTACACCTATACCTCCTCGGTTACTAATCCATTTATTCCAATCAGTCCAATCATCAACAATTTTTTGCCATTCAAACCCAGAGGGATTGAACAAAAAGGGAGCAAACAGCCAGGTTCCCACCATAAACCACATTGATACGGTAATCAATATATATGCAACAGAACTTCTGTAAGAATGACTAAAAATTTCGTATATGACAAGTAATATCATGAGCTCAATACCCTTGACAAAGTGGCTTCGCGAATAAAGTCTATAATTGTCAGCAAACTTAGCATGGAAAACCACAAACCCTCTACCAGTGGATCTATATTTTGCACCTCCGTGGAGCAATGTCCTTCCAAAATAGTGAGTCTTGGTCCCTAGAGAAAAGGTGAAAAATACTGGAGCAAGCTGCAACTGCATCAATATAAACTCGCTAAGTGCAGTTCGAAAGCCCCTTTCCAAGCCAATTTCCATAAGCATGGGCAAGGCCATTAAAAACCCAATTTGAACAAATGACTGAGAAGCAAGAGCCACTTGAAGAGGCTTATTGTCCCGAATGGCTTTTTGTGCACTCAAACCTTCTTCAAGCCCACTGAGAACAAGATAGAGGCGACCATAGAGAAATACATATACAGTGAGAACAGTTATCTGCATAAAATTGATGTGGAAGAAAGAGATTCAGAAGCAGGTGATATTAAAACTAACAAAATATGACCAGACTAGCGATATTAAAACTTCAAAATCAGGGGAAAGCAGGGGAAAGCAGTTAACTAGGGGGTACAGCTACCCACCTGCCATTCCCATTCCCCCATAAACCCAACTAGCGATATTTAAGGTTAAAAATAAGAAAACAAAACAAAAACTCAATGCAAGTAAAAGTTAACTCTGGGGATACATACAAGAGTACTGAAATAAAACCCAATTGTAGTAAAATAACAGGACAACATTCTGAAGAAGTCAAAACGATGCCCAAGCCGGTACACGTCTCGACTTAGTGTCTGCTCTCCATTTCCATTAGCTATCTTTGCTTCAAACATCGAAATTTGGTTGAGACCCACATCTCTTCCCTTCCCAACTTGTATGTACTCATGATGAGTAACACTTCCTTCACGGAGTGTAGAGTTGAAGCCTGAAAACAACAGAAAAAAAATCCAATAAATATACAATCAAATACAATTAAAATAAAGAGGAATTGGACTATACTGTACCAGCAAAAATATCTTCACTTAGATTGATAACCTTAGAGGCTTTACTGACACCCCCTCTTGTTAGGTGAAAAATCCTATCAAAGACATCAGGATGACCGTAGTGGAAACGAACCCTGAATAAGAAAAAAATGGTAAGATTATACTTTCAATTATTTTTAGGTACTCGGGCTTCCCATGAGGATGATCACATCCTGAAGAAATTTTGTATTAATTATTATAAGAAAAGTCAGTCAAAGAACTGATTCATATTAAAACTGTTAAGATTAAATTGATTGCAATTGAGATAAAAAATTACAAAAGACAGAATCTCAAATTATTTATATCAAGATCAATCACCCAATTTCTAACAAATTTAATATTCATTCGCAGTATATTTTGAAGAACTCGCTCCACAATTAAGTAATCTTGTGACATTTGAAAGCCATAGGTTTATTACAAATCTAAATTTGTGTCCATATTATCCTTTACATGAAAAGAAGAACCAGTAGAACTTACCTCAGGGGATTAGCCAACAATCTCTGACCAATTGTCACAAAACTTGTCTCTTGATTTGACATAAACCATGCAAGAGAAGAGACACTAAAATCAAAGCAAGACAATAGTTAGAAACATACAAAATATGACTTGTAATCCAAAATATATTGATATGAATCTACCTTCCAGTAAATATATGCTCCCTAAGTCCAAGAATACTTGGGAACCTCACACCGTCATGCTTCTTAAGAAATTCTTGCAACAAATTTCTCATTTTCAAAGCTTCTTCCATGTAGTTATCCTATAAAAGAATTCACTTAGTTGCATGACATGATCAAACTTTACAATGATCAGCTTCACTCATATCACCTATAACTATCATACCTGGTTCATATCTATTGTTTGCAAGCCTTCACCACGTGTGAAAATTATGGCATGATTTTGATTTTCAGGCTTACCCTCTCCTAAAATCGCTGGTCCAGGAAGCTTTATTTTATATATGACCTGATTGAGCAAATAAGATAGAGTATATTACGAAGAAAAAACGGCATCTTGGTTAACAGTTCATATCAAGAATTGTATTTAGTTCTGGCATAAATCACTTTTTCTTATCTTCAATAAAACAAAAATTGTTTCTTTTTTCGTGTCTATATTCCATTTCATTAAAATGAAATTTACAAAGCAGATCGAAGTTGAATGAGTTAACTAAGACACTGTTTCTCTATAGAAAATTGTATATATGTTATAATCATGGAGAAGTTTCCTCAAAAAAAATAGAGAAGTTTATCAACTTTTAAGTACGTAAGAAGTTAATTCATTCATAAACGCTTAAGGAGAGGTGTCCTATTGTAAATTCTTGTGTTACCATAAAGGCTTAATAACTTTTCAGTTCCAATAACACAAACCTTTTCCAGTTTAATCCCAGTAAAAAAATCCTTGCCAACCTTTTCCAGTTTCAATCCCAAATCCATGCCTGTTTGAATACCAATAACTATTTTTGTCCTTGCTGTTAAGGAACTTTTATTAATTCACGTAGACCATGACAAGTGTCAATTTAACTCGGGGACAAGCCACCCCCATCTCTTTACTGTAAGCCTCTTTCCCTCGCCCTTTGTCCCTTCTTCCCTTACTTTGCAGCCTATTATTACTGTTGGGTTTGGGCCCCCTTCTTATGTGGAGAAAGACCCAAATATGATTAGCCCATTTGTCTCACTTATTTAAGTGGAGAGGATCAATTTAGGGTTGAAGGAGATAGAGAAAAAATAAGGATTCAAAAGAGAGAAAAGAGAAGAGAAACTCATTCCCGTTTTTCTGCAACCAGTCTCACTAAATCGACGATCCCCGATTCGTTAACCGTTAGATCGAGCTCAAATTTGGTGGACAGGTTCATACCACATATATCTAACTTTTGACCGTTCAGAATTTCAAAACAACGTCTGACGTAAAAGTTATTTGCTTTGCAAATTTGAAAAAAAATTTCAGCTTTTTGATTCTTATTTGTAAGCTAGTTTGCTTTGTGATTTGCGCTTGTTAGCACTAATTTGTGAATCACTTTAAAACTCTCTTGTACCTTTAATTGGTTATAGTGGAGTTATTTCTTTGGTCTGGACGACACGTGGTTTTTAGTCTAATATTGAGGGGTTTTCAACATTAAAAATATCAGTGTTCTTTTGTGCTTTTATTTGTTCGATTTGTCGTCTTATATTTGTTGTTGATCCTCAAGGTTCCTACACGTTATGGGAGTTTTACATCCACTGCGTATTGGTCTATTATTGTGTCTTAATTTCCCATCAGAGTGGCATCAGAGCTCTTGGTTAAGGGCTATTTTACTTGTTTGAATTATGGAGTCAAATACAAAGATGAAGATGGTATTGTTGAATAGTTCTAATTATCATTTATGGAAGGGCAAGATGAAAGACTTACTATTTGTGAAGAAATTGCATTTACCGGTTTTTAGTTCCGCAAAGCCGAATTTTGTGTCTGATGAAGAATGGGAGTTTAAACATCAACAAGTATGTGGTTTTATTTGACAATATGTAGAAGATAATGTTTATAATCATATTGCTAATGAGACACATGCAAAAACTCTGTGGGAGAAGATAGAGTCCTTGTATGCCTCTAAATCAGGAAATAATAAATTGTTCTTGTTGAATAGCTTCATAAGTTTGAAGTATAAGGAGGGAACTTCTATTTAAGATCACTTGAGTGAATTTCAAGGCCTCCTTGATCAGATGTCAGGAATGAGTATCAAATTTGATGATGAACTTTTGGGACTACTTCTATTGCTATCTTTACCAGAGTCTTGGGAGACATTTCGGGTTTCTATCACAAGTTCTGCTCCTAGAGGTGTTGTTTCTTTGGAAACAGCTAAGGGTGGTATTCTTAATGAAGAGATGAGAAGGAAGGCACAGGGTTTTTCTTCTCAACCCGAGGTACTTGCCACTACAAATAAGGGGAGAAGTTATAAAAGGGAACCGAAGGGTGGTAAAGCAAGTCCAAGCCGTGATGCAAAAATCTGGAGTGTCATTATTGTCACAAAACAGGACACGTACAGAAGTATTGCTATCAGTGAAAAAAAGATAACAAAGGAAAGAAGGGTAAGTCTAAACAAAGAGACCATGAAGATCATGATGATGATCGTGTTACTACTGCTACTAGTGATGATCTTGTTATTCTCTGTGATCATGAGTCTGTTAATCTTGTATCGGACGAGAGCATGTGGATAGTAGACAGTGGTGTTACATTGCATGTTACACCAAGGAAGGATTTCTTCACATCTTATACTTCTGGTGATTTTGGAGTGTTGAAGATGGGTAATGATGGTGTATCTAAGGCAATTGGTGTTGGTGATGTTTGCTTGCAAACCAACATGGGAATGCAATTGTTGCTTTAGAGGTGTCAAACATGCTCCAGATGTCCGCTTTAATTTGATCTCTGTGCATATGCTAGATGATTGTGGTTATGATAATCACTTTGGTTCTGGAAAGTGGAAACTCAACAAAGGTAACTTAGTTGTGGCTAGAGGGGAAAAACTTTCTAAATTGTATGGGACAAAAGCTTTGGTTGCTAGGGACAGTGAATGCTATCAACATGGAATCATCTTTGTGGCACCAAATACTTAGTCATATTAGTGAAAAGGGGCTGAATGTTTTGGTCAAAAAAGATGTTCTTGGATTAAAGAATGTAGATTTGGAGATGTGTTCCCATTGCATGACTGGTAAACAAACTAGAGTATCTTTCAAGAGACATCCTCCCTCAAGGAAGTCAAAATTGTTTCAATTGGTACATTCTGGTGTTTGTGGTCCATTAAAGATAAAATTCTTTAGTGGTTCACTTTATTTTGTTACCTTTATTGATGATTGCTCCAGGAAAGGAAACTATGGGTTTATGCCTTGAAGACAAAAGACCAAGCTTTGGAAAAGTTCAAAGAATTTCATGCTTTGGTTGACAGGCAATGGTGGAGAGTATTGTGGACCATTTGATTCCTATTGCAAGCAGCATGGTATTGCACATGAAAAGACTCCTCCTAAAACTCCTCAACTGAATGGTTTAGCAACGAGGATGAATCGAACACTAATTGAGAGAGTAAGGTGTATATGCTCTCTGAAGCTAAGTTGCCTAATAATTATTGGGGCGAGGCACTTTACACGGCAGTGCATGTTCTAAATCTCACTCCTACTGTTGCTTTAAACAGTGAAGTTCCAGACAAAATTTGGTTTGAAAAGAATGTCAAGTATGATCATTTGAGAGTCTTTGGTTGTAAGGCTTTTGTGCATATTCCAAAGGATGAAAGATCCAAGTTGGATGTAAAGTCAAAACAATGTATCTTCATCGGCTATGGGCAAGATGAGTTTGTCTACAGGTTGTATGATCCCGTAGGGAAGAAGCTTATTCGAAGTCGCGATGTGGTGTATATGGAAGACCAAACTATTGAAAATATTGATAAGGTAGAGGCTACACCCAAGAAAGATATTCGTTTGTCTAAAGTTGATCCAGTTCGGTTACCTAGTCATAATCTGGATGCTATTGGTGGTGATGATCACAATGGTGAGCCATATGATTATTTTGATGATCAATAACTTGGAAATGAGGTAAATATTCTAACTAATGACGGTGAAGGGGAGAGTGATTTTTCTTACGATGACTTCATAATCCTGTTGTTATATGTTGATGATATGCTTATTGTATGGAAAGTACTTCTAACATTAACATGTTAAAGAAGCAATTGGGAGAGTCATTTGCCATGAAAGACATGGGAGCAGCTAAACAGATTCTTGGCAATTGAATCATGCGTGACAGAAAAGAGAAGAAACTTTGGACGTCACAAGAAAATTATATCGAAAGAATGCTGCAAAGATTCAAAATGGAAAGTTCTAAGGCGGTAAGCACTCCTCTCGCTACTCATTTCAAGTTGAGTTCTAATCAAAGTCCTTCAAGTGAAGATGAAGCGTTTGATATGAAATGTCTTCCTTATGCGTCTGTTGTGGGTAGTTTGATGTATGCAATGATGTGTACAAGACCAAATATAGCACATGTTGGTACAGTCCGTAGATTTTTGTCAAATCCAGGTAGAGAGCATTGGAATGCTGTAAAATGGATTTGAAGGTATCTTCGCAGTACTACTTCTATGAGGCTTTGTTTTGGAGGAGATATGCCTACTCTAGTGGGGTACTCTGACTCTGATATGGCTGGAGATATTGATTTCAAAAAGTCCACTTCGGGCTATATGATTAAATTTGTAGGGGGAGTTGTTGCTTGGCAGTCCAGATTGCAAAAGTGTGTAGCACTATCTACTACAGAGGCCAAGTTCATTGCAATTTCCGAAGCATGCAAAGAGTTACTATAGTTGAAGAAATTTTTGCAAGAGCTTGATTTTGTTCAAGACAAATATGTGTTATTTGTTGATAGTCAAAGCGCTATTCATCTTGGCAAGAATTCGACTTTTCATAATAAGTCCAAACACATTGATGCGAGATAACATTGGATATGTGATGTTTTGGATGCTAAGGTGTTGGAGTTAGCTAAAGTTCATAAATATGATAATGGTTCTGATACGATGACTAAAGCATTACCAAGAGAGAAATTTGAAGCTTGGTGTGATATCGTCGGTTTGGCGATTTCCTCCACATAGTTGTGAGGGGGAGATTTGTTGGGTTTGGGCTCCCTTCCTATGTGAAGAAAGACCCAGATATGATTAGCCCATTTGTTTCACTTATTTAAGTGGAGAGGATCAATTTAAGTTTGAGGGAGATAGAGAAAAAAAATAAGGATTCACAAGAGAGTAAAGAGGAAATAAACTCATTCCCGTTTTTCTGCAACCAGTCTCACTAAATCGACGATCCCCAATTCGTTAACCGTTGGATCGAGCTCAAATTTGGTGGGCCAGTTCGTAACACATATATCTAACTTTTGACCGTTCAGAATTTCAAAACAACGTCTGAGGTAAAAGTTATTTGCTTTGCACCGAAGCTGCAAATTTGGAAAAAAAAATTCAGCTTTTTTATTCTTATTTGTAATTAGTTTGCTTTGTGATTTGCAGTTGTTAGCACTAGTTTGTGAATCACTTTAAGACTCTCTTATACCCTTAATTGATTATAGTGGAGTTATTTCTTTGGTATGGACGACTCGTGGTTTTTATTCTCATATTGAGGGGTTTTCCACGTTAAAAATATCGATGTTCTTTTGTGCCTTTATTTGTTTGATTTGCCATCTTATATTTGTTGTTGATCTTCAAGGTTCCTACAAGTTTGGAGAGTTTGATATCCGCTGCGTATTAATCTATTATTGTGTCTTAATTTCCCATCAATTACTCCATTGTCTTTCCCTTTATTGTCTTCCACTCTTTATTCACCCTCTTCCATTTTATTATAGCCATGTATACCAAGTCTCAAAAACAAACTCTAGAGATATGGAAAAATACAACACAATACAATGCAATTTGCAGTGGCATGTGGTGGCTGAGGAGTGGCGTGTAGACCTACACATGCCAATGACGAAGGCCATGTGGTGCTGCATGGGAGCTCTTAAAATTTGGGTTGTTCTAGAGAATATGCCAGAATAATTTTCCATTAGAGTCATTGTATGATTCTTCTGTACCGGAGCTTTGCTCTGGGGAGTAGTTGGAGAAATCCTTTACTACTAATACCATTACCGTTCTAATAACAATAAAGTACTATTTTCTAAATTGCAATTGTTTTTACGTTTCAGTTACGGTTCCATTGATTTATATCAACAAAAATTATGAGGGAGACAAGACGGCCCTGATCAAATTGAGACTTTTGCTCAAGGCTAGTTGAATGGAGTTGTATCTTTGCTGTAAAGAGACTGGTCAACTATTTATGTCCCATTTGTTACATATAGTACAGATCCTCGCTTTGGGGAATTCCTACCGCCCATCTAGTCAAAAGTCGCCCTTTTTCTTCTAAGAAAATTTATTCTCCAATCAAAACAGCATTACCAGTAGGAAAAGAAAGTTACATACACATGCCTCAATATCCAAATTTCAAATACCTGATCCAGATTCTGCTCGGGCTCTGAAGAACTACTGGATTTCGGCATAGCCTTCACCAAGCAAGAGTAGTAAACCTTGTTGATCTTTTTCTTACTGTTTTTGATAGGTTCCTCTACCTCATCAATATATGCAACTCTAAGTGAAGGATATCTACCAAATGAAAATATACAAGGTAAATCTAATAGGCATAATACAGATATTTTAAAATATAAAAAACAGGTAGAGAAAGAACGAAGTTTAAACTATTGAGTCGAATGTTTACCTTGTCATAAGCCTTAATATGTCTTGTGCGCGGAGAGAACCAGATCGCTTGTCAATGCCATATTTTTGGCATGATACAACATAAGTGAATTTCATATCGGCTACCGCTTGGCATTGTGTCCACAATGACCTCTCCCCCCGTGAATTATCATCTGAGTTTTCCATGGCTTTGTAGCCCTCCATCAAATCTAGCCAATCATAACAGTTAAGCAAAACAAACCCAAAAAAAGCTTCAAGCTGTATGGTACATTAAATAGTACATTGGTAACCAAGGTAATGAAGCTAAAGAAATTTCATTCAATCATTCCTAAGAGATGGAACAGTCACCTTCGTCTTTGGCCATATCAAGAAAAGCCTGAAGCTCCAAAGCTTTTCTATAATACATCATACCCCTAACTGCATCAATAGTTATTAATACAATGATAAGCTAAATTATAAATTTTGAGGCTAGAATACAACAATATATTAAGTAAAAGATGAACTTATAATCATTTTATAAGCATGCCCTGGTGTGTGTGTGTGTGAGTGTGTCTGCGCGTGTGCGGTGGGGGAGGGAGAGGGAGAGATAGAGAAAGAGGGAAAACCAGTTCTTGTCAAAGTCTGTCCTCTATATGATGCCCATAGACGAAGCTCTTCTTCCAACTCATCAGATTCATTCCCTTTAAGTTCCTCCTCATTACGGCACTTTACTCGCTCTAGAAAGTTGTTCCACTCATCTGCGAATCAATAACCCAAATGAAAATAATAAATGCTTCCATTTCTCATCTCATGAAGTTTTGCATTTATTCAGAAAAAAGGTTTGGGGTTAATGGTGAACCGGGAAATATCTTTTGCAAATAAAACAGTATTGAAACACCGTCTTCATTTGGTGAATCCAAATCATGCAATGAGAAGAGAACCTCTTCTGTGTAGTATGGTGTTAAAACCCTACAAACAAAATCCACAAGAACTAAAATATTAACAAAGATGTAAATGAACTTATAACAAGGTAAAATAACCAAATAGCAACTCCCTGTGCATCTATATATCAAATTAATATTTTGGATGGGTTACATCCAGCACCATTTCAAGCTGAAATACTACAAAATAGAAGACTGCAGTTTATAGTGAGACACTTCCAAAGGTAACAGCTATTTTTCTTCATAGACAATCATCCAAGAAAATATCTTATCCTTGAGAACATTTAGAAAACTAAATTAAACATTCAAATCTAGCTTCATTGGCCTTTTAACATTGGTAAAATAGATCATTATTTATATTTACTAACTACAACATTTTTCCACAAAAGTCTCAACAGAACTCCTTTAAATGCACCAAACTGAAGAGTTAATAATGCATGTTGCAAGAGATTGACAAATTTAACGCATGTTTTTAGGGAAAGTAACTTGAAAATTGCATGTTTTTTAAGGAAAGGAACTTGCAAATTGCATGTTTTTTAAGTCAATAACAGATTCATAATTTTCAATAGGAAAACAAGGCATGCTATTAGGGACTGAAAGATAGCTTACGAAAATGAAAGCATGTTGCGAACTTTTGGTGCCAGAGGCATGTCCATAAACAGTGAATTTGAGAAGAAAGAAATACGTCTTCTTGCTTCTAAATTAGAAGGTACATCCATGGCAGATTCTTTTGTTGTCAGCAGCAAGTGGAGCCGTTTAATCTTCCCAAAACAAATTGAAAACAAGTCATTAAAAATTCTTCACAAATCAAACTTTAAGTAGAATAGTTCATTAGTAACCTTCTCTGTCCAAGCTGCTGTAACTGGTTCAATTGGAAACCTAATAGCGCCTTCAGATGCAAATAGCTGGTGATGTGGCTCAGGCTCAAGGGGAAACATCCCCTCATGTCCAACACCACCGTGAGTTGAATCTATCATACTATTTAAAAAATATGATAATGATCAGGGGATGGAGGAAGAATGTAAAATTGATGATGTAGAG
Organism: Lathyrus tuberosus; assembly: GCA_022829125.1. NCBI lineage: Eukaryota > Viridiplantae > Streptophyta > Magnoliopsida > Fabales > Fabaceae > Lathyrus > Lathyrus tuberosus. Next base: position 2,721,846 of record JALAZF010000137.1, read on the forward strand.
ACATAAAGATTTACATATGCACAACCTGGATATTTGATCCTGTTCCTCCATCATTATATCTCTTGTCACGACTTCCAGCATGTCCTGGAATAGAATTACAACTTGATCCCTATCTTTCTGATTATTGTCCAACTGCATAAATTCCAATAATTGGGAAGACTTTAAACCCCTCGGAAGAGAAGAAACCAAATGCACTTTCAATTGCATAAGAGTTCAATATTACCAAATATTTGATTAGCTGAACAAACTGTTCGTAGAGGCTAGGAAGAGCACTCATTTTGAATTCCTTTATTAGCGTACCTGCCGCTATATGAGTGTCTACCTCACGGAACATGAACTCTATGAATCTGAAATAAAATATACAGACAAAATTTAAAATGAATTAGGTAAAGAAGAATCTTTCAGAAGTCAGTTTGAACTTGAAAATAAATAATTGAATTCGAAAAAGCTAGCTGTTCCCGGTAGTATCTCATCAAGAGCTCCAAAATCCCTTAACCTTCGGAGCTATATAAGTAGGGATACTACACTAGACTGACACTAAGAGTATATATAAACAACTTACAATTCCTTCTATAAAGAACTACATCAAACCACTTACGGTTTCTCTCGTTCCCCTCGAACCAAGTACATAATAATGCTCTTAAATGAAGCATAGCACTCACGGACAGCACAGGACATGTAGTTGTCAGCATCAATTCTTTTTGTCAGCTCTCGATCCTTTCCATTACTGTCTTTCGCCATATCCAATGCAATTGGGATCTAAAGTGTGTATAGCCACAAACAAAATTAAAAAATGATTCAATAGAGACTGTGATAGTAGTCTCATAAAGAAGTATAAAACAAACCTTGCTAGCAAGTAGAAAGGGGGGCCATTGTATAAGGTCCAACTGAGTATCAGCCCAATAAGGTACAAGCAAAAGGTCCATTTCCCTGAAAAGTATAACCACCTCAGCAAACTACCAAACAAAAGAACACAGTTCCATTGGGGGAAAGAGCAGATTATAAACCAGAAACATTATCTCGCACATCACCTATCACTGATAAGATCTTCCTCCCTAAAACTAGTAATTATTTGGTTCCACAATTGTGCAAACCTTGCCGCATCTTTCCCTTTGTTAGATGGGACCTGCATCAATTCGTCTAAGTAATGTAATCCAGAGTAAAGATGCTTAACAAACTCAAGTAATGATAAAAGTGAAACAGTTAACCTCAGTAAATCTGCGAGATAAAGTAGCTTTCAATCCCTTTTTCCTCGGCATATCTGTTGTTTCCTCGGGAATCAAACTGGCATTGAAGGCACCAGGCAATGATTGAAAGCGAGACCTAAGCATTCCTAGTGTCCGTATCTGCAACCATGACAACCAGTGAAATGGACTACCATTAAATGTGAATTATAATAGAATACTGTAAATTGTCTACCATTAAATGTGAATTATGATAGAATGTTGTTTGGTGGTTTGATCTATGTAAGCGATCTCTACAAGTGGACAAAGGCATTGGTCATTGTTAAGAGAGAGGGATATTTTACTCACAAATCATAGTTCTATACATTAAAGTCTAGAAGTATTCAATAGTTATTCAAAAGCTATTGTATGCACAAGACATGTAATTGTCAGGGAATGTCCCTACTAACTCTTATTCACACTTCTTCTACAACCCCTTCTAGAATGTGTCTAGATGTCTAGGTATTCTATCAAAAACTAAACCACTTTTTCATCATTTCACATATAAGTAACCTACAGAAAAATATTTTGTTGCTGTAGATGGCAGACCAGAAATAATTGTTTATGCAGATATTATTACAACAACACCTTCAAAGTATATCCGATGAATTAAAAAAATAAAGAATAACTAAGATCACTAATAAAAAACTAAAGATCGAATAGATATCCCTATACAAGTTTATCATAGAAGTGGACAATTTACTTACCTCCCCCAGGCGACGAAATGCCCCATAAATCCCACCAAATAAGGTTGAGAATATTGCATACCAAATTTGAGTATCCATAAAGTATACCTATAATAGAGGAGTTAAATGATTATGCCGCAGATACTAAAAGTAGGATGTGAATCAGATACATCATAAACCCATACCAGAATAATTGGAGCCCAAAGAGCAACTACAACACCAATATTGTTCCTAGCTGCAAAGCACACATCCAATATTAAAATATTTTTTGAGAAAATGGAGTAAAGTGAGAATCTTAATATTCAAGCTTTTACTACCATGGGGAAAGAATTCATGCCATTGAAAAGTTGATATTTTTACTCTCATTATAGCTTTAGAAGGTCCAACCAGAGGTTTTATCTATAGAAAGAATAAGAAAATGTTAAAAACAAGTGGAAAAAAATTGATCGAGAGAAGATTAGAGACAATGGAGAGCATGAGATCCTCCAGACCATGCATGCACAGAAACACATATAAGATTGTTCTGTTTCTGATTATGAGGTATAAGCTTTTGTTGAAGCCAGGTGTTCATTGATGCAAACAAAGAACAAAAACAACTCCATTTATTACTACAGAGCACGTGACTAAGCTGTGAGTTTCAGAAAGAATGAAAGTGAGAGCGCATCACCTCTATATAATAACTGAAAGCCAACTTCGTAAATAAAAGAAGGACCCAAAACATCGTGTACCTAACATAATAAACAATGACAAATTAATATCAGAGACCTTGGAATATTGTATCATCTACATAAAAAAAATATTTTCATCCTTCATGTTCTTACTTGAAAAGGGAAAATGTACTCTCATGCATTCCCCTACCAACATAGAGGCGAGGCTGGCATTTATAAGGCACCATAAACACCAAGTTAGAATCTAACCATCTCAGTTGTTACCATATGAAACGGTTGTAAGTGTGTGAAAATAATGAGAAAAAAGGTTGAATGACTGTGTACCTGTGACCACCACATCATAAGCATCACAATTCTATAGTTCGACCTCTCAAGATAACGCCGAATGAATGGGAACATAAAGAATATCGCAGCAAGCATATTTGGTGACAGGTAAATAACAACAGCCAAAATAAACAATGAAGGTGCACTTGAATTGCTACCAAACCAACTTTTTATGGTTTGAGCAAACCCGGGAGGATTGTCCCAAGTATATGCATAAGTAACTGACAGAACAACCACCCATGCTGCAGCTGAAACCACTTTCAGAATATATCTTAATTTAACATACAGCGGCATACTCCGCCGTGCTTTCCAACTTACGATCACGCCAAGAACAGCTGCTCAATGAGAGGGAAAAGATCAACATGAGTATTCTCCGCAGTATGAACCAACAGAATTTTATAAATTGTAAGTTTCAGGGGAAGGGGGATATACATAATGACAAACTCATAATTTCCATATTTAAATCAAACCATATCTTAGGGGTACATATTAAACAACTGCTAGTGCTAACTATTCAGTAAAGGAAACAAAGCATGCTTCGGTTTTCTAAAATAGCTTTCCACAAAGATTTTTAATCTGACATCTTGAACACAGCACCTTCAATTTACATGAACAACCAAGTTGTTAGATAAACTGAACATTCCATTTATAATCAGGAAGTCATATAGAGGAACAGGATACAACTGACAGTTCACTTTGGTCAATAACACTTACTGTAGAAGTGGTTCAAGCTCAACTGTCTCAATTTAACTGGCAAGCTAGTATACCAGATATGAGATAGAAAAGTGTCCAGGATACCATAATGGAACAATGTTACACTGATAAACAGAAAGCACCAAAAAAGGCTCTCCCAGAATCAGTTGTCGCCTTTGAAACTTGTATAAAAGGACTTTAAAACACAACAACCAAACTTTATTCCACAAATTGAAGTCAGCAACATGGATAAAACGAAACCATAAGGCTCTATCACATATCAAATTTTAATCCAAACCATTGACTTCTAGGCCTCCTATAGTCTTTCTTGGTCTTCCAGTGTCTCTTAACAATTAGGTTACCCAACTCTCTAATACTATCATTCCTAATCCCATCTCATCTAGTGTTCCATACAACCGGCATAGCACTAAATTTGCTCTCATGTTTGATATTTTACCTTCCAAAATTGTCTCATACAACATCATTGGTCTTTAATTTCTTCAATTAATTTTTCCCTTTAGCTTAAATGGTACATTGTTATCACATAAATTATTCCAGTCTCTCTTCCATTTCATCCAACCAACTTGAATGTAATGGTTTTCATCTCTCTCTCTATTTCTCCATCAATTTGTACAATCAGTGGAAGCTAGTACGTTTTTTTCTTAGAGGGCCATATCAAATATTTTAGAATATATAATAAAGGTTTCATAAAAAATTCATCATTATTGCTATGGTGTAGTGGAAAATTAAGTGTGATATTTTGTTCATTGGGCCCGATGGTCGCGGGTTCAAATCCTAGCTCTAATTTTTTTGAAATAAAGCACTAAACATGAAAATTGGTATGGATGAGAGTCGAACCCTCTACTTCAAAGTTCAAAAATAATTATCTTGTTGCTACGCTACTTAACTATAATTTTTCTTGAAACAAATGATACTTATACAAAAATAATAATTGTAATATATTCATCTACATAGTAAAATGAAAATTTTGAGATGTTTCTGTTAGATTAATTATATAACTAATCAACATCATTGAGATAATCAATTATTAATTAATTATATTATAGTCACTTGATATTAAATACTAATTATTGATGAATTATTTGATTGAGTTTTGTGCCTGAATGGACCATGATGAGTTGGATCATTCAGTTAAGCCCAATGAGAGGTCTCTGCCCTCATCCGTTTAGTTATTTAAGCATTGTACCATTAGACGATTAACATACTATGAAAATCCTAAACGGCAATGAGGGTAGTAATCTTTTTATATTCACTCTTCCAATGATTGTCTCTCCAATCCTACAAGCTACACCGTTCTTATTATTTTTTAATATTCTATAATATAATACTATGCTATAATTTATATCTATTGATTAAAATTTAAATTCATCTGTTTGGGGGTGGCGTGTCCCTATGTAGCTCCGCCACTGTGTACAATGGACCCAAGATATTTAAATTGTGTGTCGGGTGGTATATGCCATGTTCGTTACGGATTATAAAATATTAAAAAAAAAAGTGATTAATACTCAATAATGTAGAGATTCTAAAATAAAATAAAAACATAAATTGTTTTATGTTTTGCTTACCAAAACGAAAAAATCACTTTAATTTAAAATTAATCAATGATAGAAAATAGACTTTAAAGAAGCTATTCTAAACAGCTTCTCATTTGAAGAAGTTTTTAGAATATTTTCAAATTCTCATTTTTCTAAGAATGTATGACAAACAGATGAGAACTTCTAAAAGTGATAATAGTTTTACAAATAAGTTGTAACAAACGGGCTCATATAGTACGGTTTTCGACTTTTTACCTGTAACCTAGGTAAAAGTCGTCTTCTAGCTGTTAACCGAAAGAACAGTCAAATAGTTAACAGGAAAGAAGTTACTCATTTAGTTATCTTCCAGTGGTTACAACTTAAGCTAATGCAAAGAGTGTGAAAGTCGGTCAAAATAGTATATTAGGTTACAATTTTACATATAAACACATTTGACTGAATGAATAAAGGACAATGTATGATCTCAAAGTAACTAGGTAAGCTGCAATCTCATGATAGAGATAAAATATATGTGCAAATAAAATTGGATATCGCCTACCTTGCCCAAGCTTCAATATAGCTGCTGTAATAAACACACTCAACACCTTCTTGAAGACATGCCCTTGAAAGATCACAGTTGGATCCCCAGATCCATTCCAAGCAATAATAATCATAGCCTAAAAACATATACTCATATAGATTTTATTTTGCAAAAGTATTAAAAGGAAACAATGTCCACATAGAAGAAGGGCAACAAAAGGAAGAAAAGATTTGATACCTGTAAACACAGAATGAAAAAACTCCACATGCGATCAAAACTTCTGAAAAGATGCCAAAATGATCTAATCTCAACGAAATTCACTTTCCCAACCCATCCATCTCTGTTAGGCGGCTTGTCATCCTATGCATTTAAGTTACAACAAGACTCTCAGACTGAGCGGCATACACATTCTTATAAATACTTCATATTAATCATAACTACGGACAGGAGATTTCCTCCCTGATTTCAGCCAAAATTGAAAGTGTAAAGTTTAAGTATCTAGATTTTGTTTTTCAGAAAGAAAAAAGGACACATCTGAACAATAAAAAACCAATATATCATTTCAAGAATCACTTCCTGTTCGAACAACGACATACAACAAGTATCTTTCCCATCACTATTATATTGTATATGTTCAATTGTGCATCAAAGTCTGTGTGTATACATTTTTCTCATTTTTATGCCTGAATATACAAATGCAAAAAGAAAAACAATCTTGCAAGTGAGGATAGAGGAAAAAAATGCATTTAAAACCCAGGAGAGATTTTAACACAACAATATGGTCATTAAAATATAAATTTCAACTATATGCTACATCAACCTCTAATGTTATCAATGAACTATTCAAATGTTGTGTTATTTATATTGATCTTTCCATATACCATTAATCTGTACGGCAAAACAAAAAAGAGATAAGTTGATTTTTTAAGCATTCAAACATTAAGCATCCCATTGATAAAAATTTCAGACACCAAATTAGGCAAATATGAATCGCTCAAGGATAATGGCGGTTTCACAAAAATCAATGAATGTTAAAAGGAGGGCTTCATCCCAAAAGCTCTAGTCCTTTAAAAATCTATAGTCTTATACGCCTACCAATTAATTGAACACCATAAAAAGATATGGCACCCAATTCAGTACAATCTACTAAAACATGAAAAACTCGTTTAGGTAGAAACGAAAATTCTAAGATGACCCCCAAAAAAAGACATGTAATTTCTCATTTTAATACTTTAGAAGAAAAAGAATTCTTACATTTGATTTGTCAAAAACCGCCCGCTCAGGCTGCAGCAGGCAAAAGAAATCAGCATCAGCACGCATTGGCCAACCTAAGCGAAAACAATCAGCAGACCTGCAAATATGTTATTCACATTAACTTTTAGATGACATTGACAACGAACAGGAGACGAATTAAAAGCATAAATTGTACCAGAAATATTCATTTAAATCATCATAGTTCCTCCATTGTGAATGCTTTGACCTTCCCCATTTGCTTTTTTTAGCTTCCTTTTGAGCAAAAAATCAAAAATTTATTTTCATATTCAATTCAATAACAAAGAATTAACTTTGTATGGATGCGACAGCCACAAAAAAGAAATAAAGAAAATAAAACTACGAAAAAGTGGAGAAAAACCTCTGCGATCACAATATAGATTGGAGTGACTACTTTCCTTAGGAAAGCCTCGTCTTCACCACCATATGCTGGCTTGATATTCTCACCAGTCATTGGACTGACATTACCAGCAAGCATACCGTACAATTCAAAAGCCATCTATTATCACGATGAAAAATTTCAATGGGTGTCAGTACCCAACAAAGTAATTAGTCACTATCAAAATATTCAGTTGACGCATATAGTTGTTTGTAAATGGAAAGGGGGAGACAAGAGCAACTATCAAAACCATAATGTGAAAACGCGTACAGACATATTGCCAACCCAACTTTAATGCGCACAATTATGAAATGAAAATTGTGAAACATAGACATGAGAAATTCATATTCTAACACAAAGAGCCATGAGCAGAAAACTACATTATATGACATAACAAAGATGCAAAACAACAATTGAAAGAAACATGGTATCATTTTAAGTTCCTATGCATCAATAATATAATTTTATTTTAAAACTCGGTATCCCCACCCTAGAACCGACTAATTCGAGGAACCAATCCCACCATCCACTTGCGGGGGAACAATTGAAGCCTATAAACTGACCCAACATGGGAATTATTAGCAACTAGCGGGATTCAAAACTGAGACCTTGAGAGGAGCACACTCTCAGGCCCCAAGCCTTCATCAACAAGTCAACCCCAGGGTAACATCAATAATATAATGATAGTGATGCTCCTATTATTGAACCAGCTCAGGTTTAAACATCAAGGTAAAATAAATAAAATAAAATAAAAAGCTCTAGTTTCTATGAAGCCTGGGCAATATTCAGATTAAGCATGCCCAGCATGGACAAGCGTCAACGCCCGTACAAGACTTCACAATAGCCAACAAAAGGTCAAACTCCCCAGCTATAGCTCACTATTGATAACCATATTTAGAAAGAAGGGGAATAAGAGAATTGAGAGATAGAGGAGTAAAGAGAACCAAAGGATTACGTAGGCGAAAGAGGCAAAGAAATGATACCAGAATAAGTGTTAGTTTTGTTCATAAGTGAAAACAGTCAGTAAACAAACTAATGCATGTGCAAACATACAAATATGCAAGGAACAATTAATTTATCCAGGCATTTACACCGAGTCTGCACAGAAAACAAATAAAAATCCAAGTGTAGGAGCAAACAAAGTTGAAGCAAGTATTTCTGAGAAAGTAACAGCATAGATTGTTTACGTGTCGAAGCATACATGGTGATATATATAACAAAGGCATTCTGGCATGAATCTTAGATTGGCGGCTTCGCCCCATATTAAAAGATATAGACCCATATATAGTAGTTTGCGCTGCTGCACTTCTTGCTGTATGGTAGGTAACCTGCAATGTGCATCCACTAGACATGTTAGATGGAAAACTCACACATTTCTTGACAGAGCCCGAATACGGATGTCAAAAAATGCTACAAACAAGGATCCAGTCTCTGAATCAAAACTCTAAACTCAATTCAAATACCCATATAAAGATTTAACACTATGTTGTCAAAAGCGTGCTATAGCAGAATAGTGTGGCGGTGGTAGGGTTTGGCACAATGATTTTGGCTGTCACCATTAGCAACAGTGGTTGTTGCAACTGCTAAAGGCTGTGAATTGCAGCCACAAACCACTATCGTGTCTGCTATTAGGGTTTCAGAGATAAATTCCTCAAATCCTTTTTTATAAATTGTTGCCTTTTCTTTAAGGGTGTAAATTTCAATCCGAACCTTTTAGGGTAATAATAGGTTCTTCATTAGATTATGTTTATGGTCACAAACAATTGTTATGTTCTTACTTTTAGGGTAGTTTTGTTATGTTCTTCTTAGCTCAAGTTTTATTGCTCTATATTTTAAGTTCAACTATTAAGTATGATGGCCTCTTTAATTGTGTTTTTTTTTCTATTTTTGAGTATTTTATGTTTCCTTTGTACACTGATTCTTAGTCTTTACAAAAGTGGTTATTCCTCTATCCGCTATAAATTTAGGGGGCTGGTGCTGCCCGACGCTATCTGAGATTAACAACATAGGTTTAACAATAATACTGGTCAAGCTTTATTGCTAAAAGAGAGAGCAGTTCCAAAATAAGCCTTGTTGTCATGTAGACTTGAAGAAACAGCTCTTAGTCAGCAAGACAGAAATTATAGTATCTTTCAATATTGGGAAAACAGAAAAACTAACCAGAGGCTACTTTTCCGATCCAAATATTTGCACCATTTTTTGTAGTTCTTGAACAGTTTCTTCATCACTTCTGTCAGAGCACACTCGTCCAACTAATTCAAACAAATATACTAGTCACAGGCAGATCTAATTCAAATTGCTGCATGTATATTTGAGTTGGTGAAAACTGAAATAATTATATAAATGCCACTTTGCTTTCACTATATTTCTTGTTTTCAAGAACTTGCATTCGAATTGGTAAAAACAAAATGTAGTTCTTACCACTTCCTTCACAATAACACGGAAAAGAAAAAGTAAACAGCATGACATTTTTCAATTATAAACAAAAACATATCAATAGAAAATAAAACAAATTAAATGCCGCCTAAGTTCTTAGCAAATGGTTCCCAGGTGAAGATACATTGTCCTCAAAAATTCAGAATGGGATGGACTGAATAAATAAGGTGCTGCAGAACTTTTGAGCTGCATAAAGTTTAAACCAACAAGAAGACAGATATTTACAGCATCAAAAAAATATATATATTGTTTGCAGCAGTGTCGAACATCCTAACTTCACTACAACTTCAAAGCAGGAGTACTAGAAGCCCCCCACCCTCCAAACCATAACAAAGTGCATGTAGGTAAGGTCTTAAGAAACTATCATTCTTAAGTATTGAATGGAATCATGATAAATGGAATCAAACTTTGAGATCAAACTGTGAACAAAATAGTAAAACCTTCATATGCTTCAAAAATGCCGTCGCAGTAGAAACGATGAGGTACGATAAGAGAAGCAAATTCTACATAGTAGCTTCTAGTTTTACTATAGGAAAATAGGATCGGCCAACTAAACACACTCTTCAATCTTCATTTGTTTATTATCTTTGTTTTACATTTTTTTCATAAAAAAATTAAATAATTTAAAACAGCTTCCTACATAAGTTATAATTGAAAATATGTACTGTACCAACGTTTGAAATCAAAAACTGACCTTGGGCTGCTGATCAGGCTTTGGAAATTGTCTTATGTGAACATTAGCAAGCAATAAGATCAAATGCTCCCTCTGATTTGCAACATTGTGCTTCTGAATTACGTATAAAAAAAATATTAAGACAATGAGGATAAACAAATCCAATTCAATTAATTAGTGGTTTAGTAGTTTTGAAAAAAAAAATGAAGATTATTCAAAGAAACAAGTAACCTCACAGTTCTAGATTTTGTTTACCTGAAATCCAAACATCGACCCAAGCCAATCCAAAATGTCTTCATCCTTTTTTTTCTTGTAGTCATTAGGCCAAGGAAGACCCCTAGTGTTACGAAGAGCATATACAGCAGCTTGGATCTATATAAAAGTTATGAATAAGTATTTTCATTAGAAGTTAGGTGGGGCCAAAAGTACACGTGTATGAAAATAAAGATTAAAGATTTTGCCTCGGGAAATCTCATTATGGTTTGATTTGCACTATCAGGATCAAGAGGAAGAATATTGTAAGGGACTAAGATCTCCGTCTTTTCAGCAACTTTATCTTGTGTCTCCAAAATCTACGACAATGGCAACACAAATCAATCATATGAATGATACAACAGCCAGCATAAAGCTAACAAGCTATTGAATACATATAGATACTTTAGGTTCAGAAAAAAGGGAACACCAATAAAAAAAGAGAAAAAAATTCTTAGGAGCCATAGAAAATAACCTCTCGATCAACTTCCATAGATTGGGTCATGTTAACAGCCTTTAAAACTTCAAAAAGAACATTAGCAGTCTGATATGCCTTGGTAAGCTGTGCGCTGAAAGAAGAGAGAAACTATCATTGTTCATCATACAATTTTCAGAGAACATATCAAGCTGAAAATCATCTAGAGAACCTACCGGTCAGCTTTATCAGCAGCATTCTGTAAAGCTTGGATATATTTTTTGTAATAATGCTGATAAAAACTCTGCATCTCACGAGCATCACTTTTCTTTACCCTTCCCTTCAAAGTTGGATCATTTTCCTAGCAATTATGGGGCAAAAAAATACAGAAACTTAGCATGAAACTACTTAAATCACCATAGAGGATCATGCCCATCAAATCAAATATTATTAGAGGTAACTATTCATTCTATATAGCATCACATCTTACTAGAGGCAACTATATATATTACATATAACAACAAGGTGCATGCAATACATGTTCAAAAGTAGAAAGAACACTGCCCTTTCAATAGGGCACGAGTAAACAAACTTGCTAACTTGTTTCAATGGTCTCCGATCCGATCCAAACTAGATAAAAATTGCATGGAAGACAATTTATGTTCCGTTTCAACTTTCAATTAGCATGTTTCATTTTACATACACTTGCAAGCTTTGTCAGCGAGGACATGCAAAAGGACAACACTCACACAAGTATCAATCATTAAATCATTAAACTGTGTTTCCAAAAATGGAGAATGGAACAATGCAGAACAAGTTACAAGTGGAAAACAGTGTTGTCAATCATGGATCGAAGAAAACAGCCGTTTTTTCAAATTCCGCTAAACAAAGATATATACCCCGGCTATTAGACAACATTTTGTACTAAACAAGCATCATATCATAAAACAACATTGATTTGTTTAAATTCTGCTTCTCAATAGCACCACCATAGCAACTATTCAACAGCATTGTAGAAAAACAAGCAGAAAAAATTATGTTACTCTTTCAAGGCGTTGAAGAAGCGCGGTTTTGAATTGCCGAACACCACGACCACTTGAAGTAGGATCCAGCCTATGAGCTTTCTCAAAAGCATAAAACCGACCTAAAACACAACAAAATCAAAATCAAAACCACCAAACACAGCAATGACAACATAGCACATCATAGCAATATAGATCAACACAACAATGAAGAATGAAAAAAGTTGAAGAAAGACTTACATAAATAAGCAACTCTAGGATGTGTTTTCTCAACTTCATTAGCAACACGAAGAATCGGTGCAATTTCAACCAGAGAAGAAGGAACAACCTCACTGTCAAATATCGATTCTCCGAGATTCCCAGCCGTCTGAGTCCGTACGAGGCGCCGTGGAGGTGGCTCCGACGGCCCCGGTCCCCGTGAAGTGGACGACATTCGGAGATTGAAGTCTCCTTATCCTACATTACAACAAACAAAAATCAATGACAGTGAAAATGAGTAGAAATGGAAACTGAGAATGCAGAGAAGAAGAGAAAAAGTAGCGTACCGAGAGAGATTGAAATTGAGAATGCAGAGAAGAAGAGAGAGAGAGAGTGAAAATGTTAGGGTTTGTTAAGGGAAAGAAGAAACCCTAGGAGAAGGAGAGTGAGAAAAGTAGAAAGGTGGTAATTCAGTAGTACTTCGAAGCTAAGGAAAAGAGAGTATGGTGACTCAGTGAGTGAGTTACTATTGTCGGTTTTGGACACCAGTCACAATTCAAAAGCTTTTCTTTTCTTTTCTTTTTCATTTCTCTTTGTTTTACTCCGTAAACAAGCAATGATTAAAACAGTTACTAATTGAGAATTAATTCATAATTAGTAATATTAATTAATAAAAAAATGGGGTTTAATTGTTATGCATTAGTCGTGTAAAAATATTTTATATTAATATTCAATAGGAATATATCATTATGTCATTTCATATAATTAGTTTAAAATTTTTAATATAATTTAATAAAATACATGATTGTTATTGGTTGATAGCGTAAAAAAAATTAACACTTCAATATATCACTTTTTTTTAGTAGAGTCAGTGTTTAATTTAAACTATTTTTGAATAAAAAATAGATAAATTATAAATTAATTAATTTAATTTATAATATTTTTAATAAAAGTTAAATATATTAAAATCTTATTTAGCATAAATTGTGTTAAGACTATAAATAAAACTTCCCTAAATTAATACTGTAGATTTTTTAGTAGATTGATTTTTTTTTCAAATGTATCTATTTGTGGTGTGTGATCCATTTAGAAGATAAGATTTTCTTAATAGATGTTTTTTTTTGCTACAATAATTTCGTAGATCTGTATGAATGTGAATTTCATTCTTTCCTGATAAAATATAAATAATTTATTCTTATTAATTAAAAAAGTATTGGTTTTGTTGACTTCGGGCCCACATGTACACACACTTACTTTAAGGATGTTAGGTGGCGTCGAAAGGGGCAACGTTTTCTTCCAAATTAGCGCCCCGGTCATTATTCATATCATATGCTTCACAGCTGTGTTTTTTCGTTCTTCAGTTTTTTCACAGCAATAACATTTTCACTCAGATATTATATTATATATAAATTAAACCATGCAAAGATTCCACTATAATATTTACTACTATTATTTAATGTAACAATGATCTATCTCACATTCTTATATTAATGAAATATTCTATCACATGATCTCACTACTTTATTCTGTCTATATTTTAGATAGATTTTCAAGGGAGTACTTTTTGAGTTTTTTCGATAAATTTCGATTTTTTTTTTTGTCTTCACCATAAATGAATAAATTTTGTGTAGAAATTAAAGTCTATTTTTTATTTGTAAAAAAGTATTTTTAATCTGTAGATTAAAAAAGCAATGTCGTATAACACAATAATTATGACTCAATTAGTTAAAGAGTTTTGAATTTGAGGGATGACAGTGTCAAAGAACTTTAAATTATAACCGAATATTAAAATTGGAATAAGTCCAAAAGGGGATGATATTATATATAAACTGGTAGAGTACCAAAGCTCTTTCGGTGATTTTCTAAATGAAGTATTATTAATCAAAACTTTTATATTTTGAAATCTTTAAAAAAAATTTAACTAGTTTTTATTGAGCTTTAAAATTGGAAAATTTTAATTAGTTTTAGTTTTAAATTATAAATTTTTTAAGAATTAAAATCAATTTTAAATATAAATATTTCCAATAAACATATTTGAATTCAAATAATTCATATTATTGATTTTGTAAAATAATTAAAATATTATAAATGTATAATGTATTTATTTAATAATAATTTTAACAACATTGATTAAAAGTGTTGGTTGTCAGCAGACACATTGTTCTGGTGATAAGTGGTAGTTAGAGTGGTGGTTGTAATGATCATACTAATAGTCGGTGGTGGTTACACTAATAGTAAGTGGTGAATTGGTGGTCATATTGGTAATTGAATATGGATAGAGTGATGATCAGCAGGGTTAGAATGGTATGAGTGGTGATCGGTGATAGTTAGATTGATGATCATATTTGGATGAAATGGTGATCGCAATGATGAGAGAGTGGTGTGATCATTGATAGTCAGAATGGTGATCATATATGGCTGAATTGGTCAGATTGGTGGTCGATGAAGGAAAATCGCGATAAACACAATAGCTAAAATTATTTAAACAAAATTCTCTTATGTTGAATCCTTACGAATGGTTAAGAGTCGGGGATCGTTTGATTATCTCTTATAGTATGAAAAATTTTATCGTCGAAACGGATTGATCACGAACACATCACAAATGAAAGCGTGTTTACTCAGTCCACACTAGCAAAATCTGCAACAAATTATTCTTTTGCTTACGGTTGTATTTCTTGAGCAAACAAAAGGTTTATAAAGAACAAAAATTTGAAATCCTAGTGAAGTTAGGGTTTTAAGAATACATGAATGAGTTACTATCACTTTAGTAAGTCGGTTCTATTTATAGAACTTGTAGTGTTATATTTGTAAAAAGTCTAGTAAAGGCGTGAGAGTGATAACCCTCAAGAGAAGGCAACACATATATGTTGCCCCCCATTAGGAACCACCTCGCCTTAAGTGCACTTCCTACTCGCTCAATCATGGGAAACGTTGGAAAAGACGTTCATCGGTAGGAGGGAAGTCAGAGTCAACAGAATGACCCAAGCCTAAGAAATAGGGATTCAACTGTCAATCATCGACCAAGTTTGCGGTTATCAGTCCCTAGAAAATCCTAAGCACAAAAGCCTTTATAAATACATTGTCCCCATCCTCCTATAGCAAGAAACAAATCACAACTTACTCAACATAACGCATAAACTCATAGTCTTTCAGCTCACTTGAGTTAGCCCTCTCATATCACTGTAAAACACCAATAGACATGGTCTATCACCACCGTAAGCAATCCCTAACCACCATTACTTACTAAGACCTTTGAGTTTCCTCTACCCGCTTAGGGATACCACACTATTAGTCTGAGAATTTTGGTTTAGTATTTATATAAGATTGTTAAGTATAAAATAACCTAGTTATAGTATGGACGTTGTGATAACTTCGATTGAAGGGGTGAGTTTGACTCACGTATCAGATGTTTTGGGACTTAGTCCATCTTTAAGTTCAATGTTTATAAAACCTATAAACCTTCTAAAACTGGTTTGGAAGAATCTCGGGAGCAAATCTGCAAGATTATGATCACTCACTCTTTTCAAAACATGTTCAGAATCTCGAAAAGGGTTATGGCGATTTGGCATATATGCCAGAAGTGGATATGAGATAAATTCATAGGCTAAGTACAAGTAGCTAAAACATTTCGATGATATGCTTCAAGGTTCGACAGAGGAAATTTTCGACATGGGTAGTTAGGAGATTTAAAAGACAGTTTAAAACAACAAAAATAGTTCAAATGCCAAATACACGTGGAAGCAGATTGGAAGGTTGAAGCCCACACACGAGAGTGTGTATCGAATTCTGCAAAGATAATTGTTATTGGCGGTTAATATTGTAATAGTATATAAGACATGTTTAGTCATGTAAATAGGGGTTGCAAAATTCATTAAGTGTTCTCTATAAAACTTAAGTATTCAAGTCATAGAGAGAAACGAGGTTGTGCGAAGATGTATGAATCTGCGTCCTTTTCTTTTAATTTTTTAAAGTCGAAGCATTTACTTTAGTGATCTTTATTATGTTATTCGTTTATACTTTATTTTCAAAGCAATTCTGCATTATTTTTGTTAGAGTTTATGTATCTGCGTCCTTTTCATAGAGAGAAACGAGGTTGTGCGAAGATGTATGAATCTGCGTCCTTTTCTTTTAATTTTTAAAGTCGAAGCATTTACTTTAGTGATCTTTATTATGTTATTCGTTTATACTTTATTTTCAAAGCAATTCTGCATTATTTTTGTTAGAGTTTATGTCCAAATTTTATACATTCGAACATCAATATTCAAAGCATAAACATAATTTCTCAAATATTTTGCATAATATGTCCTAGGATTTTTTTGAGTTTAATCCTCTAAGTGAACGAAAAGTTGTGATTTGATTTACCAAAAAAATATTTGTATTCTTATTATTTGTTTTGTTATTCATAAAATGTTTTCAACGTCTGAGTATTTATGCATATGAGAAGTGGTAAAACTTTAGTTGAAATGACACGTCCAAAAAACACTTATTTTCCCTAAAATAACGCTCCAGATGATGAAGAACAACCGACCGAATCGATGGTTAGTGGTGTGGGCACCTGAACAACCGTTGGAGTAACTGCCTTTTTAGTAAGTTAGACATCGATTTCGACGACATTACCAGAAGTGGTGGCTCCCCCATCACAAGTAACGAGTATTCCAACTACTCTCAGGGCCACATAAGTAATTCGAAGTGACCTTAGGCCTTGTTTTCTCCCAAGTTTCACGATACCCCCTAGTATGCCAACTGCAATGACGACATGCCTACAAACTAGTGTATCTCCATATGCAAATAATGTAATAACCATTGCATCTCCTCTTAATTCATCTTTACGTCAAGATCTGCTATAAGTAATCCTAGTCGAATGGCACAACTCCAAGCAGGGTTAGGATATAACCCTCAAGTAATGTCATCCCTAACCACTAGTTCTCTCGTGTTTATGAGGCAACAAATTGATGAATGTAACCACGAGACGGTGAACATACTTACATAACAATTTAGTATTGTATTTAATCATCTGATCTAAAACACAAACCATACTTACCAACAATTAGCACATCAAATTGGTCGCATTGCTAATTTATTTGGTGCTCCCTAAGCGCCTATTCAACTAATCCCTCAAGCCCAAAAAGTCGAGGGAATTCAAAACCTATGACTCCCTAATAATTAAGGGAAACAACGAGTTATGCCCTAGCAAGTCGAACAACCTGTACAAGGGGGTAGTCGAAGCAGGTATAAGTAAAAATGGCACATAGGTGGTATTGGTCGATAGAAATCAGGATGCAGGCTAAGTGATTAGGAGAGTCCAAAAAAATAATTTTGGGGGAAAAAATAACATAGCCAATGTGGTTGAACAAATCTTACCCCAAAATGGCCTTAATGTGGGCCTTCAAAGACCAAACTTCGTTTCTACCTTGTATGAGTATGTGTTGCAGACTGAGCACTCAAAGGGTTGAAAAACCCTCTAGTTCACTAAGTTTGTAGGTGATACAAATGAGTCTATTGTCGAGCATATTGGTCGATATCAGTTGGAGGCAGGGGATTTGGCCAATAATGAAATCTAAAGATGAATTACTTTTCTAATTCTTTAACAAAGAATGTCTTCACATGGTTCACCATTTTACCCGCGAATTTTATATGTAATTAGAATCGATTGAAAAGGGTGTTCCATGAACAACTTTACATGGGTCAGTCGAAGACAAGTTTGAAAAAATTAGACAACGTGAAGAGGAAGTTCTTTGAATCGATTGACGATGATTTTGATAGGTTCAGGATCATGAAGTCAAGATGTTTCACTCAAGTACTTGAACATGAGTTAGTCGAATGGTTGCTGGAAATCTAGAATATTCCATTAGGAAGAAGTTAGATACCCAATACCTAAAGGATATGGTCCAGTTAACATACTGGGTTAGGCATTGTCGAACGATTAAAAGCTAGAAAAACTAGGTTGTATAAATACCATAAGAAAAGTTGCTTATATAGAGATAGATGAAAACGATCATGAATCTGACATAATATTTGAACATGTCGAAGAAAATGAGGTAAATTTGGCAAAACTAAAGTCAAGAACTCTATATGTTTGTAAGGTTTTAAGACCCTCTAATGGAAAAAGTCTTGTCGAACCGAGTAAAAATTAAAAATTCATTACAAAAACTTATACGTTTGATGTGGCTAAATGTGATGAATTTTTTTATCTTTTAGTTGTCGGTGGTCTGATCATAGTGCTAGAAGGCGTAAAAACACCACCAATTGAACAAATAAAGGAAACAAGTTTATGTAAATATCATAATTTTCTAGGTCATAAAACCTCTCAATGTGTTCTTTTCAGGAATCTTGTACAAAATGCTCTTAAAGATGAAAGGTTGAAGTTTGTAGACAAAACCAAACCGCCCATGAATATTGATTCCGACCCCTTGCAGGTCAAAGAAGCAAATTTTTCCGAACCTGTCGATGTTCTGATGGTCAAGATCACTGAGACTCTAGTTTGAAGGCAAGAGAGTAGAGTGTGTTGGAAAAAGTAAGAAACACAATGTGGCACTAAGATCAACCGCAGAAGCAAAATACAAGATTATGGCTCAAACTACTTGTGAATTGATACGGGTAAGACAAATATTAGACGAGATGGGATTTGGGAATGAATGTACTATAAAATCGTGTTGTGATAACTACGTTGCCATACATATTATATCAAATTA
The DNA here is from genome assembly GCA_022829125.1 of Lathyrus tuberosus. Classification (NCBI taxonomy): domain Eukaryota; kingdom Viridiplantae; phylum Streptophyta; class Magnoliopsida; order Fabales; family Fabaceae; genus Lathyrus; species Lathyrus tuberosus. Next base: position 2,740,855 of record JALAZF010000137.1, read on the forward strand.
AGTCTTTCATGAACAAAACACATTGAGGTAGATTATCATTTTATCAAAGAAAAGATTTAAAAAAATCTCATATCCACTTCCTATGTTAGGACATGAGATCAATTAACAAATTTGTTTATAAAAGCCTCGAATGAAGTGCATAAATTAGACATGAGTAATACATGTGCTCCAACTTTAAGGGGGTATTAAGAGTCATATTATAATAATATATTACTAGAGTTTAATATCAAATGTAAGAACTTGACCTATTTGTCTTTTTTGTATATTACTCTTATAAGTTATTAACATAAATACAAAGAACAATACATAAATCACTATTGTAATGAATATGATTGTAATGCTATATACTTTGTTACATATTAAGTTAATATGTTTGCATATATTTATTTGCATAGATAAACTTAATTGCCGTATCTCAAACAATGAACTGAAATACTCAAGAGTCTCTGTTAACATGTGCAATGCTTTCACTCTTTAGAAGGAAACGATTGGAGCAACATCTCTGTTTCTAGAAAACCGTTCTTAAATTTCCAACTCAAGGAATATGATACATTTTGTTGGTCCCATATATTAAGTGAAAGGTTAGAGACGAAAAGAAATAGGACACAATCAACATTAAGAAGGAAAAAGAACCATTAGACAAGTGCATCGTTTCTATCTTTTTTACAAAGACAAGTACATTGTTATAGTGTGTACAATTGCAGTACTTAGGAAGCTTCGAGCTATAGTTGGCGCAACGTTGAAATAGCTGATAAAAGCTTCAAGAAAGTACTCATTCTTCTCGAGTGACAGGGTCCATTCCAGTAGAAGGGCTGTCGGCAAAATATTCTTGGTGCCGAATATTCACGCCATACTGTTCATAAAAGATAACAAGAGAATTAAGTGTAAAGAAACATTAACATATCAATACAATCGATGTACAATTAACAGTATCTTATTAGCTAATCCAGCATAAGTTTGATGCAATAAGATTGATGTACAATTAACAGTATCTTATTAGCTAATCCAGCATAAGTTTGATGCAATAAGATTGATCCAAGACGACTACAGACAATAATACAAAATTGAATTAATTTTATAATAATGATTTATGTTTGGATACATTTCAATAAAAGTGAATTGAATAACAAATTTCAATGTAATAATGTAATGGTCATGTTTGGAATCAAAAGCTACAAATCCCAGCTTCATGTTAGAATCAGTTATCACGCAAAATCAATTCTACTTGAGAGCAAACCAGATATGTCAAAAAAAATCAATTTTACACATTAATCAATTTTGGGTTCTCTTCAAACATGAAACCAAACATAGACTTAAACCTCCAAGCTTATTTAACGGTAATTATCGCCTACTTAAAGACCTGAATGCAAAATAGGTTTTTAAAAGACATCTATATCAAGTCATCCTATAAAGAATCAGATCATCAGAACCTTAAAAAAAAGCCTATATCAGATAAATAAGACAGACTCGAGTCTTAGAAAATTTATCCTAGCATGTTTATTCCACCCTGATGTCTCATAACCTTCAATTGGTGTGGTTTAAGTTTTTGTAACTTGTAGTTTGTAGGCATTAACATGAAGTAGACATTAAAATACACTAACAGGCCATACTAGACTTTCAAAAATGTCATACCTATGAAACACCTATGACAAGTAACAACTAAGACTTGGGGCTCGAAAGGGTTTAGGGCATAAGTAAACAAATATTATCAACAAAAGATTGCAAATCTTATGAGATTCTTATTAAGGAGTTGACTTCACCCCTTTTAAACCTAAACAACTTTTCTTACCTCACGAAGTGCCTTCGATAGATCTTCCATTGTCATAACTAGGCGCCTATCCTGTCATAATGAAGTGTTAGGACTAGAAACACAAACACACAGTGAACGTGAATAGATAAAACCATATTTAAATACGTCAAAATACTCAACTTTCTGTTGCCTGTCCCTTTTGTCTTTTGGAATTTGTGCTTGCCTTGCTTTGCAGTGCCTACAGATAACCCCAGGTGAAATCACAACACTGGCATATAGACATGTAAAAGAAAGAGACTTTTATGCACTTGCAAAAGAAGGGGATAGAAACACAAAAATTGCATTGTTGAGTGTGCATTGATTAGTGAACCTTTACAATAGAAGGGAACAGAAGCACAAAAATTAAGTTCAATTATTCAAATAAATTAGATTGAGTTTTGTTGTGTGTTATCCTATAAAGTGTCGTTCATACATTCATAAAATTAACAAAAAATTACACCAGCCATTCATCGATTTCATCCACATGCATCAACGACTTTTTTGCCAAAAGTCCAATACTTCTTTCAAGAAACTAGAAATAGATTCCTGAAGATTATTCCCAGGTTTACAACCCACATAAATAATTCGCTGCAATGAAGTTATTCAAGGTAAAATACGTTTAAATAAAACAAGATTAAGATTTGTCTACGAGAAAGAGCAAGAAGAATATACTGGAGAGCATCGCCAGCAACTTCTGCAACAAATTTCTGAGTGGCAACAGCTACTAATCTAGTCCTGAAATATTGGTATATGAACAAGAAATACAATAGCTAAGAATCAAAATTGAGTAAAAATAAATCACTCAACAACACCAGGCCAATAAAAATGAAGAAATGTTGAACCCCTATGAGTACAAACTCAAACAAATCCCAAGAGTGGAGAGAAAAAGAAAACAAATCCTAGAAACTCAGAGCAACACCATAGTTTGCATACATCATCATTCTTTAACATAAATTAAATGGGTTTAAAAATTAAAACTGACAACCCTCATTTCAACATCACAACAAACAACTAACCCTTTTTTTTCACTATGTGGGGTCAGATACATGAATCAACTTCCGCCATAATGTTCTATCTAAGACCATATTTCTATCCAAATCGTAAATCTCAAGATCTTTCTTAATAACATCTCTTATAGTTTTTCTAGATTTTCCTCTACCTCTAACTGTTTGACTCCTCTCCATATGATCTCCTCTCTTTACCACAGAATTTACAGGTCTTCTTTCTACATGTCCAAACGACCTTAGTCTATTTTCCACAATCTTTTTTACTATAGGTGTTACCCCAACACTCTCTCTAATATTGTCATTTCTAATTTCATCATGTCTATTCTTACCATATATCCAACACAACATCCTCATAACATCCTATCTTTGCTACACTTACTTTCTATTTTCAACATCGCATTAGTTATTAATTTTCAATTCCACTCGCAAATTAATAAATCCAACACAACATCCTCATAACAATCTCAAGTTCATTATAGTACATTAGGCATTTATGCAAACAGTTAACGCTCAATAATTAACAGCATAACCTAAAGTGACAAACAACATGGAACAATGGAGATAAAAATGGTGAATACAAAAAAGAAAGGCACTCACAATCTAACATCAGGACATTGAAAACCACTCTTGGCCAAGTAATGCTCCACCAACTCATCAGGTATCTAAAACAAAAACAAACAAAAAAAGTAATCAATTAGATAATATGGATAGATTCAAATGAAACTGAATTGAAAAATGAAGTAAAAACTGACAGTGGGAGTATAATCGATCAAGGAAGATAAGAATTCGGAGAGTGAAGAATCATCATCTTCCCTTCCTTCGTTTGAACTTGATTGCGGCACATTCTGATTCATCTTCCAACCACTCATTCGCTGTTTCCATCAACATTCAAAATTATTGATCAAATTGACATCTATAATAATGATATCAAATCAATGATAATAGAACAATTCACAACACATTAAAAATAACGAGTGGGACTGAGGTGTTGGTTATAGGATTACCTAGAGAGGTCGTTGACGGAGAGAATGGTTGCGTCGCCGGAGATGGAGTCGCGGAACGAAGAAGCGTATGTTTGTCGGTTAGGTTAGTCTCTGCCCGTTCACTTGATTTGGGCCAGAATCCCCTCTGGGCTACCAAAACGGGCCAATCCGGCAAGACCCAATATTATGAGAAATTTACCTACCACCCCCATCATACCTGCCACCCCTCATATTTTAATAATGGCAAAAATGTCCCTTAGTATTTTACAAGCAATATCCGGAATAAATTCTCGGAAATTATAAAAAAAATTTCAGTATTGATCAAAATTTACGGTAGTTCATTTAAAATTACCGGTATATACCGGTAATTTTAAATTCTCGATATGTATTAAAAAATCTGGTTATTGCTGAAAAGTGCAGTTTGGTACCGGGAATTTCACATCCATTGAAATTTCCAGTAGGTATAATTTTAGAGTTTTTTTTAACGGTCGAGATTTTGCCGACAGTTTTGTATGGTTGTGATTGCACCGACAGTTTGTGTGGCCCAGAATTGATGCACGTTTGTATAAATAGGGGTTAGGTCTTGTGGTTAAACAAATCTGAAAAAAATGGCTATTCCAACATTTTTTATTAAGACAGAAGTTTATTTCAAGAGAGCTTCTCGAGCTGTCGAATTCATGCATCCCGATGACACAACCTCCTTTGTCGGTCTGACTTCGAAGTTGAAGGAATTGTTGTCTGATGGTGACAATAGAAAGGTGTTGAAGCGCACTCCCAGCGATGCTACCATCACGGCCTCTGGTTTTCACTGCAAAAAATAAAAATAAAAAATAAAACAAATATTTCATAACTATCGGGAATTTGAAATTTTCGAAAAAATAAAAAATCAAAAGTACCGGTTTTTTTGAAATAACCGGTGAATATTACTGGTAATTTAGAAATTTCCGGTAAGAAAATACCAGGATTTATGAAATTACTGGTAATATTCACCGGTTATTTTAAAAAAACCGGAAAATCTTACTTGTTGAATTGAAATCCCCGGTAGGGTCAACGAAATTCCCGGTATCGCCTGTAATTTTGAAAAATCTGTGTAGTTACCGTTTTTTTTGAAATGTGAGAATGTTTTTTTTAGGGTCAGTTAAGTCTTTTCACTAGTTGTGTGGGGTGCCAGGTACGATTGGGGGGTGCCAGGTAGAATCCTCCAATATTATAGGAGGATTTCCTAACGCACCCTATAGGTTACTTAGTTAACATGTGAAAAGACTTAAATGCTTCCAAATTTCGAAGATATATCTCCGAACGTATTCAATTTTGAGTTAGCATCAAAACACCCTGGAGATGCATCTTTAAACTTATTCTGGAGATGCATCTCCAAAATTATTTAGAGTTTATATCGCGTCAGAACCCTTCTTCTTCCTCACTTCATCAAACTTCATAAAAAACTCAAAAAAAAAAAAAATAAATAAATAAATAAATAAATATATATATATATATATATATATATATATATATATATATATATATATATATATATATATATATATATATATATATATATATATATATATATATATATATATATATATATATATATATATATATATAGTCTTCTAAAAGAGATAGAGAAAGAGAGTACAAAGAATTTGTTTAGGCAATTCCATAATCGGCCTTGCTATAAGTATGTCTGCCCTCAATTCGAATTCGAATTGAGATAGTAAAAATTAACCTTAATTTACAAATATAGTTTACAAGAGAAATGTAGCAATGCAACCCTACAAACCCTATGTTTGATGTTGATTCTAACACTTTCTCTTCCCTTGATCTGTGCTTGATCAAGTCACCCAACAATGGCAATTTGATTCACCATTTCACGCTACTCCTTTGTAAGAACCCATGCTCTTTAAAGCCTTCACTCGATCGAATCCAAATTGTGAATTGTTGTAACCCAAGATTTACTAATTTGATTCATCGTCTCACGCTACTCCTTTCCAAGAACTCTCTGTTCTTCAAAGCCTTCACTCAATTGAATCCAAATTGCGTAATCATTTCCAAAACCTTCAAATCCCCAATTAATTTTGAAGGAAAACCCCACCTTGATTTTCTTATTTGAAACCCTCAAAAATCTCAACCCAATTTACAATTCACCAACCTAAATTGGATGTTATCAACTCTAAATCTAGATGGCACCCAAACAACGGATTCTTATGTGTAATTTTTTTTATGTGTATGCATATAATGAAGGTTGAAGATGATATGTGCTCTTTGGAATTCGGATTCGTTTATGATTTTTCTCAAAATCACTGCTAAATAATGATGCATGTATGAAGTGTATGTGTGTGTGTGTGCGCGCGCGCATGCAATAGGTTTAGAAAACAATGCAAATTTTCAAGATTTTTGATGCATGTGTTGACCTATGTATGTCACAGGTCGACCTATTTAATGCATGAGCCGACCTGTAAAGGTTATGTACCAACCTATGCAGTCAGAACACAAACAGAGGCTACGAGCTTTAAAATCTGTCTCAGCGCACATTCCCAAATACAGGCTCGATCACTTCTTCACTTGGCTTATTTGCAATCTCTCATTGCCATAAAGAGATTTACTTGGAGACTTTATAAGGATTTCACTTTAATGCAGTAGGCCCCTTCCAAGCCAACCTGTCAAATATAATAAAGCATCAGATACCAAGATTGATTTGAATTATGAGGTCTTAAATATCATTATCTTGTATTTCAAAACGGGGTACAAAAGCATATAGTGTATCAGTCATCAAATCTTGATTTTATTGAACTTGTCTCAATAAAATAAAATAAACTCATTAACTGCATACAATCATCAAAAGGAAGGACCCAGTCAATATACATGTTTATTAAACTTTCCAAAACCACACAACATGTTTCCCTACGATCAAAATTCAGAAAAAAGCATGGCTTAATGATCATTTCCAAGTATAGCAACATGTTGGAAAACATTCAACGAGGACAGTGTATCGTATCATCTTAATTCACATTTTATTGAGTTTTATCTCAATTTGAATAAAATTGGAAATCAATAAAAATAGCAGACAATTTCAAAGCCCCTAAAGCAACATTATCAGACAACTTTAAACTATTCCAAAATCAGAAAACACTATCCAGACATGTTTAGACAATTTCCAAAAACTTTCCAAAACCGAGTTCACAACAACATACATCAATATTCAGACAGGATCAAAGTGTTTCCAAAACAGTTCATGAAAAAAATCAACGGTCACATGGCAAACCGGATTTTCTTTCCAAAACAATTTGAGACTAAAATGGAAATACCGACAGGCTGCAAACACAATCAATACTAGTTCAAATTTATTCCAAATTGATTCAAACATGCTCATACCAAATGAGAAGGAAGTTTATTGCGAAATCTCAAATATGACTATAAAAAGAACAAGCTACTCTCATTCAAAAGGGGACAAGAGACCACGATTGAGAACATACACAGAGGAGACAAAAACAACCACAACCAATTTCATATCAGTCTTGCTCAAACATAAAATCCCATACCAGAAAATTCTCAAACCAGTCACGAACCACTCATCATCGCTACACCAGAAAAACAAATAACATTAGTTACAACATAAAGCCATCCACAAATATCATTCACAACCAAATCATCAGACCATTCTTCATACCAAGTACAGAATACATACACCATACCCAATTCATAAACAACCACAGGAATCCACATGACTTCTAGGGACAATCACTCATACACGTACATTCCGTAGACGTTTCACAGAGACATCAATGCATACATACAACACACTCATCAGATCAAGAAAATATTCAAGGAATTAGGAAGAAGGATAAACTTATCTTCAAGAAAGATTGAGACTGTGGTTGCTTTCCTCTTCCTCGCCCATTTATCGCTTTTTTCTTTATCTCCGCAAATCAAATGTACTTGTAATCATCAAACAATAGTGGATTGGGGTATGGGTATGTTGGGGTTAGGGTTTGTGTTTGTGGATGTTTGAATTAGAGAGAATTGAGAGAATGAGAGGGATCGCGTAAGGGTGACGGCGGTTAGGGTTGAGAAACCCTAATTTCTTTTAGCGAGAAAGAGAACGAGAGAGTCTGAGAGACGTATGTGTTTTGTTCTATCTTTCTCCCTTTTGTTTCACGTCCTGATTCCCTACACACACACACACACACATGGGCTACCGTGCACCCTCATGTTTCATCCATCTGATCACATGCACACACATCACACGGTTGAGATCTGAGGGTCCGCGATGGACCCTCTCTCCCTTTACGCACCATATCACTCCGTCTGTTTCTTTATTAAAAAACAAAAACCTTTCATTTTCATTATTATAATAATCAATTAATTTGCTTTTTTTTATAAAAAATATTTGACTTCTTTTTAAATAATTAAACTAAATTAATTAAAATATAATCTTTTTTATTAATATCACTTACTTTTATAATAAAATATAACCTTTTAAAAAAAATATTGAAGACATTTTGTTAGAAACCTTTTTTAAGTGGTAAAACCTTTTAAAAATAATAAAAACGCCTTTTACTAAGTATTAAGACTTTTTTTAAGATAAACCTTTAACTTTTCTCAAAATAATAATATTTTAACTCATAATTAATAAACTTCCTAAAATCAAACCTTTTCTAAATACAATTTGTTCCCTATTAGATCCTTAAGCATACGCTTGTGTGTTTTTCTACTATCCTGTTATTGCTTGATATCATACCATGCTTTCTTGCTCATGTGTTTGTCTGTCTACTATGCTACTTGATGAATGTTTGATTTTGTTTTCCAAACCTTTCAAAACATGAAAATTCTCGATCCAACGTCGAGCCATTTTTACCCATGTAAGTCGATTGTTTTCGAGCATCGCCATCAACCTTCGATCACTATACACAATACTAGCCCACCTTTGCTAGTGCGCACAAATAAATCTTAAGTTAGCTCCCCTCGACATTCCAAAGGAAAGGTACCCTAATATTGACCTCGTGTCATAGGACTATCTTTAGAACCCTTGGCCTTAGGATTCGGAGTCGCCGTACTCCATGTCTCGCCGTAGACGATTAGTACCTTAGCTTTAGGATTGAAGTCGTCGTACTCCACGTAAATGTTTCGCCACAAATATTTACAATCCTGCCCCTCTACAACCAACCTACAACTTTAGAGTTGCCTCACTCTATGTAAGACCCCGTCAAGAAGTTCCTCTTGTCAGAACTACAGATACTCTGATTCCGTTCCCCTTGGGATACGTAGGCACAAGGTGCGATACCTTGTCGAGTATACTTAGATATTAACCCCTAGGGTTTCAACCTTTAGCATAGCACCTTTAGCAAGCGAGTAACAGATAACATAAGTACTAACAAGAGGTTCTTGTAGAGTACTACAAACGTTTAGGATGCTAATACCTTCCCTAGGCGTAACCAACCCCCGAACCTTATATCTTTAGGTTTTTTCCGCTTTTGAACCTTTCCTTTGGATAAATCAAAGACAGTGGTGAACATTTAAGAACTGTGATGCAAGTTAGTCAATAGCTTGTTATCTTATTCTCACTGCAACAGTTAACTATGGTAAAATTTAAGGATGTATCACGCCTATCATGTAGCCCATAGTAGAACACACAAATGAGGTCTTCATTGTAGTCGTGTGAAAGCTTTAAAAAGTAATTAATTTGTTGATGCTCAACAAGACTCATTACATCTGGAATGTCCAAGAAACCGGCCACAATGGGTTTCCAAACATATTGTTTCACAACAAGTCGGTGTTGGTGTTTTTCTTCAAATTCCTTAACAACCTAGTTGAAACTTGAAACCAATGAAAATGGAGTTTCCGGAAATGTAGCTGATGTAGCAGCCTTACCCTTACCTTTAGAATCCACTACTACAAATAATACTTTTTATGACGAAGGTTTCATCTCGAACATGCCAAACACCAAGCTTATAGGTCCTGCGAGTGACAAGTTTGATTTTAAGGAAAAAAAACAATTTTTTCTCTCAATTTTATATAAAACCGAGGTAATACAACAATAAGTGAGCGCCAACTCTTCTAGGAAAAAATAGTAAACATAATACCTCAGTGATTTTTAAAAACTGAGGTAACATTGCTATATTCTGATTGAGATCTTCGTATGTCAGTGATTGCCACGCAAATGACTCCGTCAAGAAAGTCTCTTCTGATTGAGATCTTCGTATCAAACTACACGAGGAGTAAACCTCGGTGCTCCATAATACCCATCAATCCTAGTTTTTGGCCAAATGGTTTAAGATTCTAAAAGGTCCTTAGAGTCAAGTCAAGGATCCTAATGGAAACGTTATTCATCCATGCAAAAAGTTTGATGGTCGCCAATATTCTCATTAGAATCTACTCTAAGCGAAGTTCTCGTATCGAACTACACGAGGAGGAATTCCCCGGTGGCCCATACTACTCAACCTCTCATATCTTATGTTTTCACTATAGGCTCGGGTAGAAAGCCTTTCCCACAAAGTTTGAAATCAAAGTTTCTAGAGTGCCAAGAACCACAGATAATAGTATGAAAAATAATTAAAAGCAAAATAAATATAAGCAAGCAAGAAAGATAAACAAACACTCAAACATGCGAAGAAAACTTAGACTAGGCTTGACTTGCTTAGGGGTGAACCAGTCTCCACCAGAGTCGCCATCTGTTGTACCTCGAAAAATAAGATCTTCGCGATGCGCAAAATAAGGGTTTGCACGATCACAAATGAACTTATGAGAGTCGCCACCGAACTTTATTTATTCCTACGAGAGGAAAAGGAAAATATCGAGAAAACCCACAGGGAAAAAGGATAAGGTATGGTCATTGCAACCATGTTGGGTTCGGAAGTCGGTTATGTAAGGAAAAGGTATTAACACTCCCTACATCCATCGTACTCGATGGGAACCGTCTAAGTCATATAAGCATGAAAGGTGTTTGTTATCTAGAAACTTCCTAAGGGAAAGAAGATGAATGCTTGAGGGAAAATAAGAGATTTTTATTATTGAGTTTGTCTGAGTTTTCAACCCAGTGCCTATGTATCCCAAAGGGAATCAGAACTCCGTAGTTCTTGCTGAAAATGTTTTTTGTTTGTTGTATGTTTTTTTATGGACGAGGCTAAGCAGCATGTCCTTTTTTATAAGTTTTAAACGAAAAAAGCCTAGAGGCAAAATGGTTTGAGATTTGTTAGATATTTTTTAGAATTTGAAAAGAGGTTAGAAATATAATTAAAGTGATTTGGTATTTTTAAGAAGAAAATATTTTAGTTTTAATGAAACGGAAAACTAGCCTAATTCTATGACCTAAGATTATGATAAAGGAGAAAGCTATGTTAATGTCATCACACAACAGATCAAAACCTAAAGCCTACTCTGATTCACTTTATTGAAGATAAGGTTGAATCGGAGACCTAAGGGAGCATATAAATTAGAATCATCAAAAGCATATATCAGGATTATTTCACAAGAATTTGCAAAACAACCGTCAAAGCTAATCATTACAACCAATTAACATTAATCAATTAAAATTGTAGCTAATCACTCAAAACATTAATGAGAATTCTAACTAATCAATTAAGATTTTATTTAATCAGGTAGGGTTTTCATTAATAAATCAAAATTCTAATTAAATAGAATTTCAATTAAGCAATTGGGATTAAAATCTCAAAGTTAAAAGCTTAAACACAATTAATGGCTTCAAGCGAACTACTGTCTGCCGCATACATCTTTTTAAACGATATACCATCTGGGGTAGGACGGTTCTGATCAGTTTCTTCAAAACAATTTGAAATTCTGGCATTGCAGACAGCAGATGTCCTAACACATGTCAAGACATTGTTATGCATAAACATTAAACAAAGAAGTATAACTGCAGACTGATACCTTGAATATCAGAAACTACAGAATCACAGATGTTACGACATCTAATCCAACTTGTTTATCAATACCAATAACAGAATATGTAAATATGCAGAAAGAAACAACAATTGTTAACCCAGTTTGGTGCAATTCACCTACATCTGGGGGATACCAATCCAGGAAGAAGACTCCATTATCTGTAGAATTATCATAAAGCTAAACTCCCCCGTTTACAACTTTATCTCCTAATCTATACCCAATGAAATCCTTATCAAAGAACACCCTCATTGATATGAGAATCACCACTCACTTCCCCTAATCACAATCTGTGATGTCTACATCATCCATGTTAATACAGAACTCTGTCAAGCATACTTGACCAACACGCTAACTTGGATTTGCTTAAAAGCTTCATCCAAGAACAATACAAGATTCATTACCTAGGGGCTTATGAATCTGTACAATACATATGTCTTCCACAATGTATCAAACCGATACAGAGTGAGACTTACAAACCTAGAGCCAACAACTCTCAAAACCCTAAACCCTTATTTTTACACAAGAGAACTAGGTTACAATAGTTACATTCAAGGTACTTGTAAAACCCTAGGACTAAGTCTTCTTTTATAGTCTTCAGTTAGGCTTTAAATCTTTCCTTGATCCACTGTTGAGCGCGCCTGGGATCTTGGAACAGATTTGAAACAGATTTAAAACAATCTGTTATAAAAGTCCAGGATGTCGAGTCTTCAAGTTGAGGCATCTTCTTTGATATCTTTTGTTCTTTGGTAGAATTCTTCAGCTTTGGTCTTCATGTTGGAACATCTTCTTCAACACTGAGTTTTACCAAAATTTTGTCCAAAACATTTGAGCTTTCAATCTCCTCCTTTTGGCAAATTTTGGCTAAAACTCTTTGTACCATAAGACTAGGATGTTCCTAACGTCTCTTTAACCTGAGTGTTGGCTATGATTAAAGTACTGATGTGACTCCCCCTTAAACAATGAGGTGTCTAAAAGTACACATCCACATACACACCCAAGAGATTGGAGACTCCAAAAATTCCTAGGTATAATTCTTAACTCAGGACACAAGACACAAAAGAGACTGAGGCACGAAACCTTTCTCCCCTTTTTTTGCCAAAAATTGACAAAAAAATGTACCAAGCCAGCCCAGATACACCACAACCAAGGAACATATATTAGATTCACATCTTGAGCCAAGAGTGACCAAGGCTTTCCTATAAATGGCAAAGCAATCTTCATAGGTATTAACGAACCAAGGGACAATTCAATAAGGTCATTAATAGCGAATGGGGCTTCTCTAACAACGAGAGTGCACCGGCCAAGAATGCTTTGACTGTTTCTCCTATAAAGAACACCGTCCAAAGATTTTGCAAAACCCGAAGAGCATGCTTTGTATGCACATGTTTTCCACTGCCTAAGACACACCGTCCATAATGACCCAGTTACTTTAAAAAAACATGTCCTTAACAATGTCCTGACATCATGTTAGACATTGTCTACCAAAGACTCCTGTATTGATCAATACCCCCACAGTCTGCAGCAGCAGGGCAATGTCAAGGCATCCTTCTTAACATCTCATCTTCAAAATAATCACAGTTTGCTTGAGCTCCAAATAAACTGGATTCAGAACTCCACCCCTGCAGTAATACTTCTTAGATCAAGGAGCAACTCCCCCTATTTAAGATAACCAGTGCTCCTCCAATGAACACTTATGTAGATGAATGGAAAACATAAGATGCATCTTCATGTCTTCATAAGCGCACCCTATGTCTAACCCACCCGCTGAACACAATCATCAACTGCACTTATTGCTTCTTCTGACAAGAACCAATAATCACTCACACATGAACACTATCATGCTTCCCGTGAGATCACATTAGGATCAACATCCTAAGTTAACAAACTCTTGGATTGAGACCAAAGCTCCATTGATCCCTTTCTTCTTGAACCCATCTATACACCACACAAATTCCTCTTTAATTATTATGTATATACCTCCATGTTCCTTGAGACAAAATCCAATTGACCTGGAATGCTCGCATTCCTCAACGAGATACCTTACCTCTTAGTTTGTTATCTTCTTAACGATGTCAGATATCGTATACATGCTCCAAAACTTCTCAGCTTGCCAAACTGATTTGCTTCTCTCTAGCATGACTCATAGCAGGGGCGGTATCCCCTTCACAAGCTTTTCTACTGACCTTAGCAAGGCCAACAAATTAGATAGTCACTCCATAATCCAAGACACTCATTCCTTCATCATTCTCCCGTATGATAACCTGGAATACTTCTGATTCTCCTGGTGAATATCCACTTCCATATTCTGAATACATCAGAATCCAGACCTTCATGCAACCAACTTGTGATCCACTACAGTCTTACCAAAACCTTCACATCAGACTTCCAAGACAGCCCTCCTACTCCATCATTCTCCCGTATGACAATGTAGATACTTCTTAGAAACGATGTAAGTAACAAGTTTCTCACAGAACTTAGCATCCTACTCCAAGGATAACTAACACAGAAGATGTTCTAACATTTGTTAGGACATCCTTCATATATCACAGACACCAATCATCATAGTTCTTGATATGCTCCACCACTAGACTTACTATCTACATAGTAATCCAACTGAAGGTCTTCAATCAACACTGTGCCACCAGCTTGAACAACAAGAACTCCAGTAACCAAAGAGAGAAATAAACTCTCATCCACCAAAATAAGGTAATCTTTCATCCTCAACCTAGAACTTCTACCACAAGCTCCAAGATGAACCAGAACCTCCTTACGTCTTCAACCAACTACCCTTCTGCCTAAGAGTAATTAGTTTCAAGCACCCTGCTTGAATGCACACTATGAAACCAACCAAATGTCACCTTTTGATTGATCTCATTCTTCTTCAGAACTCCCACAAGATACATTGATCCACCAATGAAATCTGATCTTCAAGTTCCATGAACTATTCGCTCCATAGTAAGACATCTTGGATCCACCAAGCCTCTAGACATGTAACATCTTCTCCATCCACAGCTCCCGCAAACTGCATGAGATAGACCTTTTTGAAGCATCCATAACTTCCATTGTAGATCACCTTATCTTAAGCTGATGTGCCACATCACCAGCTGAGATTCTGATGTTAAGCTAGATGTTAGAACATTATGATACGACATCCAGCTGCTGAATTCAGTTCCTCCTCCTGCCACTTAGAAGAACTTCCTCCCTATTACAGAACAAGAGTTCCATGCTCTCATAGACTTGATTCAACAACCAAGTTTGAGTAGACAACCTCCATTCTGCTTAAACTTAACACAGGTATTCCAATCAAGCTCACACCTTGATGAATAACTGCTTTGAAACTTCAAAGACTTCACACCTGCCACGTATGAATCTTCAGAAGATAAAGTAGTCCTAGACTACACCATAGTCATACCAAAGAATGCCACTTTCCTTAGTAGAGCAGTCTATAGAAAGTTAGAGATAACTGCCACTTAACCTTGACCTTCAAAATGAGCAAGATCCCATGCTCCTAAGTACCTAGATAAGAAATAGACTGATCCAAGCTGTGCCACCACAAGCACTTCATTCTTGACAAGTCTCTTGCCAAGACACTTTCCAGATGAACACCATATGCTTTAACTTGAAAACACCTGCTATAGTCCAATACTCTTAGATCAGAAATAAATTGATCCAAGAACCATCCATCAAGATTATGATATCTTTTTCTTCATCTTCCACATCACCATTGTCCAGACCAGTTTCTTGCCAGGAAACTCTCTAGAGATCAGATGCTTCTGTCTCACCATACTGAGCAGATTCTTAGGTCAACACCCAAGAGAAATAGAACCAAAAGCTTATGCAGTACCCCTCCCATGATTCTGCACAAACCAGATGAAGAGATGTTCCAACATCGTGTTGAACATCAGTAATCTTGAACTTCACATATAAGGATAATTAATTAAATACTTGTGAGTAACACAAATAGCAATTGATCTTAAATCCGTGTTCAATAATCCTGTTTCACTGTTGAGGCCACACTCCACCAGATCACTTCATGAACATTTATCAAGTATTTAATCTTTTGCAAGTATCTTCTTTGACAAACAATGTTGAGATATCAAGGTTGCCACCCTTTACTCAAGTAACTAAGATTCTCTCTGAACGAATCCTATTTACCTCAATAGTTCTGAAAACTCCATTTAGATTGGATCCACCCTTAGGATTAAGAGAGATGAATCCTTCCTTGTTGTTTTTGGATGGTGAAAATAAATCACCTCTCCTTTCTTCAGGTTTGTGTTTCATAAAAACACCTTCTAGTTAGAAGAATAACTAGAAGACTATGGATACACGACTGCGACACCTTTATGAGTGGACTTGAGAGAATTCTCAAGTATCTTTGACAACCTAGGTGATCAATAATTTATCAACCTCCTAGAGAAAGAACTTGATAAACCTAAACTCAACTCCTCTCCTCTTTAACTGACTTCAAACTGCACCATGGAACCAAGTTTCCAAGTACCAAGCCACCATAATAGACATCTATTAACAACTCTTTCCATTCCATCGCTCCCGACTTTGGAATAAAAAAATGCAGATATCTTCACATATAGAGGCCGACGATTGAGATCTTCCACCATCTGTCTTCAGTAATAACTCCAGAATCCCATAATTCTAGAGTTCTTCCATCAAAAACATATGCAGCGGAACCACCAAGGAACAAATTCTGCTTGCCCTAATAAGATGTCAGAACATCTTATAAGACACCTCTATAGAAGAACTAGCCACTTCTCCTGTAGTTTTTATAGAACCTCCTCAGCAACATGAACAACCACCGGGTTGTTACCTTCGATCTATAACATCCATCCCATCCATTAATACCCTTGAGTATGTCTGAGTTGATTGATCTGATCTTTAAAACTCCTCATTGTTTAAACGCCATAAAGTATCTCCCAAAGATCTCATCCAAAAACAGACAGGATGTCTGCTCTGATACCAATTGAAATTTTGGCATTGCAGACAGCAGATGTTCTAACACATGTCAAGACATTGTTCTGCATAAACATTTAAACAAAGAAGTATAACTGTAGACTGATACCTTGAATATCAGAAACTGCAGAATGACAGATGTTACGACATCTGATCTGACATGTTTATCAATACCAATAACAGAATATGTAAATCTACAGAATGATAAAAGACACAACAATTGTTAACCCAGTTCGGTGCAATTCACCTATATCTAGGGGATACCAATCCAGGAAGAAGACTCCACTATATGTAGAATTATCATAAAGCTAAACTCCCTTGTTTACAACTTTATCTTTTAATCTCTACCCAATGAAATCCTTATCAAAGAACACCCTCTTTGATATGAGAATCACCACTCACTTACCCTAATCACAATTTGTGATGTCTACATCATCCCTGTCAATACAGAATTCTGTCAAGCATACTTGACCAACACGCTAACTTGGATTTGCTTAAAAGCTTCATCCAAGAACAATACAAGATTCATTACCTAAAGGCTTCTGAATCTGTACAGTACCTATGTCTCCCACAATGTATCAAACCGATACAGAGTGAGACTTACAAACCTAGAGCCAACGACTCTCAAAACCATAAACCCTTATTTTTACACAAGAGAACTAGGTTGCAATAGTTACATTCAAGGTACTTGTAAAACCCTAGGACTAAGTCTTCTTTTATAGTCTTCAGTTGGGCTTTAAATCTTTCCTTGATCCACTGCTGAGCACGCCTGGGATCTTGGAACAGATTTGAAATAGATTTAAAATAATCTGTTATAACAGTCCAGGATGTCGAGTCTTCAAGTTGAGGCATCTTCTTTGACATCTTTTGTTCTTTGTCAGAACTCTTTAGCTTTGGTCTTCATGTTGGAACATCTTCTTCAGCACTGAGTTTTACCAAAATTTTGTCCAAAACATTTGAGCTTTCACAATCAGCAAAATGTCTAAAAACTTCATGCTTGACATCACACACTGCTTCAACTAGCCCATTCTTCGTTCTAAGAGAGCCTATGAAATTCATGCGACGTCTTAATTTCATAACGCAATGAAAAAATTTGCTGTTAGAATATCCTTCACAATCCTATTTAAGCCTTGATTTTTTGGAGCAACATATTCTCTTTGGAGTTCAAGTTCTGCCATATTCGATTAGTAACGTCACTTCTAAAATTTACCCAATCCTCCACCTCAAAATCAACACAATTAGAAAGAACCACATATGCCTCATTAAGAATCTTGCAACCCTCCTTAATGTCTAAATCGATTCGACCAAAAACATCAGAATTCCAAATCCGTAAGCTAACCTTCAGCAGCCTAAGTTTTTTTTTAATTACAAAATCCCTCATACCTTCAACTTTCAACTTCTTCCATTCAGACTCGACAAAAGGCAGAAAAAGTTTATTATCAAACTAATTGTTATTCACCTTGAACGGTTTAGGGCCCCAGTCAGAATTGTTCACCCACAACCAGATCAAACAATGGTCGGATATGTCTCTCTTACCAGTTAATTGCCCCACAACCCTAATGATTTATTAACGAGTTAGAGACCAAAAAATGATCTAACCTGCTCATAGACTTGTCGTCGCCGCTGAACCAGCTGAAAGAGTTCCCCTTACAAGGAAGATCTGCCAACTTGGTATTGACCAAAAACTCCTTGAACTCACTAGTTTTAGAATTCCTGCTGCCCATGGATCTACCTTTCATCTCTGAATCACTAGTGGCGGAATTGAAATCCCCTCAAAGAATCCACTCCTCATCATTGTAGTTAGACTTCAAATCCAGAAACTCCTTCCATAATTTCCTTCTAAGAACCAAAAGACATGGAGAATAAACATTGATCATGTAAATAAATAATATTTTCCAGAGAAGTTTGATCCTCAAGTAACCAGCCCTTTTGAAGCTAAAAATGATCTCGAAAATGCCTTCCTTCCATAAAGTAATGATGCCACCAAATTTCTCACTCGAACTAGCAAAATACCAACCTACTTTATCCTTATCCCACAAACTCTTAACCAGACGCGCATCCACATTAGCCAGCTTTGATTCTTGGATAAGAAAAATATCAGCCCTACCTTGAGCAGTTATATGATTGACCATCTTCATTTTAATTAGACTGCAACCCTCTATAATATTCAAAGAACCAACTATCATTTCACCTGATTGTCCTTTACATTCTGAACGTGTTTCTTCTCAGAATCCCATATATGGTCAAAGTTTTATTGCAAAATACATCTAGCTTTGATTTTATTATAAATCATTTTAAAAATTTTATATGTATTAAAAAAATTTAATTGTTATTTAAAAGAAAGAAATTACAATTTTTCTTATAAAATTATTTTTTATTAAAGTATAAAAAAGGAATTTAAAAATTTGATCTAAGAAAGAATAATAAATAATTAAGAGTGATCTTACCGGATCAGAAAAAGATCAGCAGCTAACAACACGTCGTGAGCTTCTTTGTTCGTCGATGGTGGTGAAAAGAAGAGGGGGTGTACCTGTAAGGTACTCCGATGCTAAAGTCAGAGACGGAGTAATCAGCGCAAGTACAGAGAAAAGGTGTAAAGAATAGAATACCTGACCCTCTAGTGAAAGAGGGTATTTATAATGTGCCCCAGCGCAGGGCCATCAATTACTTTGCATTTGGTTGGATCTCAAGGCCTAATACGAGTAACTACCAGGGCTTACATGGCGTAGGGAAGACCAGCACATGGTCTTCGCCCTGGATCAACTACCCTGTGATCTTCAGAAGGTGGGCTGACCAGTTCTTTTAGAAGTGGGTAGTTGCTTGATGACGTGTCCCCACGTGGGGGCACGTGGCGTTCGTGGGGGAGATGCGTGAGAGCTTCTCGGGCGTGCAGATAGGCTAGACCTCAATTGGGCCCTCCTCGACGAGGACTTGGGTTGGGCCGTGCCCGACGGTGGGCCAGCCTTAGGCCCAGTCCAGAACAGGAGCCCCCAAGTTGTTGCTCCGAAGCAGAGGAGTAATGACTTAAGAGTCAGTTCAAGCGTTGAGGACCCATCCAGAGGAGCATCAGTTTGTCCGGAACACCGAGCTGAGGGGTGATGTGCATGGCCAGGAGTAAGAGATGCTCGACGAGACAGGAGTTCGCGGGGAGGTTTATTCGTCAGGCGTACTATTGGTCCTTCTTCCCCCTCTGGGTATGTCCCCGTTTGGTGCTCCGGCCGACGATATGGCAAAGATGGAAAGGAACGAGTATGCCTGGTCTCCGGGAATGAGGGGAAGCTGAGAGAACACGCATGGTGTCCTTTAGCGCTGTAACGCCCCAGTTTTGATTGTTTTATTTAATTGAGTCGTTTTTGATTATTTTATTATTATTCTATTATTATATTATTTTATTTCTGACTTTTATTTGGAAATATGTTATTTTTCATCGTGAATATATTTTGTCGCGTTTTGGGAACGTTTGCGAGAAATTTGAGTGTAGGGGTATTTTGATCTTTTGGGTGGTTAGATATTTTGATTTTTTGTTTAAAATAGAAAAGTGGTAAGATAGAGACAAAAGAGAGAAAAAACAGAAAAATAGAGAGAAAGAGGAGAAGAAAAGAAGAGAAGAGAAAGAGAAGAAGAAAAAAAGGAAAAACTTGGGGATTTAGGAACCGATTCAACCGACTTTTCAAACGCGAATTTATCGGGTAAGGGTGCGAAACTCGATTATACTATATTTGTGTATGATTATGTATGTTTGTGTGGAAATATTGTTGGTTGTCCAATTATAGGTCGAAATGAGAAAAATGGTTAGAAATCGGTGTTTTCACGGACGAAAGTCGGAATAAATCGCGTAGTAGAGTCGAGTGATGTTGGGTCGTGTTTTAGCGTGATCGTTTGATTGAATTGAGTTGAATTTGTAACTTTTGCGTTTTTGATATATATCGATATTTTTGTACAAATTGTTGTTGTGATCGAGTAAATATGGTTGAATATGTCTGGTAATATTGGAATAGGTTGATATTTAATCGGTGAATGGTTGTTGGCGTGTTTTTCGAGTGATTTTGATCGAGTTGGAATCGGGTGAAATTGATAAAACTATGTTTCAAAATATTTCAAAAATGGAAAATGTGTTGGATGGCTCTTTGATGGTGAAAATATTGTTGTACATTGAATTCTGAGACCGAGGCTTTTTACGGAATCGAAATCGGAGGTCCGGAAGGCTTCCGACGATAAAATTGCAATTTTCTGGGCCCTGACACGGCCCGTGTCACACAACACGGGGGCCGTGTCAGACCACTGACTAGGGAGGGTGGAAACATGAAAAAAATGTGAAATTTGGGTTTTTGAGTGACACGGGCCGTGTCCCACAACACGGTGGCCGGGTCAGCCCTGCTGTAGGTTTTCTTTCAAAATTGTTTCGATCGTAACTTTTGATCCGTAAATCCGTTTTGGTCCCCGTTCGAAGCGTTAGAAAGCTAATAAAATATTCTTTCTATTAAAAATGGTTTGGAGGGTAAAATATGATTTAATTAATTCGTGTTTTTGGAAAATAGTCGAGTTGTCGGGTTTTTTATCGCGTTAAATGCGTGCGATTGATGTTTTACCGTGTGTTGTGCTATTGTGGTATAACATTGAGCTTTTATGTGGTTTATATGATGTTGAAGCATGTGATAAGTTGTTGTAATTTTTGTGGCCTTATGGCAAAATAATTTGTTGAAGTGAATTACAAATGTATGCGATTATGTATGTTGTTGTGGGTTATGATGAAATGCAATGCTTGTGTGAAATTCAATGTGTGTTAATTGGTGACCTTTATGGTTTGAAATGCATTGTTTGAATTAGTTTCCAATGCATGAATAGGGATGATGATATAATTCATATTGTTGAATGGTGAATGAAATTGATGAGTTGAAATATATATATGTTGTGATGATTTGTGGCCATATGGTAATTAAATGCATTATTTTGGGCATAAGTGCAAAGTGTGATTTTGTTGATACAGATGAATGCATTTATGTGTGTGCATATTAAATGTCATGAGTCATTGTATGCCAAGCATCATGAAATGCATTGTTGTGACGTCCTGAGTGACGGTTTGATTCCTGAGAGAATCTGCTATAACATCGTTAGCCCTATGCAAAGGGGACTGAAAACGGTGGTTATAGACGATCGTGAGCCTTATGCAAGGAGGACTGCAAGCGATCGGATCGTGAGCCTTATACCAAGAGGACTGCAAGGGATCCATAAACGTCGTGAGCCTTATACAAAGAGGACTGTAAATGACGGGTGAACATCGTAGGCCCGACGGGGAGTTACAGTGATGTAACGAGCGATGGTTCCAATAGTTCCTGAGTGAACTGGTGATGAGAAATATTTGGAGTCGGTACCGCATGGCATATGCATATAGTCGTTGTGTCGGTCCCTGTGCATTTGCATAATCATGGATTAATTGTGTATGTTAATTGTGAATGTGATTAATGAAATGGAATATGTATAATTGTGTTGATGATGAGTGCGTTGTGTATGATTGGTGTGCAGTGGTGATAAATACCTGATACTTGTACGTTATTGTGTTTTATTCAATTGTGGTGCATTTGTGGTGAGAATACTATACTTGTGCATTTTTGTGTTTATATATAATTATATGCAACTGTATTATGATTGTTTTTCTCACCCTTCTGCTGTTTTATAATGCTCTATGAGGCATTGCAGATTAGAGTTGCTGGTGGTCTTTTAGTGAAGCTTTGCGTCTTCATTCTTTTGTCGGTCGGCTCTGATATGTGACACCGGGTAGTTAGGGAGGCCGTTTGTTGTTATTGTGTATTATGTATATATATCTTTTGGCGTGTGCATGTATAACTTGATGTATGACAAACTTTTCAAGTGATATATATATATATATATATATATGATATTCGGTTTTAGATTTTCCGCTTT
This sequence comes from Lathyrus tuberosus, assembly GCA_022829125.1. Lineage (NCBI taxonomy): Eukaryota > Viridiplantae > Streptophyta > Magnoliopsida > Fabales > Fabaceae > Lathyrus > Lathyrus tuberosus. The sequence goes on from JALAZF010000137.1 coordinate 2,763,420, forward strand.
TATTCTAAAATCTGAAATGTGGGTGTAAGGAACTAAGTTCCTCTGTTGATTGCTACCCCACTGTTGCATATCTTTAATGGGCAGGTGTTGTATGTTATGTTTTGTTTCATTGTAATGTGATGCTCCCTGTCTATGCCGTGTTTTTAATTATACTCTGATAAAATTTTGAATTTTCTTTTACTGCTTTAATAGCTTGGGGGTATAGATTAGGGGTGTTACATTAAGTGGTATCAGAGCCAGTCCGTGTCAGTTTGTGTCAGTCCTTGTTGGTCTTTGTGGTTCGGCGAGTTGTTTGTTTAACCATAGTTGCTCTTATTGGAAATGAACAGAATATGGCTCGGGCTGTGCAGGGTGTACCGAATGTTACGGGTAATGATGAGTTCAGGAAGAACGAACCACCTATCGTCAAGGGAAGATATGATCCTGATGGTGCACAATTTTGGCTTGAGGAGGTTGAAAGAATCTTCCATGTAATGGATTGTGCTGAAGAGAATAAGGTGAGACGGGGGTACTCACATGCTGGAGGAAGAAGCAGCTGATTGGTGGGTTAGTTTGCGCCAAGTGTTAGGAGAGGATGATGCGGAGGTTACTTGGGAATTGTTTAGCCGAGAGTTTCGGAGGAAGTATTATCCTGAAGGTGTGTAGGAAAAGAAAGAGATTGAGTTCTTGGAGTTGAAACAAGGCAATATGTCCGTTGTTGACTATGCTGCTAAGTTTGTTGAGCTGATGCAGTTCTATCCTCATTATGATGAAGCGACTGCTGAGTTTTCTAAGTGTGTGAAGTATGAGAACGGATTGCGTCCGGAGATTAAACGGGCAATCGGTTATCAGAGGATTAGAAGGTTTTCTGAATTGGTGGACAGTTGTAGGATTTACGAAGAGGATTGTAAGACGCGTGCTACTCACTATAAGAGTGTGTATGACAAGAAAGGAAAGCGACAGTTTCATAGTGGTCCTTATGTCACACCAGCTGATAAGGGTAAACCGAGGGAGAATTTTGAGAAAAGGCCAAGTGGAAGTGATATGTCTAAGTCTCCAAGATGTTTTAGGTGTGGTGAATTGGGACATCGTCAGTTTGAATGTAAGAACGATGTGAGGAAGTGTTCTGATTGTGGAGGTTCAGGACATGTAGCAGTTGAGTGCAAGAGAAAGAATGTGGTTAAGTGCTTTAACTGTGGTGAAATAGGTCATATTAGTACGAAGTGTCCGAAACCGAAGAAAGCTCAGGCTGGTAGGAAGGTTGTTGCATTAGCAGGAGAGGGGACTACTAGTGCAGATCGTTTGGCAAAAGGTACTTGTTTTATAAATAGTACGCCTTTATTTTTGCTATTATTGGTACTGGAGTGACTCATTCGTTTATTTCGTATGAGTGCGCGAAGAGTTTGAATTTGTTGTTGTCTTTTTGGGGTGGTGAGATGGTTATTGATACTTCTGCTTAGGGGTGGTAATTACTTCTTCGGTTTGTTTGATTGTTCTTTGACCATTTATGATAAAGGATTTGTGAAGGATTTGGGGTGTTTACAGTTGGAAGGATTAGAATGAGATAAGTGGGGAAGGAGCTGGTACTTCTCCATGTTGCTTCAGGTGTAGAGCGCTGGTTCAGTGTGTTGTGAATTGTAAGTGTGGTTTGGTCAATGTGGTTCCCGGTTCTAGAAGGAATGCTATTATTGTTTGGTAAAGATGGTTTATGCTCCATCATGGTTGTCGGCTGTCTATTGACAAATTGAGGAACTGATCACCCTTAATCTCTTGTTGATAGCAGACGAGAATTATGTTGGATGGAATGGACGTGTCTTTCCGGCTTTGATAGTGGTGTGGAATGGAGTACTAGAAATGTAAGGAGGTGGTTACAGATTGTTTTGTTGAGTCAATGAGGATTCTTATATCAGAAGATGAGACAGATTAGAGGTATGTGTATGTCGATTAAGTTGGAATGTCTCTGAGGGATAATGATTGGGTATTACTAGGGGTGTTCTCAGAGAATAAAGTGTGAACTTAAATTGGATGAAGGTGACTAGTCGAGGTTAAATCTGCTAAGTGAGTAGGACACTCTTAGGAGATGGAAATAGATGTTGGCCTTGTTTATGGTGACAGTATTCTGGAAATTAGCAGGAAGGTCACAGTGATAGGACGTCAGTGATGCATGGGCTTTAATTGTGTTTTTGGATGAAACATTAGTGTGTTGACTTGGAGAGGTCCATCATGGTTGGGAAGGAATAAGATGATAGTAGAAGGTTGCGTGTTAACCAGTGAGTGGTATGGGAACTTGCGGTTGGGTCTTGCATAGCTTGAGTTTTGACTTGTGACGAGTTGCAAACGATTTGAAATTCTTTGATGGTATTGAGACTACGGAAATCTTGAGGAAAACCCTTAGGGGTGGATGTAATATTTGAGAGTTCTTTTTGGTTGGTTGTTGTAATAGGTTGGAATTTGGATTGTCAAGAGTAGAAATTGTGTATGGAGTACGGACAGTGGTGTAGAGTGACGATTGCGAATAAGTGTTCACTTTCAGGATTAGGTAACTGGAATGGGTTGATTGAGTTTGATTATAATTACTTATGTTGGAATGTTTGATAAGAGTGGTGATTGGTTTGAGTTGAGACTTTGATCGACTTTATGTGACGGATTATATTTGTTATCATCGAAAGTAGATGTGGTGTTAACATGAGAGGCTCTGAAGTTGGCTGGGGTTATCCTTGGGGAAAGGCTGATGTTGTGCCTGATGTGTAAGTCGAAAATCTTTATGCATGTCTATTTTGAAGGTCAGAGAGTTGGATTTATTTGAGTAGTTCAGAAGCTTGTGTTTAGTGTGGGAGAGAACACAGTAGGAAGTGTATTGGATGGACTTTGCGTCTTGTAGTCGTTGTTGCTACTGTTAGCAAGGTGGTGTGCTTTGGTTGGTCTAATGTTGTTGGTATCGGTGATATTTTCGAGGACGAAAATTTCCAAGTGGGGGAGAGTTGTAACGCCCCAGTTTTGATTGTTTTATTTAATTGAGTCGTTTTTGATTATTTTATTATTATTCTATTATTATATTATTTTATTTCTGACTTTTATTTGGAAATATGTTATTTTTCATCGTGAATATATTTTGTCGCGTTTTGGGAACGTTTGCGAGAAATTTGAGTGTAGGGGTATTTTGGTCTTTTGGGTGGTTAGATATTTTGATTTTTTGTTTAAAATAGAAAAGTGGTAAGATAGAGAGAAAAGAGAGAAAAAACAGAAAAATAGAGAGAAAGAGGAGAAGAAAAGAAGAGAAGAGAAAGAGAAGAAGAAAAAGAGGAAAAACTTGGGGATTTAGGAACCGATTCAACCGACTTTTCAAACGTGAATTTATCGGGTAAGGGTGCGAAACTCGATTATACTATATTTGTGTATGATTATGTATGTTTGTGAGGAAATATTGTTGGTTGTCCAATTATAGGTCGAAATGAGAAAAATGGTTAGAAATCGGTGTTTTCACGGACGAAAGTCGGAATAAATCGCGTAGTAGAGTCGAGTGATGTTGGGTCGTGTTTTAGCGTGATCGTTTGATTGAATTGAGTTGAATTTGTAACTTTTGCGTTTTTGATATATATCGATATTTTTGTACAAATTGTTGTTGTGATCGAGTAAATGTGGTTGAATATGTCTGGTAATATTGGAATAGGTTGATATTTAATCGGTGAATGGTTGTTGGCGTGTTTTTCGAGTGATTTTGATCGAGTTGGAATCGGGTGAAATTGATAAAACTATGTTTCAAAATATTTCAAAAATGGAAAATGTGTTGGATGGCTCTTTGATGGTGAAAATATTGTTGTACATTGAATTCTGAGACCGGGGCTTTTTACGGAATCGAAATCGGAGGTCCGGAAGGCTTCCGACGATAAAATTGCAATTTTCTGGGCCCTGACACGGCCCGTGTCACACAACATGGGGGCCGTGTCAGACCACTGACTAGGGAGGGTGGAAACGTGAAAAAAATGTGAAATTTGGGTTTTTGAGTGACACGGGACGTGTCCCACAACACGGTGGCCGTGTCAGCCCTGCTGTAGGTTTTCTTTCAAAATTGTTTCGATCGTAACTTTTGATCCGTAAATCCGTTTTGGTCCCCGTTCGAAGCGTTAGAAAGCTAATAAAATATTATTTCTATTAAAAATGTTTTGGAGGGTAAAATATGATTTAATTAATTCATGTTTTTGGAAAATAGTCGGGTTGTCGGGTTTTTTATCGCGTTAAATGCGTGCGATTGATGTTTTACCGTGTGTTGTGCTATTGTGGTATAACATTGAGCTTTTATGTGGTTTATATGATGTTAAAGCATGTGATAAGTTGTTGTAATTTTTGTGGCCTTATGGTAAAATAATTTGTTGAAGTGAATTACAAATGTATGCGATTATGTATGTTGTTGTGGGTTATGATGAAATGCAATGCTTGTGTGAAATTCAATGTGTGTTAATTGGTGGCCTTTATGGTTTGAAATGCATTGTTTGAATTGGTTTCCAATGCATGAATAGGGATGATGAGATAATTCATATTGTTAAATGGTGAATGAAATTGATGAGTTGAAATATATATATGTTGTGATGATTTGTGGCCGTATGGTAATTAAATGCATTATTTTGGGCATAAGTGCAAAGTGTGATTTTGTTGATACAGATGAATGCATTTATGTGTGTGCATATTAAATGTCATGAGTCATTGTATGCCAAGCATCATGAAATGCATTGTTGTGACGTCCTGAGTGACAGTTTGATTCCTGAGAGAATCTGCTATAACATCGTGAGCCCTATGCAAAGGGGACTGAAAACGGTGGTTATAGACGATCGTGAGCCTTATGCAAGGAGGACTGCAAGCGATCGGATCGTGAGCCTTATACCAAGAGGACTGCAAGGGATCCATAAACGCCGTGAGCCTTATACAAAGAGGACTGTAAACGACGGGTGAACATCGTAGGCCCGACGGGGAGTTACAGTGATGTAACGAGCGATGGTTCCAATAGTTCCTGAGTGAACTGGTGATGAGAAATATTTGGAGTCGGTACCGCATGGCATATGCATAGAGTCGTTGTGTCGGTCCCTGTGCATTTGCATAATCGTGGATTAATTGTGTATGTTAATTGTGAATGTGATTAATGAAATGGAATATGTATAATTGTGTTGATGATGAGTGCGTTGTGTATGATTGGTGTGCAGTGGTGATAAATACCTGATACTTATACGTTATTGTGTTTTATTCAATTGTGGTGCATTTGTGGTGAGAATACTATACTTGTGCATTTTTGTGTTTATATATAATTGTATGCAACTGTATTATGATTGTTTTTCTCACCCTTCTGCTGTTTTATAATGCTCTATGTGGCATTGCAGATTAGAGTTGCTGGTGGTCTTTTAGTGAAGCTTTGCGTCTTCATTCTTTTGTCGGTCGGCTCTGATATGTGACACCGGGTAGTTAGGGAGGTCGTTTGTTGTTATTGTGTATTATGTATATATATCTTTTGCCGTGTGCATGTATAACTTGATGTATGACAAACTTTTCAAGTGATATATATATATATATATGATATTCGATTTTAGATTTTCCGCTTTTATTCTAAAATCTGAAATGTGGGTGTAAGGAACTAAGTTCCTCTGTTGATTGCTATCCCACTGTTGCATATCTTTAATGGGCAGGTGTTGTATGTTATGTTTTGTTTCATTGTAATGTGATGCTCCCTGTCTATGTCGTGTTTTTAATTATACTCTGATAAAATTTTGAATTTTCTTTTACTGCTTTAATAGCTTGGGGGTATAGATTGGGGGTGTTACATTAAGTGGTATCAGAGCCAGTCTGTGTCAGTTTGTGTCAGTCCTTGTTGGCCTTTGTGGTTCGGCGAGTTGTTTGTTTAACCATAGTTGCTGTTATTGGAAATGAACAGAATATGACTCGGGCTGTGCAGGGTGTACCGAATGTTACGGGTAATGATGAGTTCAGGAAGAACGAACCACCTATCTTCAAGGGAAGATATGATCCTGATGGTGCACAATTTTGGCTTGAGGAGGTTGAAAGAATCTTCCATGTAATGGATTGTGCTGAAGAGAATAAGGTGAGACAGGGTACTCACATGCTGGAGGAAGAAGCAGCTGATTGGTGGGTTAGTTTGCGCCAAGTGTTAGGAGAGGATAATGCGGAGGTTACTTGGGAATTGTTTAGCCGAGAGTTTCGGAGGAAGTATTATCCTGAAGGTGTGAAGGAAAAGAAAGAGATTGAGTTCTTGGAGTTGAAACAAGGCAATATGTCCGTTGTTGACTATGCTGCTAAGTTTGTTGAGCTGGTGCAGTTCTATCCTCATTATGATGAAGCGACTGCTGAGTTTTCTAAGTGTGTGAAGTATGAGAACGGATTACGTCCGGAGATTAAACGGGCAATCGGTTATCAGAGGATTAGAAGGTTTTCTGAATTGGTGGACAGTTGTAGGATTTACGAAGAGGATTGTAAGACGCGTGCTACTCACTATAAGAGTGTGTATGACAAGAAAGGAAAGCAACAGTTTCATAGTGGTCCTTATGTCACACCAGCTGATAAGGGTAAACCGAGGGAGAATTTTGAGAAAAGGCCAAGTGGAAGTGATATGTCTAAGTCTCCAAGATGTTTTAGGTGTGGTGAATTGGGACATCGTCAGTTTGAATGTAAGAACGATGTGAGGAAGTGTTCTGATTGTGGAGGTTCAGGACATGTAGCAGTTGAGTGCAAGAGAAAGAATGTGGTTAAGTGCTTTAACTGTGGTGAAATAGGTCATATTAGTACGAAGTGTCCGAAACCGAAGAAAGCTCAGGCTGGTAGGAAGGTTGTTGCATTAGCAGGAGAGGGGACTACTAGTGCGGATCGTTTGGCAAAAGGTACTTGTTTTATAAATAGTACGCCTTTATTTTTGCTATTATTGGTACTGGAGCGACTCATTCGTTTATTTCGTATGAGTGCGCGAAGAGTTTGAATTTGTTGTTGTCTTTTTGGGGTGGTGAGATGGTTATTGATACTTCTGCTTAGGGGTGGTAATTACTTCTTGGGTTTGTTTGATTGTTCTTTGACCATTTATGATAAAGAATTTGTGAAGGATTTGGGGTGTTTACAGTTGGAAGGATTAGAATGAGATAAGTGGGGGAGGAGCTGGTACTTCTCCATGTTGCTTCAGGTGTAGAGCGCTGGTTCAGTGTGTTGTGAATTGTAAGTGTGGTTTGGTCAATGTGGTTCCCGGTTCTAGAAGGAATGCTATTATTGTTTGGTAAAGATGGTTTATGCTCCATCATGGTTGTCGGCTGTCTATTGACAAATTGAGGAACTGATCACCCTTAATCTCTTGTTGATAGCAGACGGGAATTATGTTGGATGGAATGGACGTGTCTTTCCGGCTTTGATAGTGGTGCGAAATGGAGTACTAGAAATGTAAGGAGGTGGTTACAGATTGTTTTGTTGAGTCAATGAGGATTCTTATATCAGAAGATGAGACGGATTAGAGGTATGTGTATGTCGATTAAGTTGGAATATCTCTGAGGGATAATGATTGGGTATTACTAGGGGTGTTCTCAGAGAATAAAGTGTGAACTTAAATTGGATGAAGGTGACTAGTCGAGGTTAAATCTGCTAAGTGAGTAGGACACTCTTAGGAGATGGGAATAGATGTTGGCCTTGTTTATGGTGACAGTATTCTGGAAATTGGCAGGAAGGTCACAGTGATAGGACGTCAGTGATGCATGGGCTTTAATTGTGTTTTTGGATGAAACATTAGTGTGTTGACTTGGAGAGGTCCATCATGGTTGAGAAGGAATAAGATGATAGTAGAAGGTTGCGTGTTAACCAGTGAGTGGTATGGGAACTTGCGGTTGGGTCTTGCATAGCTTGAGTTTTGACTTGTGACGAGTTACAAACGATTTGAAATTCTTTGATGGTATTGAGACTACGGAAATCTTGAGGAAAACCCTTAGGGGTGGATGTAATATTTGAGAGTTCTTTTTGGTTGGTTGTTGCAATAGGTTGGAATTTGGATTGTCAAGAGTAGAAATTGTGTATAGAGTACGGACAGTGGTGTAGAGTGACGATTGAGAATAAGTGTTCACTTTCAGGATTAGGTAACTGGAATGGGTTGATTGAGTTTGATTATAATTACTTATGTTGGAATGTTTGATAAGAGTGGTGATTGGTTTGAGTTGAGACTTTGATCGACTTTATGTGATGGATTATATTTGTTATCATCGGAAGTAGATGCGGTGTTAACATGAGAGGCTCTGAAGTTGGCTGGGGTTATCCTTGGGGAAAGGTTGATGTTGTGCCTGATGTGTAAGTCGAAAATCTTTATGCATGTCTGTTTTGAAGGTCAGAGAGTTGGATTTATTTGAGTAGTTCAGAAGCTTGTGTTTAGTGTGGGAGAGAACACAGTAGGAAGTGTATTGGATGGACTTTGCGTCTTGTAGTCGTTGTTGCTACTGTTAGCAAGGTGGTGTGCTTTGGTTGGTCTAATGTTGTTGGTATCAGTGATATTTTCGAGGACGAAAATTTCCAAGTGGGGGAGAGTTGTAACGCCCCAGTTTTGATTGTTTTATTTAATTGAGTCGTTTTTTATTATTTTATTATTATTCTATTATTATATTATTTTATTTCTGACTTTTATTTGGAAATATGTTATTTTTCATCGTGAGTATATTTTGTCGCGTTTTGGGAACGTTTGTTAGAAATTTGAGTGTAGGGGTATTTTGGTCTTTTGGGTGGTTAGATATTTTGATTTTTTGTTTAAAATAGAAAAGTGGTAAGATACAGAGAAAAGAGAGAAAAAACAGAACAATAGAGAGAAAGAGGAGAAGAAAAGAAGAGAAGAGAAAGAGAAGAAGAAAAAGAGGAAAAATTTGGGGATTTAGGAACCGATTCAACCGACTTTTCAAACGCGAATTTATCGGGTAAGGGTGTGAAACTCGATTATACTATATTTGTGTATGATTATGTATGTTTGTGTGGAAATATTGTTGATTGTCCAATTATAGGTCGAAATGAGAAAAATGGTTAGAAATCGGTGTTTTCACGGACGAAAGTCGGAATAAATCGCGTAGTAGAGTCGAGTGATGTTGGGTCGTGTTTTAGCGTGATCGTTTGATTGAATTGAGTTGAATTTGTAACTTTTGCATTTTTGATATATATCGATATTTTTGTACAAATTGTTGTTGTGATCGAGTAAATGTGGTTGAATATGTCTGGTAATATTGGAATAGGTTGATATTTAATCGGTGAATGGTTGTTGGCGTGATTTTCGAGTGATTTTGATCGAGTTGGAATCGGGTGAAATTGATAAAACTATGTTTCAAAATATTTCAAAAATGAAAAATGTGTTGGATGGCTCTTTGATGGTGAAAATATTGTTGTACATTGAATTCTGAGACCGGGGCTTTTTACGGAATCGAAATCGGAGGTCCGGAAGGCTTCCGACGATAAAATTGCAATTTTCTGGGCCCTGACACGGCCCGTGTCACACAACACGGGGGCCGTGTCAGACCACTGACTAGGGAGGGTGGAAACGTGAAAAAAATGTGAAATTTGGGTTTTTGAGTGACACGGGCCGTGTCCCACAACACGGTGGCCGTGTCAGCCCTGTTGTAGGTTTTCTTTCAAAATTGTTTCGATCGTAACTTTTGATCCGTAAATCCGTTTTGGTCCCCGTTCGAAGCGTTAGAAAGCTAATAAAATATTCTTTCCATTAAAAATGTTTTGGAGGGTAAAATATGATTTAATTAATTCATGTTTTTGGAAAATAGTCGGGTTGTCGGGTTTTTTATCGCGTTAAATGCGTGCGATTGATGTTTTACCGTGTGTTGTGCTATTGTGGTATAACATTGAGCTTTTATGTGGTTTATATGATGTTGAAGCATGTGATAAGTTGTTGTAATTTTTGTGGCCTTATGGCAAAATAATTTGTTGAAGTGAATTACAAATGTATGCGATTATGTATGTTGTTGTGGGTTATGATGAAATGCAATGCTTGTGTGAAATTCAAAGTGTGTTAATTGGTGGCCTTTATGGTTTGAAATGCATTGTTTGAATTGGTTTCCAATGCATGAATAGGGATGATGAGATAATTCATATTGTTGAATGGTGAATGAAATTGATGAGTTGAAATATATATATGTTGTGATGATTTGTGGCCGTATGGTAATTAAATGCATTATTTTGGGCATAAGTGCAAAGTGTGATTTTGTTGATACAGATGAATGCATTTATGTGTGTGCATATTAAATGTCATGAGTCATTGTATGCCAAGCATCATGAAATGCATTGTTGTGACGTCCTGAGTGACGGTTTGATTCCTGAGAGAATCTGCTATAACATCGTGAGCCCTATGCAAAGGGGACTGAAAACGGTGGTTATAGACGATCGTGAGCCTTATGCAAGGAGGACTGCAAGCGATCGGATCGTGAGCCTTATACCAAGAGGACTGCAAGGGATCCATAAACGTCGTGAGCCTTATACAAAGAGGACTGTAAACGACGGGTGAACATCGTAGGCCCGACGGGAAGTTACAGTGATGTAACGAGCGATGGTTCCAATAGTTCCTGAGTGAACTGGTGATGAGAAATATTTGGAGTCGGTACCGCATGGCATATGCATAGAGTCGTTGTGTCGGTCCCTGTGCATTTGCATAATCATGGATTAATTGTGTATGTTAATTGTGAATGTGATTAATGAAATGGAATATGTATAATTGTGTTGATGATGAGTGCGTTGTGTATGATTGGTGTGCAGTGGTGATAAATACCTGATACTTGTACGTTATTGTGTTTTATTCAATTGTGTTGCATTTGTGGTGGGAATACTATACTTATGCATTTTTGTGTTTATATATAATTGTATGCAACTGTATTATGATTGTTTTTCTCACCCTTCTGCTGTTTTATAATGCTCTATGAGGCATTGCAGATTAGAGTTGCTGGTGGTCTTTTAGTGAAGCTTTGCGTCTTCATTCTTTTGTCGGTCGACTCTGATATGTGACACCGGGTAGTTAGGGAGGCCGTTTGTTGTTATTGTGTATTATGTATATATATCTTTTGGCGTGTGCATGTATAACTTGATGTATGACAAACTTTTCAAGTGATATATATATATATATATATATATATATATATATATATATATATATATATATATATATATATATATATATATATATGATATTCGGTTTTAGATTTTCCGCTTTTATTCTAAAATCTGAAATGTGGGTGTAAGGAACTAAGTTCCTCTGTTGATTGCTACCCCACTGTTGCATATCTTTAATGGGCAGGTGTTGTATGTTATGTTTTGTTTCATTGTAATGTGATGCTCCCTGTCTATGCCGTGTTTTTAATTATACTCTGATAAAATTTTGAATTTTCTTTTACTGCTTTAATAGCTTGGGGGTATAGATTGGGGGTGTTACAAGCGCCACTTGTCACGCGTAATTAATGCTTAGGGCGGCTACGCGTAGGGGCACTTGAGTACCTAGTGCTGCCTCGTTTCTCGTGCTAGGATTATGAATAGGAGGGAAGCTCCCTTCATTTTCACGCTTCCCCTCCATCTCTATTAGAATTCTCCCCAAGTTCTTCAGACCGTGTCCGTCGTCACCGCCGCCGTTGTCGCCACCGTCCGCCACATTCCATCGTTCAGATCTTCTTTCTTCAAGTAAGTTTTCGTCTCCTATCTCCAATATTATGAATTTACCGACGATTTTTTGGGGAGCACGTAGGACTCAAGGGGGACGTATGAGTTTTCCGGCGACTTTCTTGAAGTTTCCGGCGAAACTATGAACTTTCCGGCCGTGCTCATGAAGTTTTCGGTCAAGACGCCGGGAAGTTCTTAAGGATTCTGGGAACTTCATGAAGTTCCCGATGAAGGCCTTGAGGACCCGCGATGAAGGTCTTGGGGAGCTGAGATGAAGGCCTCAGGGAGCCTTGCTCCCTGCAAGCGTGCGAATATTGCGATGAGGTCTCTTATGAGGAGACTCCCCACGTTTATCGGGGTCTTCTCAATTGGGGAACCTTACTGTCGAGGTGGCTCACTGTGCCATGTCAACAGGGGTTTCTTCATGGATGGGTATCTTCGTTGAGGAGAGGCTCGCAACTCTGTGTCGGGGAGAATTTGTCTGGGGCTCCTCATCCCTCTCTTCGCTATTTCACTTGATTTGCGGTGGAAGGGTGAATTTGATCTCGGAAGTCGAATTCACCGTTTTCCTCTGCTTTTTAGGTAAAATGTCCGTAAGGATCGAGGGCATCATTCATATTGACGATGAAGCTGAACCCGGTGCACCCATCCAGCAAGTCGGAGCCGAACGAGCGGCACGCCCAAAGATTGGGGCGGGGCATGAACCTCTTAATGTCAGGTCACGCTTTGCCGTCGACAACACGGACGCTTTCGCGACTGTCGAGGATCTCACCGTGGGCACTTCCCCGAATTAGATGGTCTATAAGCCCAAAGAACAACATCGCATCTGCTCGAGTTTCAGGGGGATGAGGTCCCGATGTATGAGTTCACATTTCAGGACGTGGGATTCCGTCTCCCCTTTAGTGATTTTCAGAAGGGGGTGTTCCAATGGTTGCATCTGGCACCTTCACAGCTTCACCCCAACGCGATAGCATTCGTGCGGGAATTCGAACTTGTGTGCAAACATCTCCATATTAGGGCCACGATTCCTTTGGTCTTCCTCATTTTTCACCTACAACGGGTGTCTGCTAATGGTCGACATAGTTGGGTATCCCTTAAGCCTGTCTCGCACGTGGCCGTCGACTCCCTGTACAACCTTGTGGTCACAGAGGAGGACGGGAGGCACGAGGAGACATTGGTGTTGAAGTTTCCCCTCGAGTGGAATGAAGGCCATTTCACGAGGGGCACTGACAGCTACATTGTGACGTACGACGACCTGGACGCAGACGGCCAGCAATCTTACAAGAAGATAGTCGATTTCGTCTCCGATTTCACTCCTGCCAAATGTGTTTATAAGGATGGGAGTTTCATCCTCAACGAGCGCGGAGAGGTTCACCGCGAGGCTCGATTGTTTAACACCAAGGCCCTCCTCGAGTGCGAGTCCCATGAGGAAGCCTTGAGGTTCTTAGGTAGTGAACGTTTGCTTTGCTCGGTCATCTGCCCTTTTCTATTTTTCGTACTGACTTATTTTTCTCTGTTCACTGTCGTAGCCCATATGTCAAATGTGCAGGAATGTATCATGAAGATTACGGCCACCAAGGGTGCAAAGAAATCCACCAAACGTAGAGTCGTCCAGGTCCAGCAGATGCTGAAGCCCGACCAATGGGCATGCAGTTCCTCTTCCCCCTAATTTAGCCAGTCTCCTCCTCTGCAGGAGACCGCATCTAAAAGACAGCGCACCGAAGAGCCCATACTTGTCGACCTCGAGGAGAGCGCGCCTGTAGAGAAATTCGTGCTGCCCTTTTGCCACATCCATCGAGACTTCTTCTCCGGGGACAATTCCCTAACTGTGCCAGAGGCTGAAACCAAGGAGATCATGGGGATCGAGAAGGTGGCCAGAAGAAATACGTTAACCGAGGATATGGCCGCCATGATGAGGATCTTTGAAACGGCCTTGGTCCTTAATGATGAAACCAACCCAACCTTTGAGCGGAAGAAGCTGCGGGATGAGAACGTCATCCTTGAGGCGGATAAAAACAAGGCGGAGAACGATATGCTCGAGGCTCAGACGAGGTACGAAGCCCAGGTTTGGCTCCTCCAGGAGATGATCGAAATGAGGCAAGAGCTGAAGGGAACCAAGGAGGAACGAGATCGCCTTCTGACCAAGGTTACCGAGCTAGAGGCTGCTGCAAAGCCCGCTGAGGATGAAATGGAGAAAGAGAGAGCCCTTGCATCCTGTGGTGCCTTGGTCGCTCGGATCCGAGAGCTTGAGTTAGACTGTTTGGGGGCTTTCGAGGTGGGATTCAATAGTGCTTTGGAGCAGGTCCAGATCGTGAATTCTGGGGCTCAACTTGTCCTCGAGGGGATTGGCCCTTTCCACCAGGTGGTTGATGGTAGGGTGGTTGTCCCCGAGGAAACTGATGAGGGAGCTGGTCGGAGTGATGGGGAACCCCGACTCGAGGAGGAGGCAGCTGCTTGATTCTTTTTCTTTTTGTTTAGTTGTTTTGCCCGCGCGCCATTTGGATTGTTTTGTCAGACCTGCGTGTCATAGTTAGTAATTGACTTTGCCCGACCTGCGTGCTAGGGGCTTTAACTTGTACTTTTTGAACATGGGGCTCTGCCCGACATAATGCATTGTGCTCTATCTTTTGGTATATTTATATTTTGTGTGTGCTGCTTATATGTTGAATATGTGTTTTATATTTGTGTGTTTTTGTTTAAGTATCTGGAGCCTTTGCTCGAAGTTGTTGGTCCTCGCTAGTGTAGGGAACTGGTCGAGTGGTCGGACTCAAATTTCGACCTTCGACAAAGCTAAGAGCTCGATCGAGGTCTTTGCTTCGAGGCGTGTGCTTCCCATCATGAGCTGGGCGTTCTTCCTAGTTGGTACGAGAATGATGGAGCTTGGTTGAGGTGTCCACGTCGGATCAAGAGTTCGCTCGCAAACACAAGAGCAGGCTATTGTCTTCTTGTCTCGAGTTTAGGAGTCGCGCTTGTACCCTAGTGCACCCTGCACTCGCGACGCGAATAGGCCGCAGACAGTGTTTAACTGTAGTACTGTTTAAGCTTTTCAGCGTTCCATGGTCGAGCAAGTTCCTCCTCGTGTAGGTTTTCGAGGTAATAGGCTCTGGTCCCCGTTTTCGCACGGATACGATAGGGGCCATCCCAGTTCGCGGCGAACTCGCCTTCGTATGAATCTTTCTGGTTCCTTCGCAGGACTAGGGTGCCCACCTGAAATTCGCGCTTGATGACTTTGCTGTCGTGCCGCAAAGTTATCTTTTGTTTGAGCGAGGCCTCGTGGAGGGATGCCCCCGACTGGATCTCTTCGACTAGGTCGAGCTCCTCCCTTAGGGCCTCGTCGTTGGTCTCCTCGTTGAGGGGGGACTCGGTCCTTCTTGAGGGTTCCCTTATTTCTATCAGAATCACTGCCTTGGTTCCGTAGGTCAGTCGGAACGGGGTTTCCCTCGTGGTCCAGTGAGGGGTCGTTTTGTAGGCCCAGAGCACGTTGTGCAACTCATCGACCCACCTTTTCTTGGCGTCGTCTAATCTTTGTTTTAGACCTCACAGGATCATTCTGTTTGTGGATTCGGCCTGCCCGTTCATTTGTGGGTGCTCGACCGATGCGAAGTGCTACTTCGTGCCCAACTTAGTAATGAAGTCCTAGAAGTTCTTGTCAGTGAATTGTGTCCTGTTGTTGGTGACGATTGCTTGAGGTACGCCGAACCGGGCAAATATGTTCCTTTTATAGAAACAGAGTATGTTGTGGGCTGTGATTTTGGCTAAGGCTTCGGCCTCTATCCACTTAGTGAAGTAGTCGACGCCGACTATCAAATATTTATTTGGGTATGACCCTATGGTGAAGGGCCCGAGGATGTCCATCCCCCACCAGGCAAATGGCCATTGGGATGAGAGCGTTTTGAACTCATTGGGTAGGGCTAGGTGCTTGTCCCCGTGTCGCTGGCACTTGTCGCACTTCTTGGCGTACTCTTTGGCGTCTTGCTACATGGTAGGCCAGTAGTACCCCGCCCACAATGCTTTACGGGCTAGGGACCGTCCGCCGAGGTGCTGCGCGTTGATCCCTTCGTGGATCTCTTGGAGTATGCTGGGGACCTTGGACTCCTCGATGCATTTGAGGAGGGGAATGGAGAAACCCCGACGGTATAACTTGTTCTTGACGATGGCGTACGAGCAGGCACGTCGTTTGACTACGCTAGCCTCCTTGGAGTCGTCGGGTAGTTTCCCCGTGCTAAGGTATTCTTACACCGGGGTCATCCAGCAGCGACCATCACCGATGGCGTTTACGTCGACGGTCGAGGTGGGTTTCTCGATACTTGGCCGTGGAAGTACTTCTCGAATGATGGACTTGTTCCCGCCTCTTTTCTTCATGCTCGTCAGCTTAGATTGGATGTCCGCCCGAGTATTACGTTTGTGCGGGATGTGAATTACTTCTGCCCAGGAGGATTTGGTCATCTTCTCTTTCACTAAGGCCAAGTACTCGATGAGGCTGTCATTCTTGGCCTGGTACTCTCCCCGTACCTGGGAGGCCACGAGTTGGGAGTCGGTAAATATTTTTAACTCTTTCGCGCCAAGGTCCTCGGCCAGACGTAGTCCGGCGAGGAAGGCCTCGTATTCGGCCTGGTTGTTTGACGTCGGGAAGGATAATATGAGAGAGACCTCGATCAAGATGCCTTCCTCATTTTCTAGGATGATGTCTGCTCCGTTTCCTGACGAACTGGATGTCCTATCGATGTAGATTATCCACTTCTGGGATCCGTCAGTTGAGGGTTCCGGGGTGGTCATCTCTACGACAAAGTCGGCTAGCGTCTAAGCCTTTCTACCCTCGTACTGGAAGTCGAACTCGGAGAGCTCGAGCGACCATTTGAGCATCCTGCCCGCCACGTCGGGTCGGACGAGGAGCTGCCTCACGGGTTGGTCCGTCCGAACGACGACCGTGTAGGCCAAGAAGTAGTGCCACAACCTTCTGGCCGCAGTGACGAGGGTAAGAGCAACCTTTTCGATCTTCTGGTACCTAAACTCGGGGCCTTAGAGGACTTTACTGGTGAAGTATATCAGTTTCTGTCTTTTAGGGGTTTCCCTGATAAGAGTCGCGCTGACTGCCTCGGTTGTGACAACGAGGTACAAGTATAGCGTCTCCCCATTTTCTGGTCACGAGAAGAGTGGGGGCTGCGAGAGGACTTGTTTGAGGTGGTGGAGTGCCAGTTCGCACTCCTCGGTCCACTCGAACGTGGCTTCTTTGCTTAGGAGTTTAAAAAATGGAAGTGTGTGTTGGGCCGATTTGGCCACGAAGCGGGACAACGAGGTGAGCATCCTGTTTAACGATTAGATTGATTTCTTCGTGTTTGGCATTGGGAACTCGGAGAACGCCCTGCACTTGTCGGGGTTTGACTCGATTCCTCATTGTGAGAGATAGAAGCCGAGGAACTTGCCTGCTCGGACACCGAAGGTGCATTTCTCCAGATTGAACCTCTTCTTGCATCTCCTCGCCGTGTCGATGACTTTTCTGAGATGGGCGGTGTGGTCGACCTCTTCTCGTGATTTTACGATCATGTCGTCCATGTAGACCTCAAGCATGTCTCTGATCTCGGCCCGAAAGACTTTGTTCATCATCCGTTGGTAGGTCGCGCAGGCATTCTTCAGACCGAAGGGCATTACGTTATAGTAATAGTTGCCTAACTCGGTCATGAAAGCCATGTACTGCTTGTCGGCCTTTGCCATGGGGATTTAATTGTATCCCGAGTATGCATCCATGAACGACAACAATTTAAAACATGTAGAATTGTCGACCAGTTTGTCGATGTTAGGCAATGGGTATGCATCTTTCGGGCATGCCCGGTTAAGATCGGTGTAATCAACGCACATTCTCTATTTCCATTATTCTTTTTAATGAGTACAACATTGGATAGCCAGGTTGTGTACTGGGCTTCCGAAATAAAGTTCGCCTCTAAGAGGTCTTTTACAGCCTTTTCAACAGCCTCCGCTTTCTCGGGAGACTGCATACGCCTACGTTGTACTACAGCCCTAGCGGTCGGATCTATTGTGAGCTGGTGGCAGGCAATATCTAGGTCGAGGCCGGGCATCTCTGCAGCGCTCCATGCGAACAAGTCAACATTCTCCCTGAGGCAGGCCTTCAACTGCTTCCTAGCCAGGTCGGGGAGGCCCGTGCCAATCTTCACGTTCCTGTCCGGGTTGTCCCCGAGCGTGATGAGCTCGAAGTCTCCATCTGGAATAAGGCGAATGGGGTGAAGAGACTGCCCATTGCCTTCAGCTGGAGGGGTGTGATCCGCTACCTTGTTCTGCTCTTGCTTGTTGGGGAAGCGGTTGTCGAGGTCGACTGTAACACCCTTTTCTACCCCACAATTATCGCAGCGGAATAAACATAAAATCATAGTAAAATCAGAATCACCTCAAAGGGTGCACATTTCTCAATAAATTCAAATCAACAAAATTGCTCCGTAAACAACGAGTTTTTCCTCAAAATAACTCAAAATGCCTTCAAAGGGCAACAAAACCACCATAACCACAAAAATCCCACAAAAGGGTTTATTAAAATAAACCATAGTCATCAATAATCAATAAAATAACAGCCAAATAAAACTCAACATGGTTCGACTCAACGACCTAACCCGATGTTACACTATCAGAGCAAGACCCTCTACATCAACCAAAAGCAAATAAACTTCAAAAGTCCTCAAAAACATCCACAGCTAATCCTGATCACCTGCACGTTACCCACGTGGAGGCAATATTCAAACAGGCACGGTGAGTAATCATAATTCATTATAATCAATATAAAAATAAGATATGCATAAAATGGCGTCATAATCATAAACAACATCATCAGAATCATCAACAGGGTCAACAGACACAACATCATAAAATCACATCAATAATGCCACATAAATGCAATGCACAACAGGACTCATGCATGTGGTACCAATCGTCACAGTTGATGGACACTTAGGTCATCACCCTCCAAAGATCACTGTCATTAGGATCGGTTCCACACAAGAACCGGAGCACGTCATAAACCATTTCACAACCACATAATGGGATGGAAGCCACAAATAGACCGAAGTCTAACATCATCATCACTGGACCGAAGTCCTAACATCATCACCAAAATATGCTATGAATGCATGATACACAACATCAATAATCATTATCATCAAAATATCATTGTGTGCATCATCATTCATCAAATTCATCAAAACCTCATGTTAATCATGTCATCATATATTCATCAAAACATCACAAATTATCATCTCAATATCATCAATAACATCATGGTAAATCATCAGAAATATCACAGCACTAAAACCTCAGAACATCACAGCATTATAAATAAAATTTCGCGAACAACAGCAGTTCGCTGCAGAGTTCGCCGTGCAAACACATTCACTGGGATGTTCGCTTTGCGAAATCCAGCGAATCCCCCAAATCCCACACAAAACCAGAGAGTTCCCAGTATTCACCAACAAAATCATCACGCATTCGCTGCACTACTCGCTTTGCGAGCCTGGACGAATGTTCGCCTTGCGAAGAAATGGTTCGCTTTGCGAACCTGCGATTTCTGCAATAGCTGCTACGCACCAGTAGCATCCCAACCCCAAAAACCTTTACGATTCCAACCTCAATTCACCCCAAAACACTCCCAAAACAGTCCTGAAAAATCAAGGAAATCAAAGGCATAAAACCTACGACTATTAGGTTGGTTAATTCCACTATCCTAACTCAAAATCACCTAAACCTTCACAAACTCTCAAGGTTCCTATAAACCCCATAATTCCTTTCTCATACAAGATCCCATATATCATCAAAGAAGGTTTTGCCTCGAAGGCTTATTTTTACTCGAATCAATTCAACCTTTAATAATCCATCATCGATCCTCAGAAATACCTCTAAATCATGAATAACTCATAAACCCTTCAAAAACCCCAAAAACCCCAAAATCCACTTTAAACACATCACTTCCTATATTGAAAACAATGAAAGGCAATACTCCTCATACCTTAGATTGTCGTTCCGGAGTTTTCTCTACTGATTCTTCGGAAGCCTTCACGAATCCTCGCCATTTTCCTTTTTCTCAGAGCTCTGCACTTTCTCCTTATTTTCACGTTCCAACCAAAATGAATCCTATTCCTTTCCAATTCCTTTTTGTTAAACCCTTGGGCTTCCAAAATGGGCTTTCTCCATAATACCCTCACTAATCCTCCTCAAAGGTCCATCTTACCCTTAATTCCTCTGATATTATTTAAATTAATAATAATACTAATATATTCATATTATATACTATTATTAATATAACCAAAACTTCACCAAAATACCGACATCGACACAAACCACCAAAATTCACCAAAAGTTCACAAATATTATATTTAAATAAATTAAATAAATATTCTAATAAATATGGGGTGTTACATCGACAGCGTTGACGCGCGGGAGTGGCTTCTGCTCCTCATCCTGGCTTGACTTACCTGCGGTCTTGGACTTGATGTTGATCGAGTTCAAACCCTTGGTTGCAGCCTCGAAACATCTCTTGACAGCCTCAATATCCTCATGGAGGGTGACGACACGGCCCCTGGCCGTGTAGTATTTCATCTTCAAGTGGACTGTAGATGGCACAGCTGTGAGCTAGGCTAGGGTCGGCCTCCCCATAATGCACTAGTATAGAGAGGGTCACTCTACTACTAGGAAACATACCTTAACTTGTCGAGCAGTCTCGTCGTTCTCGAAGGTGACCATTAGCTCGACGTAGCCCCACGGTCTGGTGGTGGTGCCATTGAAACCCTGCAGATCGAACCCGACGTACGGGGTCAGATGTGTCTCGTTGAGCTAGAGGGTAGTGAACAGGTGGGCATGCATTATGTCCACTGAGCTCCCTTGGTCGACCAGGATGCGAAGGACGTCAAAGTTCGCCATCTGTGCTCTGATCAGGAGAAAGATGTTGGAGTTAGGGGCGCCGCCCGATAATTCTTTGAGGTAGTGTAATACCCCGCATTATCTAATTGCTCAATTGGACATCAGATGAGATCAGATGGGTACCTATGCGCTCTATTTTTGGTAAATTGGATTAACGGAATATTCTAAGCATTTTAAGTATTATCAATTGGGTTAAGACGACAAAATATCAATTGGAGATATTTTACCCTGTTGGATTTATATTATATATTAATGATTATGTATATATATATATGGTTAGAAAAGAAAAACATACTAAGAAGAAGAAGAAGGAAAGGAGAAAGAAGAGAAGAAGAGAAAAAGGAAAAATAGGGAAGGAAACGTGGATCATTTCATTATCTTCTCCAAACTCCTCTTCGGTTACCAGGTGGGTTCTAGTTAGACACTCTAAGTCTAGAAATATAAGAGTTGAACTTAAGTTAGATTGAGAGAAAATGAATTCTAACGGACGAAATTCGATATAAATTGCATAGAATACTTGTTAATTGTGTTGGAACATATTTGGATTGATATATTGTGGTTTGGAAGTGGTTAGATGAGAATTGGAGGGGTTTTGGGGAGAAATTCGTGACGGGAACAATGCAGGAAATTTTCTGGTTTTCCTCTGCCCATACGCGTATCACGCAAGGCAATACGCGTATTGAGCTAGGCAATACGCGTATGGCAATGAAGGATTTTGGGCGTTACGCGTATGGGAGGAGGCATTACGCGTATGTCAATGAAGCATTTTAGGCGTTACGCGTATGAGAGGGGGCAATACACGTATGGTTTGTGGTAATACGCGTATTGGAGTTTTAAATGGAATTTTGAAGGAAAATCAGTCTCTGCCCATGCGCGTATCACTTTGGGCAATACGCGTATGGCTTAGGGCAATACGCGCACGGCCAGGAGGGTGCAGAATTATGTTTTTCGCGATACCAATTCTCGTTATGTCCATAACTTTTGACTCGGTTATCCGTTTTTAACATTCTTGATATCTTTGGAAAGCTAATGAAATGTATTTTCTCATTAAAATGGTTTTAAGATCGTTGGCCGATTTAATTATGTCGGGATTTTGGAATAGTGTCATTTTGTCGACTTTTATCATTTAATGGTGGGTAATTGTTGTTGAATTATGTGTTTCAATTATGCGATTGACGATTATTTTGCCTATGCTCTTATTGTCCACATGTTTGTATATATATGCATGTTAAAATATGAATTAGGAAGAGTGAAACTTTACCCCAAAACAAATGGTAGAGTAAGATTGTTATAATTCTAGGTTGTGAATAGAATTGTGAAACACTAGTATGGAACATGTGTGTGAACCTTTGTGTTCTGTGAGAAAAGGCGTTTGTGGCCTTAAGGCATTATGGCCTTGTGATTGTCAAATACAATCACGTTTGTGTGTGATCACGTAATCGTAACCGGTTATTTTTGATAGTGCGTTTCATGGGTCTCGAGCTCCTCTGAAACATGTGCACCACTACTTGGCAGGTTTGATTCCCCGTGCTGTACGAATGGCGCCCGTTGGGTGAATGCTTCTGACGGTATAAGGCCCGTGTAAAGTGACGGTTCATAACGGTTAATGGCCCGTAGAACCTGAATCCATTCGTATGTCAAGTAGTTTGCAAGGATCCATGACCCGGGTCGACTTCTAGACGTAGAAGAGGACGAGAATAGGGGATGCCTTGGCGTGGTTACCGATTAGTGATATTGTGAGTTGATGAACTCATGGCATGTTTCCATATAGTGTGTGTGTACTCAAAGTCACTTCCCTTCCCTTTTGACTTGAGTTAGGATTGATAGAACCTTGTACAGCCGAGAGAATCTATAGGATAGGGAACTCACTGAGATTTGATGTATCTCACCCCACTATAGTTGCTTTATTTCAGGTGCAGGTTTGGTTACAAGTGGGGCGATGCTCGGATGTTTCAAGAGAAGCTTAGTTAAGCTTATTCCGCTGTGTATTCTTTTGTTGTATACAATTGAAGAGATTGTATATCATTCTTAGTTTTTATTATTTTGGCTAGTTTCCATGACTTGTGCCATGTAGTGTTTTTATGTTTTAGAAATGGACAAGTATGTGAACTATGCCATTAGGCGCTTTTGATGTGTCAGTACCAAATAAAGTGCTTGTATTGTATTATTCTAGATATATATTATACAGGGCTTTACAGGTAGAAGGTGATGGGGTTCGACCTTCCCTGGACCTTCTCGAAGGTGGCGTTCTGCGGCGAGCTCGCCTTTATCAATTCATAAAACTTCCGCTTCATCGAACTCACTGAGACTTTGTTGAACCCCCTGCCGGATATGACCATGGCGGTGAGGAAGCTTTCCCATGGGCTACGATCGGTTATAGGTGTGTTAGGCTCGTAGGGGAAGTAGAAGTCTTCTGGTCGGGTGACACACAGAGCGACCTGTAGCCCGTTATCACCGGAGGACGGGGTCGCCTCCTCGACCATTTTCGTCTCTTGGGCCTCCTGCCAGGGGGCTTCACTCCTCTTTGTGTACTACTTTAGGTGCCCCTCTTTGATCAAGATTTCGATGGCATCCTTGAGGTGGATGCAATCCTCCGTGACGTGCCTGTGGCTCCTGTGGAACCGGGAGTACTTGGACTTGTCGAAGTTTGGCTTAGGGGGTGTCAGCTTCGGAAACAGACACCACCTCGCTGGAATTCAGAATTGATGCACTCGGCCAGGATACGTTCGCGGGGAGCTGTGAGTAGCGTATACTAAGTGAAATGGCCTGCTGATCCCCTTTGTTCTTGGGAGTCTCGGGGCCGGTTTTCTCTTCTTCTTTCCCCGCCTCGTCGGGGCGCAGTGGAATCCTCGTGCCCAGAGCTCCTGGCACCCTCTTGATTCCGCAGGTCGCGGGCACAGTGGGCAGCCTCTATCTCCTCATACTGGATGTATGCTTGGGACTTGTGGAGGATTGCGTCCAAGGTGTTGGGCCTTTCAATGCCGACTGCCTTGGCGAACTTGGTGCGACGTTGCAGTCCTCGCTCGATCAAAAATTTCTTCATGTCGTCCGAGGTGGATACCTGGACAGCTTCTCGGTTGAACCTCTCTATGTAATCCCAGAGAGATTCGTCTTTTCCCTGGATGATGGCTTCCAGGGATGCTTCCGTCTTCGGGTGGCGCCGGGAAGCGGTGAAGTGCCTGGAGAAATACCTCTCCAGCTTCTTCCAAGAGGCGATGGACTCGGGCCCGAGGCTCTTGTACCACGCCATATCACCATTCCTCAGGGTAGTGGGGAAGAGCCTGCACTTGATGGCTCCCTGGACCTGCAAGGTACTCCGATGCTAAAGTCAGAGACGGAGTAATCAGCGCAAGTACAAAGAAAAGGTGTAAAGAATAGAATACCCGACCCTCTAGTGAAAGAGGGTATTTATAATGTGTCCCCAGCGCAGGGCCAACGGTTACTTTGCACTGGGTTGGATCGCAAGGCCCAATACGAGTAACTGCCAAGGCTTACGTGGCGTAGGGAAGAACAGCACGCGGTCTTTGCCCTGGATTAACTGCTCCGTGATCTTCGGAAGATGGGCTGACCAGTTCTTTCATAAGTGGGTAATTGCCTGATGATCACGTGTCCCCGCGTGGGTCCACGTGGAGTCCGTGGGGAGATGTGTGAGAGCTCTCCGGGCGTGCAAATGGGCTGAACCTCAATTAGGTCCTACTCGACGAGGACTTGGATTGGGCCGTGCCTAACGGGCTAGCCTTAGGCCCAGTCCAGAACAAAGAGTATCTTAAAATTAATAATATTATTGATTTTGTAAAATAAGTTATAATTTAAAATATCTTTTTTTTCCAGACAACTTATAATGAAAAGTTCACCATCAAACATCTAATGCGCTAATTTGTAGGTGTATTTAAAATCCAAACAAAAACTTTAAATTGGTCTAAAAAATTGAAAATCTCACGCAACTAAATAATATTATTAGAAGTGATTTTTGATGTTAGTTTGTGAAAGTTGATAAATACCTATTTTGGATTGAGTTTTTCAAAACCAAACAAAATTGCAAAAATTAATTTAATATTTTTTTTCATATTAGCATGATATATTATATTTTTCTTGGTTTTAAATTTTCTTTATACAGTTTATTAATTTAAATTAATCTATATATTATGTTTTTATTATTTTACATATTTCAAACATATTCAGTTAAGAAGGTTAAGAAACGCGATTAAATCTAAGTCATCTTTAAATACATATTCACAACAAGAAAATCTTCTATTAGCTACGGCAAATACACTAGCTAGTTTGTAGCTAATCTCTATTAAAAAAAATTAGTTGGAGATTGATTGGAGATTAACTACAATATATGTCGTAGCATGAATTGGGTGGCTAATTATCTTGGCAAAATTTTCTTAGCAAAATTCCAACTAATATAAAAAACTGTAGCAAAATATCCAGGTTAAATTTATATTTCCCAACTATACAACTACAATATGGCTACCAAAATATCATAATAAATTTCAAGCTAAATATATGAAACAATTTTATAACTATTTTTTTATTTTGACTTTTTTTAATAAATCTTAATTTGACTAATTGGTATTTTTTATAATTATTTAAAATCAAAACTAATTAGACTATTTGTAAAAAATTATTCGTAAAAAATATTTTTTAAAGGTATTGTAATTGTTGATATTTATTTAAATAAATTAAATGAAACTTTAAAAAATAATATAATTTTTACTTTGTTACTAAAATGAAAATGCAATTAAAAAGTATTTTCATTTTCATATATTTTCATCTTGTTGGACCAATCCACTGGTCAATAACCAAAACATCAATTTTGTAATATCTTTAATAACACTAAAACAACACTACCCCAAAATTGGACAAAGACAGCGCAAAAAAGACAACGCTTTTTGGACAAAGCGCTGCTATAAGTCTTTAAAAAATTTCGTTTAAAAAAAGCGCTGTAAAAGACAACCTTTAAAAAGCGCTTTGTAAATGCGCTGTTAAATGCCCAAAATGGAAGCCACCTTAGACAACGCTTTTTGGATAAAGCGCTGCTATAAGTCTTTAAAAAATTTCGCTTAAAAAAGCGCTGTAAAAGACAGCCTTTAGAAAGCGCTTTTTAAAAGCGCTGTTAAATGCCCAAAATGGAAGCCACCTTAGACAACGCTTTTTGGACAAAGCGCTGCTATAGGTATTACTTTAGAAAGCGCTTTAGAAAAGCGCTGTCTAAAGGTTAACCTTAGAAAACGCTTTTTGAACAGAGCGCTGCTATAGGTATTACTTTAGAAAGCGCTTTAAAAAAGCGCTGTCTAAAGATCATTTATGAATTAAAATAAAGCAATTTCTAATCATTTTCAGACACTTCTTTTCATTTTCTTCTCTCGACCGTTCTTCTCTACTGAAACCCTTGCTATTGTTCTTCTCTGCTGAAATCCATTCGCCATTGCCGTCGTTCATTCGCCATTGCTTTCGTGAAGAAGAAGACGAAACGAAGAAGAGGTACGATTTTCATTATGTTTTCATTCTTGTTTTCATTCTTGTTTCATTCTTGTTTTCATTCGCCATTGCTATCGTTCTTCTCTGTTTTCATTCTGTTTGCCTTAACTTCCTTGTATTCACATATACAAGGCTCACGAAATCAATAAAATCAATAAATAAAACAAATAAATAACTTCCTGCTATCATGGGTGGAGAAAAAGCATTCAATGGAGAGGCAGAACATGGTAGAGCTCCAACTATATTGACAGGTGATCAAATTTTTGAAAAGGTGAAAGATGTGAGTACTCAGTTTGGAAAGCCTTTTGCACATACACTTGTCAAGAGTGGGTGGAAGAAGAGGTCAATTTTTTTTAAACTGCCATATTGGAAGTCGTTGTATGTAAGACATTTTCTCGATGTTATGCATATTGAAAAAAATGTATTTGACAGTGTTATTGGTACGTTACTCAATATACAAGAAAAGTCTAAGGATGACCTTAAAGCAAGAAAGGACCTGGTAGCGATGGGAATAAGAAATGAATTAGGACCCATGAAGAAAGGAACACGAACATATCTACCACCTGCTGCTTATACTCTATCTAGAAAAGAGAAAAAGGCATTGTGTAAGTTTCTAAGTGCAGTTAAAGTTCCAGAAGGATACTCTTCAGATATTAGAAGACTTGTGTCTATGAAAGACCTCAAGTTAAAAAGTTTAAAGACGCATGACTGCCATGTTATAATGGAACATTTTCTACCAATAGGTATACGTTCTATTCTGCCAGAAAAAGTAAGAAGCGCAATAACTAAATTGTGTTTTTTCTTCAAGTCAATTTGTAGTAAGGTGATCGATCCTGCGATCTTACCAACATTGCAAAAAGAAATAGTTATTACTTTGTGTGATCTTGAAATGATTTTTCCTCCCTCTTTTTTTGACATAATGGTTCATCTAGTTGTTCATCTGGTGAAAGAGACACAATTGTACCCTGCTGAATGTTATATGAAAATATTAAAAGGGTATGTTAAAAACCGAAGTCGACCAGAGGGTTGTATTGCCGAACGATACATTGTTGAAGAAGCGATTGAGTTGTGTACTGAATATTTGTCTAATGTACAATCAATTGGACTCCCCAAATCTCATATTGTCGAAAAAAAAGAAGGAAACAAGTTAATTGGAAATGAAGTTGTGACAGTATCAAGGGTCGAACGGGATCAAGTGCATTTGTATGTTCTACACAATGAGAATGAGGTTGAGCCGTATGTTGAAATGCACAAGGATGTTCTCCGAGGTTTAAATCCGAATAGAAATGAGAATTGGATAGTACGAGAGCACAATCGAAGTTTCATACCTTGGTTTAAGGATCATATTTATTCAAAGTATTATTCAGATCCCGCTTCAATAACAGAAAGGTTGAGATGTTTAGCATATGGTCCAAGTTTGGTTGTGTTTTCTTATAGCGCATACGCAATTAATGGATACACATTTTATACCAAAGAACAAGATGATAAAAGTACTATGCAAAATAGTGGTGTCACCGTGGTAGCTGAAGCAATGCACATTTCAAGTGTGAAAGATTTAAACCCCAAATTTACAAATCTGTCATATTTTGGGGTTATCGAGCGTATTTGGGTGTTTGATTATGAGAAGTTTCAGATTCCTATATTTCGTTGCAAGTGGGTTGAAAATAATAATGGCGTACGAATGGATAAGTCAGGATTTTTGCAAGTGGATCTTAATAGGGTGGGGTACAAAGATGAGCCTTTTATTCTAGCCTCTCAAGCTAAACAAGTGTTCTATGTCACTGATCCGACAAGTACAAAATGGTCTATAGTGCTTTTATCTAACAAAGTAATTGATGAAAACATTGGAGATCAAGGTGATATTGATGTTGATATTAAATCATTTACTAGAAATGATCAAGATGAAAATATTATAGCGAATGAATCATATACAAGAAATGATCATAATGAGGGTATTTGGATCAATCCAACCGTCCGTGTTGTTAAGAGACGGGTAAAACATATTCCAACCAAGAAAAGAAAGAGATGTTAGTGAAAAGGTACTAGTTATAAAATTATAGCTTATATCATTCAATAATATTAATTAGTTGTCATGTTATATATAGCTTATATCATTCAATGGATTATGGATTATAGATTTTTATATCTGTCATTTAATTTTTATTTTTTTCTTTCTTATAGGTGAAATGGCTAGTGACCATGACGACACACACGAGACACATGATGAAAATGAAGCTCAGAAGGTATATTAATTTTCACAATGTTGCTTATTAGTGATGCTACTTGATAACACAAAACAACTATATATTAATTCTTATTTGTTTGTCTATGTGTAGTGCCCTCGTCAGCGTAATGGCATAGACTGCGGGTATTTCGTTTTGGGGTTTATGAGAGAAATCCTTCAAATGGATCGATTAGAGATTCCTATTACGGTGTGCATGAATTTATAACTTAGGATTTATTTTAATATTTATCAGATATGTCATATAATTTATTATTTTAAACTAAATCATGCATATTTTGTTTTGTTATGTAGTGCTTTGATGAATACGCGTGTTCTCATTACACGAAGGATAAATTGCAAGAAATTAAGGAGGAATTGTGCGAATACCTTATTGGAAAAAAAGTCATATAAGGTATAGGATAATGGGATTATGTGAATGTATAGTTTTGTGAATGGTTTATTTTATGGGATTGTATAGTTTTGTGAATGGTTTATGTTATTTATGTGATTTTGGAATGTAATTGTATAATTTTGTGAATGGTTAATGTAAATGACTTGAATTATAATGGAAATGGTTTATGTGGTTTATGTGATTTATAGGATTAGTGGAAATGGTTAATGAACCATACTAGAAATTGTTAATGGAAATGTGAAATATACAGGTTTATTGAAATGGCTTGAATTATACAGGTTTCTGCATAAAAAAATGGTTAAAATGGGATTTTAAAAAAAAATCATTAAAATTATACGTAGAGAAAAGACAGGGCTTTCTAGAAAAAGCGCTGTCTATAGTTCACAACAGAAAGCGCTTTTCCTAAAAAGCGCCATCTAAAGGTATAGAAAAATTCATAACTAAAATTATAGACATACATTAGACAGCGCTTTTAAAAGCGCTGTCTAAAGGGGGCCTTTAGAAAGCGCTTTTCCTAAAAAGCGCCCTCTAAAGGTATAGAAAAAATTACATTAGACAACGCTTTTTAAAGCGCTGTCTAAAGGGGGCCTTTAGACTTCGCTTTTTCTTGAAAAAGCGCCCTCTAAAGGTATAGAAAAATTGATAATTAAAATTATAGGCATACTTTAGACAGCGCTTAAAAAAGCGCTGTCTAAAGGGGCCTTTAGACAGCGCTTTTTGTTGAAAAAGCGCCCTCTAATGTATACTTTAGAGAGCGCTTTTTCGTAAATAAAAAGCGTTGTCTTTACCTACGCCAGTGCTGGCTTAGGCAGCGCTTTTAAGCGCTGTCTAAGGCCTAAAAAAGCGCTGTCCAAAGTCTTGTTTGGCGTAGTGCAATATACATCACAATGATATTCTATTTTATTTTGAATTCAGAAATGACAACTCATGTTTCATTTCAATTCCTGTTTCCAAAATAGATTGGAAAACATTGTTTCACCTTGTATCTCCATAGTCTTTTTCAGGTACTTCACTTTGCATGGGTGCTTTTGGCATGGATCGAATCATTGAAAGGATTGACTCCAACATCGGAGCCAAATGTGTTTGGATAAAAGAGGTCATTGCTTTATCCACAACTTTTTGATATCTTCCTCTGTAACTATGGTTCTGGAAGGACCAGTGACATCAGTAAATGGGGCAAACATAGTTCTTCTAACATCTAAGCTACCAACCATAAATGTATGTCTTGCCTTTTTGTGGCCAGAAACTTCTGCCCACACTTTAGGATCAATCATGGGATGAGTGGAAGAGTCTTCTCCATACTTTTCCAATATAGTTGTGTCATATGACTCTTGAAAAACAGATACAAAGAAAATAGTAATTATGTAACTAACATTCATGCTAAAAATTACACATTTAATTGTTAAAATTTAATAACTTACAACAAATAACTTCGATCGCTGAGAGACATATTCTTCATCTTTTTTCTTATGAACACGAGCATATACATCTCTAAATGAAACTGCATGTTTCAACTCCTCCTCCTGCAATTCATGTTTATAAAGTGAGTGAAAGAAAAAAATGAAGACATGATTCCATTATTACAAGTTCAATCAACATCAACAAACTATGGTGTACTTTAATTTAGAGTGAAAGGAACAAAGGGAATTGAATATGCAAAACCGTGTAAGTTGTGAAGCTTGGTAAATCATTCACAACTTCTTTGTGCTACAATAACAGTTTTGCTTTCATGCACCAGAATGCCAAAACAGAAAATCATGCCCCGACAATTCTCTTACAGTTCCTGCCTCAGCATATATTACAGTGGGTCACACAATCTAATTGGTCTAAGTCATCATATAATCTTATCCACAACCACAACACTCATCCAAAACAACCTTTGATATTTCATAAACCCTACAATCTAAACAACCTATGTGTCCATTTCATCATGGACATGGCAGCTCAAACCTCCCTCTTCACCCCACCTCTCTCTACTCCCAAACCCAACGACCGTATCTCTGTCCCATGGAAACAACCCCTCACCTCATCTTTCACCAACCCCAAGCCTCTCAATCTCACAATTTCAAGAAACATCAGAACATCCACAACTGAGAAAGCAACAGAAACACCAGTTAAGAAAGAAGCACCAGCTGGCTTCACCCCACCTGAGTTAGACCCCAACACTTCCTAAACTATTAACCAACTATTAATTATACATAAACAGTTAAAGCAAAGTTGTAATGTTGAATCAATCATCTATTTCACAGCATAACCATGTTCTAGGGTGCTTTTGTCATGCTATAAGCAATTGCACTATGCATATTTGACTAGATCTTGTTTCCTGCACTAAGCACATTTGACAAAACAGCAAACGATACAAATCTAATTGAAGAATGAACTCATGACAGAATGTGTGTACATTATCAACTAAGGTGCTTGCAGAATGAACTCATGACAGAATGTGTGCACATTATCAACTATGGTGCTTGTAGAATGAACTCATGACAGAATGTGTGCACATTATCAACTAAGGTGCTTGCAGAATGAACTCATGACGAAAACAACATCATCTTGAGAAAATTATACACATATGAAAATATTAGCACATTTTATATGATATATGTTATTGATTCAAAGAGGTTATAGCATAATTCACTTTTATAAAATTTAATACAGATGTCTTGATTTGCATTATCTCAACAGTATTCATCATCAATTGGTTATAACATAATTTACATTATGGTTTGCCACTGATCTAATTTCACAAATCTGAAGCTGACGAAAACAAAGTCATGTCGAGAAAATAAGCTAGTTCGGCCATTGTTAGAATAGGGGTTGTCGGGAGGACAGAAATGTTGATGTTGTTATTTGTTGCAATTTAAGTCCAAAAAGAATCAATCAAATATACACATAATTTGTTAAGACAAATCAATAATAGCTGCGACGAACAACTCGAAAACACAAACATAAAACAACAGCACCAGAGAATTATATTTACTAAATATCACGAAAGTCTAACAATGCAACCGACACCAAATATGCTACCAACAAAATATACATAATGAGTTGGGTTTAGCAACCATCACTCTGAGTAACTTAATGACACAAATGGCAACAAGAAGGTCTTAATTAGACAAGACAAATCAATAATAGCTGCGACGTTCCATTCGCCTCTTTCTTAAATAAGCACAAGATAAAAAAAACAGAGTCAAATTCATTGAAACAAATCATCAAACACCTAATATGAATCAAATCATCAAACACCTAATATGCATATGAAACAAATAATCAAACACCTAATATGCAAGACAAAGAATAAGAAGAAAGAGAGACTTACGAAATTGGGATTAAGCAGCAACTTGCAGAACCGAGGCCAGTGTTTATGGTTGGAACGTGAAAAACCTAAATAGAGAAATCGAAACAAAAATTATGAAAAAATTGCATACAAACTCAACAATGAAGTTAATTGAACATTGAAGAAGAAAAAATCGATTGGGTGGAGAGGACCAGATGGACTGATTGATCGGAAACTGAGATGAATCGGATCGATCAGAAACTGAGATTGACGGATCGATCGGAAACTGTGATCGAAAACTGAGCAATTAACCGTGGTGAGTCGTGATAAAATTATATATGAAACTGAACACACCTGATAAACAGTAGATAGTAGATAGAAAATTATATATATATATATATATATATATATATATATATATATATATAACCTTTGTTATTTGAAAAAAACTAATGTAACTTAATAAATAATAATAATAATAATAATAATAATAATAATAATTACTTGTTAAACAAAAAATAGACAAGTAATATATGTATATATGCAAATGCTTAAGTGAATATGTGGTAGTTCATATGTGTAATTTAAGTGAAGTGTTGTTTTTTAAATTGGAATTAGCTATAAATTTAATTTGTAGTTAAATAATGGTAGCTAATCCTATATTTTATTGTAGTGATTTATGTTATATATTGTCTGATATGAGACTTGTATCATATTAAGAAATGTGATTAAATAATAGACATGTGTTCATGTTATATTGTCCAAAAAAATTTTTTCTTCTAATTTTAATAAGTTAATATGGTAAATGTTATATTTTAAGCCAAATTTATTATTTTACCACAAATTTGCAACATTATTATTAAAAACTTAAATTGGGAAAATTTGAGATTTAAAATTTTATTCAAAATAAATCACATTAAATTAGATCTATTTTTATCGGATTTTAAAATAATGATTCAAAATTGAACCCTACTAATTTGTATCATTGATTCTTAATGAACAAATATAAATTGTAAGGTACTATTATTCATTATCAAGTTTATGTTTCTCCAGTATTTCTAAGTTTATTTCTAATGGCAATTTCGACATCTTTATGATCCAGGAAACCAAGATTCATGATATGTCCGATTCTTTAGCTAGGAGTTCTTGGAAGAGTTATTTAGTTGATTACTCTTTCTCTAACTCGGCTGGTTCCGCTGGTGGCCTCTTGATTCTATGGAAGGTTGGTTGTTGTGATGTTATTTGTAGCTTCAAAGATGAGGGTTTTTTGGGTATCAAAGTTTTGTCTAATTAGGAAGTGTACTATTTCGTGAATGTTTATTCCCCTTGCGATATAGTTCTGAAGCGAGATTTATGGAGAAGGTTATTGGAGCTGAAAGCTAGTAAGTCGGATGGGGAATGGGTTTTTGGCGGAGATTTCAATGCAGTTAAAAGTTATAGTGAACGTAAGGGATCTTCTGTATGTAGGAGGAATTCAGAGTGGATTGAGTTTGCGGATTTTATTTCGAAGAGTGATTTGGTTGATGTGCCTTGTAAAGGTAAGAGGTTCTCTTGGTATGGAGGAGTGGGAGGGGCTTGCAGTAGGATTGATCATTTTCTTGTGTCGGAGGTTATTATTGAGAGGTGGGGAGTGGTGGGTCAATTCATTGGCTCAAGAGATATTTCGGATCATTGTCCGATTTGGCTTGTGGTCGATAAATCTAATTGGGGTCCAAAGCCTTTCAAATTTAATAATGAGTGGTTTGAGAATAAATTCTTCATCTCTTTTGTCGAGAAAGAATGGAGTAGGATGGAAGTGGAAGGTAGAAGTGATTTTGTTCTTAAAGAAAAGTTATGTCTTCTTAAAGATAGGCTTAGGTGGTGGAATTTTAATGTCTTTGGGAAGATCGAATTGGAGATCGAGGAAAATGTGGCTATAATGAATGAGGGCGACGATATAGAGGTGAATCTAAGTGAAGGTGTTTTGGAGGATAAAAGAAGGGCGAATAGTAGCTTTTGGTTGAAGCTCAAGATTAAGGAGAATATGCTCATCCAAAAGTCGAGACTAAAGTGGTTAAATGACGGGGACTCTAATAGTAGATTCTTTCATCGCGTTGTTAAGGAGAGAAGGAGACGTAATTTCATTGGGTCTTTTAAACCGGATAGAGGTAGGGTGGCTTCGGTCGAGGAGGTCAAAGAGGAGGTTAGGTCACATTTTGCGTCTAAGTTTGTGGAAATGGATTTTCAGAGGCCGGTCCTTGAAGGTTTATCCTTCAAAACTCTAGCTTCGTCCGATAGGATATCCCTTGAAGCTCCGTTTTTGGAGAGCGAGATCAAAGACGCAGTTTGGGGTTGTGAGGGCTCGAAGAGTCTGGGCCCGAATGGTTACACTTTCTCTTTTATTAAGAAGTGTTGGTTTTTCTTGAAAACGGATTTTATTAAGTGTATTGAATTCTTCCATTCGGGGGCGGTCTAGTGGCTTCACCTCTTCTTTTTTGACTTTGGTTCCGAAATCCTCTAATCCTTTGGATCTAGATGATTTTAGACCTATTTGTTTGGTCGGGTGCGTGTATAAAGTTATATCCAAGCTCTTAGCGGCTAGATTGAAAGTGGTGTTAGATTCTATTATTTCTTTTAATCAAAGTGCTTTTGTGCCGGGAAGACAATTACTTGATGGTGTGTTGGTGGCTAACGAGATGGTGGATTTTGCTTCGAAGGAAGGGCAAGAGTGCTTGCTTTTCAAAGTGGATTTTGAAAAGGCGTATGATAAAGTTTCTTGGGGGTTTTCTTAAGTTTATGCTTAGGAAGATGGGTTTTGGTGAATTATGGATGAAGTGGTTGAAGGCATTGGTTTTCACGAGTAAAATGTCGGTTTTAGTTAATGGGAGTCCGACAAAGGAGTTTGTGGTGGAGAGGGGATTGAGACAAGGTGATCCTTTATCGCCATTCCTTTTTGTGATTGTGGGGGAGGGTTTGAGGGGAATGATGCGTAAATTCGTTGAGATTGGTAACTTCAAGGGGTTTAATTTCAAGGGGAAGTGTATGGTGGACATTCTTCAATTTGTGGACGATACTTTGTTGGTAGGGGATGGTAGTTGGAAGCACCTTTGGGCGATCAAGGCGGTGCTTAGGGGTTTTGAATTGGTGTCGGGCTTGGGTATTAACTTTCATAAAAGTAAGTTAATTGGGGTTAATATTAATCCGAACTTCTTGGAAGTGGCTTCTTTCTTTCTCTCGTGTAGAAAGAAGGAAAGTAAGTTTTCTTTTCTAGGAATTCCCATTGGTGTTTATTCTAACAAAGAAGCGATTTGGTCGGGTTTGATTGCGAAGATGGAAAAGAGGTTGTCTTGTTGGAGTAATCGTTGGTTTAGTTTTGGAGGAAGATTAACTCTTTTAAAATCGGTGTTATCTAGTCTATCTATATTCATGCTATCTTTTTATAAGGCTCCGAGGAAGATGGTTAATAAGATTACTTCGATTCATAGTAATTTTCTTTGGGGAGGTTCGGTGGAGAAGAAAAGCATTCATTGGGTGGGTTAGAAGGAGGTGTGCCTTCCGATGGAGAGAGGAGGGCCCAATCTTCGTAGGATTGACGATTTCAATATTGCTCTCCTTCACAAATAGAGGTGGAGAATTTTATCGGAATTGAAGTCTATTTGGTTGGAAGTTTTGAAGGCGCGTTACAGTGATATTTCTTTACAAATGGTGAGTCCTATTGGTGGGACACCAAAAGTTAGATGTTCATCTATGTGGTGGCAGGAGATCACAAAATTAGTCTCTTACTATCCGGATGATTTATTTGTTTCAGATTGTAAGGTTGAGGTTGGTGATGGTTTCTCCACATCTTTTTGGCATTCTTTTTGGTTAGGAGATTTTTGTCTTAGGGAAAAATTTCCTCTACTTTTCAATGTCTCTAGTCTTAAGGAGGTGTCCATTGCTTATATGAGAGGGTGGGAAGGTGGAATATGGAGATGGGGTTGTTTGGGTGTGGCAGACTATTTTAATATGGCAGAGCAGCTTGATCCTGCTGCCGTCCCTGATGTTGTCCGCGCGGTGCAGGCCCTTCATGGTGTATCGACTGGTGCTGGGCTGGAACGCAGTAACAGTGCGGTGGATTCGGAGCAGGTTCTCCATGCTGTCGCCCCTGCTGCTTGCCGTGAGATGCAGCAGCTCCGGCACCTGTTGGTGGGGGCTGGTCCGTCTGCGGAGGGGAGGGACCGTTTCTTGTGGCGTCCGGACATGGAGAGGGGTTTCACGGTTAATTGTTTTCGTTCTTTATCAAGTGTTTTTTCGACTCCTTTCGGTGCTATTAATAATTTCGAAGTGGCTTTCAAATTATTATGGAAGGTGGATGCTCCTTTGAAGGTGAGAGGTTTTGCTTGGAGATGTTTTTTAAAGAGAATTCCAACAAAGGTTGTTTTATCTTTGAGAGGATGTTCGTTTGGTGACGGCAACTTTGATTGTGTTTATTGCGGCAATTTTAATAATTTTTGAATTGTTGCGTTACAAAATTGGTATGGAAGGAAGTGACGGAGTGGATTGGTTTACTTGACTTTGACTTCAATAATATGAAACATAGTTTTTTGATTTGGAGGGGATATGGTAGACGGGTGGGAATGAAGAGAGGTAGGGAGGGTTGTATTTGGCTTGCCGTTATTTGGTTTATATGGTTGATGAGGAATGGAATTATTTTTAGAAATGTTTCTTGGAACGTTATGGACATGGTGTGGAGTATTAAAGTGTTGGTGTGGAGATGGTCGTTCATCGGGAAGATTACTCATTCCAATTGTAACTTTTATAAATTTAGCAAATCTTCTTTGTTGTATTTGTCGTAAGTTTTAATTAGGGTGTAATTTTCTTTGCTGAGCTTTATTCTCTTTTTTTGTAAGAAGGTTAGAGAACCCTTAGTTCTCTTTATCAATAAATTCCTTGCGTATAAAAAAAAAATTTATATTTCTCCAATAATACACAAATTTCTAAAGCCAAGAAAAAGTGCATCTTTTTATTTTCTAACAATCATAGTAATAAATTAATTGTAATCATTAAACAAAACAGCAACACTGATTTTCAAGTTGAGAATTACACTCTCCACCTTTTACATATCCTTTATTGATGCAATCAGTAGAACAGTCAGGACTACAACTCCCCATGCAACAAAATCTTGGGTCTATGTCATTCCCACGAATACATATTGGTTTTTCCACTAATGATCGAGTCTCCAAACTTGTAACAATTCCTGAATCAAACACAAATAATTACTTTAAACAAATTATTCATCTAGAAAAATATACTATAAAAGATAGAAAAGAATTTCACTAACCTGATATCATAATAAAACTCATGCATAAAACAAATAGAAAATAAGAAAATTGATAGCGTTGAGAACTCATGTTTTGAATTTCACCTTATGTATGTCAACTTTTTATTTACAACACACTAACATTGCTTCCAATATATAGGCTGAAAAATTGTCTTAACGATAATAAATATAAATATATATATTTTTTAAGATTAACTTCATTATCTCCATTCATAGCCGAAGATTAAGTCATTCTTAAAATCTATAAATTTATAATTTCTATTCATATACAAAAAAGATCTACATCTTAAAAATCCATAATTTAAAAGTAAATATTAAATATAAATTAAAAACATAATCAATTATAGTTTCAA
Source organism: Lathyrus tuberosus (assembly GCA_022829125.1). Lineage (NCBI taxonomy): Eukaryota > Viridiplantae > Streptophyta > Magnoliopsida > Fabales > Fabaceae > Lathyrus > Lathyrus tuberosus. The sequence continues at coordinate 2,801,016 of JALAZF010000137.1, forward strand.
CCCAACTATTTAAAAAAAAAATCATAGAATCACGGTAAGTTCAGAAAAGATTTTATTAGTGCTGCCCCAAAAACGCTTTATCATCATAAATCGATAAAATGCTTAATCACCACAATCTTGGAAAAAACTAACATTTTAAAACTAAAATTGTGGCACTGATTACCGATGAAAATTAACTATACTTTATTACCTACTTAATATAATTTTAAAATTGTTATGATGGTAACCCTAGACAAGCTTAACCCTAATTTAAAATAAATAGATATATCAATAATCAATATAAACTTTTAGAATATTTAGAATATATATATATTAGAATGTATTGATATTTTAAAATTTTACATTTAAATTATAAATATTAAAAATTTTAAAAAAATTGTCTCTCTTCTCCCAATTGAAAAAATCATTATTTCCAATATTAATTAATAATTTATATTTAAGCAATACGAAATAATAATAATAATAATAAATTAAAAGAATATAGTTATAGAATACAAAATTTCTTATAAATTTTAGAAATAAAATTTTAAAAATCTCATAAAAAAATTTAATTCCAATTTATTCCCATTATTTTCTATTTCTTTTATTTTATGTTCAATAACATTCAATTTATTGAAATTTATAAAAACATTTAAATATTGTATTATCTTTCATACTTTATTACTTACAAAAAAAAAATAATGAAGAAAAAAATTATAAAATACCACTCGTAATAATTACAAGTAAGAGATAAGCTAAATATTTTCCCTATCCACCACCAAGAAACGAGGATAATCTTGTGAACTATCTCGTCCAAATCCCAAATTCCATCGTTAAACATTATACTATTTCTGCAATTCCACAACGCCCACCTCACCACCAACCAAAGCCCTATAGCGTTTTTAACATAGATACCCCGAGAAATACAACCCTGCAACCATCTTCTAAAATGACTATGGATATCATCGCTATGGAAAGAAATCACGCCCAACCAATTGGAAAATTTTTCCCACACCGACCTACTATTATGGCAGCTGAATAAGACATGAGAGGCATTCTCGTCTGATATGAAGCAAAACGGGCAGACAAGATCATGAGTGTTGGAAATAATACCTCTGTATGCGAGATTATCCCGAGATGGTAATCTATTGTGTAGGAGACGCCAGCCGAACAACAATAGTTTTGGTGGAACGGTGGCAGCTCAAAGTAGTTTGAAAATCGACACTCGACCGGATGAAAAAGTAGATGACAGCCATGCGCTTTTCAAAAAATGGTAGCCGGAGTTAGTCATGTATGTCGAAGACTGATGAAACGGCCACACCATGATATCTTCCACTTCCTTATTCAACGAGATCTCAGCCAGATGTTGCAGCAAGGAAGAAAGTTCTTGTTGCTACTCCTCTTGACAACCTTGTGCATCAGCTATAATATCCCAAACCCAGTTATCTTCAGTCTAGGCGCCATTTTCCGCAATGAGGGAGTATCTATTGTGTGCAATATGATAAACATTTGGGAATTGATCTGCTAAACATTCATCACCTACCAAGCAGGAGTTCCAGAAAGAGAGGTTCCTACCATTACCTACTTTACCAGTAATCAAATCGAAAAACGACCTGTGACCGAATGAATGCGCAATGGAGTGTAAATCTCGCCACCACAGAGATGCAGGAACACTGTACTTGTGAAGTTCTCTAACATATAAATGCTGGTCGAATTGGGTGCTATATCTTGCCACTAAAACCTTGTGCCACAAGCTGTCTTTCTGGTTAGCACATTTCCATAACCATTTGGTGAGGAGAACCGTGTTAAAATAGCACAAGTCAAGTATTCCAAGTCCCCCTTCTTCTTTACCTTTACAAACAGTACTCCAATTTATCCAAGTCGTGCCCTTCTTAATAGTTGAACCTGACCATAAGAACCGTCGTTGGAGAGTTGTAAGGATTCGAACGACTTTACAAGGCATTTTGTAGAAGGACATGTAGTGAATTGGTAGGTTAGTCATGACCGATTTGATAAGCGTTGTCCTACCACCCATAGACATAAGCCTTCCTTTCCATGTTAAAAGCCTCGCTTGGAACCTCTCTATGACCAGTTTCCAGAAGGAAACATGTCTGTGATTACCTCCAATTGAAATACCGAGAAATTTGAATGGGGTATCCTGTGTTCTGCAGCCCAGAAATCTCTCTGCAGCCAACAACCAGTTATGATCCAATCCAAGGCCAAGTAGGCAACTTTTGTTGTAGTTTATATCTAGCCCAGACAAAACCTGAAAACCTTTGAGTATTACTTTGATTGCCCATAAATTCTCCCATGTACCGTCACCAAGAATAATTGTGTCGTCGGCGTATTGTAGAAGATTGAGAGAGATGTTATCAGTCATATGGAAACCAGTAAAAAAATTAGCATCAGCAGCCCTTTTCAATAGCACCGTAAGATCTTCAGCCACAATCGTAAAAAGATATGGTGATAAGGGATCACCTTGTCTTAAACCCCTCGAAACTTTAAATTCGCGAGAAGGGCTCCCATTGATGAGAACTGACATATAGTTGTTGAAGACGCTGCCCTCTATCCACTTCATCCATTTATCTCCAAAACCCATCAGCTTCATAATGTTCCGCAGGTAATTCCATTCGACGCAGTCGTATGCTTTGGCGAAATCCACCTTTAGAATCAAACCTTTACTTTTACTCCTTTTTGCAAAGTCCACCATTTAGCACCCCGTCTAATAAATTCCTGCCCGGTAGAAACGCTGTTTGGGAAGATGATATGATTTTATTTAACACCTGCTTAAGCCTGCCAACCAAAAGTTTGGCCACAACACTATAGACACATCCAATGAGGGTTATAGGCCTATAGTCATCAAGGTTTTCAGGTTGCTCGCTTTTTGGTATGAACACGAGGAAGGAGAAAGTTAGGATCTTGGGGAGTTTTCCTACTTCAAAGAACTCCTGGACACACTTAGTAAATTCCAACCCCACAATGTCCCAGCAAACTTGGAAGAACTTCATATTAAAACCGTGTGGGCCTGGGCATCTGTCTCGATTACATTGGAACACCGCTGACTTGATCTCTTCACTGCTAAATTCTGTCTCGATGGCGCATCTATCTATCTCCGACAGGCGTTGCACATGACCCATACCAATATACGGTAAATTCCTATGCACAGATTGGAATCGGGATTCAAAATGGTTTGCCACAGCTGCTTTCACCCCCTCAACATCTTTAACCGTTTGATCACCTACTGTCACATTTGATATGGGATTTGATATGTTGCGTTGTTTGATGGCTGCGTGAAAGAATTTGGTGTTCCTGTCACCCTCGGTAACCCATTTTGAATGAGATTTTTGTTAGAGTAGACTTTCCTTAATCCTTATATGCTTCCATATTTCATCTTTTGTTGTTCTGCGATTGAGGAGATCTTGAGTTCCACCCGTACAGTCCTCCACAGTGAAATCATCTTCTATGCTATTCAATTTATCCGTATGCTCCACTATTTTTGTATCCACCCTCAATATCTGCACTTCTGCATCACAACTAGCAGCACTCCTTGTCATTGCAGCACCTCTTGCATCTTGACTGACTCTTGACTATTTCTCCCCCTTTTTAGCCACAATTGGACAAACCTCAACAAGTAAGTCCAAAACCATACTTCTTCTGTCAGCCAAATCCACATTTTGAAAATCCAGACATATTCTTTATCCATCCAGTTATGAAGGCATCACACAATCATCCACAAGATCTGAAACAAACACACAATGCCTTCCACTGAACTCTAAGTTAACTCCTCACACTTAGAATAACACACACCAAGACAAGTGTACAATCTATTCAAGGTCGTGATTCAATCTTGTCTTCAGACATCTCCTCAGAAGCATGTGCGCACAAGATTCAAACAATTTGCTTCATATGACTAGAACCATTCAAGGCCACACCAAAACACCAATCAACAGCCTAATGTCATAACATGCTATCTAACATTATATCCTCATAAGAAGCAACCAATCTCCACAAGCTTGATAAATGCACCTTTGCTGCAAAATCCATAGACAAGTACTCCCCCTGTCATAATTAACAACTGCTCTAGATGGAGATGAACATTTGAGCACATTTTCTGAGTACATGCATTTTGGTACCACTGTCCCTTTCTCCAAAGGCTATCATACAATTCATCTTCACCATCCAAGGCAAACCTTCTACTTCATCATTCTCCCGTATGACTATGTAGATGCTCCTTAGATATAATGTAAGCACTTAGCTTCAGATCCAGAACAAAGACATCCTTCACCAAGGATACTCTTGACACTCTTGACACCAGGGTATTACATATGCTCCACTACTAGATTTACTATCAGTAAAATAATCCAAACTCAACACTGTGTCACAAACTCCACAAATTCTCAATTTACTTATAAGCTTTACTGAGATCCAGTCTCTTCAAGAGATCACAATTCCTCTATCCTTACATCCACCAGTAGTTGTTGAAACTGGTGAAGTCTTCAAAGACAGTAGTCATGCTTTGCCAGAACAAGCTACTAAACACATGGCCATAATCTCCACCTCTTCTGACAAAAAATGCTAGAGCATCCAACTCCACATGTCCGATCTTAATCATCTTCCAGATATAACCACCAGCAAACATGATGCTATAACATCTTTTGAGACATCAGCTTCTCATCACCATTTAAAGAACTCATTGCACAAAGAAGTCATTTCAAGAAGCTCCCAATAAAACACAGTCAGAGCAACTTATTCATACACACCTGAATACCATAAGTTCCCACACCCTCTCTGAACCATATCCTAGCAAACTCAACCATATCTAGAGTATCTATACCAAATTCTTTTTCCAGAACATACTTCCACCATTTTATGAAAAGCACAGGAATGTTATCTAGTATGGCCTTTTGAATTTTCTCAGAAGTTCTAACAACAACGGCTTCCTTCATTTGAGAGATATCCTGGACATTATCATCAGACTTATCTCTGATCTTCCTATTTCTGGAAGAGATGAACACTTTACTCCTGGATTTTGTAGTACCATCCACATAGATCTTCTGCTTATCAGTTCTCATCTTTGGAGGTGACTCAATAGCTTTCCTCTTCCTTGATTTCAGTTGTTTAGCAACCCAAGGAACCACTTTTGCAATTAGTTCATCATCACTTTTCTTTATTTTAAGGCTAGAAGTACCTTTCTTGACTTGAGATGTTTTAACATCAGCTCTAGCATCTGCGTCTTCCAACCTAAGTATTGTCAACTTGTGAAATTTTTCTTCTGAACTATAGGAGTCATTAGTCAGGTTGTCATCTTTCTTGGCCTTGCAAATATTCAGCTCCTAACACTTCTTAAGGTCACAGCTTTTGATCCTTCCATCAGCATTGTTGACTCCTTCATCTTGCTCATATAACTGACTACTCAATGTGGCTTTTAACACATCATCCAACTTAGGAGTAACAACACCATAAGTCATTAACCCAGATTGACTTTTCACCATACTTTCACACTTGATGTCACAATCTGATGTTACAACATCAACCTTAGCATCACTAGATAAGCTGTCCACTTGAGGTATCCACTGATAGCAATTATCTTTGGATCTTACTCCCTTCATCACTACCTCATTCTGCTCATCAGCTACCACACATTCATCTTTGGTGTAGCTTACCTTGTAACCTTCATCACAAAGTTGACTTATGCTAATTAAATTAGCACTCAACCCTTGAACAAGGAGCACATTATCAAGAGTAAGACCATCATGATTCTTCACTCTTCCAACTCCTTCTACTACTCCTTTTTCACCATTGCCAAAAATAACATCATTTGCATGGCAAGGATTGAACTCTACCAAATGCTTCTTGGATCCAGTCATGTGCTTTGAACATCCACTGTCAAAGTACCATGCATCCATAGCAAAATGTTCATCTGATGTGTGAGCCAATAGACATGTGACCTGAGCTTTAGGAAACCATTGTTTTACTACTTTGGGCCTGACCTCCTTCTGTCTGGGTTGAGGAGCAGAATTTGGATAGCCATGAAGCTTGAAGCAAGAGAACTGCATATGTCCAAATCTGCCACAGTAGAAGCATCTAACTCTGTCATCTCTAAAGTGGTTAAACCTTCTACCACCATGATGATGATGTTGCTGGTGCTGCCATCCATAGTGTTGATTTCTTCTTCTATGATAAGGATGTTGTCTTCTACTACCATAGTTTGACTGTCTTCTATGGTAAGGATACTGTCTTTTGAACTGTCTCCTATGGTGATGAGGCTTCCTTCTTCTATAGTAATGAGGCACAACATTGTTGTATCTATATTCATACATGTTCCCCTGATGTTGATGAACCATGTTCTGATTGAACCTAGCAGCCTTCATGCTCTTGTGATATTGAGGTGGCATATACTGACTAGCTCCCTGAGACTGCACCTTCTTCCGATGATGAGCATTCTTCTTCTCAACATTCTGAGGCTGTGGATGGGTAACCTTCTTAGGTGTAGAATCATGTCTCTTTGCTTGATGCTGAGACATTGGTTGGGTGATAGAGAGTATTATTAGTTATAATTTAATAATTTGGTTTAATTAGAATATCAATTTAATTAGTCATTTATGTTTAGTGTTATTAGTTATTAGTATTATTGGGCTATTGTGTAATTGGGCTTTTAATTCATTACCCTTTATGAGCACTATATATGTAAGTGTCTTGGACACATTTTAGGTATGAATGAAATCAAAATGTTATCTTTATTTTAATTCTCTTAGATAGTTTTATTGTCTTCCTTAATTTCTCTAATTTTGTTAGGGTTTATCAATTAGCATCCTATCATTGGGACACCTCCTTCTTTGTTCCTGAAGTGCTTGCTTCAGCAGAAACCTTTTTCTCAGCCACAAATCCTATACCTGACTTATCACCAGCAACCTTTTCAGTCTGAAAGATCTTATCAAGTGTGTATGTACCACAGCTCAGTATCCTAACAGACGTGGTCATATGATCAAGGTGAGCTTTAACAAGTACAACTTCATTTTCCAGATCAGCCTTTTCATTCTCAAGCTGAGCAATCTGTTGCTTGTGGCACTTGTTTTCTTGACAAATCTCAGTACTTTTTAAACACAGCTCTTGATAAGTAGATGCCAACTCCTCATACGTTATTTCTCCATCACTAGAGTCATCATCAGAAACAACAGCTCCTGTTAAAGCTCTAACATGCTTTGCTGACTCACCTTCACTTTCACTATCAGAGTCAGACCAGGAAACTGTCATGCCCTTCTTCTGCTTTTTCAATTAGGTGGGACATTCTTTCTTGACATGTCCATACCCTTCACACTCAAAACACTGAACTCCTTTATCTTGGGCAGTTCTCTCTTCATCCTTCTCTTTTGACTTGCTGGTGTCAGAAGATATGACATTAGGCCTGGAGTTATTATTCATTCTCTTGAACACTTTGTTGAACTGTCTTCCCAACATAACTATGGCCTGAGATAGATCCTCCTGGGATACAAAACTCTTTCCTTTTTCTTCTTCATCATTTGACACCAGGGCTATACTCTTTGGCTTCTTTTCTGGTTCTTCCTCGTTTAACCCAAGCTCAAAAGTTTGAAGAGATCCAATGAGCTCATCAACTCTCATCTTGCTGATGTCTTGTGCTTCTTCAATGGCAGTCACCTTCATCTTGTACCTCTTAGGAAGTGACCTAAGAATCTTCCTTACAAGCTTTTCATCTGACATCTTTTCACCAAGAGCACTGGAAGCATTAGCCAGCTCAAGAACACTCATGTGGAAGTCATGAATAGTCTCATCTTCCTTCATCTTCAGACTTTCAAACTTCGATGTCAGAAGCTGAAGTCTTGACATCTTAACTCTAGATGTTCCTTCATGTGTAGCCTGCAAAATATCCCACGCTTCCTTAGCAACTTCATAGGTATTGATTAACCTGAAGATATTCTTATCCACTCCATTGAAGATTGCATTTAGAGCTTTGGAATTTCCAAGGGCAAGCTCATCTTCTTCCTTGGTCCACTCTTCTTCAGGTTTTGGCTTTGAGGTGCCTTCTTTATCTTTGCCAGCATCATCCTTCTCACACATGACAGGTGCTTTCCACTCTTTAATAACAACCTTCCAAGCCCTGCTGTCCAAGGATTTTAAGAAGGTGGTCATCCTTGGCTTCCAATAGTCATAATTGGATATCCAAAATAGGGGGTCTGTTGACGAATCCTCCAACTTCTTTGTCCATCTTTACACAAGAAAGTAACTTCCCTAGATCTCACCCAGAGACAGACAGGATGCCTGCTCTGATACCAATTAAAATTCTGGTATCAGACGTGTGATGTTAAGGTGCGATGTCACAACAACACACTCTGCACAATGGACAACAATAACAGTAACAAAGCAACACAAAGAATTGTTCACCCAGTTCGGTCTAACTACCTACGTCTGGGGGCTACCAAGCCAGGGATGAAATTCACTACTTGTAGAATTAATTTACAGACTCAACAACCCAGTTGACAATCTCCTAAACTTAATTCCTACTAGTGACTTTCTACCTAAGAAACCATTTAGATATGAGAACACTACTCAATCCCTAAAACTCTTCAAAGATCACACACTTTGAATACCACTACTTGATTATGCTTCACAGCTTTGATCAAGTAATAACTCTCTATTGCTTCACAGCTTCTAAGAGAGGACATAAAACGACTCAGCAATTCACCCTAGAATTCTGGATATACAACTCGTACAAAATACTCAAGACACTCAGCCTATGCTCTTGATCTTCTCTCTGTATTTCTGTACTTTTTCCTTTGGTCTTGTGCGCTTTATATAGCTCCTTGAATTGGTCTTGGACCTGCTACAATAATTGACCCGATTTGTTATTTAAAACTGAATATTTAAAACAGATTTTCTCCTAAAATCTTTTTAAATCTCCAACCTTTTAAATCTCCTACAAATCTGCACCAGATCTCCTATGCAGCAGAAAATATCTATCCCAAGATATTCGCATCCAATGAGACAGCTTGCTCTCCACAATTCTAGCTAACACGCAACCCTAACAACATCACAACCTGATGTTATTAATTCTGCTGCTGGAACTCATATAGTTGTCAGGGTAGTGCTGAAAACATTCTGATTCAGAAACTTAAGCATCTTAAAAATGGTCTGAGGAGATGGAATTCAGAGGTGTTTGGAATTATGGAGCTTAAAATTGAGGAAAATGTGAAGGTAATCAATGGAGTGGAGGAAGATTTAAATGGGGAGGAGGTTGAAAATGTTGAAGACAAAATGAGATTGAGGGGGGAAGCTATGGAGGCAATGTGGAATAACCTACATTGCAAGGAAAGTGTTCTAAAACAAAAGGCTAGAACTAGATGGTTCGAGGAGGGAGATTACAACACCAAATACTTTCACGCAATCATTAACAGAAGAAGAAGGATGAATTCACTGTCAGCACTAAATGTAAGTTTAAATGAAGATGCAGGAGTGGAGGAGGTAAAAAATGAGATTCAACAACACTTTGCAAAGAAGTATACGTCTTCAGCTCTTACTCATAAGTTGGAGATGGACATGTCTTCTTTATCTAAACTCTCTGAGGAAGATAACATGTCCCTTGCTGCTCAGCTCACACCAGAAGACATTCTAGAGGCTATTAAAGACTGTGATGGAGACAAGAGTCCTGGGCCAGATGGTTTTAATTTGAAGTTTCTTAAAAAGACTTGGGAGATTGTAGGGAAGGAGTTTATTAATTGCATAACTGAGTTCCATGAGATAGCCTCACTGTCAAAAACTTTCTGTTCTAGTTTCCTTGTTCTTATTCCCAAAGTTGAAAATCCATAAAACTTAAAGGAGTTTAGACCAATTGTTCTTATTGGTTGTCTACACAAGATAATTTCAAAGATATTGGCAGGGAGGTTGAGAAAGGTCATTCACAAATTAGTTTCTCCATCACAAACTGCGTTTATTCCTGGAAGACAATTATTGGATGGGGTGTTAGTAGCTAATGAAGTTATGGATTATGTGAAAAAGAGGAAGAAAAAAGGTTATATGTTCAAGATAGATTTTGCACAGGCCTATGATTGTGTGGACTGGAGCTTTCTTTTTAAAGTGTTCAAAGCTATGAATTTTAGTTCTATTTGGCAAGATTGGATGAGATGCCTAATTTGCAACAGTTTTGGATCTGTCTTAGTGAATGGGAGCTCCTCTAAAGATTTCAGGATATCTAGGGGTCTTAAACAAGGAGATCCTCTTTCTCCATTCTTATTTGTTCTTATTACTGAATGTATGTCTCAGTTATTTAAGAAAGCGGAGGATCAAGGTTTATTGACAGGCATTAAGATTAAAAATGTGACAAGTATCTCTCTTCTTCAGTTCGCTGATGATACACTAGTTTTATGCGATGAGGATTGGACAAATATTTAGGCAATAAAGTCGATATTAAGAGGTTTTGAGGTGTTGTCTGGCTTGAAAGTGAACTACAACAAAAGTGTGCTCATGGGTTTTGGGGTGGAGAGCTATCAGACAGAAGCTGCAGCCTCTTTTCTGAACTGTAAATCAGGCAAATTTCCCTTCAAGTTCTTGGGTCTGGTGATGGGGGGGAAACATAAATCTTATTCTTTTTGGTTTCCAGTGTTAGCTTCTATAAAAAATCGCCTGGTAAGCTGGAGGGGCAGGGTGTTGTCTATAGGTGGCAGGGTAACCTTAATCAACTCAGTGCTTACAAACCTCCCAATTCACACTCTTTCTTTCTATCTTGCTCCAACAAGAGTAGTAAAGGAAATTCAATCAATACAAAGGAGATTTTTATGGTCAGGTGGAGGGGACAAAAGCTGTGTGTCGTGGGTGAAATGGTCCTTGGTCTGCAAATCCAAAAAAGTTGGTGGGCTGTGGATTAAAGACATATCCACTTTCAATAGGGCATTAGTAACTAAATGGATGTGGAGAATCATAAATGATGCAGGTGCAATTTGGAGAGAAATAATGATTGCAAAATATGGAGGTAATTTTTATAAACTGATTTTAAACCCAGCAATCAGTAACTCAAAGATCTGGTGGAAAGATCTTATCAACTTGGCAAAGCCTTCTAATGAGCGAGGTATGTTTGATCAATTGATTTGGAAAATTGGTAATGGTAACATTACATCATTCTGGCATTCAAAGTGGGCTGGTGGTGAACCCCTCAAATATCAGTTCCCAGCTCTGTTCTCCTCCTCTCCAAATCAAAACATCTTGGTGAAAGATTGTGGATTCTGGCAGGAAGACTGCTGGAGATGGGATTTCAACATTAATAATGTTCTTCGGGCTGATGAAGATGGTACCACAGTTGGTTAATTGCTGGTGATTATCAACAATATTGTGTTACATAAGTGATAGGAAGATGAGGTGAGATGGCCAACTAAAATGAATAGTACTTTAGTGTGAGGGACTGCTATAGGAACTGGCTCAATAGTAGGGAGGAGGTAAATTTGGAAGGTAAGACTATAGAGGCTTTGGAGATTTTGTGGAGGATCAAGGTTCCTTTCAAAGTTCTGATTTTTGGCTGGAGATTACTTTTAGATAGATTGCCAACTAGAGGAAATCTGAGTAGGAGAGGTGTGATATCAGATTCGCACCAATTATCGTGTGTTTTATGCTTCAAGAAATTGGAAGAAAACAACCATGTTTTCATTAGCTGTGAGAAAATGAAGATTATATGGAGGGCTGTAGAAAACTGGTTGGGGATTCTATTACCAAGGGGCACAAACGCAGCTGAAATGCTCATTAACTGGTCTAAGTCAATTGTTTTTGGTTCAACTCTTGTGTATGTTTGGTTGATCTCTTGTTGGTGTGTGTGGAATACAAGGAATCAGGTGATATTTAATGATGCTATTTCAAATCCTTTGTCCATTTTTTAGGAAATTAGGCTGGTTTCTTGGAGATGGAAGAAGAAGAAGTCTAAGGGAGTGTATGGGGATAGTTTCTATGATTGGTTTAAGCTGCCCTTGGACATCACTAACCATTCTTGATGTTAGGCGGGCGGATGTAGAGTTTGCCTGGTTTTTTCATGTTAGTTATAAAAGGTTAGGGAGTTGGGAGGATAGTAGCTATTTTTATTTCATTGTATATATTCTCTATTTAGGTTGGTTGAGTTTCAGATTGTGAAACTTCTAACATTTCTGTCATCAATGGGTGGCAGCTTGTATGTTGTTGGCGTTTTGTGGTCATGAAATATATTTGAGTATTAAAAAAAAAAGAAGCAATTTGAAATTCTTTACTTTTTGGTGTCATTTTAAATTCCTTAAATTTAACATGAATAAAATACTCCATAAATTTACATCATTTTAACAATTCTCCATATTTTTTATCCAAACAATAGATTTTGATCAAGTCATTTCAAATTCCCTCAAAAAATTACTTTCCCTCATTAAAATTCTTCATCCAAACACACTCTAAAAGAATTGAAATTTCTGTTATACTATCCAGTGACAAGCTCTTATTCTTTCAATGTGACATTTTATTATTCCTTTAAGTTCTTTTTGCATATTTTCTGATCGGTTACAAGATTATCCTTCCATTGTTAGAGTTATATTAAATTGCAAGTTGAAGTTTCAAATGGTTTGGTTTAATCTTCCTTGCAACGAGGAGATCAAGTTTCATTGACTTTGGTCAAGGATAACCGAAACTTATGTGTTTCTAGATCTTATTTATTGTATCCATACTATATAAACAAATAATTTATATTATGTATTACATTTTTTAATTATCAATAACTAAAAAGAGGGGAGAGATGTTTATTTCATATTATTATTTGTTAATTGTAATGTTTATTTCAATATATGATTATTTGTTAATTGTGTCTGATTTATCACGTATTTAATTGAAAAATTAAATTATTATACACAAATGTATATCACAAAATTTATTACATAAATAATTTAAGGGAAATGCTAGCGAGTGCCCCTAGGACACTGATTAAGAAATTGAAAAGGTAAGTTGAGTATCTTTTAAGAGACTAAAAATACTTATTTTTTTTTTAAAATATGTGTATTCAATGCATTCAAAACATAAATAATTAACTTTTTAAAATAATCTTATGTGTATTCAATAAACTAAACATATAATATTTTCCTTATTTGACTTAAGAGACTAAAAATACTTATTTTTTCTAAAAATATGTGTATTTAATGCACTCACAACATAAATAATTAACTTTTTAGACATTAGTAATTTATAATTTCAAACCGTTTAGACGCTAGTAAGTTATAATTTCAAAATCGTAGTGTACACGAATACCAATTTATATAAATGTCCCTTTCGATTTTTTGTAGAATTTTTGTAAGTGACCTTTTTGTATACGGATGAGATACCGTTTTGTGTCCATATTTTAATTTAATCTTGCTTATTAAAAAAAATTTATACATAACAACAACATTGATTTTCAAGTTGAGACATGTCTAATGTTTGGGACCAAAAGTGCTCACAAAAAATACTAAAAAGGATGATTCTTAATGAACTACTTAAGAGGTATAATAGGAAAAGTGCTCGCAACAAATTTTATTAATATAAAATGCTTTCGTTAGACATGTCTAATATTTGGGACCAAAAGTGCTCACCACAAATACTAAGAGGATGATTCAGATGATTCTTTAGCGATTACTTTTAAAGAATTAAAAGTAAAAAGAGTTAATATTATTTTACCCCTTGTCATATATGCTAATATTTAGGAATAAAGTGGTACTAACCCAAGTAAAAATATTTATATTTCAATGGACATGAAATATATATAACCTTTATTATTATTTAAAATAAAGAAATTACAAATTTTCTTATAAAATTATTTTTTATTAAAGTATAGAAAATAAATTTAAAAATTTGATCTACGAAATAATAATAAATATTTAAGAGTATATTAAAAAATTAATATTCATGACTTTGTAAAATTAATTATAATTTCAAAATCGTAGCGTACACCCATACCAATTTGTATCAGTGATTCTAAATGAAGAAATATAAATTCCAAAGCCAAGAAAAAGTGCATCTTTTTATTTTCTAACAATCATAGTAATAAATTAATTGTAATCATTAAACAAAACAGCAACACTGATCTTCAAGTTGAGAATTACACTCTCCACCTTTTACATATCCTTTGTTGATGCAATCTGTAGAACAGTCAGGACTGCAACTCCCCATGCAGCAAAATCTTGGGTCTATGTCATTCCCACGAATACATATTGGTTTTTCCATTAATAAATTTTTTTTTTGTTGTATCATATTTATATTACATGTATGTACTGTATTTTTACAGACGTTTATTATATATATATATATATATCATTTTATTTTATATATGGATGTTGTCAAATGTATATTAAGTTGCGACGAATTATTAACATATGCGACCAAGCAAAAAAACCGATTTAAAAAAAAAGTTCTGCTGTTTTCCGGATTTGCAGATCAGGAATGTTTCCGGATGTGCACTTCCGGAACGCATCAGCGTTTTTAAAAAAAATGGTGCGTCCGGATGTGTACATCCGAAATCAGGAAGCAAAATCAGAAATTCAGATGGTGGCTAAGAAACAAGGATGGTGTGATAAGAAATTCTCTTTGTATCAGTGATTCTTAATGAACAAATATAAATTCCAAAGCTAGGGAAAAGTGTAATCATTATACAAAACAACAACACTGATTTTCAAGTTGAGACATGTCTAATGTTTGGGACCAAAAGTGCTCACAACAAATGCTAAAAGGATGATTCTTAATGAACTACTTAGGAGGTATAATAGGAAAAGTGCTCACAACAAATTTTATTAATATAAATAGGGTTAATACCTATTTTTCCCCCTGTCATATGAGCGTGTTTTGAAAAATCCCCTTGCGAAAAAAAAAGTTGCAAGACTGACCTTAACAAATTTTAAAAATTTTGATTTACACCTTCATCATGCCACATCATCAAAAATACTGATGTGACAGTCATTTTTTTAATTTTTTAATGAAAAGAAATTCCACATCATTAATAGATTTTGTGAAATGACTCTTATACCCATACTTTTTAATTTTTTTTATTTAGTTTTTCTTTTATTTAATTTTTTTAGATTTTATTTAATTTATAATGTTTTTATTTATTTAATTTTTTTTTAATTATTTTTCGTATTAATTTTATTTATTTAAATTATTATTTTAAATGATCAAAATATTATTCTTGAGCCTAAACCAATTTTAATTTCAAGACAAACACATATTCCAAGACCATATTCAATTCATTGATACATATGATTGATTGGTATATATACACTTGTTTTTCTTTTATACCAACCGATGTGGGACACCATCTCTCTTCTCCATGATGCATCACCATCACTTAGCAACTATCCATGCTACCTCATGAAAAAACCATCACCTGCGCATAAAAACTCCTGCCATCAAAAAGACCTCTGCCATAAACTACCAACCATGACACCATAAACTCCTGGAATGCTGAATACCTCTGCATCATTTTCGGAATCACCACAAACGAGGGTATTACCAGGTAGCTTTCCCTATTTCTCAAACTTTTCAAGCAAGTAAGCAAGAGCTTGACCTTTGCCAGCACCTTTTGCTAATATATCCAAATCAACTCCTCAACTATATATTATTTTAACATCCAACTGGCCAAAAATTAGCCAATGTTAACAATGTTTTAAATCCAAAGTAAGACGTCTGAAAATCCAACATATATACAAATAGTTTTGCACAAAATCATTGAGCAAATCATTTCTTAAGAAAACAATGAATATTAATGCATTATAGCATACCAATCATTTCTGCATCATGGTTTAGGAAACTTGCTTGTTTCCTCAATGACTATATTCTTGTCCCATTTCTGGTTCAAAAACTGAGCAATCTTAATTGTTTATTCTGTTTTAATAACCAAATCATATTTAGATTGACTTTTATATTGTCAAATTCTAAAGGATTCAGGCACAATTTGACCTTGCTATAGTCACTAAAATTTGAGCATAATTTGCCAACTCAAAAATTGTACTGATGTGTGCTTGTATAATTCGTAGTCACAAAATTGTCTAAGTTGATTTCAATAGTTCATTTTAACAACCTAGTAATTGGCATGAAACAAGACAAAAAGTATACCTCAGCTTATATATATTTTAATTTGAACGTAATTGGATGGGAACTACCTGCAAAATATTCCAATCACAATTTGTGTGAAATATATGTACCAAAAAACACGTCTGTCAAATATGTATTTTGTCAAAGAAAACAGCTTGTCAAAATCTATGTAATCCCTTATCATTTCTATGACTCTGCTTCCACTTTATTCTTCTTCTCCTTTAAAAAGATTTAACTTTTATAACAACTATTGAAATTGATTTCGTCTCTTATAATCAAATTGAAACTTCATAAGTCAGGAAGATTAGTCAATCTATATTCTTGTCCAAATAATCAAATTGAAACTTTATTTTGTTTATCAGTGTTAACAGTGATAACTGACGACATTAACAAATTGAGGAGAGAGTGTTTCGAATGCCGAGGGAGTAGCTAAAGAAGTGATGGAAAGATTTGAGCAAAAAAGGAGCTACTATTCTTCTGTTGAGCATATGGTTATGGAGGTTGGTATATAAGAAAATGGTTGGTATTCTGCTGAGCTACTATTCTGCTGCTAAAGTCCCACATCGAAAGTATTGGATATACTAGTAGTGTTTATATATCAAACACACACAGTTTAATTTGAATTGAAAATAAACCAAAAGGGTTAAATAGAAATGTCAAATGCTTTGTCTTGAAATAAAAATAGGCTTAGGCCCAAGTTTAATATTTTGATAATTTAAAATAACAATTTAAATAAATAAAATTAATACGAAAAATAATTAAAGAAAAAATTAAATAAATAAAAAAATTATAAATTAAATAAAATCTAAAAATATTAAATAAAAGAAAAACTAAATAAAAAAATTAAAAAGTGGGGGTATAAGAGTCATTTCACAAAGCCTTTTAATGATGTGGAATTTCTTTTCATTAAAAAATTAAATAAATGATTGCCACATAAGCATTTTTGATGATGTGGCCTGATAAAGGTTTAAATCAAAACTTTTAAAATTTGTTAAGGTCAGTCTTGCAACTTTTTTTTTCGCAGGGGGGTTTTTCAAAACACGCCCATATTGCAGGGGGAAAAATATGTATTAACCCATATAAATAATATAAAATGCTTTCGTTAGACATGTCTAATGTTTGGGACCAAAAGTGCTCACCACAAATACTAAGAGGATGATTCTGGATGATGCTTTAGCGATTTTTTTTGAAGAATTAAAAGTAAAAAGAGTTAATATTATTTTACCCCCTTGTCATATATGCTAATATTTAGGGATAAAGTGATATTAACCCAAGTAAAAATATTTATATTTCAATGGACATGAAATATATATAATCTTTATTATTATTTAAAATAAAGAAATTACAAATTTTCTTATAAAATTATTTTTTATTAAAGTATATAAAATAAATTTAAAAATTTGATCTACGAAATAATAATAAATATTTAAGAGTATATTAAAAAATTAATATTAATGACTTTGTAAAATTAATTATAATTTCAAAATCGTAGCGTACACCCATACCAATTTGTATCAGTGAATCTAAATGAAGAAATATAAATTCCAAAGCCAAGAAAAAGTGCATCTTTTTATTTTCTAACAATTAAAGTAAGAAATTAATTGTAATCATTAAACAAAACAACAACACTGATTTTCAAGTTGAGAATTCCAAATATGTAAGCTAACCTTCAGCAGCCTAAGTTTTTCTTTAATAACAAAATCACTCTTACCTTCCACTTTCAACTTCTTCCATTCAGACTCGACAAAAGGCAGAAAACGTTTATTATCAAACCAATTGTTATTCACCTTGAACGGTTTAGGGCCCCAGTCAGAATTGTTCACCACCAACCAGATTGGACAATAGTCAGATATGTCTCTCTTACCGATCAATTGCCCCACAACCCCAACGATCTATTAACGAGTTAGAGACCAAAAAACAATCTAACCTGCTCATAAATTTGTCGTCGCCGCTGAACCAGCTGAAAGAGTTCCCCTTACAAGGAAGATCTGCCAACTTGGTATTGACCAAAAACTCCTTAAAGTCACTAGTTTTAGAATTTCTGCTGCCCATAGATCTACCTTTCCTCTCTGAATCACTAGCAACGAAATTGAAATCCCCTCCAAGAATCCACTCCTCATCGTTGTAGTTAAACTTTAAATCCAGAAGCTCCTTCCATAATTTCATTCTAAGAACTAAGAGACATGGAGAATAAACATTGATCACGTAAATAAATAATCCTTTCCACAAAAGCTTGATCCCTAAGTAACCAGCTCCTTTGAAGCTAAAAATGATCTCGAAAATGCATTCCTTCCACAAAGTAATGATGCCACCGAATTTCCCACTCGAACTAGCAAAAAACCAACCTACTTTCTCCTTATCCCATAAACTTTTAACCAGACGTGCATCCGCATTAGTCAACTTTGATTTTTGGATGAGAAAAATATCAGCCTTACCTTGAGCAGTTATATGATTGACCCTCTTCCTTTTAATTAGACTACAACCCCGTCTAATATTCAAAGAACCAACTATCATTCACCTGATTGTCCTTCACCTTCTGAACGTGTTTCTTCTTAGAATCCCTCATCTCCATTTCGTGATTTTTTTTGTAATCCTAACGTGTGGATATATGGTCAAAGTTTTGTTTCAAAATACAACTAGCTCTGCTTTTATTATAAATTGTTTTAAAACTTTTATATGTATTAAAAAAACTTAATTGTTATTTAAACGAAAGAAATTACAAGTTTTCTTATAAAATTATTTTTTTATTAAAGTATAAAAAAGGAATTTAAAAATTTGGTCTAAAAAAGAATAATAAATATTTAAAAATATATTAACAATAATAATACTATTGATTTTGTAAAATAAGTTATAATTTAAAATATCTTTTTTTCCCAAACAACTTATAATAAAAAGTTCACCATCAAACATCTAATGCGCTAATTTGTAGGTGTATTTAAAATCCAATCAAAAACTTTAAATTGGTCTAAAAAATTGAAAATCTCACGCAACTAAATACTATTAGAAGTGATTTTGATGTTCTTTTGTGAAAGTTGATAAATAACTATTTTTGATTGAATTTTTCAAAACCAAACAAAATTGCAAAAAATTAATTTAATTTTTTTTTTCATATTAGCATGATATATTATATTTTTTCGTTGGTTTTAAATTTTCTTTATACAGTTTATTAATTTAAATTAATCTATATTATGTTTTTATTATTTTACATGTTTCAAATATATTCGGTTAAAAAGGTTAAGAAACGTGATTAAACCTAAGTCATCCTTAAATAAATTATTTTATAAGTACATATTTATGTTATATATTGTATGATACGAGACTCTTAAGGCATTCTCTCCATTTAGGATTGCACATTTACAGCGTTAGCATATGGTCAGTTGGATCTTAAATTAGATTAAGAAATGTGGTTAAACCTAACACATACACATGTATTCATGTCATACTGTCCTAAAAATTTTATTTTCTAATTTTAATAAGTAAATATGGTAAATGTTATATTTTAGAGAAAATGAGTGGTGCAGCGACAGTGTAAATTAATTTTACACTATTAACCAATGACGACGATGCATCCCGCCAAATCATCCTGTAAATTTTAAAATACTTGTATGATATGGCAAAATAATATATTTCCATTGGATGACAGTGTACAATATTTTTACACTGTCAGTGCACCACCATTATTATTTTAAGCTAAATTTATTATTTTACCACAAATTTGCAATATTATTATTAAAAACTTCAATCGGTAAAATTTGAGATTTAAAATTTTATTCAAAATAAATCACATTAAATTAGATATATTTTTACCGGATTTTAAAATGATTATTCAAAATTGAACCCTACTAATTTGTATCATTGATTCTTAATGAAGAAATATAAATTGTAAGGTACTTTTATTCATTATCAATAATACACAAATTTCTAAAGCCAAGAAAAAGTGCATCTTTTTATTTTCTAACAATCATAGTAAGAAATTAATTGTAATCATTAAACAAAACAGCAACACTGATCTTCAAGTTGAGAATTACACTCTCCACCTTTTACATATCCTTTGTTGATGCAATCTGTAGAACAGTCAGGACTACAACTCCCCATGCAGCAAAATCTTGGGTCTATGTCATTCCCACGAATACATATTGGTTTTTCCACTAATGCTCGAGTCTCCAAACTTGTAACAATTCCTGAATCAAACACAAATAATTACTTTAAACAAATTATTCATCTAGAAAAATATACTATAAAAGATAGAAAAGAATTTCACTAACCTGATATCATAATAAAACTCATGCATAAAACAAATAGAAAATAAGAAAATTGATAGCGTTGAGAACTCATGTTTTGAATTTCACCTTATGTATGTCAACTTTTTATTTACAACACACTAACATTGCTTCCAATATATAGGCTGAAAAATTGTCTTAACGATAATAAATATAAATATATATATTTTTTAAGATTAACTTCATTATCTCCATTCATAGCCGAAGATTAAGTCATTCTTAAAATCTATAAATTTATAATTTCTATTCATATACAAAAAAGATCTACATCTTAAAAATCCATAATTTAAAAGTAAATATTAAATATAAATTAAAAAAATATCATAGAATCACGGTAAGTTCAGAAAAGATTTTATTAGTGCTGCCCCAAAAACGCTTTATCATCATAAATCGATAAAATGCTTAATCACCACAATCTTGGAAAAAACTAACTTTTTAAAATTAAAATTGTGGCACTGATTTCCGGTAAAAATTAACTATACTTTATTACCTACTTAATACGTCTTCCGGTCACAATTATAAGCCAAAATAACTATTTTCACACGTATTAAGAAAGTTAGTTAAGTGTAATTAATTTTCTTGATTTCATATACTATTAAAGTAAAATTTACGATAATATCCATAGTTTATTTAATAAATCAACTACCAACATTAAATGCTTTTAAATTAAATTAAGGGTATAATAGTAATACAAACATTAATTAGTCTAAAATTTAATGACTTTTGCTTATAATAGTGACCAAGATTTAAGGTGTTTTTTTGCTTATAATAATGACCGGAGGGAGTATAATTTTAAAATTGTTATGATGGTAACCCTAGACAAGCTTAACCCTAATTTAAAATAAATAGATATATTAATAATCAATATATAGGCTGAAAAATTGTCTTAATGATAATAAATATTAGTAATATTTTATTTTTAAAATCATATTCATTATCTCCATTTATATCCGAAAATTAAGCCATTATTAAAATCCATAAATTCATCGTTTCTATTCATATACCAACAAGATCTGCATCATTTAAATATTAAATATAAATTTAAAATGGTGATTCTTATCCATCCACTTCAAAAAGTTGGGTAGAGTTACACACAGAGTAAATTAGGCTACATTGCATTAAAAATCTACAAAATTTAAATCATTAAATAAATAATTAAGTATAATAAAATGATATGACATTAGTATAACTAATTATCTTATTAAATACGTATTTTTAAAATCAATATATACCTATTGCAACTTTTATCTTTATATTTTAAAACTTAACGAAATCAATATATACCTATTTTAAATTTAATCATATACAATTTTTATTATAATTCAAATATATTTAGATATGAATAATGTTTCTTAATAATTGTTAGTACTCCCTCCGGTCACAATTATAAGCCAAAATAACTACTTTCACACGTATTAAGAAAATTAGTTAAGTGTAATTAATTTTCTTGATTTCATGTACTATCAAAGTAAAATGTACGATAATATCCTTAGTTTATTTAATGAATCAACTACCAACATTAAATACTTTTGAATTAAATTAAGGGTATAATAGTAATACAAGCATTAATTAATCTAAAATCTAATGACTTTTGCTTATAATAGTGACTAAGATTTAAGGTGTTTTTTTTGCTTATAATAGTGACCAGAGGGAGTAGTTAATTAGAATTATTATTTTGTAATTAATTTACAACACATCAATTTGTTATAAATATGAGTTTTTTATAGAAATTTTCTGATATAATCTCAACTATGTATTTGAATCTTTTTAAAATTAAATAAATATAAATACCATTTTTACTAGAAACATTAAAAAAATATATGTATTTTTACTCAAATAATAGATTGATTAA
Organism: Lathyrus tuberosus; assembly: GCA_022829125.1. Lineage (NCBI taxonomy): Eukaryota > Viridiplantae > Streptophyta > Magnoliopsida > Fabales > Fabaceae > Lathyrus > Lathyrus tuberosus. Next base: position 2,823,192 of record JALAZF010000137.1, read on the forward strand.
TTACAATTTTTAATAAGTTATTATTTTCAAATTATTTTTAAAAAAAATCATATAATTAAGTTACAACATAACAATTTGTTATAAATATGAATTTTTTATTGAAACAATTTGATATAGTCACAATTATTTATTTGAATATTTTTAAAATTAAATAAATATTAACACTGTTTAGTATTTACACATTGAACATTAAAAATAGATATAAAAATTTTACTCAAATAATAAATTAATTGATTACAAATTTCTATAATTATTATTGTCATATTAATTTTTTTTTAATTATTACAAAAACCTTTGAATTACTTTTTTAGTTTTATTTTTTGTCTAGGACCATCCACTCACTTATTATATTAATAAAAAAAAATTAATTAACAAATTAATTAATTACTACTTTTATTAATTGGTGATAAATTTATAACACAAACATTTGAGCTACAATTTTATTTTATTGTTTACAATTGCATTCATGTATAAAATATTTTGTGTCTTTGCATTCCTCCACATTCATTATTTAATTATTTACCACATTCATTATTTATTCACGTATGTACTGTTAGAAAATTAATTGTGAATTAAATGGATTGATGTTAAAATTTTAAATGAAATCACTTTCTTTATAAGTATTTTAAGCACACTCAAATATCATAGAGTTGGAATGCTGGATAATTCAGCCTATACTCGAGTTTGCAAAATATCAATGAAAACTCGAATGCCGGAAAGATGAAATACGAAATTTTGTGTGAAGAAGATATGCTTTCGTGTTGTATTTTTTAAATTCGGAGTGCTCAATTTATAGGGCAAAGTAGTGTTGTTTCATAAGGTTGCGACCCTTATGAAACACACACTTTCAACAACACTTTTACCAAATGTTGTATTGTTTCGCCTACAACACCATTTTTCCAACGTTGTACTGTTTTGCCTATAACAGCACTTTTACTAACTGTTGCATTGCTTCGCATACAACAACAGTTTTCCAAGGATGTATTGTTTCGCATTCTGCAACACTTCACAAAGTGTTGCTTATTTCTGAATTCAAAATACAAACTGCCTACTACAACACTTCACAAGTGTTGCCTATTTCTGAATTAAATAGTTAACATTCACTTGCATATTTTCTTGTCATTTTGGAACACACTCAAGATCATTAATTGTAAATAACTTACAACAATCCCCACTTGTTCTAATAATGACAAGATCAATTCCAGAAAAAGAAAGGAAAATAATGTTAATACAATTAAGTATCTTCCGATTAGAACTTATCCTTAGTAAGGATAACACAAAGTTTATCGAAATTTTAGGTAGCAATGCTTTGAACCGTTATCCCTTGTGATTATTCTGGCGTTACCTTACACACATTCTTTAATGGTTCTTCGCCTACATATCTTGCCTAACACTATTTATGGTCATGTGCTTTTCCCGTTTTCATGAATTTTTCATGAGAGAAACTCCAACTCTCACTTTAAGATGACACCATCTCGAAATTCATATAGGTGAAGTTCATTTTGTATCTATTTCTTGAGATACATATCCTCGATATAGAACTTCATTAAGAGTTCTGGTTTTTGGTATAGTAAAAGAATTTTTAGAGAGAGACTCTCTGACTTCTCTCTAGAGTAGAGAACCCTTCATCTTCTACAACTCATTCGGTTAGATTCTTTCCATCATTCAACAATGTATCAGGTTCATTAGGTGCTTTCTTCGATTCCTCCTTCTCTTGATAACCCAATCCTAGCGTCCCTTGACCTGTTCTCCGAGTAGATACTGGGTGAGCTCTTCTCTATCTTTGGCTTAAACTCCCGACTTTAGGGCTTAGGGGCCTCGGTAGGGAGGTGTCGTCATCTGGGTTTTACTGGGTAGCGGGTTGGTGGGCGTTGTTTCTCTGGTTGGGTTCATCATTGTTGAGGCTGCTTGAAGTATGGCATTTCAGAATAACAAGGGGGAATCAGAGGGGTCTGGACTGAGGTGGGTAAGAAGAAGAAGTCCATAGGTTGGAATGCTTCTATTGGTAGAATGTCTATTTGGAAGAGTAACAAAGGTAAGGTTACTGATCTGGATCTGCAAGAATCCTCTTCTTTTTTCTTTACTCGGTTTCCAGATTCGTATGAAGCGAAACAGATGTACGAAGTCTTTAAGGAGTTTGGGACAATATTGGAAGTGTTTATCCCGGGTAGGCTCGACATCAGGGGCAAAAGATTTGGATTCGTTAGGTTTAAAAGTGTAGAGGACGAACATCTTCTTGCCATTAATCTAGACAAAGTTGTCATTAATGGTACTAAGATTTTTCCCAATTTACCCAGATTTAGGAGAGAACATAAGGAAGGTGCAGGTATTGGTCCTATAGATCGTAAGAATGAGGATTTGAGGAGGGTGGAAGGTTACTCAATCAGAAAAGACAAAAGGAGTGGTTTAGTTTCTAAATTGTCATTTGCTCAGGCTGCTAGAAGGCATAAAGACTGGAATGTTGATATCAAGAAATCAAAACAAGATCTTCTGGGAGATAAACCTAATTTCGCCCATCTGAGTTTCAATGTTAACGAAGAAGAATTGGAAAGGTTTGAGCAGGCTTTTACAGGGGTCTTGGAGAATCCTAGCTCTGCGATGGAAGTAGCGGAAGCATTTCAAATGGAAGGTTTTTTTAATATTAAGGTTACTCCAATGGGTGTTAACCTCTGCCTTATTGAGGAAGACAATCCTGGTGATATTGAAAGGTTGATAGCAGAGGAATCTAGTTGGATTGCCAGATGGTTTTCGGACATTCACCATTGGTCCCCAAATGACGTGGATCAAGAAAGACTTACTTGGGTTAAGATCTTTGGTCTTCCATGCCATGTGTGGGGTGAAATTTTTTTCAAATTTCTATCTAGTACAACAGGTGCTTTCGTCAGTATGGATGATGACACTAGGAGACACTCTAGGTTCGATGTGGCGAGAATTCTGATTAGGACCAAGTGTGCTATGAATCTCAATGAAGTGGTCAATCTAGATGTCAATGATAATGTCTATTGTATTAAGATAGTAGAGGATTCTTTTAGGCCGTATGTTAAAGAAACTTGCTCTAGAAGAATGTCCTGCTTTGAAGAAGATAGCTCAGATTTAGTGGAATCTGAGTCTTATAATTCTGATGGTGGTGAGGTGGGGCTTAACATGAATTCGGGCGGGGGGAATTCGTATGGTGTGGAGAAAGTGTCTGCGAGTGCATAGGGCAAGAGTGGTTCTTGTGAACGAGAAGGTGTTGATTCAGTCAGAAATTCTACTGAGGAATCTTCTCTACCTACATATTTTGTGGAAGTCAGTTGTTCTAAACCAGGGACTATTCTCGTTGACAGTCCCACTCTCGATTGTAATCGTAGTTCCAATATTGCTAGAGAAGCTGATCTCTATGGCTTGGAGGTTAATATGCTTAAGAGTATTGAGAATGGATTGACCCCTGACCATGTTACTTGTTCCTTGGCTAAACTTTATAGAGATGAAGCTGGCTTAGTGAGTGCCAGTGATATGAAATATATTCTTAATGATAGGTCTCCTTTGGATAGATGCCCTCCGTCTCAGTCTGATCACTTATGTGATTTAAATGCTGGTAGACTCATTGATCAGGATAACACTACGCCAAAAATAGGAATAGACAGCACCAAAACGACAGCGCTTTTATAAAAAAGCGCTGCTAAAAAGAATAAAAAAATTTTACTAAAAAAAAGCGCAGTAAAAGATAGGCTTTAGAAAGCGCTTTTAAAAAGCGCTGTTAAATGCAATAAATGGATTCCACATTAGAAAGCGCTTTTTTGGAAAGCGCTGTTATAGGTATTACTTTAGACAGCACTTTTAAAAAGGGCTGTTTAAAGTTAACCTTAGAAAGCGCTTTCAGAAAAGCGCTCTTATAGGTCTTAAATTCTTTTCACTTTAGAAAGCGCTTTCTAAGGGAAGCGCTCTTATAGGTTGCACATAAGAAAGCGCTTTCTTAAAAGCGCCCTCTAAGGTCATTTACGAATTAAAATATAAAACAATTTCTAAACATTTTCAGACACTTCTATTCATTTTCTTCTCTTGACCGTTTCTTCTAAACATTTTCTGAAACCCTTGCCGTCGTTCTTGCATTGCCATTGCCGTCGTTCTTGCATTCCCATTGCCGTCACCGTTGCCGTTACCGTTGTCGTCACTGTTGTCGTCATTTCGTGAAAATGTTGTTGTTGTTGTTCTTATTCTCTTATCCTTTGAAAACGAATAAGGTACGTTGTTGCTGAACTGAGTGATCTCTTTTATTATTCATTTCTCTGTTTTTAATTTTTGTTTTTGATTTGATTTTTATGGGGAAAAAGTTTTCACGATGAGATTTAAAGCTAAGGAGTGTAGTACTCCATTTTCTGGAAATACTCGCATGTCATTGGATGAGATCAAGCATTGGCTTCTTGATTCTAATTAATGTAGATGTTTCTTTAGTTCTGAATAGAATATATATCATGACCTGATTTCAGCTCTAGTGGCTAACTATCAGTGATTTTTGTCTTTTTTATTTCACTCCTGTAATTTGAGGATAAGATGAGGGATTATAATCATTGAATAGAAAATCATTAGTAAAAATTGTTTCAATTTTTTTCTTTATTATTTTTTCTTGACTTTCATAAGAGCATGAATATCGGCAGTTTTTTTTGTTATAAGTTAATTGTTTACTTTATACTTATTTATACTTATTGAGGAGAGAATTTTTTTGATACTTTAAATTATAATTTTTCGTGGTTTTTAAAGTTATATTATAAGTCAATGAGCCTATATTAATGGTTGTCTCTCACCTTTCTTCTTGTATTTTGATCTATTCTCTAATTGTTGCTTGTTTGTGATTACATGTTGCCACTTATCAAGTTATGACTCATAATTGGTCAATTAATGATATTTCATTTTATGATACGTGTATAGGGGTTACTTGTGTTCAAAGTGTGAAAGTCGGATCGTTTCCCTACAGGTATAACAGTTTTTATTTTTGTTTTTGTTTAGTTTAATTAGTATAACTATGGATAAGAAATGGATGTCTTCAAGTCGATTATCGAAAGAGTACGACAATGGGGTATCGGAATTCGTTAAGTTTGCTGTTGCGCACGCCAAAGACACCATTAGAATGATATGTCCTTGCATGGGTTGCTGTTTTGGGAGTCAGGTTGACGCGGTTCAGTTGGCATCGCATTTATTGAGGAGTGGAATTGATAGAAGTTATACATGTTGGAATTTGCATGGTGAGAAAATTAACGGGAATGTTGAATCGGGGGATAATACGACCTACGCTTCATACGACAATGGCACAGATACATACGATTCTGATCGAGTCGAAGAGATTGCAGAAGCACTTGAAGAAGATTTTAAGGATTGTCCCAAAATGTTTGAGAGGTTGGTAAGCGATGCAGAGAAACCGTTGTATAATGGTTGCACCAAATTCACAAGATTGTTTGCGGTATTAAAGTTGTACAACTTAAAGGCGGGCAATGGATGGTTGGATAATAGTTTCACAGAGTTATTGGCCCTTATGAAAGATATGTTTCCAGAGGATAATGCTCTTCCCAATCGAACATATGAGGCCAAAAAGATGTTGTGCTCTATTGGCATGATCTATGATAAGATACATGCCTGTCCAAACGATTGCGTATTGTTTCGAAATGAGTATGCATCGTTAAATGAGTGTCCTAAATACGGTGTCTCTCGATATAAGAAAAAGTTGTCTCCAGCAAAAGTCTTATGGTATTTTCCTATAATTCCGAGATTTAGACGCATGTTTCGTAGTGAGACCGATTCAAGACACTTGACTTGGCATGCAGATGAAAGAATTATTAATGGAAAGTTTTGCCATCCGGCAGATTCACCATAGTGGATGAAAATTGATGATGATTATCCTGAATTTGGAAAAGAAGCAAGAAACCTTCGCTTGGCATTATCTACTGATGGAATGAACCCACACGGTATTCAAAGTATCTCACATAACACTTGGCCTATGATCATAATGATTTATAACCTACCTCCATGGCTATGTATGAAGCGTAAGTACATGATGTTATCTATGTTAATTTCTGGGCCTAGACAACCAGGGAATGACATAGACGTATACTTGGCACCCTTAATCGAAGATTTAAAATTTTTGTGGGAGAACGGTGTGGAGGTTTATGATGGGTATAGGAAAGAAAGTTTCAACTTGAGGGCGATGTTGTTTGGTACAATTAATGATTTTCCAGCATACAGAAATCTATTAGGGTACAGCATAAAAGGTCAATGTGCGTGTCCTATTTGTGAAGATAAAACAGATTGGACGCGATTGGAGTTTGGTCAGAAGAATGTCTTTCTCGGTCATCGTAGATTCTTAAATTATAATCATCACTATCGTGGATGGAGAAAAGCATTGAATGGAGAGCCAGAACATGGTAGAGCTCCAACTATATTGACAGGTGATCAAATTTTTGAAAAGGTGAAAGATGTGAGAACTCAGTTTGGAAAGCCTTTTGCACATACACTTGTCAATAGTGGGTGGAAGAAGAGGTCAATTTTTTTTGAACTGCCATATTGGAAGTCTTTGTATGTAAGACATTTTCTCGATGTTATGCATATTGAAAAAAATGTATTTGACAGTGTTATTGGTACATTACTCAATATACCAGGAAAGTCTAAGGATGGCCTTAAAGCAAGAAAGGACTTGGTACATATGGGGATAAGAACTGAATTAGGACCCTTGAAGAAAGGAAAACAAACATATCTACCACCTGCTACATATACTCTATCTAGAAAGGAGAAAAAAGTATTGTGTAAGTTTCTAAGTGAAGTTAAAGTTCCAGAAGGATACTCTTCAGATATTAGAAGACTTGTGTCTATGAAAAACCTCAAGTTAAAGAGTTTAAAGACGCATGACTGCCATGTTATAATGGAACATTTTCTACCAATAGGTATATGTTCTATTCTGCCAGAAAAAGTAAGAAGCGCAATAACTAAATTGTGTTTTTTCTTCAAGTCAATTTGCAGTAAGGTGATCGATCCTGCGATCTTACCAACATTGCAAAAAGAAATAGTTATTACTTTGTGTGATCTTGAAATGTATTTTCCTCCCTGGTTTTTTGACATAATGGTTCATCTAGTTGTCCATCTGGTGAAAGAGACACAATTGTGTGGACCGGCTTATATGAGATGGATGTACCCTGCTGAACGTTATATGAAAATATTAAAAGGGTATGTGAAAAACCGAAGTCGACCAGAGGGTTGTATTGCCGAACGATACATTGTTGAAGAAGAGGTTGAGTTTTGTACTGAATATCTATCCAATGTACAATCAATTGGACTCCCCAAATCTCATATTGTCGAAAAAAAAGAAGGAAAAAAGTTAATTGGAAATGAAGTTGTGACAGTATCAAGGGTTGAACGGGATCAAGTGCATTTGTATGTTCTGCACAATGAGAATGAGGTTGATCCGTATATTGAAATGCACAAGGATGTTCTCCAAGGTTTAAATCTGAATAGAAATGAGAATTGGATAGTACGAGAGCATAATCGAAGTTTCATACCTTGGTTTAAGGATCATATTTATTCAAAGTATTATTCAGACCGCGTTTCAATAACAGAAAGGTTGAGATGTTTAGCATATGGTCCAAGTATGGTCGTGTTTTCTTATAGCGCATACGCAATTAATGGATACACATTTTATACCAAAGAACAAGATGATAAAAGTACTATGCAAAATAGTGGTGTCACCGTGGTAGTTGAAGCAATGCACATTTCAAGTGTGAAAGACTTAAACCCCAAATTTGCAAATATGTCATATTTTGGGGTTATCGAGCGCATTTGGGTGTTTGATTATGAGAAGTTTCAGATTCCTATATTTCGTTGCAAGTGGGTTGAAAATAATAATGGCGTACGAATGGATAAGTCAGGATTTTTGCAAGTGGATCTTAATAGGGTGGGGTACAAAGATGAGCCTTTTATTCTAGCCTCTCAAGCTAAACAAGTGTTCTATGTCACTGATCCGACAAGTACAAAATGGTCTATAGTGCTTTTATCTAACAAAGTAATTGATGAAAACGTTGGAGATCAAGGTGATATTGATGTTGATATTGAATCATTTACTAGAAATGATCAAGATGAAAATATTATAGTGAATGAATCATATACTAGAAATGATCATAATGAGGGTATTTGGATCAATCCAACCGTCCGTGTTGTTAAGAGACGGGCAGAACATACTCCAAACAAGAAAAGAAAGAGACGTTAGTGAAAAAGGTACTAGTTGTAAAGTTATAGCTTATATCATTCAATATAGCTTATATCATTCAATGGATTAGGATTATGGATTTTTATATTTGTCATTTAATTTCTGTTTTTTTCTTTCTTACAGGTCAAATGTCTAGTAACCAGGAAGATACGCACGAGTAGCACGAGCTAGAGCAACCAATATTACATGGGTCAAAGTGGAGGTATATTAATTTTCACAATATTGCTTATTAGTGATGCTACTTGATAACACAAAACATCTATATTTCTTATTTGTTTGTCTATGTGTAGTGCCCTCGTCAGCGTAATGGCATAGTCTGCGGGTACTTCGTTTTGAGGTTCATGAGAGAAATCCTTCAAACGGGACAATTGGAGATTCCTATTACGGTATGCATGGTTTTATAACTTAGGATTTATTTTAATATTTATCGGATATGTCATATAATTTATTATTTTTAACTAAATAATGCGTATTTTGTTTTGTTATGTAGTATTTCGATGATATGGCGTGTCCTTATTACACGAGGAAACAATTGCAAGATACTAAGGAGGAATTGTGCGAATTTTTTATTGCAAGAAGAATTCTTTCTTGAATGTATAGTTTTGTGAATGTAAATTCTAGTTTATTGAAATGTAAATTCTATACAGGTTTGAAACCATACAATAGAATTTGTGCGAATTCTGCATGTAAATTCTAGTTTATTGAAATGTACAAATTCTAGTTTATAGAATTTGTGCGAATTCTGCATTAATGTAAATTCTAGTTTTGAAATAGAATTTGTTGATGGAAATGCGTATCCATACTGGTTTATTGAAATGTGAATTATACAGGTTTATGGAAATGTGAATTATACAGGTTTTTGCATAAAAAAAATGGTTAAATTGGGATTTTAAAAAAAATCTTCAAAATTATACGTAGACAAAAGACAACGCTTTTGAGAAAAAAGCGTTGTCTAAAGTTATACATTAGACAGCGCTTTTAAAAACGCTGTCTAAAGTCCACCTTTAGAGAGCGCTTAAGGTATATAAAAAAATCATTATACATATACATTAGACAGCGCTTTTAAAAGCACTGTCTAAAGTCCCCCTTTATAGAGCGCTTTTGAAGAAAAAAACGCTCTCTAAAGTATATAAAAATTATTCTTTAAAATTATAAACGTATACATTAGACAGCGCTTTTAAAAGCGCTGTCTAAAGTCCCCTTTTAGAGAGCGTTTTTTCATAAATAAAAAAGCGCTGTCTTTACCTACGACAACGCAGGCTTAGACAACACTTTTAAGCGCTGTCATAGGCCAAAAAAAGCGCCCACTTTTCTCTTGTTTGGCGTAGTGTAACGAAGGAGTTCAAGTTAATAAGAAGAAGAGTAAGAAGCAAATCATTGGTGACATTTATCAAAGACTGAAGATTTCTTTCAATCCTTCGTATTATGCTACTCTTCTTCAAGCTGAAAGTTCTTTTCTGATGTCTCATAAGAAGTCGGAAGTGCAGGGGAAGGATAAAAGGAAGTATCCTCTGTCAATTCATGAGAACAAGACATCTGTTTCAAATGACAATTCTATTTCTGACTCTGGTTTTGTACAGAGTAATTTAAGGATAAAGAAGAAATTGGAGAATATTCCTATTAGGGTGTGGGACTCTATTCAACAGTTAGGTATTGAAGTTGAAGAAGATGATGAAGTGTTTGAGAATATACTGAGGAATTTAGAAGAGGTGGATAGAAAATCAATAAAAGGAAAGAAGGTGGAAGCTACTAAGTTTAAATGAATATTGTCTCCTACAATATTCGAGGGTGTGGAGGGGTTTTGAAAAGAAAGAAGATTAGAGAAACTCTGAATAAAGTTGGGGCAGAGATATGTTTTCTGCAGGAAACGAAGTGTATTAGTATAACAGAAGAATTAGTGTATAGTGTATGGAAAGATAGGAATTGCCAATGGTCTGCATCTAATGCTATTGGGTTATCTGGCGGATTGATCATCATCTGGAAGACTGATGTTTTGACACCTATTTGTAGTTATAGAGGTAAAGGATATCTTGGGATGCAAGCGATATGGAAGGGTAGAAGGTGTTATCTGTTTAATATTTACTCTCCTTGTAACATTGCAGAGATGAGGGTTTTATGGAAGGAATTAATAAATCTTAAAAATAGTTTGAGTCCAGGTGAGTGGATAGTAGGGGGGACTTCAATTCAATTAAGAGTATGGAGGAGCAGATTGGGTATACTCGACCCAACATAAGGCATATGTTAGAGTTTTCTGAGTTCATTAATTCTCTAGGTGTGGTTGACCTTCCTTTAAGTGGACTCAAATTCTCTTGGTTTAAGTCAAAAGGTACAGTTTGTAGTCGCCTTGACCGGTTTCTTGTCTCTCCCTCTGTCTTTAATGATTGGAACATGGTGACGTAACGAATAGGAGAGAGGGATATATCAGATCACATGCCAGTTTGGATTGCTGCTAAAAACACTAACTGGGGTCCCAAGCCGTTTAAGGTTTTGTCTTGCTGGTTCGACCACTATGACTTCATTCCTTTCATTTAGAAGGAGTGGGAAGACTTTAAGATAACAGGAAAAGCCTCTTATATCTTGGCAAAGAAAATGAAACATCTTAGAGATATAATTCGATGGTGGAATACCAATATATATGGTTGGGTCGACCTTAGTATACAAAAGGAAGTTGCGGCTGTTAACGAAATGGAACACTTGATTGTTCAGAAAAATGGAGCTATCACTGGTGAGGATCTGTTATGTAGAAATGTAGCAGAAGACAATTTCTGGAAATCCATTAGAGTGAAAGAGAGCATTCTGAAACAAAAATCGAGATCCAAGTGGATAGCTGATGGAGATATCAATACTAAGTTCTTTCATAATGTGTTGAGACAAAGGATAAATTTGAACATCATTAATGGAGTCACAATTAATGGTAAATTGGTGGAGGATGTGCAGATTGTGAAACAATTGGCCAGTTCTCATTTTGCTAGTAGATTCAGTAGGGTGGATAGACCTTTCCCTCGTATTGGTGGCTCTGGTTTTAAATCTCTTTCACTTGCAGATAGTCAAGACCTAGAGGTTGATATTAACTTGCAGGAAATCAGGGAAGTGGTGTTTGGTTTCTCAGGGGATCGTAGTCCTGGGCCTGATGGCTTCAGTTTCGAATTCTTGAAAAAATGTTGGGATATTGTAGGCTCAGAGTTTTCAAATTGTGTGTTGGAGTTTTTTGAAGGAGAACAACTACATAAAAGCTTTGCGTCTTCTTTTGTGGTCTTGATTCCGAAGGCTGATAATCCTGAAGATTTTGATGGCTATAGGCCTATCTCTCTTGTTAGTTCAGTTTATAAGCTAATATCTAAAATCCTTTCCAACAGTCTCAAGAAGAAAATTGGAGGAATTATCTCAAATACTCAAACTGCGTTTTTGGAAGGAAGAAATCTATTAGATGGGGTGTTTGTTTTAAACGAAATTCTGGAGTTTTCCAAGAGATCTAAGAAGGAACTTATGATTATCAAAGTGGACTTTGCTAAAGCATATAACTGTGTTGATTGGAATTATCTACGTGAAGTTATGAAATATATGGGATTTGGTTCGAAATGGTTGAGATGGATGAACCTTGGAGTTTTTAATAGTTTCTCATCTGTTTTAGTTAATGGCAGTCCATCTCAAGATTTCAGAGTGTCTAGGGGTCTCAAGCAAGGAGATCCCCTTGCTCATTTCCTTTTCTGTTTGGCTGCAGAGGGTATGGAAGTTATCATGAAACGTGCAATAGCTGCTGGTACATTTTCAGAGTTTAAAGTCAACTAAGATATTGATTTTCACCTGCTGCAATATGCTGATGATTCTGTCCTAATTGGTGACGGTTCTTGGAAAAATATTATTGCTATTAAATCCATTTTGAAAGGTTTTCATCTCACTACGGGGTTGGATATTAATTTCAGCAAGAGTTCTTTGATATGTGTAGGTTTGGAAGAGAACAAGATTAGAGCTGCAGAGCTGTATCTTTCCTGTAAAATCTCTCCTCCTCAGTTTTCGTTTCTTGGGATCTTAATTGGAGGTAACCATAGGTTAATCTCATTTTGGAAGTCGGTGATAGATACGATGCGCGCTAGATTGAATACTTGGAGAAGTCGGTTCTTATCAATGGGAGGTAGAGTTACTTTAATCAATTCTGTCCTGAATAATTTGCCAATCCACTACATGGCTTTCTATAAAATGTCGGCCAAGGTGGTTAGAATTCTCACGTCGATTCAAAAATCGTTTTTGTGGAATGGCTTGGAGAATAAAAGAGGGATTGCGTGGATAAGCTGGAAAATGGTATGCAGAAATAGAGAGTTGGGTGGTTTATGTGACACCCCCTTCTATACCCCCAAGCTATTAAAGTGATAAATAAAATACAAAATTTCATCAGAGTATATTTAAAATATCACGGCATAGACCGAGGGGTCACATCAATTTGAAATAAACATACAACACCTGCTCATACAGATATGCAACAATCTCAGGTAGTAATACACCCACAATCCAATTACAGAATAAAAGCGGAAAATCCGTAACTGAATATCAACATATATATATATATATATCATGAAAGTTTGTTTGTCATATACAACATCATACATGTACAATCCAAAAGATACTATACATAATACAAAATAATCACAAACGGCCTCCCTAACTACCCGGTGTCACATATCAGAGCCGACCGACAAAAGAATGAAGACGCAAAGCTTCACAAAAAGATCTCCAGCAACTCTAATCTGCAATGCCTCATAGAGCATTATAAAACAGCAGAAGGGTGGGAAAAACAATCATATTACAGTTGCATATAATTATATATTAACACAGAAATACACAGGTAAAACATTCTCACCACAAATGCACCACAATCAAATACAACACAACACAGTACAATTCTCAAGTATCAAATACCACTACACATCAATCATACACAATACACTCATCATCAATACAATTACACATATTCCATCTCATCAATCACATTCACAATTCCATGCACAATTAATGCATGATTTATGCAAATGCACAGAGACCGATACAACGACTCTATGCACATGCCATGCGGTACCGACTTCCAATATTTCTCATCACTAGTTCACTCAGGAACTCTGCTGGAATCATCGCTCGTTACTGAGGATCACTCAAGTAACACCCCGTCGGGCCTATGATGTTCCCCGTCGCTTTAGGTCCTCTTGGTATAAGTCGCACGACGTTTATGGACTGCTTTAGGTCCTCTCGGTATAAGGCGCACAATCCGATCGCTCACACCCCACATGGGCACACAATCGTCTATAACCATCGCTTTAGGTCCTCTTATTTTTAAGGCGCACGATATATCAAATCGCTTTAGGTCCTCTTATTTTTAAGGCGCACAATGTTATAGCAGATTCCCCCTGGAATCAATCCGTCACTCAGGACATCACAACAGTGCATATCATGATGCTTGACATACAATGACTCATGACATTTAATATGCACACATATACACATCCATAATCATGCATACATCAACAATTACCATACATCACATTTTCTTGCCGTAAGGCCACCAACCATCATCACAATATGTATTTCATGCAATTTCATCACTCAACAGTACACAAGTCATACAATATCCACACCAACAACATATTACACATACACATCAAGTTCACACAATTAAACGGCAAAAGTCGACAACAAAATAACACATTTTCTAATTCCCGACATAATTTAATCGGCCAACAATTCTCAAAACCATCATCATAATAAAGTAAATTTTATAAGCTTTCTAACGCATCAAACCACGCCTCAAACCGAACCACAGATCAAAAGTTATGAATTTTCAAAGAAAATAATTTATTGAGATACAGCCAAATTCGCCTGGCGAATCACACCAGAACCAGAAAAATGCTGTTACGGGTTACACGATCCAAAACCCCCAAAAACCTCATTTTTCATTCCAAATCAATTCCAACACCAAAACAATTATCAGCAATGACTCATAAACACATGGTGATCATACAACGCAAATTATATCGATTTCCGACCGCGAAAACATCGATTTCTCACAAAATTCTCATTTCCGATCTAGAACTCAAAGCTATGGAAAAACAAGAAAACATCCAAGAAAACACATACATAATCATACACAAATATAGTATAATCGAGTTTCGCACCCTTACCCGATTTAATCGTGTTCTAGAAAGTCGGTTGATTGATTTCCAAGTTTTCCCAAATTCTCTCTTTTCTTCTCTTCTCCTTTTCTTTTCTTCTTCTCTTCTTTTTCTGCTTCTCTTACTATTTTTCTCTCTTTCTATTCTATTATATTCTAACTTAACAAAATAAATCAAAATGCCCAAATTATCCCTACACTCAAATATCTCGCAAATGTTCCCAAAACGCGATAAAATATATTCACGACGAAAAATAACATATTTTAACATTAAAGTCAGAAATAAAACAATATAATAATAAAATACTCAAAACGACTCAATTAATTAAAACTGACAAAACTGACAGGGGCGTTACAGTTTAGGGGTGAAAGATCTTAAATTATTCAATTTGGCATTGTTCCTTAAATGGTCTTGGAAGATTTTAGAGAATAAGACTTCAATTTGGAAGGATTTCATCAACTATAGATATCCTTTTAGTTGCTCTGATTTTTTTAGTGGTGAGTTTTCAAACTTGCAGGTCCCTCCTTCTATCTAGATCTGATCCTTGCCACGAAAGCTGCGGGAGAGGGTATGTTGGCTGATCTAATTGCATACGATATTAGAGATGGAAGTAGGGTGGACTTTTGGAGGACTAAATGGGCTATGAATGATACTTTCAGTAGGCGGTTTCCTGTTCTGTTTGGTTTAGTAGATACAACCTCAAACACAGTCAATGATAATGGATTTTGGGAGGGAGAGAACTGGATGTGGGACATTAAAGTGGAGGGCACTGATTTTCCTGAGCAGGCCCGGTTACAGCTTGAAGAACTTTATTTGTTACTTGCCGACATTTCCATAGACAAGAATGCCATTGTTTCGGTCAAGTGGTTGCTGGAGGAAAATCATGTTTTTTCTGTCTCTTCTATGTATGCTTTTTTGTAGGAGAAACTTGGAGAGAATGACGCACAGTTTGGAATTGAAACGAAAGCGGCGTTCAAGTTAATTTGGTTAGCTCAAGCTCCTTTTAAGGTGAAAGTTTTTGGTTGGAGGATGCTTCACAAGAGAATTCCAACGAGGGATAATTTGATTCGTAGAGGTATTATCACTAATACGCACGAGATGACTTGCCCTTTTTGCTTCCTTGAAACGGAGTCGGTTGAGCATGTTTTATTATATTGTAGTAAGACGATTTTGGTGTGGAATTATGCTTGTAAATGGTTGGGGATTCCTTGTATATTGGTGGGGAATATGCTAACTCATTTAACATGTTGGGTGCAGGGCTGTGTTGATAGAGGGCTGGTTGTTAGAATTGCAGTAGGGTTATGGTTATCGATTTGTTGGATTATTTGGTCATCCTGTAACAATATCGTATTTAGGGATGAATTTTGGGATTTAGATACGATTTCAAATCGTATTTTACTTTACACTTGGTGGTGGATAGGAAAGAGTTATAATAGTCCTTATTTTTGTAATTATTTCACTTGGGTTAACTCTCCTAGTGATTTTTGTAGCCGGTGATTTTTGATCAGGCTATAGATGTATACGGGTTGGGGTACCCCTTTGTACCCCTGTTTATATGAAAGTTTAGTTTATTAAAAAAAAATTAAGAGTTCAAAAAAAAAAACTCAACCCTCAATATGTAATAGTCAACATTGTCACAGAATGTTGCACAACCATACAAATCAACAAATTTTTGTTATCCATTGAATCTTAGGTTATGGTTTGTTAACTTCAAATTGGGTTGCTACCGTTGTCAGGACTCTTATTCAAGGAGTTTCAATCCAATACCTCTTTGAGGTAGTCTTTACTAAATCTCTAGCAAGTGGTTTAGTAAATGGATCAAGCAAATCATAGCTTGATTGCATATATGTGAATGAAATGATTACATCCTTAATAATTTTTCTCACGAAAGAATGTCTAAGTCCTACTTGCCTAGACTTTCTGTTATAACCTTTTTGTATGCTCTAGGTAAAGTGGATTGACTACCGCAATGTATCAACACCTTTGAAACATTGTCTTTAGCCAATGGAACTTCTAACAAAAGGTCCCGCAACCATTCAGCTTCTACACCATCGAAAGCAAGATCCTCAAATTGCGATTCTATGGTTGAGAGAGTGATCCATATTTATTTCTTGCTCTTCCAAGAAATTGCATCGCCGACTAGTGTAAATATCCATCCAAATGAATATTTATGAGATTCAACACTTGATATCTAACTCGCATCGGTATATCCTTTTAATATAGCAGAAAATCTATCATAATGGAGACCAAGATTTTGGGTTTTCATAAGATAGCCAAAAATCCTAATGATGGCATTCCAGTGCTCACCATTTAGATTGCTAGTAAAATCTACTCATTTTACTAATTGCAAACACTATGTCGGGTCTAGTACATTGCATGTACTTGCATATTCCAATTGATCCACAACTCTTCCATCATTATTTTAAAGTTTGACACTATGATCAAATGGAGTACTCACTTTCTTGAAATGTAAGTGTTTGAACTTGTTAGGTACTTTCTAAACATAATGTGTTTGACTAAGTTCGTAACCCCCACTATTTCGCTTTATTTTGATACCCAAAATTATGTTAACTAGTCCAAGATCATTCATCTTGTATGTGGAAGTTAGAAACATCTTTGTTTCTAAAATTCCATTCATTTAATTACTAATGATCAATATGTAATCAACATAGAGACAAAGGAATATCATAATGTTCTCATACAACTTTGTGTACAAACACTTGTCACAAGAATTAGATGAAGAAAGTTTTTAGATAATCATGCATGATGATGCGAGAAGGTTTTTAGATGGAGTGAGAGATGAAATTCTGAGCAATTTAAAGTAATATAGTATGAATTACAATGAGTATCTTAGTTATGTTCACTTGTCTCAAAACTCCACTTGAATTTCTATGTTCAACCTTCTTGATCAACTTTGACATTGATGTGCGTGATACTTTTAATCCCTTTATTCTTTGATAATATTTGTCTTCATCAAAACTGAACTATATAGATATAAAATGTATTCTTCACAATCTCCCCCTTTTGATGATGAGAAACTCTTGTGTGTCTCCCCTTAATCGGTGAATCTTACAATGACTGAGTCAAGCTTTTGATGTCATTATTTAGGTGTTTGTTTTAATCCATACAAGGATTTGACAAGTTTGCACATTTTTGTTCATTACCAAGAAGTACACAACCTTCTTGTTGCTCCATGTAAATGTACTCATCAAGATATCTTTTTAAGAATATAGTTTTGACATCCATTTGATAAACTATAAGGTTATGAAAGAAAGCTAATGTAAATGAAACTCTAATTTCGTTGTGCTTGCTACTAGTGCATATGTGTCAAACTAATTAACAATCCATGGAGAACCTTCCTCACGAGGTTATTAGTTTGTGGGAATCTCGAATTCCTTATCCTCCGTGATATGGTAATCAAAATTCCACATCTAGGATTCAATAATTACATTAGACTCTAAATTCAAAAGTCCATATGCTTTAATGTTAGGTGTATATAGCCAACAAAGACATATTTGATCCCATGATGATCCAACTTGTTCCATTCCTCATAGAGAGAGAGAGAGAGAGAGAGAGAGAGAGAAAGAGAGATATCATTTTTTTCTTCAGTAGAATTATATTCATTGTACGACATAAGGACTTTGTGACACAACAAATTTTATGTCATTCTTCCATTTTTAATAAAATATTTAATAATAATCATTTTACTTTGAAGTTACACTTCTACTTGAATATATCTAAAATATATTCAATGCATTAAATATATATATAGCAATCGACAAACACGATCATAACATTTATTTTATTGCACAAACAACAAATTAATCACAAAAAATAATCATAAATTAAAATTTTAGAAATTTTAAAATATTATATGAATTAATTGTGCACGTTTCACCATCATAGAGAATTGCCATAAAAATTTTTAGAATAACAATCTTTAATATTAATCACAAATAAAAGATCTTCATGACAATTAGGAGAAAAATTAAAAAACTTTATATTGTGATAAACTTTCACGCCAAAAATCATTAAAAAACAAGAAAGTCAAAATCATAAGAATGATGTTTTTGTAGGATGTTGATGTTAGCGACAAATTTAGCAACAAAATTTTCTTTGCTATACATTTTATTAATATAAATAATATAAAATGCATTCGTTAGTCCTGTCTAATTTTCAAAATGTAAATAATATATAAATTGTAACTCATTATACAAAACAGCAACACTGATTTTCAAGCTGAGAATTACACTCTCCACCTTTAACATATCCTTTATTGATGCAATCTGTAGAACAGTCAGGACTACAGATTATTAATTTTAAAAACTTTTATTAACAATTAATAATTTACAACATGTACCCGTTTCACTTAATTATTTTGTTTTAAAGAGTTGCACAAACGATTTGAAAATTATTTTGTAAGTTAATTTATCTTATTATTAAATCTCATACTCAATTATTCAATTATATGTTTTTGTAGGCTTAAGGAAGATAAGATATTGCAAGAAGAAAAAACGACAATTATATTTTCTTTAAAACAAACAGATGCAAGAGATCTGAGATAAATCTGGATAGAAACTAATTATGTCAGTCAAGCATTTGGTTAAAATTC
The DNA here is from genome assembly GCA_022829125.1 of Lathyrus tuberosus. Classification (NCBI taxonomy): domain Eukaryota; kingdom Viridiplantae; phylum Streptophyta; class Magnoliopsida; order Fabales; family Fabaceae; genus Lathyrus; species Lathyrus tuberosus. The sequence goes on from JALAZF010000137.1 coordinate 2,842,189, forward strand.
CTAAGGGTCTCATGAACAAATGGTTAAATTGTAATTTAAATATGATTTCTTGCATACATAGAAGGAATAAAATTTACGCGGAGACAAATTGGAAAACCATAGACATTACAACATGACCTCCCAGATTTTAGATTCTTCTAATTTAATTTATCTTTGAATTTATATTTTAGATTTTAGATTTTAGATCTTTCTCTTCCACTATTGTAATTTTCTACTTTAATTTAGATTGAATTTATAAAAACAAAACATTATACGTGTTTGTAGATATGGTGGGACTGAAATTATTATTAATTGAAATATAATTAATGAGATGACAACTCATATAAATGTTAATATCATGTATCTCAATTTAACGACTAAAAAATACAAAAGATTATAGATCTACTTTTTACACTATTTGTTTGTTTAGTGTTTTTTACGTATATTTTATTATTTTAAAGGTTTTCAAATCGCAGTATTTTTATGCTTTTATTAAATTTTAAATCATGTCCACTATTATTAATTTTTTAAGTTAATTTTATATAACAAGAATATATTTTTAGTTAACTTCAAATCATGTAAACTATAAATTCTCAGCCTCAAATATTGTATACAATCTTATATTATTCTTAAATTTAACTATAACAAATATGTCAATATAACTTATTGCTTTTACAAATGAGTCATTATTATTTATTGTAAATTTGCATGAATTGTCAATCCATAAAAAGATAGGACAGATTCTAACTTATAGACTTTAACTGACACTTATATATACTTAACGTAATTAAGCCTATGTTCCGTTTAAAGTTAAAGTGTTCGGGTGGCGAGTGCTGCATAAAAGAATTCCGACGAGGGATAACTTAGTGCGTAGAGGTATTATTTCCAATAGACATGAAATGTCTTGTCCATTCTGTTTTTTAGAAGCCGAAATCGTAGAACACGTTTTATTTCAATGCCACAAGTCTGGAAGGGTCTGGAACTATGTTTGTAATTGGTTGGGAATTCCAAATATTTTGGTGGATTCTATTTTGAATCATCTCTCTTGTTGGGTAATGGGGTGTGTAGGTAGGAAATTCTCGGTTAGTAAAGCGGTAGGATTTTGGTTGGCTATTTGTTTGGTCATTTGGTCATCCCGTAATAATATTATATTTCGGGATGAATTTTGGGACCTTGATACGATTTCAAATCGTATTCTCATTTTGACTTGGTGGTGGTTAGGTAAATATCACTCAAGTTCTTCGATTTGTAATTATTACACTTGGGTAAATTCTCCAAGTGATTTTTGTGGCCTTTGATTTGTGTAAATGGTCTTTTGTATACGGGTTGGGATACCCCTCTATATCCATTGATATATATAATCTTAGCTTATCAAAAGAAAAAAAACGTAATTAAGCTTAATATAAGATACTTGAATCAATTGTCTTATTAAAAAAAAAAATAGTTCATAAGATTAATAATAATATAGATTATCTATATAGATATGGCATAAAATTAATAATAGTGCAAGCCAAAAGAATAAAGTTTGCCTTTGGTCTAACATAGTTATTGAGTAGAATGTTCATCCAAGTTACTTGCTTTTTTTCACCTCTCAATTCTCTATGAGTAATGCTATATGTTACGACATATGCATTTAACGAATTGCAAGAATGTTGAGTTGTATTGTTTGCATTGGTGGGTCAATAAGTCAGTTTTGCCTTGTGAGGAAATCATGGTGGTATGATATTGCAGTTACTAAATACATACACTTCGTTGGTTTCGTCTTTTAATGCTTTCGTACCACTAAGCATTTTCCATTCTCTATACATTATGGGAGTTTTATACTTATGATTATGCATAACAATTTCCCAATGTTTGGTTCTTCCTACTTTATCTCTTATTTTCAGTATGCTCTTCAAAATCCAAGAGCATTGTTGAATTTCAAAGGTACCAACTCAACATGCAAATCTGTGATAAGGGTTTTTTTTGTCACCCATCAATTGCAACACACGTAGTTTTCTCTCACATAGTTTTCTCTTTTTCTCACACAGCAGAAGAGAAAGGAATATCCAATACATAGCCTCTTTCTCGTCTTCAAAATCCAATCCCAGTCTTCTTCCATTTATTCTTCCACTTCTATCCTTTTTCAATTGTCGTCACTTCTCCGTTGCTGAATCGTGAAGTTATATTTCAAATCAACTATTAATATTAAGACTCAATCAGTTGCTGTTTTTTATTGTTTAAATTTACTTTTGTGAGTTTTGGGGTTTGTTATTTAATAGCATTGTGGCATTATTGTGTGGTTTTCTTTTGTCTAAATCCATATTTGAATGCCTTTGGGTTCGATGATTGTGTGTTTTGGAATCTAACTAGTTTGTTTATAACTATATATTATATAAGCATGGAGATAATGCTTTAGAAGAGGTAATTGACATGTACTCAAAGACTTGTGTGTTATGTTTACTGTAATTTGTTTGTTGTTTAATATATAGGAATTGTTGGAATTAACCAAAAACCTTTTGGGATTCCTATTCAATTTTGATCTCAAGATTGTTCATAAAGACGCAATGGCAATGAAAAAGATTGAGAAAGAACAGAAAGAGAAGAAAGAGTATTCTATGCCGGTGGCAGAAATGCTAGTCGATTCTGCTGCAGGACATGAGTCGATTCCGCTGCAGAGACGCCAGGTATGTCGAATGGTTAGCTAACATTGTACCTATCATTAAAAAGAATGGTTTCTTGAGGGTTTGCATAGACTTTAGAGATTTAAATTCTGCAACTCCTAAGGATGAGTATTCTATGCTGGTGGCAGCAATGCTAGTCGATTCCGCTGCAGGACATGAGTATCTCAGTATGTTAGATGGGTATTCTGGTTATAACCAAATATTCATTGCTGAAGATGATGTCCCTAAAACAGCTTTTCGATGCCCTGGAGCCTTAGGCACCTACGAGTGGGTGGTGATGTCTTTTGGGCTCAAGAATGCTAGGGCAACATATCAACGAGAAATGAACTCAATCTTTCATGATTATATAGAGACTTTCATGCAAATATATATTGATGAACTCAATCTTCCACTATGTCTTGAATTTGTTCAGAGATAGCGGTGTGCTGATTCACTTCAGTGGCTGATCCCTTTGTCGAATCCTTAGGAGAAGGTTTGGAGACGCTGGTTGGATTGTAGGTAGGATCACTGCTAGTCTTTGGGAGAACTTGGACCATGGGATGCCCGTGAGTATCAACAAGGACCTGGAAGATAAGTGAATTAAGAGAGGTAACAATAGTAAACTGCCTTTCAGCGTCAAACTATAAAAAAGGAATAGAAAAAAAACCATACCTTGGGAATATTAGTCCTAAGACTGGAGCTTTCTCTTTCTGCTAGAGCAGGGGCAACTTTCTCGTCAGGATTTTTGAGGGGAGTTTTTTCCAATATTCTGGAAGCAGGAGGTTTTTGTGGTTGAGGTTTGGTTGTTTTCTTTTTCTTCCTTGAAGGCTTTACTTGGTCTGGTGATTCGTCGCCATCATTGGTGTCGACAACTTTGACTTCAGGTTCTTTCTCCTTTCTTTTCTTTGGCGTCGATGGAGGTTTTCGACATCCCTATGGAACAAAAGAGATTTTATTAGTATGTCAGAAAAAGAAGAAAATATGTGTTAACCTAAAAGAAAAGTAATACCTTCGCCAAAGGTGTCTTGGTAGTATCTTTTTGGGTTTCTACGTCTCCTGCAGTTGACGCTTCGCCAGTAGCTGACTTCTTGGTCGTAATCTTGATAGCTGGAAAAGAAAGGGAGAAAAAGGGTTAAACGTAAATTGACATATACGTGTGGAGGTAAATGAAAAATAGAGTCGAACATCTTCCAATTCCACACCTTCATATATAGGAGTTTCCACGCGAACGTGTTCTATGCCAATATGAAGGTGACCTTTGAAATTGTCCAAGGTGTACTTAGTCGAAACCACTCGCTTAGCACGTTTTTGGTATTCTTGGCGAAGAAGTTTCATAGAATCCCCACAGGTGAACAATTCTGGAAATGGAGGGCTGAAAGCCACACCAAATTTAGCAGATGGTAGAGGGGGAAATCTTGGTCGATAGAGTTTAAAGGCTACCTCATAGCGTTGTTCTGGTCGAACATATGCAGGTTGTTTGAACTCATCCAGTTTTCTGGTAAATTTGTGTTTCAAAGTAACTACTGCTTCGCTTATGGTTCGACTAAGTTCATTAGGCATATAGGCAGTTTCAAAGTATCTTTGGAGTGCTTGGATTTCTTTGACGTGTGTCGAAATACCTTTTTTGGTCCTGTCCTACACAAGTGTAAAAGCTTTAGTTAGAAGGGTGTTGAAGAAAGGCACGTCGAAAAACTGGGTGGTGTAGTAATCTTTCCACCATTCGTCGAATTCCTGAGTGCAAAGGAAGGATGGTCAGAAGACTACTGGTTGAATCTCAACCAGGTTAGAATACTTCGCCAGTAATTCTGAGCATTTGTATTCGCTGTGAAACATGTTGTAGTGAATGAGAGACCCTTTTCTGGAAAAGAGGGGTTTCGGTTGTATCTGAATTAACCCAAACTGTCGAGAGACGCAGTTGGGCTAGTAAACAACTAAAGAAATCTTTGATTTTCCAGGACTAATCCTGGAAGCCAGAAGTCTAGGTGTCAGAAAGGATTCCCAGACATTGAGGAAGTCATCTTCTTCAGTCTTCGACTCCACAGGCAGCTTTCTGGTGAACCATTCTGGTCCAATCACCCTGTTGGCGAAAGGGGCCATACTGGGAGTGAAGTTGTAGCGTTTGGCGAACATCATGACGTAGCTAGTAAAGGCTTGTTGGAGGCTTAGTCCTTCGTCAGTAGGAGTCAATTGCACCAATCTGGTCCCTTCGACCCTCCTGTCCCTCAAAGAATCCTCCTTCACAACATTTTTGATAGGGAGAGAGGTTTCAAAGGTTGCATTTAGCCATAATTGCAGAAGCCAAAACGGTCCTGACAAGAGAAGGTTGCCTTTATTCTAGGTAGTCTTCAGGAAAGTAACACCTTTGCCTAGGGATTCGTAAAGATTGGCTAAGATCATCTCACTCAGGCACAATCGACGCCCAGCATGAAGCTGATTAGCTATAGTGATGTAACGTTTGGCTACTTGGAGTGACCTAGAGCAAAAGACACACCTCGACAGCCAGAGGGCCAGGAAAGCTATATGCTCTTGGTCGGAAACTTCCTTAGTCTCTTGATCATGATAGTTGGCAATGTAAGCTGTGAAAGTGGCTTTGTTTGTGTCGAATCCTGTAGAATCTTCAGACAACACATTGGGGTCATAATCTACTTCTAAAGGGCTGAGGCCAGTAATGGCAGCTACGTAGAAAAGGGTAGGAGTAACCATCCCACAAGGAAGCTGGAAATTGTTATAGGTGCTGTCCCAGAAGTAGAGGGAAGCCAAGAGCATATTGGAACAATAACCTGGTCCTACTTTTGACAGTTGAATTAAGTCGAATATACCTATATCTTTCCAAAAGCCAGCTTTGACTTTTTTAATCTTCGCTAACCAAGCTAAATAGTCAGAATGATCTTTCGACAGGGGACAAGATCTAAAAATTCTAGCATGATTCAGGTATTCTAAACTTATGGGTTCTTCAGAAGGTTAACCTTGACCATCAACGGTGGATTTCTCGTCTATGGCTTTTTCTTTTTCAGTTCTAGGCCTAACCCCACTAGCTATGAGTTTGTAACGGTGATAGGCTGGGAAAAATTATTTTACCTTAACCGGCTCTAATTTTTAAGTCAAGCAAAGGTCCTAGCATTGCATGGGATTTACCAGAAATTAAAATAGGAATGAGTACCTGAGATTGATAAATGCAGCGTTTCTCCTCTTCATTTGGAGGCTCTGGTATGTACTGTTGGTTCCCCATCACCTTTGGCCCAAGGATCTTTTGGACAGGTGGTAAGCTTTTTGGATTTTTTGGAATCTTTGCTTGCTATTTTGGGAGTAGCGGAAGATGCCATTGTTGATTGCAGAAGAAATGAAGAAAAATTGAGAAGATGAAGTTTGAAGAAAGTTCTTGTTCTAAGAGAAAGGGAACGTAAAAAGTGCAAAATGAAGTTTTTCAACTTATTTATAGGAAGAAAGATGGAAACGGTTGGAATTCAGAAGTGCTAATGGAAAAGTAATGAAAAGATTGTGGGACACGTGGAGGTTATGAAGTGGATGGTTTCAGACGGTGGCAGTTACGTTTTGATCCATGATCTGCTAGGGTCTAGAGTAGTGATGATGGAAGATCTTAAAAACGTGGGCTGAAAAGACGTTTGAGAAAAGCGCAATGATTATTCTGACATTTCCAACGTCTAGTCATATGAACAGGCTCTGGTCGAATTATTGATGGCATCGAATTATATTGGCAAAAAATGATTTTCTCCCTTTAATCGAAAATGCATTTCTTGGGGGGCAATTTGTAGGTTGCTAATTTCGACGCCAAGATAACTGTTCAAGAGAAAAGTCAAAAATTCGCCAGGACTTTTCGACTAGAAGGTTCTTGATGAAAAAACGCAAGTCGAAGACAAATGGTACTTAGGGAAAGCATTGGCAGATCTTTCTAAGTATGAGGAATATTTCGACAAGAAAAAGTAATCAGCTTCCACAGGTGTTTGAAATTCAAATTTAGGAGGGAGTTTCATTTTGAAATAGGACGAATGGAACGCATCTAGTTGACGAATGCATGCAGAATGCCATTTGTCGCCATTAAGAGAAATAGTTGTTATTGGCGGTTATTTCATTTGTGTATAAATAGGGAGTCTTAGTGTAAGATTTCCGTGTGTGTTCACTTTGTACAAGTAACTCTAAATTTACTTAAAAGTATCCGTGTGTTGAGAAAAGAGTATTGTGAGAATGTACTTGATATAAACACCATTTCTTCTTCAATGGAATTTACTTTGATCTTTACTTAAAATTTTATCTTTTATTTGAAGCCAGTTACATTCCTGCATTTACTCTTGTTTTATACCTTTGATCTTCATTGCATATGTTTAACCTTTCCTTTTACCTTTTTCAGCCTTTTAACTTTACATTTGGATGTGTTGTCTTGTACTATCTTTTCAACAAACTTTCCTTTTGAGTATTGTCAAAGTATTCATTGTTTTAGAATTTAATTTAGATCAATGGTTAGCACATGTTCTAGGATCAATCTGATCGATCCTGTGAGTCACTAGAGTTAGATTTGGAAGATCAGCGGTTGTTTACCAATTTTCACGGTAAACACATCCACAAGAGCATTGCAACAGCAATATCGGCATCCTTGGATTTGGCTGATCATGATTAGATACAGAAGCATTGTTGCTTCTTGCGACTTGTGTCACACATAGTAACTTTGCATATAATCATTTATGCGCATCTGGCTGATGCTTGTTGAATCTGATATCTTCTATGATTATGATTTGCACACAACACGCGTTAGAACATAAAATGGTTCTTTCACAAATACCATTGTTATCATCAAAACATAGAGACGACTTGTAGAGACAGCTCTTGCTCTAACAATCTCCCCCTTTTTGATGATGACAAAACCATGTATTTTGATTGAACATTTTATACAAGGTAATCACCAAAACTAAACATATTCAGAGTCCGGAACAACAGCTCCCCCTGAATGTGTTATCCTCAAATTTTTATCTGTGATCATCTAGAATCTTATATGATCCAAAGACATACAAAATAATAACTTGAGTTGCCAGAACAAAGATTAGAAAAGACTACTTCTCTATCTTGTCTTTAAGGAGACACAAGTCTTCAGCATCTGGACTAATTCATCAGAACTTCCATCTTCAGATCTTTGGAACTTAGTTCCTTTTTAATGTCATATCAGAGCTTATAATCTTCAGAGACATCTGAAGCATTTTCTACTTTTTAGCAGAATCATTTGAGCACAAAAATAGAACAGTTCTCAACTAATAACATAGCCTCGCAATTTATCAGAAACAGACACTGTCTTTTGAAAAACTCCCCCTGAGTTTCAGACTTGATGAAGATTATAGATTTTAATGTTTTAATCTTCTGGGTAGTTTCCCCCTAGTTTCCATAAGTCAGGTATTGGGATCTTCAGAATCGTAATTCAGATATATTAATTTTAATTCACCAATAAATCATGACTTTCCACAGTTTGACTTTGAACACAGGCCTTCATCTCAGAACCTTGTTACTGTCACAACTCAGTGGTTCATCAAAGCTTGATTCTTGATCAGATACCAAAAGAAGGTTAATTTAGTGATCAATCAATGCTTGATTCTGAATCTGGTACACATGTGATTTGACTCTTATTTGATACAAAATTATGTGCTGAGTCTGATACCAACTGAGGTATTTTCTTCATACCATTTGAAGGGTATTTCCTTAGTGTGCTGAAATTGATACCAATGAAGCTATTTGACAATATTTTACAGCTTTGCTCTGATTGATATTACTTCAGACTGAGTCTGATACCAATCTTTATATATAGAGTTTGATTACCAATTGTTGATTTAGTCTGATACCAAATCATTTTCTTTTTAATTGGTTCTTGGTTAAATCAAAACTACTCTTTCTTGGATCTTCAATCCAGATCTTCAGACAGTCCTTGACTTCTGATTTGCACAGTTCTTCTGAAAAGAATCTTGAGATGTAGACTTGTCTTGACTGCTTTCAGAGCTTTCCTTTTTCTGATTCTTATATTCTGAATATCATATTTTCAGACAGCTTGAGCTTCTGAACCAAGTGAAACAGAGATCACGATAACTTTGACTTTCAGAAAGTTCTCAACTTTTGAACAATACTGGGTAAATCTGATTCTGAACACCTATTCACGAAGTGTACAACTTCGCTTATATGAACAACAGTTCATAAGAACTTTTAACAAGGTTCTTCTTTCTTTTTTAAACCTGTTCTGAGAATTCCTAGTGAACTTGTTTAGAGTTCCTTGGTTAAACATTAAACAACAAACGTTAGTGGTAAATGCATTTTATATCATTAATTCATTTGTTTGAGTTTGTTGCATTCTTCTTAAGATTCTTCTTTTTAATCAAAATCATATTTCTATTTCTTCCCCTTTTTGACATCATCAAAAAGTTTAGAGCGTTTGAGCTATCAAGCATAATTAGATCAATATGATAATAAACAGTTTAACATAAACTAGTTTCAAAATATATTTCATTAAATTCAAAACATAGATTTTTCAAAAGCCTAACTAGTTCTGAACAAACAAAACATAAAACAGGTTCATAGGGCTTAGAATGGAATCCTAAGGTAAAGACTTTCGCAATTTTTAACCCAAAAGATATTCCATTCACTAGGTTAACGAGAATACATAATGCAAGAGACAAGGCAACAAAAAGAGAACAAAATAATCATAACTCTATCCTATTATCCTTCAGGGAATTCCAGAGAATTCCGCATAATTCATGGGTGAACATTCTTCAGTTGCTCCAATGTTTCCTAATCTAGAGATTACATCCTGAATCTCAAGGATACGAGATATGACCCTTCCATATGGAATACTAAAGGAAGACTTGTTTTTAGACACGAGGATTTGTTCCTGCAAATGATTGAACATGGTTTAAGGAAGGTTTATTTTTCTTCTGTAGACCAAAAAGAAAATAAATAGTCGGTCCGAGTAAGACAGTACTTTTGTTCTTATTTCTCTAGGTCTTAAGTTAGTTTCCATGATCCTATGCCAGATTTTTGCAGAGGGGATGAGTGTGGAGGCACAGTTGGAAGGACCATTTCCACAATGAATTTTGTAGATGAGATCATTGATGATTTTTCTTTCCTTGTAGTCGTTAATGGTGTCACCGTTTTCATCGCACTTGATTGCTTGTGCAATGATAGAGGGTTTAATTACTATGGGAATTCCGAAGACAACTGACTGAATGATGTGCTGGTTATACACGTTAGAAAACACATCAGCATTTGCCCAGAATTCTTTGACAAGATCTGTGTAAATGAGACCTGGAAGCATCTCAAGATAGCCTTCCCATTTCTGACATCTTAATTCAGACGAAGTTCTTGTCAAGCCAAGTTCTTTGAGAGAACTGGTGTTCACAGATAATTCATTTAGAACTCTTAACTCAGAAATTTCACTCTTAGAAGGTTTTGGATGAGAGGTGGACATTTTAGAGGGAGTACTAAGGAGAGGCACTGACTGAGATGGTTTGGAATGATGGATAGAGAAGTGATCAAGGTGCCTTAAATAGGAAACGAATAGAGAGAGTTAATAAAAGCTTGTGACTCCAACTGTTAGGTTCATCATTTCCTAGATATTTTAGGCTAGCTCTGAATAGGTTAAGAGACCAGCACTAAGTCTAACAGATTGTCAATCTTGGAAAGACCAAGAGATCACACATAGAATTCTCTAATTAATTCTTGACAGAAGTCAAGGATTCACAATAAGTGCATATGTAAGAGTGGTATCGTTTAATTAGGAGTGGAAACAGAGAGACACGCTTTCTTCTTTTATGTAATCTGTCTAAAAGGTGCACAAACACATGATTTCTTCTTTTATGTAATCTGTCTAAATGGTGCACAGACACAAATGTAAGCATAAAGACAACACATACTTCATTAAATTAGTTAGTAGTTACATAGTATAAACATATGTGGTCTTAATAAACTATTGCAACTAAGTCTAATTGTAACAAGTAATCGTCTAATTTTATGAGAACCATCTGCTGTCAAAGGTTTCACAAAACTTCATATCCAGAGCAGTGTCTGGACCACATCGAACTCTGCAGATCTTTTGCACGATTCCTGCTCTGAAGAGTACTTCTGATAAGACTCTTCCGTAAGGAATGAATGATTTGTTCATGGTTCTTGTCATGACGATTAACTCTTTAAGATGGTCAAAGATTACTTGGGACAAATATATAGGGGTTGGCCTAAGAAGACACATGATGAGAAGCTTATCATCATTATATAGGAAATCTTTGTTTGTATTTCGAGGAAAAATATTTGTCAAGATGAACTTGAACCATCCTTTTACTGTAGGAAAGAGTTTTTTAGGGTTTGTGGGTTCAAACACAAAGTCTTTATCAAACATATAATGCATTTAAGCATCGGAGGTGCATCAAATGGATGCATGATTAGGTGTGACACCACCTGAGGGACAGTCAATGGCTTCAGCAATGTTTGTGGCATTGAATGTAACTGGAAGACTAAAGATGTCAGAAGAGATGGTTAGACCATTGCTGCTAATAGAGGCGTTGATCCAAAAAGACTTTAAGATGTTAGGATAAGTTGAACCCCTTAGCATAGATAGGTATCCATTCCAGTTTTGAAAACAAATCCCAAGATAAAAGTTTCGACTAGTGTTTCCTGGATTTGGTCGTTTCTCAATGATGATTTCTAGAAGATGATCGTTCCCATGAAAGGTTCTTGGAGTCATTTTCGAAGGTGTTTTTAGAGTACTAAGATGATTGAGGATAATAGATAATGAATAAATTTTGAAGAGTGGTATGAATCTAAATAGGCACAGGAAGAGATTTTGAATTGAATGTATGAATGACTGAGGGTGACTTAGAAGAACTGATTCATGATTACCTAGACTCTAGAGTAGGCAGGGATAATCACGCAGTATAATTGTCTGCTAGCCTAGGGAAGACCAAGAAATTACGCATACGATTCTTCTTAATTAATTTTTGGCAAAAGTTAAGTATTAGTGTTAAGTGGTGTTTAAAAACGAAGAGACACGATTCCTAGTCCCAAGAATTTTTAATTAGCATCTTTGAGTGCATAACCAAGGATGCACGCATAAGGATTTTTACTATTTCCAACATAAGATTAAATCCTAAATTGTCAGTAAATTATCTCATTTGGTTAGTAGCTGTAGAACTAGGCTACAAGTTATTTATGAAAAGGTAGTACGTTTTCCAATATCATACTTATGTGTACAAACAAATGTTACACAGTATGCGTATTTCAAGAAGACTTGAATGGCTGAGATATTCCTAAGTAGAGAGTAAGGTAATGCTGTTGGGAATAGGTACTCCTATCTGAGATGACTTAAGAGAAATTGAGCTGAGGTATTTTAACGTCATCATTTCCAAGACTGGATGATAGACTCTAAGAGGGAGAGAGAGTTTGGATTGGAATAAGAATACTTGTTAGGGTACGCTTATGAACTAAAAGAGGTAGTCAATACACAGTGATTGACAAGATGGAGATAAGCTTACGTTTGAGACTAACTATTCATCAGTTACTTGTAGACGCAAAAAGGACATAAGAATTTCTAAGCAAGTTTCTAACCTATTTTTCACAGAACTTAACATGACAATTGTTTTAACTCTTAATAGATTTTTCAAGTATATTTATCATGAATTTTAATAAGTCATAAATGAATAAGAAAAATGTACCTTGACGATACTAGGATCTTGTACGGAATATATTTATCTAAGAACTTTACATTCTGATTCTGAGATTCTGATCATCATTCGTCAGCTTTTACTTCCTTCAGAGTAATCTGATAGATGTCCTTTGAACTTGGAATTCTAGTCTGAGAACTAGAGTCAACTTTCTCTTCAGAAGACCACTACGTTCTATTGTTCAGAAGTATTCATCTGGTTTCTGAAGGTAATCCTCAGAGTGTAAAGGTACTGATTATCAGAGGGTCACTAATTCTCCATCTTAAACATAAACTTATGAAAAGTTATGTACTGGAGAGAATTAGCTAATATCTCAAAAAACATCTTCTGACTTATTTTCTTGAACAGATGCAGACTTTGTCCAGATGTTCAAAACCATATAACAACAATCTTTCTTCTTTACATGAAGAAGTTCTTAATGAGTTTCAAACGAGAAAGTCAAGGGTGAACCTTATCTGTTTCTTGAAAACATCTCAAAAACTCATAAAGAATTAATCTTCAGCAAACAAGACTTCTTGTTTTCTGATGATTCAACCTTGAGCAAAATACGTGGTTCATCTACACGTATCTTCTGAGATAAGCATTCAACAGATACTACTTCTTATCTGATGAATCTATCATATTAGCTTGATTCTTCAAACTTCATCAAAACTTAAGTGAGGAAGACTTAGTTGTTGACAACTGCGAAAACTTTTAGAATTAGTGACTTGCTCAAGTAATCCAATTGATTACAATTTTGTACACACTCATCTTCTGAGCTGTTACAGAAATTGTAAGTGGATTGAAATCTCACCCAGAGTATTTCTACGCACCGCATCTGGATCTTTTTTTTACACTGTTAAGTGTTTGATATCCTATCAATAACAGAACCGGAGCTCTGATACTAATTGAAGGTGCGAGAAAGACACAAAAAAGGGGGGGGGGGTTGAATTGTGTATTTACTCTTTAACAACTTTTTGCTTCTTATCGTTAAGACGCAGAGATAATATTAGAGTTCGCTGAGAGACTCTGACTTGCGAAGTATCATTCATACTTTCCGTGCTTGAAGCATGAGAATCAACAAGAGTCTGAACGTAATATGCATTATTCAGAACTTGCAGTGCGGAAGGTTATCAGAGTTAAGATGCAAGGTTCTGGTTCGCTTATGTAAGGTTCTGATACTCAATACAGAAACATAAACAATAACATAAAGCATAACAAGAGTAAAGTACACACGATATATCCTGGTTCACCACTAGGCTAATCCAGTCCACCCTCCTCAGGTGATTTCGCCTTGAACACAAGGACTTAATCCACTATAATCAATCTCGATTATAGATGCACGAGCAACAGCCGGTGACTAACAACTTGCACAGCCGCACTGTGACTAACCCACAATAACTTGCGTCATTGTCATCTCAAGTACCCAGATCATCTCATGATCCCTTGAGGTATCTCTCTCAGTGAACCGTTCAGGGATCCAATCAGGATATAACGTTCACTAGATGAATCACAATGAGTTCCATCAGGGATCCCACAAGAGTCTGATCAACATATGATCCTCTTTGAGATATGACTATCATTGGCCATATTTTATAATTTCTACAATAGTACCAAGCCATTGTCTTCTCAAGTCTCCGATCACACTGATCACTTGAGGAATCCTAATTCACATAGAATTAGTTAAACTGGAGATTACAATGATGCTTCTTAACAAGAAGATAACTCCTAAGTTTAAGTACATAAGAACACACAAGTGTTCAAGCAAGATTTGACCAACAACTCCTTGCTTTCTTTTTATTCTACAAAGATGTATATGGATATAACAGTTGTTGACATCTTGTAGATCTTCTTCTTCTTCGTCTTCTTGGTTGAGCAAGCTTCGAGCAACAACTCCTTGCTTCAGATCTTCAATGTAGCACAGAAGAGAAGGTGGTTGATGACTTGACTGATTTGCAATGTTGTCTTCTTCATCAACAGCTTCTATATCAATTGATTGTTGTTGTGTTGATTTATGATCTTTGAGCTTCAACAACAATGGCCATGTGTAAATGGTGATAGCTTTGGATGTTTTAAGTGTTACAACGAGAACTCATCGTTGTTGCTATCTTCACACAATGACTTTATCAATTCTCCATTGATTGGAATGAATCGATGCATAAGAAGCGAATACTCCTTCCTTTAAATAGTCCAGTAAAATATATCCATTTGAATTACTATTGGCCGTTGGAAAAGAGACGTTGTGTAATGATACAGCTATACTGACACATCTCCTTTTTACTGTAGAAGAAATGATGGGATATATCTTTCTTGGGCACTGTGTACAGTCATTCACAACGGTAACATTTGTCTTCAAAACGTCAGAGGCTTCTGATGGTAAATAATTGAAGCATGAGTAGAGACTTCTTAACAGGATATCTGAAACCCCAAGTCTTCAGTATTTCGAAGTCGTCCATTAGGAATCACCCTTCAGAACTTCAACACTTCTCTTTAAATCCGTTATCCTTTACTACTTCAAGTCTTCCGAAACTTCAGAGTTGTCCATTAGGAATCCGTCTTCAGAGTCTTCAGCACTTGACCTTTGGAGCTATGATGCTCAGAACGCATAAGTCTTCAGAGTCTTTCTGCACTTGGTCTTCAGAGCCTTCAGCCTTCAGAACTTCAAGTCATCGGAATCTTCAGCACTTCGGTTCTCTATTATCTTATTCAGAAGCTTCGCAATCTTCAGAATCACAACCACTTTCAGAGAGCATCCACAAGAGCATTTCAACAGCAATATCGACATCCTTGGATCTGACTGATCATGATTAGATACAGAAGCATTCTTGCTTCTTGCGACTTGTGTCACACATAGTAACTTTGCATATAATCATTTACGCACATCTGGCTGGTGCTTGTTAAATCTGATATCTTCTATGAATATGATCTGCACACAACTGTTATGTGCATATTTGACCTAAAAATGACATATCTTTCTTTGCACTTTTTCTACTCTTTTCTCATGTTTTCATTCGTTTTACTCTTGATTGATGTTATTCTTCTAAACATTGAAAATACCTTTGGTGCTTGTAATATGTGTGCTATTGTGCAGAAAATAGGCATAAAATATCAAATGTTGTAAGACACAAGAAATGGTGCAAGCTGTCAAAGAAAAGAGGAACAATTTTAGTTAGTTCGCCTAGCGAACATGAAGGCGAGTCCCAGCGAAGATTCGCTTTGCGAACGCTGGCGAAGCTCCCAGCGAATGGACCCAGATTTTGACAGAGGCAAAAAGAGATAAAATTCTCTTTGCGAGCTGGAAAGCGAATGTTCGCTTTGCGAACACTCCTTCGCTTAGCGAATGCACGTGAATTTCTGGGGCAGTTTAACTATTTGTGGCACCTGAAGTGCCTGTTTTTAACCATTCGCTTAGCAAATGAAGGGTTCGCCTAGCGAACCTGCGAATTCCTGAATTGTATAAATACAATTTTCATGCTTTTTAGGTTATGATGTTTTGATTTTGGATAGAGAAACTTGTAAATAAAAGATCAGAGCTTATATCTTCTCATTTCCAAGGGAGAAAAGGTAGGATCTTTGATTTCTTGTTGGAGAAGGATGTAATATTTTGATACCTTATGTATTTCATCTAATGTATATTTGTGAATGAATTCTGATTTTCTATTGTTGTTGTCTTTGATTGATTATTTGTGGTCTTGACAAAACCTTTACAAATCTTTGGTCTTATATTTTCTTCTATCAATGAGCAAGCTTTTGACATGGTGTTGTGAGTTGATATTCATTTTATCTTTTGTTGTATTGTGTTGATTAAGTAGCATGGGTAGCATGATTAGGATCGATACGGTATCGCGAGGATGCGTGATAATAGGGATGAAGAAGGATATTCACATTCATTGAGCAAATTAGTTGAATACATGTAAAAAGGATTAGGTGTATGTACGTATTCTAATCTTGGTTTAATACGAAGAAACCGGTTATCTGATATGGATGTTATAGTAATATCTATTGGGACTAGACTCTAGAGATAGATTTAGGCTTAACACTTGCGTGAGTATCAGTTCTTACTTTTCAGTGTTGTTGAGTTGCGTGAGACATCACCAATGAGACAATACGGTTGTTCTCTCGACGCTGTGTTAGACATAACCTCTGTTGTGAGTGATACGCGAGGATATTAGGTGAATGATTGATTTGTGTTTACTTGATAAGAAGAATGCATGTGTTATCAATTGATGAGATCCAATTCCAACAAGGCTCCATTTATAATTCGGTCTTTACTTTATATTTTCCGTCTTTACTTTTTCCGCATTTGCTTTTGGTTCTGCTTTAAACCAAAACTTTTGAACCATGAGCTTAGAAATATAGAAACCGTTGAATGGCATTCTTTCCCACGCACTGATCCCTGTGGAGAACGATAAATTGGGTTACTTATATATTTTTTCTTGATGCTATTCTAGCTTCAACAACAACACACGTTAGAACATAAAATGGTTCTTTCACAAATACCATTGTTATCATCAAAACATAGAGACGACTTGTAGAGACAACTCTTGCTCTAACAAAACCTCCTTCGACACTTCAACCACTCAAACTTAAAATGAAGCAAATTATTAATAGGTAAATTTATGTTTATATGAAATTTTCATTTATACATATTTTCTTTGACTTTGCAAAGACTTTGTAGAGATTCGTAAACGTTGGACATATATGTTCAATGTGATTTAGGAATCTCAAACATGAGATTCATCTATAATATATATATGTTTGATGTACATTTGAGTTTGAGTGTTGTAAACAATATTTTTTATTTGACGAAATAAATAAGTATTTGAGTTTGAGTGTTGGTAATATACATCTTCAATTGTTGTTTCTGTTATGTTACAGTTTGATGTACATTTGAGTTTGAGTGTTGTAAATAACATTTTTTATTTGATTAAATAAATAAGTATTTGAGATTGAGTGTTTTAATATACATCTTAAATTGATGTTTCTGTTCTGTTACAGTTTAAACTATACAGGTTATAAAATAGAAAATTTTCAAAATGCATAAATTTATTTTTTAAAAATGCATATAATTTAACGACGGCTTTTTATTATGATCGTGGTTGTATAATGAAGAATATATAATATAACCATGGTTTTTTATAGAAGACCGTGGTTATATACTTAAAAATGTGTTGGGATTTGAACCTGGGACATTTTATATATGACAACGGTTTGGTTATTAACCGTGATAATATATCGCGCGCGTTCAGATTTTCCACAACGGTCATAAGACCGTGATTGTAAGTAGCACATATACAACCATACCATACGTAACAACGACAGGTCACACGTGATATTATCTCTTTTCCAACCGTTGTTATATATGTTTTCCATAGTAGTGCCTCCAACACTTTTAGGACCGTAGACTACAGACCAAGCTACTGAAGCTTTTTTGGTTTTGTCCTCCTTACCAGTCCAAAGAAAAGTTCTGCAAATATATTCAATTTATTTTAAGAAATTCTTAGGAAGAGGGAAAACCTGCATCCAATATCCAGCAATAACAAATAATACACTACGAATCAATTGGCATCTACCAACACAACTTAGCAGTCTAGAAGACCAATGTTGGATTTTTTCCGCCAATCTATCAATGAGAGGTCTACAGTGATGAATTGTTAATTTCTTGCTATCCTGGGCACTCCCAGGTATTTGAATTGAAGCTTACCAGCTGTAAAATGAATATGTTCAAGGATTTTCCCATGTTCTTCACTTGAAACTCCCCCAAAGTAAACCCTGCATTTTGCAGGATTAACTTTAACACATGTTACCGTTGAGAAATCTTGAAAAGCTCTCATCTTCAAAACAAATGTAAGTTATTTGTAATCTCTCATACTTAGAATGGAAATTAAAATCTAGAATTCCTTGCAGATTAAAACAAACAACAGAAGAGATATGGGATCTTCTTGTCTCAATCTCCTATTTTCCTTCAGATGCTTGCTATGCTACCCATTAATATTGTACTTATATGAAACTATTTTGACACAGAGCATTATCCAATTGCTGAATTTTGGAGGAAAGTTCATCTCTCTCATTATTTCTTTCGGGGCAAGCCATTCCAATGTATCATAAGCTTTTTGCATGTCCATTTGGATGACACATCTAAAGGATATGCTTTTCCTATTATACCTTCTAAGCAGTTCATGAGCCATGATAATATTGTCATGGATAACTTTTCTAAGAAAGAAAGCTGATTAGATCTCATCTATAACTTCATTAATATCTTTACTCAATCTAGTAGTCAAGATTTTTGATATGATTTTGTATAGAGTTGTGTAGCAGGCAATAGGTCTCATGTCCTTCACTGTTGTTGCACTAGGAGCTTTAGGTATTAAGGTGACTAGGGCACATTTAACAACTAAGTATATTTTATCTTTATCAAAGAACTCATGAATAACTTTCCTAATATCAGACTTAATCACACTCCAAGCAATTTTTAAAACTTTGCATTGTAACCATCAGTACCTGGGGTTTTTATGTCACAAATCCCTTATAGGGCCTCAGACAATTCTTTGTTAGTGACTGTTTGCTTCAACATTCCTTTATGCAAATCCTCAAGTTGGGGTCCCTGTCTAAGAGCCTCAATATCCATCTGCAATCTCCTTTGAGCTTTGATTATCTCCTCTGGCATATACATATACTTAATCTTTTCAATGCACTTGGTTAAATAAGTCATGTGTCAGATCATGTTCTGCTCGGGGCAAGAGGATCCTATTTTATTGAATTTTCTGGACTCACTTAGTAGTCTGTTTGGTCAAATTCTTCATAAGGGGTTGCAGTCTTTAAAGTTTCTTCCAGACCACATACATTGGTTTTCCTGGTAACTCCCTATTACAAGTATTTGCAACAATACACATATATTTAAACTTTTCCACAATTCAATTCAGAAACTTGAAATGTGGTTTGTACTTGTTATTCTCTTTATTATGGCCCATTTTGCTCACAAACTTTGTCATAGGATTAAATTTTGAGCTAAAATTTTGAAGGAATTTATATAATAACACATAAAAAAGATCTGCAAAGTTTCATGTTATTTTGAATAATTCTAAATTTATTTTTATTTTTTGACTGAAACACATATGTTAGTGCATAACATTATAAAGATATCTCCCATAGTTTTTTTTTTAAATTGAGATCAACTAAATAAAAAAATTTAATCTTCGATTTTTCATGAAACAGAAACAACTGACATTTTTTTATGATATAAGTTCTATAAAATACTAGCTTAAAATTCAATCATATATTGTGTTATTTTCGTTTCATAGAAAATCAATGTTTAAAAAATTTATATTTAATTCATTTCAAGTTTAAAAAAATTAAATTTTTGTGAAAGAAATCTTTATAATGTTCAGATCCTTTGGACGTGTTATGATATAAGTTCTATAAAATATTAGCTTAAAATTCAATTATATATTGTGTTGTTTTCATTTCATAGAAAATTAATGTTTAAAACTTTTATATTTAATTCATTTAAAGTTTAGAAAAATTAAATTTTTGTGAAAAAAATCTTAATATTGTGCTAAACTTTCACGCCAAAAATCATTAAAAAACAAGAAAGTCAAAATCATAAGAATGATGTTTTTGTATGATGCTCATGTTAGCGACGAATTTAGCAACAAAATTTTCTTTGCTATACATTTTATTAATATAAATAATATAAAATGCTTTCGTTAGTCCTGTCTAATATTAAAAATGTAAATAATATATAAATTGTAAC
This sequence comes from Lathyrus tuberosus, assembly GCA_022829125.1. Classification (NCBI taxonomy): domain Eukaryota; kingdom Viridiplantae; phylum Streptophyta; class Magnoliopsida; order Fabales; family Fabaceae; genus Lathyrus; species Lathyrus tuberosus. The sequence continues at coordinate 2,862,240 of JALAZF010000137.1, forward strand.
TCATTATACAAAACAGCAACACTGATTTTCAAGCTGAGAATTACACTTTCCACCTTTAACATATCCTTTATTGATGCAATCTGTAGAACAGTCAGGACTACAACTCCCCATGCAGCAAAATCTTGGGTCTATGTCATTCCCACGAATACATATTGGTTTTTCCACTAATGCTCGAGTCTCCAAACTTGTAACAATTCCTGAATCAAACACAAATAATTACTTTAAACAAATTATTCATCTAGAAAATATACTACAAAAGATAGAAAAGAATTTCACTAACCTGATATCATAATAAAACTCATGCATAAAACAAATAGAAAATAAGAAAATTGATAGGTTTGAGAACTCATGTTTTCGATTTCACCTTATGTGTCTACTTTTCATTTACAACACACTGACATTACCTCCAATATATAGGCTGAAAAATTGTCTTAATGATAATAAATATTAGTAATATTTTATTTTTAAAATCATATTCATTATCTCCATTTATTTCCGAAATTAAGCCATTATTAAAATCCATAAATTCATCGTTTCTACACCATCGAAAGCATGATCCTCAAATTGCAATTCTATGGTTGAGAGAGTGATCCATATTTGTTTCTTGCTCTTCCAAGAAATTGCACCGCCGACTAGTGTAAATATCCATCCAAATGAATATTTATGAGATTCAACACTTGATATCCAACTCGCATCGGTATATCCTTTTAATATAGCAGGAAATCTATCATAATGGAGACCAAGATTTTGGGTTTTCATAAGATAGCCAAAAATCCCAATGATGGCATTCCAGTGCTCACCATTTAGATTGCTAGTAAAATCTACTCATTTTACTAATTGCAAACACTATGTCGGGTCTAGTACATTGCATGTATTTGCATATTCCAATTGATCCACAACTCTTCCATCATTATTTTAAAGTTTGACACTATGATCAAATGGAGTACTCACTTTCTTGAAATGTAAGTGTTTGAACTTGTTAGGTACTTTCTAAACATAATGTGTTTGACTAAGTTCGTAACCCCCACTATTTTGCTTTATTTTGATACCCAAAATTATGTTAACTAGTCCAAGATCATTCATCTTGTATGTGGAAGTTAGAAACATCTTTGTTTCTAAAATTCCATTCATTTAATTACTAATGATCAATATGTAATCAATATAGAGACAAAGGAATATCACAATTTTCTCATACAACTTTGTGTACAAACACTTGTCACAAGAATTAGATGAAGAAAGTTTTTAGATAATCATGCATGATGATGCCAGAAGGTTTTTAGATGGAGTGAGAGATGAAATTCTGAGCAATTTAAAGTAATATACTATGAATTACAATGAGTATCTTAGTTATGTTCACTTGTCTCAAAACTCCACTTGAATTTCTATGTTCAACCTTCTTGATCAACTTTGACATTGATGTGCATGATACTTTTAATCCCTTTATTCTTTGATAATATTTATCTTCATCAAAACTGAACTAGATATAAAATGTATTCTTCATAATATTCCCCTTTTGATGATGAGAAATTCTTGTGTGTCTCCCCTTAATCGGTGAATCTTACAATGACTGAGTCAAGCTTTTGATGTCATTATTTAGGTGTTTGTTTTAATCCATACAAGGATTTGACAAGTTTGCACATTTTTGTTCATTACCAAGAAGTACACAACCTTCTGGTTGCTCCATGTAAATGTACTCATCAAGATATCTATTTAAGAATATAGTTTTGACATCCATTTGATAAACTATAAGGTTATGAAAGAAAGCTAATGTAAATGAAACTCTAATTTCGTTGTGCTTGCTACTAGTGCATATGTGCTTGCTCTAAGATGTTATATTTCATATATACTGTTGATGTCACATTCTCCACCTATATAAAAGTGATATTTTCATATATAAGTTAGAGAGAGAAGGTCTCCCTTCTCTCTAAGGTTTTTCTTCCGCATGAGAGACTACTCCAAGGATGAAGGTAGCTGGACAAGAGTCTCGAAATGCAGCAAAGCAAAGCATTCTAAGTGGGACACGAAGACTAACAACGGGTATAAGGCAGGCAGCGATGGAGATGAGGTAGTAATGGTATTTTTTACGGAGTTTCCTGAGTCTTTGAGGGCAAAGGACCTCTTCAATCACTTTGAAGAGTTCAGGGTGATTGACGAGGTCGTTATTCCGGCAAAAAGGGATAAGTATGGTAGAAAATACGGTTTTGTTCGCTTCTTTGGAGTGGTAGATGTTAGAAGGCTGGTGTTGAGGATAGATAATCTTTGGCTTGGTGGGAAAAAGTTGCATGCTAATATCCCTAGGTTCCAAAGGGCTGTCAAGGCTACGTTCCCTGGGGACTCTGGCAAAGGGAAAGGTCATTCTGCGTCGCTAGACAAAGGTAAGAAGAATAGCGAGTCAGATGAGAGAAAGGACTTCAATGGGTTCAGGTTTGCAGAGAGAGGGAAGTCGTTTGTGGAAGTTGTTCGTCCCAGGTCAACCCCTTCTCCGTCGCAGGCCAAGGCGTTGGAATTTGAAGTAGAGGACGTGACGTTGAAGAGGTTTGAGAAGGCGTATGTGGGGAAAGTTTTAAACCTGGGATCTACTTATAATATTCAAAGAATGCTTCATTCTGAAGGTTATTTTGCTCTAAAGGTTACTCCACTAGGGGCTAACCTTTGCCTGCTTGAAGAAGACGATCCCGGTGAGCTGGAAGCGTTTGTCGAGGGTACTGCAGGGTAGTTGAGTCAGTGGTTTTCTGAAGTGAAGAAGTGGAGGTTAGAAGACGTAGATTCGGAAAGGTTAACTTGGCTGCATATCTATGGTATCCCTGGTTGTGCATGGAGTATTGAGTTTTTTAAGTTCTTAACTTCTACTATTGGCAGATATATTTGTTGTGATGATTCTACCTCTGATCAGTCGAGGCTGGACGTTGCAAGTGTTATGGTTAGGACCTCTTGTGGGACTTTGATTAATGAAACTCTGAAGGTTAGTATCAATGGAGTCGCTTTCAGGATTAGATTGGTGGAGGAGACGCTTGGTCCATCGTCGAAAGTTGTCAATAAGGTCCCTGAAGCTGTTTCGGAGACGGAGAGTGAAGATAGCAACGTCAGCTATTCTTGGAGAGCTTTTTTGAGTAACGACGAAGAACATGACTTGTTTGATGATGGTGGGTCCCTTGAACCTAGTTTGGTGGGTATCGAGAAAGTGGATTTTCAGCAAAAGGCTACTTCTGTCCGTTTAAGGAAGGAGGGTAAACAGCTGTACCATAGTTTAGGAGTTGATGGCTCTAGTAGTAGCCCTGTGTCTACCTCGGTTGGCATCGTTAAAGGCACTGTTGGTTCTGCCACTTTTGATAAAGGTGGGTCCCCTTCACTTTCTAGAGATTTGTTTGCAGGGTTTAAGGGCTTGGATAACACTGAGTTGGGCCAGGTGGATTTGGGCCAGAAGAATGGCTTGGTTTTTGATGAGGTCATTAAGGCCGAAAAGGCTCTCTTTTCTGAAGTGGGTAAGCGGGGTGAGAGAAGTTTTGCAACTCTTGAGGTTTCTTCTCAGAATAACACTGCTAGTGCTTGTGAGGTTTCAGCGGCCAGGAACGCTCCCTATGCTGCCCGTGCTTTTGATCTGAAAACAACTGCTGTGTTGGATCCAGGTATTAATTCTATTCTTCCCTCTACTGTAGCAAGAAATGAGAGGTGTTCTAGCTTGTCTGAGTCTAGTAGACAGAGTAGTATTTCCTTTCGTAAAGTTAAGAAGAAGAAAGAGGTTAAGCATGTTAATTCGGATGAATCGGAGACAAGGTGCCATTCGGTTACTGATTCAGAGGTCTATCAGGGGAATAAGAGGTTTTAGGCTAAATTGGAGTCTAAGGTGGCGTTAAAAATCAAGGAAATGTTATCGAATCTCGGAGTCAAAGGGGGAGGAGATGATTTAGCTCTTGAGGAAGAAATCAGGTGCTTGGAGATTAGAGATAAAGACAAAGCGTCAGAGGCTAAGAAGGTGCTCAATAATAATAAGGATCAATGAATATTTTGTCTCTTAATCTTAGAGGGGGTGGGTGTGAGATCAAAAGGAAAAAAATGGCTTATTTAATCCAGTCTAGGAAGATGGATATGTGCTTTATTCAAGAATCTAAGCTTGCTGTGATTGATCTTTCTATTGCGTCGTCGTTCTGGGGAGATTCTGAGGTGGAGTGGACGGAATCGGGAGCTTTAGGAGCCTCAGGGGGGATGATTATTCTTTGGAGAAAAGGGATGTTGAACCAGTTATTCAGTTTTAAGGGCTTAGGGTTTGTGGGTTTGTGTGCTAACTGGAAAGGAATTGATATCTTCTTTGTAAATGTCTACTCTCCTTACTCTCCAGCTCTGAAGAGGAAATTTTGGAGTGAATTGATATTGACGAAGGCTCGTTTCTCTGGTAACCATTGGCTGGTGGGTGGTGACTTTAATGCCGTTTCAAAGGAAAATGAGAGGAAGGGTTCGTCAGCTGGGTGTAGGAGATCTGAAGTTGAGAATTTCAGTCGTTTCATTGATGAATTGGGCTGTATTGATATCCCGTGTGTTGGAGGGAAGTTTACGTGGTTCAATGGTGGGGGCACATCAATGAGTAGATTGGACCGTTTCCTTGTGACAGGCGACTTGATGGAGGAGTGGGGTATCGTAGGTCAGACTATCGGTGTGAGAGAGATTTCAGACCATTGCCCTATATGGCTGAATACGAATTGTGCTAACTGGGGTCCTAAACCATTTAGGTTCAACAATGGTTGGATTAATCACAATCTCTTCTTAGATTTTGCTCGAGATGCTTGGGTATCGTGGAAGATTGATGGTAGAGGAGTCTTTATTCTGAAGGAGAAGTTTCGCCTGCTTAAGAAAGCCCTTCGAATATGGAGTGTCGAAGTGTATGGTTGGATTGATCTTGAAGTCAACAACAAGGTCTCTTTGCTTCATGACCTTGATTTGTTCGTTAGCTCTTATGATGCTACTGGCCAGGAGTGCATTGACTTACATTCTAGTAGAGTCAAGGCTGTTGAGGATATTTGGAACCAGCTTAGGATCAAAGAGAACTTGTTGAGGCAAAAATCTAGGTTGTTGTGGATAAACGAAGGTGATTTAAATACTAAGTTCTTTCATAGGATGATGAAGGGGAGGCAAAGGAGAAACTTTATCTTCTCTGTTCTCACGCCATAAGGAAGAAAAGAGGAGGTTTTGGATATCAAAAATGCAGTTTATGATCATTTCAAATCGAACTTTACAGAAACCAAAAAGGAAAGGCCTGTTCTTGAAGGGTTGAATTCTGCTTCGTTATCTGACTTGGAGAAAGAAGCCTTGGAAGCAGATTTTTCTGAGGCTGAGGTTAAGGACGCGGTGTGGGGTTGCAACGGGAGTAAAAGCCCGGGGCCAGATGGTCTTACTTTTCTTTTTTTACAGGTTTGCTGGGATTTTGTGAAGGACGACGTAATGAAGTTGGTTAAAGATTTTGCTGCTAATCCGATGCTTACCAAAGCTTCCTCTGCTTCGTTTTTTACGCTGGTGCCCAAGATTCAGCACCCTCAAACTCTGAATCATTATAGACCAATATGCCTGGTGGGGTGTGTTCAAAAAATTCTTTCTAAACTAATGGCGTCTCGTTTGAAGAAGTATATTGGCCAGTTAATTTCTGCTGAACAGTCGGCTTTCATTTCGGGAAGAAGTATTGGGGATGGGGTTGTCATTGTTAATGAGATTCTTGACCTTGCTAAAAGAGAGAAGCGAAAGTGTATGGCCTTCAAAGTGGATTTCGAGAAAGCATACGATTGTGTTTCGTGGAATTATCTGAAGTCTCTCTTCTCTAAGATGAACTTTGGGGCGAAGTAGGCTAAATGGATGGAGGCTCTTGTGTTTAACGGATCTTGCTCTATCTTGGTTAACGGCAGTACAACATGAGATTTTTTAGTATCGAGAGGTTTGAGGCAAGGAGATCCCCTATCTCCCTTCCTCTTCTTGTTAGTTATGGAAGGATTGACTCAACTTGTGAAGAAGGCGATGGTTTTGGATTATTACCACGGTTTCAAAGTTAACCAGGAGTTGAACTTCAGTATCATTCAGTACGCAGACGACACGATGTTCTTGGGAGACTGCAGCTGGAATAATTTGTGGTGTATTAAGAGCATTTTGAGAGGCTTCGAGTTAGTGTCGGGCCTTAAGGTAAATTTCCTCAAAAGTTGCTTGTCGGGAGTGAACTTACCTGCTGATTTTAGTAATGCAGCAGCTGAATTTCTCTACTGTAGAACTAGTAACCTTCCTTTTAATTTTCTTGGTATCTTAGTTGGTGTTAGTCCAAGGAGGTACTCTTCTTGGAACCATGTCATTGGTAAGATTAGAAACCGTCTGGCAGCTTGGAATGGGAAGAATTTATCTGTAGGTGGGAGGGTGGTTATGATAAATTCCATTCTTAATAGTCTTCCTATTTATTCTATGTCTTTCTACAAAGTTCCTATAAAGGTCTTGAAGGAGATTGTTAGTTTACAGAGTAATTTTTTGTGGGGAGGCACGGAGGGTAATAGGAAAATACACTGGATAAGTTGGCGTAATGTGTGTAAACCTAAGGAAGACGGAGGTCTGGGAGTGCACGACCTCTTTTTGTTCAACAAGGCCCTTCTTGTCAAATGGAAATGGAGACTCCTTAACGACAATGGCGAGCTTTGGAAACGTTTAATTATTAGCAGGTATGCGCAGGCAGGAGTCGTTCTATCGGTTCTTAGCAATTCGACCAATGGTACGGGAGCTAGAAAGGGTTCGATATGGTGGAGAGATCTCTGTCTATCTTCTGCTGATTTTATTTCTCAGTCGGACTGGTTCGTGGATAACTTGAATTGTGAGTTGGGTGATGGAAAGAACCTCTCCTTCTGGTCGAGTAAATGGTTGTGCGGCAGTTCTGTCAAAGATTTATTTCCTCTGTTATTCCCTCTGAGTTCTGATCCTGGCTTATCCGTTGCAGACGGAGTCGCTGTGGTTGGTGGTTTGCAGTCTTGGGTGTTCTCTTTGCCGGTTACTGTAGAGGGGACTGGTAGGAGAAGGGAGCTGGAGGAGTGCCATGCCTTGATTGAAAATAGTATGAGACTGAGTCAGAAGGAGGACTTTGTCTCGTGGCCCATTTCTACTGACGGCCAGTATTCAGTTTCCTCTGCTTACGACTTGCTTGTTAAGGTTGCTGCATCAGAAGACATGGCCTTAATGAATTTGGAAGCTGTTAGATTGGTTTGGAAGCTTGGTATCCCTCCTCGTGTTCAAATTTTCCTGTGGCGGTTGATTCAACTCAGGGTTCCTACGAAAGACCAGCTGAGCAAAAGAGGGTTAAATCTTGATCGTGAGAACTCCTTGTGTGTTTTCTGCAGAGTCAGTGAGGAAATCGCTGATCATCTTTTTTGCCGTTGCTCCTTTGTAATCTCGGTCTGGAGTGCTATTTTTTCGTGGCTGCGTATCAGTGAAGATTTCGGTGATAGCTGTGTTGTTGCTTTCACTTCTGCTTATTTGTTTTTTAAGCGCCGAAGCGGGAACTACAATGGTATATTGATTTGGGCTGCTACTATTTGGCAGATTTGGCTTTGTCGTAATGCAGTGATCTTCAATAGCGGTAATTTTACGATTGATCAAGTTGTGAATTCTGTTAAAATTTCAGCTTGGTTGTGGAGGGGTAAGTTCCCTAACTTGTCTGCAGTTTGTAATTGGCATGTGTGGGTTGCAGACCCTTGGGTCTGCTTGTATTAAGTGCTTGTATTGAGTTTGTTGTTTGGGTTGAGTACCCCTTGTACTCTATATTAATGAAATCTATTGCTTTTTTAAAAAAAACATAGAGACAAAGGAATATCACAATGTTCTCATACAACTTTGTGTACAAACACTTGTCACAAGAATTAGATGAAGAAAGTTTTTAGATAATCATGCATGATGATGCCAGAAGGTTTTTAGATGGAGTGAGAGATGAAATTCTGTGCAATTTAAAGTAATATACTATGAATTACAATGAGTATCTTAGTTATGTTCACTTGTCTCAAAACTCCACTTGAATTTCTATGTTCAACCTTCTTGATCAACTTTGACATTGATGTGCGTGATACTTTTAATCCCTTTATTCTTTGATAATATTTATCTTCATCAAAACTGAACTAGATATAAAATGTATTCTTCACAATCTCCCCCTTTTGATGATGAGAAACTCTTGTGTGTCTCCCCTTAATCGGTGAATCTTACAATGACTGAGTCAAGCTTTTGATGTCATTATTTAGGTGTTTGTTTTAATCCATACAAGGATTTGACAAGTTTGCACATTTTTGTTCATTACCAAGAAGTACACAACCTTCTGGTTGCTCCATGTAAATATACTCATCAAGATATCTATTTAAGAATATAGTTTTGACATCCATTTGATAAACTATAAGGTTATGAAAGAAAGCTAATGTAAATGAAACTCTAATTTCGTTGTGCTTGCTACTAGTGCATATGTGTCAAACTAATTAACAATCCATGGAGAACCTTCCTCACGAGGTTATTAGTTTGTGGGAATCTCGAATTCCTTATCCTCCGTGATATGATAATCAAAATTCCACATCTAGAATTCAATAATTACATTAGACTCTAAATTCAAAAGTCCATATGCTTTAATGTTAGGTGTATATAGCCAACAAAGACATATTTGATCCCATGATGATCCAACTTGTTCCATACCTCATAGAGAGAGAGAGATATCATTTTTTTCTTCAGTAGAATTATATTCATTGTACGACATAAGGACTCTGTGACACAACAAATTTTATGTCATTCTTCCATTTTTAATAAAATATTTAATAATAATAATTTTACTTTGAAGTTACACTTCTACTTGAATATATCTAAAATATATTCAATGCATTAAATATATATATAGCAATCAACAAGCACGATCATAACATTTATTTTATTGCACAAACAACAAATTAATCACAAAAAAAATCATAAATTAAAATTTTAGAAAATTTAAAATATTATATGAATTAATTGTGCACGTTTCACCATCATAGAGAATTGCCATAAAATTTTTTAGAATAACAATCTTTAATATTAATCACAAATAAAAGATCTTCATGACAATTAGGAGAAAAATTAAAAAACTTTATATTGTGATAAACTTTCACGCCAAAAATCATTAAAAAACAAGAAAGTCAAAATCATAAGAATGATGTTTTTGTAGGATGTTCATCTTAGCGACAAATTTAGCAACAAAATTTTCTTTGCTATACATTTTATTAATATAAATAATATAAAATGCTTTCGTTAGTCCTGTCTAATATTAAAAATGTAAATAATATATAAATTGTAACTCATTATACAAAACAGCAACACTGATTTTCAAGCTGAGAATTACACTCTCCACCGTTTACATATGATGCAATCTGTAGAACAGTCAGGACTACAGATTATTAATTTTAAAAACTTTTATTAACAATTAATAATTTACAACATGTACCCGTTTCACTTAATTATTTTGTTTTAAAGAGTTGCACAAACGATTTGAAAATTATTTTGTAAGTTAATTTATCTTATTATTAAATCTCATACTCAATTATTCCATTATATGTTTTTGTAGGCTTAAGGAAGATAAGATATTGCAAGAAGAAAAAACGACAATTATATTTTCTTTAAAAAACCTGAGAGGGTTGGCCTAGTGGGAGGAAACTTGGGTCTCAAGGGTTTGTTCCCCTTGAGATCCTGCGAAGGAGCTTAGGTCCAATTTTCGGAGGTTACGTGGGGCGAAAGCTCTCAAGTGGATTAGTCGGTACGGAAGGAAGAATTCCACTTTATAAAAAAAAAATATTTTCTTTAAAACAAACAGATGCAAGAGATCTGAGGTAAATCTGGATAGAAACTAATTATGTCAGTCAAGCATTTGGTTAAAATTCCTAAGGGTCTCATGAATAAATGGTTAAATTGTAATTTAAATATGATTTCTTGCATACATAGAAGGAATAAAATTTACGCGGAGACAAATTGGAAAACCATAGACATTACAACATGACCTCCCAGATTTTAGATTCTCTTAATTTAATTTATCTTTGGTGAGATCTTTCTCTTCCACTATTGTAATTTTCTACTTTAATTTAGATTGAATTTATAAAAACAAAACATTATACGTGTTTGTAGATATGGTGGGACTGAAATTATTATTAATTGAAATATAATTAATGAGATGACAACTCATATAAATGTTAATATCATGTATCTCAATTTAACGACTAAAAAATACAAAAGATTATAGATCTACTTTTTACACTATTTGTTTGTTTAGTGTTTCTTACTTATATTATATTATTTTAAAGGTTTTCAAATCGCAGTATTTTTATGCTTTTATTAAATTTTAAATCATCTCCACTATTATTAATTTTTTAAGTTAATTTTATATAACAAGAATATATTTTTAGTTAACTTCAAATCATGTAAACTATAAATTCTCAGCCTCAAATATTGTATACAATCTTATATTATTCTTAAATTTAACTATAACAAATATGTCAATATAACTTATTGCTTTTACAAATGAGTCATTATTATTTATTGTAAATTTGCATGAATTGTCAATCCTTAAAAAGATAGGACAGATTCTAACTTATAGACTTTAACTGACACTTATATATACTTAACGTAATTAAGCCTAATATAAGATACTTGAATCAATTGTCTTATTAAAAAAAAATAGTTCATAAGATTAATAATAATATAGATTATCTATATAGATATGGCATAAAATTAATAATAGTGTAAGCCAAAAGAATAAAGTTTGCCTTTGGTCTAACATAGTTATTGAGTAGAATGTTCATCCAAGTTACTTGCTTTTTTTCACCTCTCAATTCTCTATGAGTAATGCTATATGTTACGACATATGCATTTAACGAATTGCAAGAATGTTGAGTTGTATTGTTTGCATTGGTGGGTCAATAAGTCAGTTTTGCCTTGTGAGGAAATCATGGGGATATGATATTGCAGTTACTAAATACATACACTTCGTTGGTTTCGTCTTTTAATGCTTTCGTACCACTAAGCATTTTCCATTCTCTATACATTATGGGAGTTTGATACTTATGAGTACCACTAAGCATTTTCCATTCTCTATACATTATGGGAGTTTGATACTTATGATTATGCATAACAACTTCCCAATGTTTGGTTCTTCCTACTTTATCTATTATTTTCAGTATGCTCTTCAAAATTCAAGAGCATTGTTGAATTTCAAAGGTACCAACTCAACATGCAAATCTGTGATAAGGGTTTTTTTTGTCACCCATCAATTGCAACACACGTAGTTTTCTCTCACGTAGTTTTCTCTTTTTCTCACTCAGCAGAAGAGAGAGGAATATCCAATACATAGCCTCTTTCTTGTCTTCAAAATCCAATCCCAGTCTTCTTCCATTTATCCTTCCACTTTTATCCTTTTTCAATTGTCGTCACTTCTCTGTCGCTGAATCGTGAAGTTATATTTCAAATCAACTATTAATATTAAGACTCAATCAATTGCTATTTTTTATTGTTTAAATTTACTTTTGTGAGTTTTGGGGTTTGTTATTTAATGGCATTGTGGCATTTTTGTGTGATTTTCTTTTGTCTAAATCCATATTTGAATGCCTTTAGGTTCGATGATTGTGTGTTTTGGAATCTAACTAGTTTGTTTATAACTATATATTATATAAGCATGGAGATAACGCTTTAGAAGAGGTAATTGACATGTACTCAAAGACTTGTGTGTTATGTTTACTGTAATTTGTTTGCTGTTTAATATATAGGAATTGTTGGAATTAACCAAAAACCTTTTGGGATTCCTATTCAATCTTGATCTCAAGATTGTTCACAAAGACGCAATGGCAATGAAAAAGATTGAGAAAGAACAGAAAGAGAAGAAAGAGAAAAATCGTTGGAGGAGAAGATGACAATTTTTGCAGAGAACTCTCTGTCCACAATTTGTGGAAATTCTGTTATTTCACTTGCAACTGCAAACTGTGAATACATGTTCTCAAATCCGAGTCTGTTCTACTTCTACTTACAAAAATAAGGGTTTCTCTCTATTTATAGATTTAGGTTAGCTTGCACCCCAAGCCAAGGCCCAAAACTATAAAAGCCCAAAATAGTTAACATTACTAAAATAGGCCTAAGTCGAAATCCTGTGTGAAGGAACCTCCTTCAACACTTCGACACATTATTACAACTTGACACACACATTATCACAATTGGTCTGCTCCTTGTTTCTGTCGGGCTATACTGCTTCGACACAAGTAATTACAACTCAACACACCACCTAATTCATTATGTCTAAGCTGTCTACATTCAATATGGCTCTTAGTCTTCTGAAAACTTCGACCTGCACTCCCTTCGTCATGGTATCTGCAATATGATTCTCAGTCCTGCAGTGTTCCAAGTTCATCTTCCGTTCTGCTACCTGCTCTCGAAGATAATGGAACCTCATTTCGATGTGCTTGCTTCGACCGTGTGCTATTGGATTCTTCGCCAAGTTGATAGCTGACATGCTGTTGATCTTCATGGTAATTGCTCCATGACTCTTCCCTAAAATCTCTTCGACCAAGTTCACCATCCAGGTTGCTTGACATGCAGAAAGAGAAGCAGCTATATATTCTGCTTCGCATGATGACAATGCCACTATTGGCTCCTTTCTTAAACTCCAAGCAACGGGTGCACCACCTAACATAAACACATATCCAGCTGTGGATTTTCTATCCTCAACATCACTACACCAGCTAGAGTCAGTGTATCCCACTAACTTGCATTCTTTCTCTTCATCAGTTGCAGGAAAGAAAATGCCGTAGTCGAGAGTGCCTTTCAAATACCTCAGTATCCTCTTCGTTGCTGCTAGGTGTGATACCTTTGGCTTCTGTATGAATCTACTTACCACACCACACTGTATGCTAAGTGAGGCCTAGTGTGACAAAGGTATCTAAGTGTACCAATAATTCTTCTGTATTGGGTTGGGTTGGCATCATCTTCATCTGAATCCTTCGACAATTGCAGTCTGGTCTGTAGCGGCAAAATCGTGAGTGTAAGTTATTGATTAACTTAACTCAAAAAAGCAAGAGACGCCACCGCACTTTTATTTTATCCAAAAAGGAAAGGAAAAAGAGCGAACAAAACCTACACAAGCTCTAAAACAAGAACAAGTGGACAGAGACTGGGTAAGGGGGTTGGTTACGTTAAGGGAAGGTATTAGCACCTAAAACGTCTATAGTACTCTATATGAACCCTTTGAAATATTTACGCTTTTGGTCTGAAAATTGCTTGTTTGAAAAAAGATTGAGGAGATGAGAAGAGAAATTGTTTTTAAGATTTTTGTGTTTGGAGAGACTTGTCGCCTCATGCCTACGTACCCACAATGTGCAATGTAGGATCAAAACCCCGTAGTTCGTGGTACAAAGAATGAAATTTGTTTGTTTTGGTTGATTTTAAATGTAAAGACAAGTCGTCATTTCCAAGCGAATAATTCCGCTTAAAGAAATGAATCATGTCTAAACTTATGAAAAAGTTTTAAAGGAAAAGTGCACAAGGGCGCAAAAGAGGTTTGAATGAGTTTGGTGTTTTTTAAAGTCTTTTGAAAAAAGTGTCAATATGCTTATGTAGTTTAGCATTTGTTAAGAAATGAAAGGAAAAGAGTAAAATCACTTGACAAAGTCAAGGTTTATAGTTTGAAATCAAGAAGGTTTTGAAAAAGAGAGAGAGTTTTGAAAATTGAAGTATGGGGAGGAGAAGAAGTGACTATCCTAAAGCATAAAGTAAAAGCTAAGGATAAGAAAGATCTAACCACAAATGTAGTTATCTTCACCATAAACCAAGCAAAAGCACAAGCCTTCAAAGTCTTCGAACCATAATTCCAAAGCAAAGGGAGAATGTCCTAATTCTAAGTCCAGGGATCCAAGAATAGCATTGAAGTCCAAGGTCTAGGTGCAAAATTTCATGTCCATTGCAAAGGATAATAACCATAGTCCAAGATTAGAAACACAAGTTTTTTTAGAGGTTTTGGCCTTTATTAATGTTTTTGGTCCAAGTGGACAAAGAGAAAATGGCATAAGCATAAAAATGTGTCCAAGTGGACAAAGGAAAAATTGGGGAAGCATAAACATGATATGAAATGATAATAATGGAGCATAAAAGTAAAAGAGAGATAGGGAGGGAGAAGGAATTGTAAAAGTAAAAGTTAGAAGTTAGTGATTAGTTGTTAGAGTAAGTGATCAATAATGATTGAATAATGTACTTAGGTCAATGTTAATGAAGACTTGTTAGAAGATTGATAGAATCAAAGCCTCTACAACAACAAGCTTCATAGATTTTGAACCTAATACAAAAAATCAATCAACATTGAGTTGTTTTACGATACGGGACATGTTGCGCTATGTTAAGCAATCGCCGAGTAATTTACGGAGTAATTACCCTACAATGAGGCCGGTCAATAGCTCTTTGTGCTAATGCATGCTAGATGAACGATATGTAGATCGTCATCCGAAGGCAATACCGCACGAAAAGAAAATAGGTGACGATCTCGTCTTGATCAAAAATTCAACAAAGGAATTCTAAGATCCATAAGACTTTCATCGATCAAAAGAAAAGAGAAATGGATGAAGAAAAATCCAAATTAAACCATACAATTATGTGATCTAAGGCTAAGAACAAAAGGAAAGGGAAGAAAATGGAAAAGGAACCAAAACAGTCCCAAAAACAAGCCAAAATGTGCATTCTGTTTCGAAGTAACCGGTTGCTGCATATCTGCTAACCGGTTACTTAGTTCAAAATAAGCGCAGTTTTTCAAAATTAGCACAGAGTAACCGGTTACTGCATATCTGCTAACCGGTTACTCTGCACCAGAATGCAGAAAATTGTGCAAAATTCAGCATTATCCATTTTCAAAACTTTTTACAAACACCTTGTGATCATGGAACTAAAATTGCACGAAATTTAAAGTAAAATAACAGTGAAAAACAGCAATTAAACACAATTACGAGATCCAAAGTATTAAGTAGCAAAGATCTCCAAAGATCTACATTATGGAAGATGAAGATGAAGCTTCAACAATGGTGGAAGATGAATTACCACTTCAAATCTGAAAATTCCTTCAAATTGCTTCAAGATCCAAACACCAAAGCCTTGATCTATGAGAATTGATGAAGAAAACTAGTTTGGATGAAGGTTTAGCTCAAAGTTGAACAAGATTCAATGTGAATTCTTGTTAACTTTCAAAAGAAGAAAAGCGAGCTTTAGTGAAATTTGTGGCTGGGAAGAGAATTTGCAAGAGGTTTGTTGGCTATCAAAAACTTGAATGAAATTTTAGCAAGGTGAATTTGGCTCTCAAAAGCTTGTAGAATGAATGAAATGAGGGCTCTATTTATAGAGTTTAGGCTTGGAAATTTGGTGGTTTGGAATTTGGTTTGGAATTGGAAATTAGGCTTGGAATTTGAATTTGGAGGGAAATTCATAAAAGAGTGGTGATTAGTGAAGGTGTATGGTAGGAATTAATTGTGATGATGTATGGAATTAAAATGAGGTGGTCTAGAATATTCCAAATGTGATCAAAATGATGAGAATTGGTGTGAAAATTGATGAATTTGAATTTGCTAATTTTTTTCAAATTTCCACGAGGGTAACCGGTTACTGCATATCTGCTAACCGGTTACTTAGTGCAAATTTTGAAAAAAATACTCCTTTTGAATGCACTGTTGTGGTTTGGCTTGATTCTTTTGCTTGTCAAAGAAGGCATGGACATAAACACATGAACCTTGGAGTCTCTTGAATAGTAATCAATTAAATCTTGGAAACTCTTGATCAGATGAATTTTGAATTATTTGCAGATCAACTTTGACATTGTTCAGATGAAATTCATTCGAGCTGAGGGACTGGTATTTGATATTTTTAACCTGTTCTTCCCCTGAAAATGTTAGTGAAAGAAAACAAAATATTTTTGGGTTTTGGTTAAGGTTAGTAAAATATAAACAAATGAAGCAATAAAGTGAATAGGAAACACACAGATGCTCAGTAAACCCTACAAGGCATAAACCCAAAGATGAGAGAGACAAGGGAACCAATGTGTGATCTTGTTTGTGGTATAAGATGCAAAATGAGATGTGAATGATATGTGGAATCTTAGGGGTCAAAAATTAGGGTCTTACAGCTGCCCCTATTTAAGTCTCTTCTATCGGGAGATATGAAGATACTTAAATACAAAAAGCTATATTTTTTAGCCCTAAGATGCCACAAGATGATATGAATGCAAAGGATGAAACACTCTGCGGGGAAACTTGAAACAAGGGATTTACTGAACATTGAAAAAGAGGACGCGAAAGGACACGCTGGGGAACACAAGTTATTTCTAGAGATCTGTCAAGGTGACAAGAAGTATCCATCAATAGTTGGAAAGAGAGGGACAAGACCCTGAAAGATGAGTAGTAACATCCAAGAATGGCATTGGATAGAAACTACAAACGAGATAAAAGGTATATCAAAAGATGTCCAATAATGGCATTGGACAACAACAAGATAGTTTCTGGTAAAAGCAACAACGTCATCCAAGAATAGCATTGGATGGAGGTGAAAAACATTCTATTGGGGATAAGATATCCAAGAATGGCATTGGATGGAGGCGCTACAACATTCAAAAATGGCATTGAATGAGGCAACAATAAACATCAGAAACATCCAAGAATAGCATTGGATAGAAACAAAATTCCATTTGAAAACTTCACTGGGGACATCCAAGAATGGCATTGGATGACAAGGTTAAATATCATAAATATCCAAGAATAGCATTGGATTTGGCTGGAGAAAAGGTGTTCAAGAATGGCATTGGACAAAAGAGGGTAAACATCAAAGATATCCAAGAATAGCATTTGACTCTGTTGAGGAAAAGGTGTCCAAGAATGGCATTGGACAAAAGAAATCACAACATCCAAGAATGACATTGGATGAAGTGAGAAAAGTTCTGGAAAATATATCAGAAGTATCCAAGAATGGCATTGGATAAAAAGGGTTCACGATATCCAAGACTGGAATTGAATAAAGTGAGCAGGGACTTTCAGGAATGGCACTGAAAGGTAAAGGTAAATCACTACATTCAAGAATGGCATTGAATGTTAGTGAGAAAGACATCCAGGAATGGCACTGAATGCAACGGAGAAAACTCATTCAGGAACAGCACTAAATGAACAGATAAAACTTTCAGGAATGGCATTGAAAGATATCCAAGCAAAGTATGATGGGGATTATATAAGAGAGACATAACTTCCAAGAATAGCACTGGGAGGAACAAGAGGAACAAGATATCCAGGAATGGCACTGGAGATCAAAAGAGACAGACATCCAGGAATGGCACTGGAGTGAAAGAAGACAAACATCTAACAACAACAATAGAAGACATGTAAATGACAACATCCAGGAATGGCACTGGAAAGAAAGAAAACAGGTAAACAAGACATCCAGGAATAGCACTGGGTGAAAAAATAGGTAATGTTTAGGTAGGTGCCAAGTAAGTTGGTCTTTGATCACAAGGTAAGATGTTGATAATAACAGGACCTAAGGAAATACATATGAGCATGAAACACACTTTGAGCTATGAAAATCTTTCTATGTATGATATATGAATGATTTATGTATGCAATGCAGATGATTGAGACAACTTAGGTAGACTCTTTTGTGAGGGAAGAAAGGAACTCTGATTCCTCAACACAGGGAACATTACCCACTCTGCTTGGAGAGAAGATGTTGAACACATCTCTGTCACACTTATGAATTATATCAGGATGATGGTCTTTTGAGGAAAGACATCTTGAGGATTCTTGAAGAAGATTGCCCCAGATTGATTGACTGATGAAAATAAACTGATCATAGCTTCAGTATTTGAAAAGACTGTTGCAGGGGAAAAATGAACTGATCATGGCTTCAATTGAAATGATTGTTGAGAATAAACTGATCATTGCTTCAACCCGAATATTGCAAGGGATGAACTGATCATGGCTTCAGTTCTTGAAATGAATGTTGAGACGGCTAAACTCAGTATGGGTCTTGAAAGAGATCTTCTGGCTAACCAATTCTAAGAATAAGTTGCACTGAGCAACAAATCTTGAATTAATTCACAACAGGATCTGGAAGTAATGTGCCCCTGATAGGATCACTGACCAAGTTTCTCAATTGTTTGAAATTTTCTTGATGAGGAAAGTTTGCCTGCAAATAGGATTATTCAAACAAACATGGTAATTTTAATGCAAAGCTCATGCAATTTTGAAATCAAAAATCATTTTTGGAATGATATTATTGATGTAAAGAAAATGAATCACTTGTCAAAACACGGAGGTTTAGACATACAAAATGAAAGAGAAAGCAATGGTAAGACATCAAAGCAAATGTTTGGCAACAAACTTAGGAGTCAATTTACGCAACCTTGTTGTAGTATGCTTTCAAAAGAAACCTGGCTTTAATTAGGTCTTTTGAAGGTTGTAACGTGGTCTGGTTCACGGTTTTCGAAATAAAGGATATATGCCCAAAGTTTATTTGTACCCAACCCATTCTTCGTGATGATCTTCAGTCCTATGCTCAGTTAATTCAAACAATGCATTCAGGTTCCAAGTGATTTTGGAATTGCAACATTGTTATGATGATGGCTCAAGAGATTTTTGAGATGGTAGTCACTCTTTCTTACAACATTTTGTTGTTTTTGATGAGGACCTCAGTCAACTAGTTTTGTCTTTGAGGATTTTGGTAACCTCTTGATTTTTCTTTTGTTATCCCTAAATTTTTCCTGAACTGTGTCATTTGAGCTTACAGTCAGCGGGATGCCCCAATTTTTGCCTAAGTCTCCTTCATAGGTTTTGACTTAGAGGGATGCCCCAATTATTCTTAAATTTAACTATAACAAATATGTCAATATAACTTATTGCTTTTACAAATGAGTCATTATTATTTATTGTAAATTTACATGAATTGTCAATCCTTAAAAAGATAGAACAGATTCTAACTTATAGACTTTAACTGACATTTATATATACTTAACGTAATTAAGCCTAATATAAGATACTTGAATCAATTTTCTTATTAAAAAAAATAGTTCATAAGATTAATAGTAATATAGATTATTTATATAGATATGGCATAAAATTAATAATAGTGCAAGCCAAAAGAATAAAGTTTGCCTTTGGTCTAACATAGTTATTGAGTAGAATGTTCATCCAAGTTACTTGCTTTTTTTCACCTCTCAATTCTCTATGAGTAATGCTATATGTTACGACATATGCATTTAACGAATTGCAAGAATGTTGAGTTGTCTTGTTTACATTGGTGGGTCAATTAGTCAGTTTTTCCTTGTGAGGAAATCATGGGGGTATGATATTGCAGTTACTAAATACATACACTTCGTTGGTTTCGCCTTTAAATGCTTTCGTACCAAAACATTTTCCATTCTCTATACATTATGGGAGTTTGATACTTATGATTATGCATAACAACTTCCCAATGTTTGGTTCTTCCTACTTTATCTCTTATTTTCAGTATGCTCTTCAAAATCCAAGAGCATTGTTGAATTTCAAAGATACCAACTCAACATGCAAATCTGTGATAAGGGTTTTTTTGTCACCCCTCAATTGCAACACACGTAGTTTTCTCTTTTTCTCACTCAGCAGAAGAGAGAGAAATATCCAATACATAGCCTCTTTCTTATCTTCAAAATCCAATCCCAGTCTTCTTCCATTTATCCTTCCACTTCTATCCTTTTTCAATTGTCGTCTCTTCTCCGTCGCTGAATCGTGAAGTTATATTTCAAATCAACTATTAATATTAAGACTCAATCAGTTGCTGTTTTTTATTGTTTAAATTTACTTTTGTGAGTTTTGGGGTTTGTTATTTAATAGCATTGTGGCATTATTGTGTGGTTTTATTTTGTCTAAATCCATATATTTGAATGCCTTTAGGTTCGATGATTGTGTGTTTTGGAATCTAACTAGTTTGTTTATAACTATATATTATATAAGCATGGAGATAATGCTTTAGAAGAGGTAATTGACATGTACTCAAAGACTTGTGTGTTATGTTTACTGTAATTTGTTTGTTGTTTAATATATAGGAATTGTTGGAATTAACCAAAAACCTTTTGGGATTCCTATTTAATCTTGATCTCAAGATTGTTCACAAACACGCAATGGCAATGAAAAAGATTGAGAAAGAACAGAAAGAGAAGAAAGAGAAAAATCGTTGGAGGAGAAAATGAACAATTTCTGCAGACAACTCTCTACCCACAAACTCTGGAAATTCTGTTATTTCACTTGCAACTGCAAATTGTGAATACAAGTTCTCAAATTTGAGTCTGTTCTACTTCTTCTTACAAAAATAAGGGGTTCTCTCTATTTATAGATTTAGGTTAGCTTGCACCCCAAGCCAAGGCCCAAAACTATAAAAGCCCAAAATAGTTAACATTACTAAAATAGGCCTAAGTCGAAATCCTGTGTGAAGGAACCTCCTTCAACACTTCGACACACTATTACAACTTGACACATTCATTATCACAATTCATCTGCTCCTTGTTTCTGTCGAGCTATACTGCTTTGACACAAGGAATTACATCTCAACACACCACCTAATTCATTGTGTCTAAGCTGTCTACATTTAACATGGCTCTTAGTCTTCGGAAAACTTCGACCTGCACTCCCTTCGTCATGATATCTACAATCTGATTCTCAGTCCTTCAGTGTTCCAAGTTCATCTTCCCTTTTGCTACCTGCTCTCGAAGATAATGGAACCTCATTTCGATGTGCTTGCTTCAATCGTGTGCTATTGGATTCTTCGCCAAGTTGATAGCTGACATGCTGTCGATCTTCATGGTAATTGCTCCATGACTCTTCCCTATAATCTCTTCCACCAAGTTCACCATCCAGGTTGCTTGACATGCAGAAAGAGAAGCAGCTATATATACTGCTTCGCATGATGACAATGCCACTACTGGCTCCTTTCTCGAACTCCAAGCAACTGGTGCACCACCTAACATAAACACATATCCAGCTGTGGATTTTCTATCCTCAACATCACTACACCAGCTAGAGTCGATGTATCCCACTAACTTGCATTCTTTTCCTTTATCAGCTGCAGGAAACAAAATGCCGTAGTCAAGAGTTCCTTTCAGATACCTCAGTATCCTCTTCGTTGCTGCTAGGTGTGATACCTTTGGCTTCTGTATGAATCTACTTACCATACCCACACTGTATGCTAAGTCAGGCCTTGTGTGACAAAGGTATCTAAGTGTCTCAATAAGTCTTCTGTATTGGGTTGGGTCGACATCATCTTCATCTGAATCCTTCAACAGTTGCAGTCTGGTCTCAGCTGGAGTCGAAGTTGGGTTGCAATTTTGCATCTCAAATCTCTTGAGTATTTCGCCTGCATATCTTCTTTAGTGCATCATCAAACCTCTACTAGTCTTGTAGAATTCGATGCCAAGGAAATATGAGAGATTTCTCAAGTCTGACATTTCAAATTCCTCACTTAGGTCATGTTTGAAATCTTCAATCTACTTCTTGCAACTCCCTGTTATCAACAAATCATCGACATAGAGGCATAGTATAAGCAATTCATTATTGCTTCTCCTTACATATACTCCATGCTCAGTCCTACACTTCACAAATTCCTTCTCCCTTAAGAAGCCGTCGATTTTCTTATTCCAAGCTCTTGGAGCTTGCTTAAGTCCATACAGGGCTTTATGCAGCCTATACACTTTTCCTTCTTCGCATCGTTTCACATACCCAGCTGGTTGTGCGACATAAACTTCTTCATCAAAGGAGCCATTAAGGAATGCACACATCACGTCCATATGACATGTGTGCCAATTGTTCATATTTGCTATACCAACAACCGACCTGATTATTTCGATCCTAGCAACAGGTGCGAACATTTCATCAAAGTCGACTCCTTCCTTCTGTAAAAATCCTTTCGCCACAAGTCTCGCCTTGTGTCGAGTTACTTCTCCTCTAGGATTCACCTTCACCTTGTAAACCCACTTCACATCAATTGCCTTCTTGCCTTGAGGTAATTCAACAAGTGACCAGGTGTTGTTGACTTCAATGGACTCTAACTCCTCATTCATTGCTTTCACCCACTTCGAATCTTTCAATGCCTCAGCTGCATTGACTGGTTCGACATCTGCGTAGAAAGCATAATGTACCAGCTCACCCTCTTCATCAACCACATCATCTGATGTAATTACACATTCTTGCAATCTTGCATGCATGTGTCTTGTTCGTTGAGGTCTGCTTGGACCTGCTTCATATCTGACTTGTTCCTGTCGAACTTTTCTTTCGACTTCAGTGGCTAGTTCTTCACAAGAGATTCTCACTGAATCCTTCTTGGCATTCTCAGTCTAATCCCATTATTTAAGCTCATCTATGATCATGTCCCTGCTGATCACTACCTGCTTATTCACTGGGTCGAACAGTTTGTAACCTCCAGTCGAATGATACCCTATCAAGATCATCTTATTTGACTTGTCATCAAGCTTCCTTCTCAACTGATCTGGCACATGTCTATGTGCTATAGATCCAAACACTTTCAAGTAACTGAGGCTAGGCTTGACACCAGACCAACATTCTTCTGGTGTGATTCCTTCAAGCTTCTTCGTCGGACATCTGTTCAAAATATATGTTGCTGTCGAAACCGCTTCTCCCCATAATTCGTTGGGTAAGTGCTTTCCAATCAACATACTTCTCACCATGTTCATCATGGTTCTGCTCTTTCGTTCTGCAATGTGTTAGGTGCAAATTTTACTTAAAAATGACATATCTTTCTTTGTTCTTTTTCTTCTCTTTTCTCATGTTTTCATTAGTTTTACTAATGATTGTTGTTGTTCTTCTAACCTTGAGAATATACCTTTGGTGCTTGTAATGTGTGTGTTATTGTGCAGTAAAAGGCATAAATGATCAAAGTTGTAAGACACAAGAAAGTGGTGCAAGCTGTCAAAGAACAGGGGAAAACTTCAAGAAGTTCGCTTTGCGAATTAGCTAGCGAAGGTTCGCTTTGCGAAGGCTAGCGAGGTCCTAGTGAATGGTCCCAGAATTACGGCAGAGGAAAAAGGAGCTAAAGTTTGTTTTGCGAACTTGAAAGCGAGTGTTCGCTTTGCGAACTATCCTTCGCATTGCGAAGTTATGAAATAATTCTGTGGCGGTTTAACTATTCAGAGGCACCTCAGGTGCCTATTTTTTCCATTCGTTGTGTGAATGAAAGGTTCGCTTTGCAAACTGTGAAATTCCTAAATTTGTATAAATAGAATTTTTCACACTTTTGAGAATAAGTTTTAGTTTTTACAAGTTAGATATTATTAGAGAGATATTTTTCAGCATAGAAACTCAAATCCCAAGGGGGAGAAGGTAAGAGCTTCAATCTCTTGTTGGATTTTGATGTAATCTTTTGATACCTATTGTATTTCATCCAATCTATGTTTGTGAACTAGTTTGGAATCTCTATTTTTGGTTGTCTTGGGTTGTTTATTTGTTGGTCTTGACAAAACCTATTTCAAATCTTCAATCTGAGATGTTCATTTATCATTGAGCAAGCTTTTGACAATGTTTTGTGATTTGATATTCATTTGCATCTCATCTTTTTAGCATTGTGTTGATTATTAGTTTGAATAGCTTCTAATAATTAATGCAATAAGAGACCACGTTATCGCTTGACACACGGTATCGTGAGGGTGCGTAAGAATAGTGATGAAAACCGACATTCACATTCATTTGACAAATTAGTTGAATGTATGTAAAAAAGGGTTAAGCGTGTGTATGTATTTTGATCATTGACTTTGTATATGAATTACTCGTTGGTTTGATATTGATGTTATAGTAACATCTGTTGGGTTTTAATGCCAGAAATGGATAAAGGCTTAACATTCATGTAGGATTTAAATGCTTTGTATTGATTGGTGATGTGCGAGAGCAATTATTGATTGGTAGAAGAATACATGTGTTATCAATTGATGAGATCCAATCCAACAAGGCTTCGTTTATAATTCAGTCTATACTTTATATTTTCAGTCTTTACATTTTCCGCATTTGCTTTTGGTTCTCTTTTAAACCAGAACTTTTGAACCATGAGCTTAGAAATGTAGATACCGTCGAACGACATTCTTTCCCTCGCACTGATCCCTGTGGATACGACAAAACTGGTGTACTTAAATGTTTTTGCTTGCTGCTGTATTACCGCTTCAACAAAATGGCGTCGTTGCCGGGGATCGGTGTTTAGATATTGAGTCGCATTGCGATAGTTTCTATATTTTTGAGCTTTGTACATTTGTTTATATTATATGTATTTGTTTTCTTTTATGTTTTCTCTAGTGTGATCAGGAATGATGAAAACTCCTTCTAGATTGGTTTCTATTTGTATAAAAGTATTCAATGAAGCTTCGACCAAGTCTGGATGATGAGATTTGAATGTTTGCGAGGTAAATTGTACTACTTCATAGAATGTTAGAATGATTTAAGAATTTTGTGCTTTGTGCAAATGTGTATTTTTGTTTCATTTTGCAACTTGTTTGAATGCTTATTTCACTTAGGTCCAAAAGCCACAAATTGTGAGAAACCTCCATTGTTTACTATATGCTAGGATGACTGATAACTTTGTTTAATTCGTTTGATTCATGCTTTATCTTTTGATTATTGTGATTTTGTGGAAGCATTAGAAATGATCAAGGCATTTGTTTATATTGAGCACAACCGTATCCAAAAGTACCTTAACTGTGAGTAGTGAGTATTTGTTAACCCCTTTGAGCCTAAACAATTTAGATGTCATTTTAGTGATGAACTTGGTTTATGTACATAATTTGAAAGTTTGGTTCATCATTGAATTTTGTGAGGTTCTGAAAATTTCTTCTTGAACCTTTGAACATTGTTTTAATTTGATTTCCTTACCTTAAAAAGCAAGGAGCATTCACTTGAGGTTTGGTTGAATTTAAGTTGGGGAGAATGGAAAAGAAGAATGGTAGGTTGCTATAAACTTTTGAAAAATTTCAAGCAAGCATGAAAAGAAGAAGTGTGAATATGAATGTGAAAAGCAAAAGAAAAATAATGCTTGTTTGAATAAGAAAAATAGAGAATGAAATAATTGTGCATAAGGAAGTTTGAGAAGGTTGGTGATAAAGGAATGAAAATGGTGAATGAAGTTGTGATGTGTAAATACCATGTATAGTGAATGTTTCTTTTTGCATCGGCAATTTCGATTCAATGGCCTTTAGAAATGTCCCTTTGTTGTGAACCCAACCAAGATACAACCTTTGAAGCCCTTAGTGATCTTTTTTATTCCATATTTTCATTTTTTGATAGATGTTGTATGAATTAGATTGCTATTAGCATTGTTTGTCAGGTGAGTGAAATTTCCCTGCGGTTGCAAACGCGTCAATTTCTTCATTCTTATTCTGAAGAGGAGTGTTAGAGTGATTCAAGTATGAAAATTTAGTTATCATTTGAACCATTCCATGATATTTGTTTAAGAACTTAATTCTTTGTCATTGTTCGGTTCTATTGAGTGGTGAACGTTGCCTGTGCGCATTTTCAGCTATTCTTGGTTGAATCATAAGCTTGAGCAAATCCTTTTGTTTTCATGAGGGGCATACTTTGCTTGAGGACAAGCAAAAATCAAGTTGGGGAGAGTTGTTAGGTGCAGATTTTACTTAAAAATAACATATCTTTCTTTTCACTTTTTCTTCACTTTTCTCATGTTTTCAATAGTTTTACTAATGATTGTTATTGTTCTTCTAACCTTGAGAATATACCTTTGGTGCTTGTAATGTGTGTGTTATTGTGCAGTAAAAGGCATAAATGATCAAAGTTGTAAGACACAAGAAAGTGGTGCAAGCTGTTAAAGAACAGGGGAAAACTTCAAGAAGTTCGCTTTGCGAATTAGCTAGCGAAGGTTCGCTTTGCGAAGGCTAGCGAGGTCCCAGCAAATGGTCCCAGAATTATGGCAGAGGAAAAAGGAGCTAAAGTTCGCTTTGCGAACTTGAAAGCGAGTGTTCGTTTTGGGAACTATCCTTCGCATTGCGAAGTTATGAAATAATTATGTGGCGGTTTAACTATTCAGTGGCACCTCAGGTGCCTGTTTTTGCCATTCGTTGTGCAAATGAAAGGTTCGCTTTGCGAACTGTGAAATTCCTGAATGTGTATAAATAGAATTTTTCACACTTTTGAGAATAAGTTTTAGTTTTTACAAGTTGGATATTATTAGAGAGATATTTTTCAGCATAAAACTCAAATCCCAAGGGGGAGAAGGTAAGAGCTTCAATCTCTTGTTGGGTTTGGATGTAATCTTTTGATACCTATTGTATTTCATCTAATCTATATTTGTGAACTAGTTTGGATTCTCTATTTTTGGTTGCCTTTGGTTGTTTATTTGTTGGTCTTGACATAACCTATTTCAAATCTTCAATCTTAGATGTTCATTTATCATTGAGCAAGCTTTTGACAATGTTTTGTGATTTGATATTCATTTGCATCTCAGCTTTTTAGCATTGTGTTGATTGCTAGTTTGAATAGCTTTTAATAATTAATGCAATAAGAGACCGTGTTATTGCTTGACAAACGGTATCATGAGGGTGCATGAGAAAAGTGATGAAAACCGACATTCATATTCATTTGTAAAATTAGTTGAATGCATGTAAAAAAGGGTTAAGCGTGTGTATGTATTTTGATCATTGGCTTTGTATATGAATTACTCGTTGGTTTGATATTAATGTTATTGTAATATCTGTTGGGTTTTGATGCCAGAAATGGATAAAGGCTTAACATTCATGTAGGCTTTAAATGCTTTGTATTGATTGGTGATGTGCGAGAGCAATTATTGATTGGTATAAAATCACTCATAATATGCGAGGACCGAGAGGATATGTATGTCGTGAGTGATACATGATGATATTATGCAAATGTTTGATTTATGTATGAAATTGGTCAGAAGAATACATGTGTTATCAATTGATGAGATCTAATCCAACAAGACTCCGTTTATAATTCAGTATTTACATTATATTTTCAGTCTTTACATTTTACGCATTTGCTTTTGGTTCTCTTTTAAACCAGAACTTTTGAACCATGAGCTTAGAAATGTAGATACTGTCGAACGACATTCTTTCCCTCGCACTGATCCCTGTGGATACGACAAAACTGGGTTACTTAAATGTTTTTACTTGCTGCTGTATTACCGGTTCAACACAATGCCATTTTGCTGTGCAGTGTAGGGTGGCACCACCTCATGCACAATCCCTTTCTTTTCAAATAATGCATCGAACTCCTTCGAAACATACTCTCCACCACCATCAGTCCTCAGAATTTTTAACTTTCGACCACTCTGTCTTTCGACCATGGATTTGAATCTGGCAAATACCTCGATGCATCACTTTTCTTCTTGATGAGGTACGTCCATAACTTTCCACTGTAATCGTCTATGAATGTGACAAAGTATCTATTGCCACCAATTGAATCCACCTGGATTGGACCACATACATCAGAGTATATGACTTCCAGAATTTCCTTCGACTTCCTTCCTGCATCCTTACTGAACCTATTCTTGTGTTGTTTCGACTGAACACACTCTTCACAGACTTCACTTGGAATGTCGATTTCTGGTAATCCTGAAACCATATTTCTTCTCTTTAGCTCTCTGATGTCATTGAAGTTGAGATGGCCTAGTCGAAAATGCCATAACCACTCATCTCTGCTGGCTGCAGTTGCTAGGCACTTGTGCTCCATCACCTTGAGTTCAATCTTGAAGGTCATATTCTGAGACATTGGAGCCTTCAAGATCAACCTACCACCTGTGTCGAGGACTCTCAGCATCTTGTCTTCGACAACTACCTTGTAGTTCTTTTCGACCAACTGCCCTATACTGAGCAAATTACTCTTCATGCCTGGTATGTACAACACATTGGAAATTGTTGACCTCTTGCCATCTTTCCTCATAATCAGAACATCACCAACACCTTCAGCTGCTAGAGTGTTGTCATTTGCAAACTTCACCGTGTTCTTCGACGAGGGCTTCATATTAACAAACCAATCTTTCCTTCCAGTCATCTGTGATGAGCATCCTGAGTCAAAGTACCACTGTTCTTGGAATATTTCTTCATCTCTTGTTGTGACCATCAGCAACGTCTCTTCTTGTTCATGTTTCTACAGCTTTGCATCAGTTTTTTATTTTTCTTCTTTTCTGGACAGCCACTAAAATAGTGGCCATACTTCTGACAATTGAAACATTAAATGTGACTCTTGTCAGATTTTCGACCACCACCTCTTCCTCTACCTGCAGCACCACCTCTTTGGTTGCCTTAGTTCTAGGGTTTTCTCTGATTTGACAAGTTTCCTTCTCTACCTTTGTTGCCATTCGCGCTTCCTTTGTATTTTCTTTCCTTTTTTGACTACGCCTACAAATTTATTTCGCTCTTTGACTTTCATGCAGCTCTTTTAGCCATCCTTTGTTCATGAGACTCAAGCGTCCCTTGAAGCTCTTCCTTCGTCAATACTGACAAGTCTTTCGACTCTTCTATGGCTACTACCACGTGGCCGAACTTTGGAGCCAATGACCTCAAGATCTTTGCAACAACTGATCTTGATGTTAAAACCTCTCCACATACCTTAATTTGATTCACCAGCTTTGTAACTCTGGTGAAGAAATCTGTTATACTTTCATTGTCTTCCATCTGAAGCAACTCATAGGTTCTCTTGTAAGTTTGTAACCTCACCTCTTTCACCTTCTCTGCGCCTCCAAACGAATTTTCAAGAATCTCCCATGCTTCCTTCACTGACTCCACATCACTAACCTTTTCAAAGTTATATGGATCGACGCATTGATGGATTATAAAGAGAGCTTTATAATCTTTCTTTTTCAACTCTTTGTGTGACACCTTTTCTTGATCCATCGCGTTCTCTGTAAGTGGTGTTACTCCTTCCTTCACAAGATCCAAAAGATCTTGATAACAGAAAACCACCTTGATTTGCTTGCACCAATTCTCATAATTGTCTTTCTTGAGAATCAGAAGGCTCGTCGGAAAGTGCCCGTTCGGATAGTTCATCGGCATCACGATTTCCCTTCCTTGAATCGCAACCGGAGTTCTAGATACCAGATGTTGGAATTAAGCAAAAACCTTTTGGGATTCCTATTCAATCTTGATCTCAAGATTGTTCACAAACACGCAATGGCAATGAAAAATATTGAGAAAGAACAGAAAGAGAAGAAAGAGAAAAATGGTTGGAGGAGAAGATGAACAATTTATGCAGAGAACTCTCTGCCCACAAACTCTAGAAATTCTGTTATTTCACTTGCAACTGCAAACTATGAATACAAGTTCTCAAATCTGAGTCTGTTCTAATTCCACTTACAAAACTAAGGGTTTCTCCCTATTTATAGATTTAGGGTTGCTTGTACCCCAAGCCAAGGCCTAAAACTATAAAAGCCCAAAATAGTTAACATTACTAAAATAGGCCTAAGTCGAAATCCTGTGTGAAGGAACCTGAAGTTGCGAGAAAGAAACAAAAAAGGGGGGGTTTGAATTGTGTATTTACTCTTTAACAACTTTTTGCTTCATATCGTTAAGACGCAGAGATAATATCAGAGTTCGCTGAGAGACTCTGACTTGCAAAGTATTATTCAGACTTCCCGTGCTTGAAGCATGAGAATCAACAAGAGTCTGAATGTAATATGCATTATTCAGAACTTGCAGTGCGGAAGGTTATCAGAGTTAAGCTGCAAGGTTCTGACTCGCTTATGTAAGGTTTTGATACTCAATACAGAAACATAAACAATAACATAAATCATAACAAGAGTAAAGGACACACGATATATCCTGGTTCACCACAAGGCTAATCCAGTCCACCCTCCTCAAGTGATTTCGCCTTGAACACAAGGACTTAATCCACTATAATCAATCTCGATTACAGATGCACGGGCAACAGCCGGTGACTAACAACCTGCACAGCCGCACTGTGACTAACCCACAATAACTTGCATCATTGTCATCTCAAGTACCCACATCATCTCATAATCCCTTGAGGTATCTCTCTCAGTGAACCGTTCAGGGATCCAATCAGGATATAACGTGCACTAGAGGAATCACAATGAGTTCCATCAGGGATCCCACAAGAGTCTGATCAACATATGATCCTCTTTAAGATATGACTATCATTGACCATATTTCAGGATTTCTACAATAGCACCAAGCCATTGTCTTCTCAAGTCTCCGATCACACTGATCACTTGAGGACTCCTAATTCACATAGAATTAGTTAAACTGGAGATTACAATGATGCTTCTTAACAAGCAGATAACTCCTAAGTTTAATTACATAAGAACACACAAGTGTTCAAGCAAGATTTGAGCAACAACTCCTTGCTTTCTTTTCATTCTACAAATATGTATATGGATATGACAGTTGTTGACATCTTATAGATCTTCTTCTTTT
Organism: Lathyrus tuberosus; assembly: GCA_022829125.1. Taxonomy (NCBI): domain Eukaryota; kingdom Viridiplantae; phylum Streptophyta; class Magnoliopsida; order Fabales; family Fabaceae; genus Lathyrus; species Lathyrus tuberosus. Next base: position 2,892,667 of record JALAZF010000137.1, read on the forward strand.
TCGTCTTCTTGGTTGAGCAAGCTTCGAGCAACAACTCCTTGCTTCAGATCTTCAATGTAGCACATATGAGAAGGTGGTTGATGACTTGACTGATTTGCAATGTTGTCTTCTTCATCAACAACTTCTATATCAATTAATTGTTGTTGTGTTGATTTATGATCTTTGAGCTTCAACAACAATGGCCATGTGTAAATGGTGATAGCTTTGGATGTTTTAAGTGTTACAACGAGAACTCATCGTTGTTGCTATCTTCACACAATGACTTGATCAATACTCTATTGATTGGAATGAATCGATGCATAAGAAGCGAATACTCCTTCCTTTAAATAGCCCAGTAAAATATAGTCGTTTGAATTACTGTTGGTCTTTGGAAAAGAGACGTTGTGTAATGATACAGCTGTACAGACACATCTCCTTTTTACTGTAGAAGAAATGATGGGATATATCTTTCTTGGGCGCTGTGTACAGTCATTCACAATGGTAACATTTGTCTTCAAAACGTCAGAGGCTTCTGATGGTAAATAATTGAAGCATGAGTAGAGACTTCTTAACAGGATATCTGAAACTCCAAGTCTTTAGTCTTTCGAAGTCGTCCATTAGGAATCAGCCTTCAGAACTTCAGCACTTGTCTTTAAATCCGTTATCCTTTACTACTTCAAGTCTTTCGAAACTTCAGAGCTGTCCATTAGGAATCCGTCCTCAGAATCTTCAGCACTTGACCTTTGGAGCTATGATCCACAGAACGCATAAGTCTTCAGAGTCTTTCTTCCCTTGGTCTTCAGAGCCTTCAGCCTTCAGAACTTCAAGTCATTGGAATCTTCAGCACTTCGGTTCTCTATTATCTTCTTCAGAAGCTTCGCAATCTTCAGAATCACAACCACTTTCAGAGAGCATCCTGTAGGTTGCTAATTTCGACGCCAAGATAACTGTTCAAGAGCAAAGTCAAAAATTTGCCAGGACTTTTCGACTAGAAGGTTCCTGATGAAAAAAAGCAAGTCGAAGACAAATGGTACTTAGGGAAACCATTGGCAGATTTTCTAAGTATGAGGAATATTTTGACAAGAAAAAGTAATCAGCTTCGACAGGTGTTTGAAATTCAAATTTAGGAGTGAGTTTCATTTTGAAATAGGACGCGTGGAACGCATTTAGTTGACGAATGCATGCAGAATGCCATTTGTCGCCATTAAGAGAAATAGCTGTTATCGGCGGTTATTTCGTTTGTGTATAAATAGGGAGTCTTAGTGTTAGATTTCCGTGTGTGTTCACTTTGTACAAGTAACTCTAAATTTACTCAAAAGTATCCGTGTGTTGAGAAAAGAGTATTGTGAGAATGTACGTGATATAAACAACATTTCTTTTTCAATGCAATTTACTTTGATCTTTACTTAAAATTTTATCTTTTATTTAAAGCCAGTTATGTTCCTGCATTTACTCTTGTTTTATACCTTTGATCTTCATTGCATACATTCGACCTTTCCTTTTACCTTTTTCAGCCTTTTAACTTTACATTTTGATGCGTTGTCTTGTACTATCTTTTCAACAAACTTTCCTTTTGAGTATTGTCGAAGTATTCATTGTTTTAGAATTTAATTTAGATCAATGGTTAACACATGTCCTAGGATCAATCTGATCGATCCTGTGAGTCACCAAAGTTAGATTTGGAAGATCAGTGGTTGTTTACCAATTTTCACGGTAAACAAATTGGCACGCCCAGTGGGACAGTGCTAACTGTATAAAGACTTTCCTAAATTTTGAAAATCATCATTCATCAATCTTTTTATCCTTAAAAAGCTTTGTTGCATGTTATTAAGAAGTGGTAAGGTAGCCACTACAAACGAAGAAAGACCAAGGAGAAGATATACTAGAAAAATGGTGACGAACACTAGTCAGCCAAACAGCCCAAATTCTCAAGGGAGTGGTTCCAACCCACAGCTAAGTAATTCGAACGCCCAGCCTAGTAAAACAAATCCTCAAAATGTGTCTAGGAATGACGTGATGCCACCCATAGTTTCTTCAACAGGAGAGCCAATCCCATCTCCTATTATGCCCGACCCATCAATGATAGGACCAGGGTCGACATATATAAGGGCTTACACTCAACCTGTTTTAGAGTACATAGGCCCACAAGCATCTAATCCCCAAACTCTGCCATGAGGAACTTCGACATTTAGGCATCTGCCCCCTCTAGGATTTTCATAGCCCTTACCAAGGAATCCACCTTATGGAATGCCAACGTCAGTAATGCAAAGCCTCCAAAATGCCCCCTAGTCTTCTCAGACAATGTAATGTCTTCGCCATTACATGGGTCGGGATCTGGGATAAATGTGGGTCGAGACAGCCAAAGTGTAGGTGTAGGATATTCCACTCAAGGTCCTAGCCTAACAAACACGTCTATACAATGTTTAAGACAACAAATGGATGAGAGTAATCTACAAATGGTGCAAACTTTGTCTCAAACTATGGGGGAAATTTTCTATCCTTTGATTCAGAACACTACCCAAACCAACCAACAACTAACGGCGTAATTAGCACGCATGGAAGAATTTATGGGGTGCCAGCCCCTGTACGAGGTGCGACTGTGGTGGAGAATATCCCACGGCGAAACCCAGAGATTATGCCTGAGGCCAACTTGGAACCCCCTAGAGTCGAACTCCCCAGAGTCGAACCACCTAGAAACCAAGGGCCAATTCCAGAGGAAGGGGAACAAGGGGTAGTGATAGTGAATAAAAACCAAGATGCTAATCAGGTTGTACAACAGGTTCGACGTAATAATATAGCAGCGGATAACAACCTAGCAGCCATGGTCGAAAGAATAATGGCTCGAAATGGGGTGAATTTTGGCTTTACTAGGCCAAACTATACCTCACCCATAGTGGATTATATCCTGCAATCAGAATTACCTCCTAGGACGAAGGTCCCAAAGTTTACTAAGTTCTCAGGAGATACAACTGAATCTACTGTCGAACACGTAGCCCGGTATATGATTGAGACTGGAGAGATCGCAAATGACGAAAGTCTTAGGGTGAAATACTTCCCAAGTTCTCTCACCAAAAATGCTTTTACTTGGTTTACAACCATACCTCCTAACTCAATCTGTAATTGGACCCAGTTAGTGCGCTTGTTCCATGAACAATTCTATATGGGACAAACTAAGATTAGTTTGAAGGAGTTGGCCAACATAAAGCAAAAGTTTACTGAACCAATAGATGATTACCTAAACAGGTTTCGATTACTTAAGGCTAGGTGTTTTACTCAAGTGCCAGAACATGAACTGGTCGAAATGGCCGCTGGTGGCCTTGATTACTCTATTAGAAAGAAATTGGATACCCAATATCTGAGAGACATGGCCCAACTGGCTGATAGGGTTCGACAGTTAGAACGTCTGAAAGACGAAAAGGCTAAGTTCAAAAAGGGTAAAAAAAGTAGCTTATGTTGAATATAATGAGGACGTCGAAGGTTTATACGACGAACCATTATACTTCGACGAGAGTGAAGTAGACGTTGCTGAGTTAAAGCAAGGTCCTCCGTATGCTTGTAAAATGTTAGCCCCTTTGACTGGAAAAAATGCTGGCGATTCCAAAAAGAATGATAAGTTTCCCAAGAAAACATACACTTTTGATATCACCAAATGTGACAAAATTTTTGATTTGTTGGTAAAAGATGGGCAGATGATAGTGCCTCCTGGCGCTAAAATGCCACCGTTAGAACAAAGAAAAAAGAGAGGATTTTGTAAGTACCATAATTTTTTGGGTCATAAAACTTCTCAATGTTTTCTTTTCAGGGATTTGGTGCAAAATGCTATTCAAGAGGGCAGGGTGAAACTCGGAGAGAAGAACAAAGGTCAGATGAAAATTGACTCCGACCCATTGCCAACAGCAAAGGCCCATTATGTTGAGCCAGAGATACATATGGTGGAAATAACTGAAGATTTCGCCAACAACGCTGTGATAGCCAAGGTTACTGAAGACCTTGACATTTATGCTGTAGAGAAACTCATGAGCAAGGTCGCGAAGGGTTTCGACAAAACCACTGAGGGCTTAAATGATGGAACTACCGAGGGTTCCAACCTGATGCTGGTTACTAAAGAAACTGCTGAGAGTTTCGTTAAGATGGAAAAAGCTGCTGAGGGCCTTGATGTAGACTTCTGCAATCTGGACCTTAGTGATGATGTCGACATGGACATCAACATGGTCGAAATTACGCAACATCAGACCGTGGAGGTGGACGAAGCAAGCCGCCAAGAAGAGCGTAACAAAGTGGCGTATCTAAAACAGGATGAAACTATCATTGAATTCCTTCACCGCTGCCAAAAGAAGGGATCAGGCGTCATGTTATGCCCCAGATGCAGTGCAATATTCGATCAAAAGGCTGCTCGCAATCTCGAAGGGATTAGGAAGGCTAAAGAAAGAAGGGAGTAGAGATCATCTCATGGTCAAAGGGGTTTCGACCCTAGAAGGTCCTCTTCAAAATAATTGGGAGGAAAAACACAGTTCCCAGGGGCCAGACCCAATACCTTTAAGCCAACAAGCAATGCACCAATAGGGAGCTAGATGAAACCTGCCGAAGGCAAGGAAAATGGTCAGAGAAAGTGGCAGAAGTTTGATGTGGGCAGAGGTTCTTCAGTAGAATATCGAAAGGAGTTTCAGACTTCTAACAAATTGGCATATGTTTCTGAAAACTATAAGGGAAAGAACCCGATGTCGCGATCTCAATGGAGGAGAGAGCAACGTCGAAGGAAGGCTCTCAGGGAGGCCCAGTCGAAGGATCAAGGAGAATCCAGTACTAATATCCCTACTGACAATAAGGGAGGGAATCCAATGAGGGCTAATGAAAAAATACCTGTAGGACGAAAAATGTTTGCCTCTCAAGAGGATAAGCCTGAGAAGACTGTCGAAGAGGACGCCGAAATGACAGACAACTTCGACTCCGAATATGATTCTTCTCTTGCATCATAGTCAATGTGGTATCTGTGATGCCCAGAGAGTTCGACCAGCTCAAAGAAGTCAAAGATTTAGATGCCTGCACTGAGGCAGAGATGGCAGCACACAAGCCAGTATGCTACTATATTATGAATAATGGGTGTGTCGAAGAGCAGAACGCTTTTTTCGAACGACCCACAGAGGAGATAAGGAGTCACATAAAGCCCCTCTAAATTACTGGAAAGGTGGAAAATGTGCCAATAAATAAAATATTAGTTGATTGTGGCGCAACAGTGAACTTGATGCCACACTTCTTACTGAGCAAGATTGGCAAGTATGATACTGACACTAAGCCACATAACATGGTTCTTTCGAATTACGAAGGGAAAGTTGGCTCTACTCTGGAGGTGATACCAGTCGACTTAACAGTGGGAACAATCACTAGGCCTACTATCTTCATGGTAGTAGAAACAAAGGCCAACTTCAATTTGCTCTTAGGACGAGAGTGCATACATGGAATTGGTGCAGTGCCTTCTTCGATGCATCAAAGCATCACCATCTGGAGGCCAGATGGCATAGTCGAAAACATTGAGGCTGACCAGGGGTATTTTAAAGCACCAATAAATCATGTAGACAGACATCAGTTCGACAAACACTTGGCTCACATTACCCCTTGTGGTCCAGCAGATTTTGAGTTTGTCCCAGACGATGAGACATTTTGTTCATTGTACTTACATCCCGTCGAGGGCTTCCGTTGGGATAAGGAGGTGCCAGGGGAGAGAATTTCGTACCTTGCTGAGCCTGTAGTTGACCCCACAGGGTGGGGAAGTGAATTCAGTGATAATGTCTGAGTTCGAAGCATTGAGAAGAATTTCGGTCTACGTGGCTGAAACCAGACTACAAGCGGCTTTGAAGGCTGCTAACGAATATATGGCTGGCGAAGCCAATATTGAATTCCACCAAGAAGGTCCTAGTAAGGACTTCGACCCAGAGCCACCTGATAAGGTTCAAGGTGTAGAACAAGGCCAGAGGCTTGACGCTATTTATGACGATGACCCTTTGGGATTTGAAAAAGATCCGCTGGCGAATAATGTTAAGATGCTGGCGCAAGATCCGTTAGAAGAAATCGACCTAGGCGAAGGGCCAACCAGAAGGCCAACATATGTTAGTGCCAAGCTTGACCCACAACTTAAGGTCGAAATTACCCAGTTGTTGGATGAGTTTAAAGACTGTTTCGCCTGGGACTACGATGAGATGCCTGGTTTGAGTAGAGAGTTAGTCGAACATAGGTTGCCAATCAAGCCTGGGAAGAAGCCAAATAACCGGAATCCAAGACGGTTTGCCCCAGAGATTCTCTCAAAGATAAATGAGGAAGTCGAAAGACTTCTTCGATGCAAGTTTATCCGCACTACTAGGTATGTCGAATGGTTAGCTAACATTGTACCTGTCATTAAAAAGAATGGTTCCTTGAGGGTTTGCATAGACTTTAGAGATTTAAATTCTGCAACTCCTAAGGATGAGTATTCTATGCCGGTGGCAGAAATGCTAGTCGATTCCCCTGCAGGACATGAGTATCTAAGTATGTTAGATGGGTATTCTGGTTATAACCAAATATTCATTGCTGAAGATGATGTCCCTAAAACAGCTTTTCGATGCCCTGGAGCCTTAGGCACCTACGAATGGGTGGTGATGCCTTTTGGCCTCAAGAATGCTAGGACAATATATCAACGAGCAATGAACTCAATCTTCCATGATTATATAGAGAATTTCATGCAAATATATATTGATGATATCGTGGTTAAGTCTGTTTCAGGGAAGAGTCACTTAGACCATCTTCGACACTCCTTTGAGAGGATGAGAAGGCATGATCTTAAGATGAATCCTCTTAAATGTGTGTTTTGTGTGCAGGCAGGGAATTTTCTAGGCTTTGTGGTCCATAAAAAGGGGATCGAGATCAACCAAAATAAGACCAAGGCCATCATGGAAGCGAAAGAGCCATTAATGAAAAAGGAGTTGCAGTCGCTGCTGGGCAAGATCAATTTCTTGAGGAGATTCATATCGAACCTAAGTGAAAAAATGCAGGCCTTTTCACCATTGCTTCGATTCAATAAAGATGGATTCGAATGGGGGCAGGAGCAGCAGGTGGCCTTCGACAAGATCAAGGAATACCTGAGTCATCCCCCAATTCTTTCCCCACCTTGTAGGGGTAGGAGTATGAGATTGTACATAGTTGCATCAGACAAAACCATAGGGAGCATGTTGGCTCAAGAGGATGAGGATGGTGTCGAAAGAGCCATTTATTACCTCAGTAGAGTTTTGAATGATACAGAGACTAGGTATAACATGATAGAAAAATTATGCTTATGCTTGTATTTCTCTTGTACAAAATTGAAGCAATATCTAAAGCCAGTTGATGTTTATGTTTCGTCTCATTTCGATGTTATTAAGCATATGTTGTCAAAACCTATCTTGCATAGTCGAATCGGTAAATGAGCACTAGCATTAACTGAGTACTCTTTAACGTATAAGCCTATGAAGGCGGTTAAGGGACAAGTGGTAGCAGACTTTGTAGTCGACCACTCCATAAACGAAAACATGTTGAATTATGTCGAATTGGAACCTTGGAAGCTATATTTCGATGGCTCCAACCACAAAGATGGCACAGGTGTAGGTGTGCTGATAATTTCTCCGGATAAAATTCCAACAAAATTCAAGTACAGGGTCGAGGGATTTTGCTCCAATAACGAGGCTGAGTATGAAGCCTTAATAGCTGGACTTGAAATTTTGTTAGAATTGGGGGCAACTCGAGTCAAAATTATGGGAGACTCAGAGTTGGTCATAAAGCAGATTACAAAGGAGTACAAATGTGTTAAGGAGAATCTTATCATGTACTTCGTAGTGGCCAACAAACTATTGAAGAGATTCGAAGTAGTGAGCATTCGACACATACCTCGACTAGAAAATCAAGTGGCCAATGACTTGGCTCAGGTTGCTTTTGGGTATAAGGTTTCGAAGGAAAATTTACAAGAGGCAATCGAAGCTAGAGGTAAAGTGGTATCTCTTGGATTATGCCCATCAGACCTAGAAGTGACAAAGCTTGGATATGCTGACGAAGAAAATTTTGAGATTTTTGCAATAGACAGCTTGACAGATAAAGACTGGAGGAAGCCTATAGTCGAGTATTTGGAAAACTCGACAGGATCCACAGAGCGAAAGGTCAAGTATCAAGCCTTAAATTACGTCCTTCTAGGCAATGAATTGTTTAAAAAGACCCCTGAGGGGGTCTTACTTAAGTGTCTTAGTGAAACAGAAGCATATCTGGCCCTTTCTACTGTCTATAGTGGGGCATGCGGGGCACATCAGGTAGGCCATAAGATGAAGTGGCTATTGTTTGGACGAGGCATGTATTGGCCCACGATGCTAAAAGATTGCATTGAGTTCGCCAAGGGTTGCCAAGAATGTCAAGTTCATGCTGGCATACAGCATATCCCTGCAAGAATCAGAGATACATTTTGGTAGGGATCGACTACTTTACGAAATGGATCGAGGCAATACCTTTACCAAATGTGGATCAAGAGGATGTGATCGAGTTCATTCAAAAGTATATCATTTATAGGTTTGGAATTCCAGAAACGATCATAACAGATCAAGGGTCAGTCTTTACTGGTCGAAAGATGCAGGAGTTTGCAAGAGAGATGGGTTTTAAACTCTTAACTTCTATACCTTATTATGCTCATGCTAATGGTCAAGTCGAAGCAGCTAATAAAGTGGTGATAGGTATGATCAAGAAACATGTGGGGAAAAAGCCTAGAAATTGGCATAAGACATTGAACCAGATCCTCTGGGCATGTCGAACTTCTCCTAAGGAAGCAACCAACACCACTCCTTTTCGATTGACTTTTGGTCACGATGCAATGTTACTTGTTGAGATATACCTCCAGTCGACTAGGATTCAGAGACATCATGAAATTCCTTCTGAGCTTTATTAGAATATGATGTTAGACGAACTGGTAGATTTGGACGAGGAAAGACTTAAAGCCTTAGAACTTTTAAAGAGATAAAAAGAAAAGAGTGGAGAAGTCTTATAATAAAAAGGTTAGAATCAAGACCTTCTCACCTGGAGATTTAGTTTGGAAGGTAATCCTGCCTATGGATCGAAAGGTTAGAGCCTTGGGCAAATGGTCCCCAAAATTGGAAAGCCCGTTTTAAATTACGCAAGTATTTTCTAATGGAGCCTATGAAGTTGAAGAATTAAATGAGGATAAAAAAATCTTGAAAGTAAATGGCAAGTATTTGAAAAAATATAAACCAGCACTTCAAGAAATTAAAATTGTTAAAGAGTAATTCTACGTAACAAGGGTAAAGCCAATAATGGTACTTAGGAATGCCAAGATGGCTCAGTAGTCATTACAATAAAAGCCTCAAAGGGCCATGAAGCATCAAATTAAAAAATTACAAATATTTAAATGGGGAAAGATTCCTTCAGCTTTTCAAATTTGGATTTATGAATTTGAAGACGACGCTCGCAAAGGGCCTGCCATTCGAAAGCTCCTCGATTTCCTCACTAAGTTTTCGAGCCCTGTCAACATGATGCACCCCAACCTCAAGCTCTTTAGTTATTTCCTCTTGGTCGATTTGCTGCAGTTCTTTTTGACGCTTCTCCGCCTGAGAAATTTTGTTTTGGAGAACAACAATTTGTTTCTTCCACTTGAGGATGTTTTCACCACACAAAGTTGCTTCTTTCTTGTTTTGTTCAGAAGCTCTTTCTAGTTCAGTTACTTTGTTGAACGAACTTGAAGCAGCATCCCACTCAGCAAGTTGGGTTTCTGTCTTATTTTCTAGCATCTTGGAGTAATCTCAAAGCCGGTTAAAGTCTGCCACTACAAGATCTATTAGAGTAGTCAGGTGTAGAACAACATCAGTGAATTCAGGAGGAGCCTCCATGACATTAATTTGCTTTAAGATCTTCTTTAGGTCAAAGTGAGCAGATGAGTCATTCTCTAAAAGTTGAAATAAGTCAATGTTGAGGATTTTTTGTCGAATATGGTTCAACGCTTCGTCCATGGATTTGGCGTCAGACGTAGTTCCTGAGGTGGTCGAACTACTGATGGTAGTATCAGCAAAATTGTAGCGGGAACTAAGCATGGCCTTTAGGTACTCAAATGGTCTTTGTACCTTCAGATTATCAAGCTCCTCTTGAGATATTCGGGTCGAAGTCGTAGCGGTTGAAGCAGCTTTGTTTGTTTCACCAAGGTTCTCTTTGTCGCTATCTCCTTCTTCGTCCGTAGCAGCTGGAAGAGTTGTTGGCTCTTCGTCCATTTTATCTTCCTCCTCTTTGCCATCAGCTTCAGCCTCCTCATCCTTTCCTTCATCAGCACTTTGTAAGTTGAGGGGGGAGTGGTCTTCAGGATCATCGTGTGTTGTGGGTACAGTAGTAGGCATCACAGTATCCCCGCCAGTATCGACTAAGGCATCAGCTTCAGGACCGATTTCTTCTTCCACTATATCTTGAATTTGTTCAAAGATAGCAGTGGGCTGATTCACTTCAGTGGCTGATCCCTCTGTCGAATCCTTAGGAGAAGGTTTGGAGACACTGGTTGGATTGTAGGTAGGATCACTGCTAGTCTTTAGGAAAACTTGGACTATGGGATGCCCGTGAGTATCGACGAGGACCTGGAAGATAAGTGAATTAAGAGAGGTAACAATAGTAAACTGCCTTTCAGCGTCGAACTATAAAAAAGGAAAAGAAAAAAAACCATACCTTGGGAATATTAGTCCTAAGACTGGAGCTTTCTCTTTCTGCTAGAGCAGGGGCAACTTTCTCGTCAGGATTTTTGAGGGGAGTTTTTTCCAATATTCTGGAAGCAGGAGGTTTTTGTGGTTGAAGTTTGGTTGTTTTCTTTTTCTTCCTTGAAGGCTTCACTTGGTCTGGTGATTCGTTGCCATCATCGGTGTCGACAGCTTTGACTTCAGGTTCTTTCTCCTTTCTTTTCTTTGGCGTCGATGGAGGTCTTCGACTTCCCTGTGGAACAAAAGAGATTTTATTAGTATGTCAGAAAAAAGAAGAAAATATGTGTTGACCTAAAATAAAAGTAATACCTTCGCCAAAGGTGTCTTGGTAGTATCTTTTTGGGTTTCTACGTCTCCTGCAGTTGACGCTTCGCCAGTAGCTGACTTCTTGGTCGTAATCTTGATAGCTGGAAAAGAAAGGGAGAAAAAGGGTTAAACATAAATTGACATATACGTGTGGAGGTAAATGAAAAATGGAGTCGAACATCTTCCCATTCCACACCTTCATATATAGGAGTTTCCACGCGAACGTGTTCTATGCCAATATGAAGGTGGCCTTTGAAATTGTCCAAGGTGTACTTAGTCGGAACCACTCGCTTAGCACGTTTATGGTATTCTTGGCGAAGAAGTTTCATAGAATCCCCACAGGTGAACCAATCTAGAAATGGATGACTGAAAGCCACACCAAATTCAGCAGATGGTAGAGGGGGAAATCTTGGTCGATAGAGTTTAAAGTCTACCTCATAACATTGTTCTGGTCGAACATATGCAGGTAGTTTGAACTCATCCAATTTTCTGGTAAATTTGTGTTTCAAAGTAACTGCTGCTTCGCTTATGGTTCGACTAAGTTCATTAGGCATATAGGCAGTTTCAAAGTATCTTTGGAGTGCTTGGATTTCTTTGACGTGTGTCGAAATACCTTTTTTGGTCCTGTCTTGCACAAGTGTAAAAGCTTTAGTTAAAAGGGTGTTGAAGGAAGGCACGTCGAAAAACTGGGTGGTGTAGTAATCTTTCCACCATTCGTCGAATTCCTGAGTGCAAAGGAAGGATGGTCAGAAGATTATTGGTTGAATCTCAACCAGGTTAGAATACTTCGCCAGTAATTCTGAGCATTTGTATTCGCTGTGAAACATGTTGTAGTGAATGAGAGACCCTTTTCTGGAAAAGAGGGGTTTCGGTTGTATCTGAATTAACCCAAACTGTCGAGAGACGCAGTTGGGCTGGTAAACAACTAAAGAAATCTTTGATTTTCCAGGACTAATCCTGGAAGCCAGAAGTCTAGGTGTCAGAAAGGATTCCCAGACATTGAGGAAGTCATCTTCTTCAGTCTTCGACTCCACAGGCAGCTTTCTGGTGAACCATTATGGTCCAATCACCCTGTTGGCGAAAGGGGCCATACTGGGAGTGAAGTTGTAGCGTTTGGCTAACATTATGACGTAGCTAGTAAAGGCTTGTTGGAGGCTTAGTCCTTCGTCAGTAGGAGTCAATTGCACCAATCTGGTCCCTTCGACCCTCCTGTCCCTCAAAGAATCCTCCTTCACAGCATTTTTGATAGGGAGAGAGGTTTCATAGGTGGCATTTAGCCATAATTGTAGAAGCCAAAACGGTCCTGACAAGAGAAGGTTGCCTTTATTCTTGGTAGTCTTCAGGAAAGTAACACCTTCGCCCAGGGATTCGTAAAGATTGGCTAAGATCATCTCACTCAGGCACAATCGACGCCCAACATGAAGCTGATTAGCTATAGTGATGTTACGTTTGGCTACTTGGAGTGACCTGGAGCAAAAGGCACACCTCGATAGCCAGAGGGCCAGGAAAGCTACATGCTCTTGGTCGGAAACTTCCTTAGTCTCTTGATCATGATAGTTGGCAATGTAAGCTGTGAAAGTGGCTTTGTTTGTGTTGAATCCTATAGAATCTTCAGACAACACGTTGGGGTCATAATCTACTCCTAAAGGGCTGAGGCCAGTAATGGCAGCTACGTTGAAAAGGGTAGGAGTAACCATCCCACAAGGAAGCTGGAAATTGTTATAGGTGCTGTCCCAGAAGTAGAGGGAAGCCAAGAGCATATTGGAACAATAACCTGGTCCTACTTTTGACAGTTGAATTAAGTCGAATATACCTATATCTTTCCAAAATCCAGCTTTGACTTTTTCAATCTTCGCCAGCCAAGCTAAATAGTCAGAATGATCTTTTGACAGGGGACAAGATCTAAAAATTCTAGCATGATTCAGGTATTCTAAACTTATGGGTTCTTCAGAAGGTGAACCTTGACCATCAACGGTGGATTTCTCGTCTATGGCTTTTTCTTTTTAAGTTCTAGGCCTAACCCCACTAGCTATGAGTTTGTAACGGTGATAGGCTGGGAAAAATTCTTTTACCTTAACCGGCTCTAATTTTAAGTCAAGCAAAGGTCCTAGCATTGCATGGGATTTATGAGAAATTAAAATAGGAATGAGTACCTGAGATTGATAAATGCAGCGTTTCTCCTCTTCATTTGGAGGCTCCGGTACGTACTGTTGGTTCCCTATCACCTTTGGCCCAAGGATATTTTGAATAGGTGGTAAGCTTTTGGATTTTTTGGAATCTTTGCTTGCGATTTTGGGAGTAGCGGATGATGCCATTGTTGATTGCAGAAGAAATGAAGAAAAATTGAGAAGATGAAGTTTGAAGAAAGTTCTTGTTCTAAGAGAGAGGGAACGTAAAAAGTGCAAAATGAAGTTTTTCAACTTATTTATAGGAAGAAAGATGGAAGCGGTTGGAATTCAGAAGTGCTAATGAAAAAGTAATGAAAAGATTGTGGGACACGTGGAGGTTATGAAGTGGATGGTTTCAGACGGTGGCAGTTACGTTTTGACCCATGATCTGCGAGGGTCTAGAGTAGTGATGATGGAAGATCTTAAAAACGTGGGCTGAAAAGACGTTTGAGAAAAGCGCAATGATTATTCTGACATTTCCAACATCTAGTCATATGAACAGTCTCTGGTCGAATTATTGATGGCGTCGAATTGCATTGGCAAAAAATGATTTTCTCCCTTTAATCGAAAATGCATTTCTTGGGGGCAATTTGTAGGAGGCTAATTTCGATGCCAAGATAACTGTTCAAGAGCAAAGTCAACAATTCGCCAGGACTTTTCGACTAGAAGGTTCCTGATGAAAAAAAGCAAGTCGAAGACAAATGGTACTTAGGGAAAGCATTGGCAGATCTTTCTAAGTATGAGGAATATTTCGGCAAGAAAAAGTAATCAGATTCGACAGGTGTTTGAAATTCAAATTTAGGAGGGAGTTTCATTTTGAAATAGGACGCATGGAACGCATCTAGTTGACGAATGCATGCAGAATGCCATTTGTCGCCATTAAGAGAAATAGTTGTTATTGACGGTTATTTCGTTTGTGTATAAATAGGGAGTCTTAGTGTTAGATTTCCGTGTGTGTTCACTTTGTACAAGTAACTCTAAATTTACTCAAAAGTATCCGTGTGTTGAGAAAAGAGTATTGTGAGAATGTACGTGATATAAACACCATTTCTTCTTCAATGCAATTTACTTTGATCTTTACTTAAAATTTTATCTTTTATTTGAAGCCAGTTACGTTCCTGCATTTACTCTTGTTTTATACCTTTGATCTTCATTGCATATGTTCGACCTTTCCTTTTACCTTTTTCAGCCTTTTAACTTTACATTTGGATGTGTTGTCTTGTACTATCTTTTCAACAAACTTTCCTTTTGAGTATTGTCAAAGTATTCATTATTTTAGAATTTAATTTAGATCAATGGTTAGCACATGTCCTAGGATCAATCTGATCGATCCTGTGAGTCACCAAAGTTAGATTTGGAAGATCAGCGGTTGTTTACCAATTTTCACGGTAAACACATCCACAAGAGCATTGCAACAGAAATATCGGCATCCTTGGATCTGGCTGATCATGATTAGATACAGAAGCATTGTTGCTTCTTGCGACTTGTGTCACACATAGTAACTTTGCATATAATCATTTATGCGCATCTGGCTGGTGCTTGTTGAATCTGATATCTTCTATGATTATGATTTGCACACAACACACGTTAGAACATAAAATGGTTCTTTCACAAATACCATTGTTATCATCAAAACATAGAGACGACTTGTAGAGACAACTCTTGCTCTAACAATCTCCCCCTTTTTGATGATGACAAAACCATGTATTTTGATTGAACATTTTATACAAGGTAATCACCAAAACTAAACATAGTCAGAGTCCGGAACAACAGCTCCCCCTGAATGTGTTATCCTCAAAGTTTTATCTGTTATCATCTAGAATCTTATATGATCCAAAGACATATAGAATAACAACTTTAGTTGCCAGAACAAAGATTAGAAAAAGACTACTTCTCTATCTTGTCTTTAAGGAGACACAAGTCTTCAGCATCTGGACTAGTTCATCAGAACTTCCATCTTCAGATCTTTGGAACTTAGTTCCTTTTTAATGTCATATCAAAGCTTATAATCTTCAAAGACATCTGAAGCATTTTCTACTTTTCAGCAGAATCATTTGAGCACAAAAACAGAACAGTTCTCAACTAATAACATAGCCTCACAATTTATCAGAAACAGACACTGTCTTTTGAAAAACTCCCCCTGAGTTTCAGACTTGATGAAGATTATAGATTTTAATGTTTTAGTCTTCTGGGTAGCCTCCCCCTAGTTTCCATAAGTCAGGTATTGGGATCTTCAGAATCGTAATTCAGATATATTAATTTTAATTCACCAATAAATCATGACTTTCCAGAGTTTGACTTTGAACACAGGCCTTCATCTCAGAACCTTGTTAATGTGATAACTCGGTGGTTCATCAAAGCTTGATTCTTGATCAGATACCAAAAGAAGGTTAATTTAGTGATCAATCAACGCTTGATTCTGAATCTGGTACACATGTGATCTGACTCTTATTTGATACAAAATTATGTGCTGAGTCTGATACCAACTGAGGTATTTTCTTCATACCATTTGAAGGGTATTTCCTTAGTGTGCTGAAATTGATACCAATGAAGCTATTTGACAATATTTTACAGCTTTGCTCTGATTGATATTACTTCAGACCGAGTCTGATACCAATCTTTATATACAAAGTCTGATTACCAATTGTTGATTTAGTCTGATACCAAATCATTTTCTTTTTAATTGGTTCTTGGTTAAATCAAAACTACTCTTTCTTGGATCTTCAATCCAGATCTTCAGACAGTCCTTGACTTCTGATTTGCACAGTTCTTCTGAAAAGAATCTTGAGATGTAGACTTGTCTTGACTGCTTTCAGAGCTTTCCTTTTTCTGATTCTTATATTCTGAATATCATATTTTCAGACAGCTTGAGCTTCTGAACCAAGTGAAACAGAGATCAAGATAACTTTGACTTTCAGAAAGTTCTCAACTTTTGAACAGTACTGGGTAAATCTGATTCTGAACACCTATTCACGAAGTGTACAACTTCGCTTATATGAACAATAGTTCAGAAGAACTTTTAACAAGGTTCTTCTTTCTTTCTTAAACCTGTTCTGAGAATTCCTAGTGAACTTGTTCATATTTCCTTGGTTAAACATTAAACAACAAACGTTAGTGGTAAATGCATTTTATATCATTAATTCATTTGTTTGAGTTTGTTGCACTCTTCTTAAGATTCTTCTTTTTAATCAAAATCATATTTCTATTTCTTCCCCTTTTTGACATCATCAAAAAGTTTAGAGCGTTTGAGCTATCAAGCATAATTAGATCAATATGATAATAAAAAGTTTAACATAAACTAGTTTCAAAATATATTTCATTAAATTCAAAACATAGATTTTTCAAAAGCCTAACTAGTTCTGAACAAACAAAACATAAAACAGGTTCATAGGGCTTAGAATGGAATCCTAAGGTAAAGACTTTCACAATTTTTAACCCAAAAGATATTCCATTCACTAGCTTAATGAGAATACATAATGCAAGAGACAAGGCAACAAAAAGAGAACAAAATAATCATAACTCTATCCTATTATCCTTCAGGGAATTTCAGAGAATTCCTCATAATTCATGGGTGAACATTCTTCAGTTGCTCCAATGTTTCCTAATCTAGAGATTACATCCTGAATCTCAAGGATACGAGATATGACCCTTCCATATGGAATACTAAAGGAAGACTTGTTTTTAGACATGAGGATTTGTTCCTGCAAATGATTGAACATGGTTTGAGGAAGGTTTATTTTTCTTCTATAAGCAAAAAAGAAAATAAATAGTCGGTCCGAGTAAGACAGTACTTTTGTTCTTATTTCTCTAGGTCTTAAGTTAGTTTCCATGATCCTGTGCCAGATTTTTGCAGAGGGGATGAGTGTGGAGGCACAGTTGGAAGGACTATTTCCACAATGAATTCTATAGATGAGATCATTGATGATTTTTCTTTCCTTGTAGTCGTTAATGGTGTCACCGTTTTCATCGCACTTGATTGCTTGTGCAATGATAGAGGGTTTAATTACTATGGGAATTCCGAAGACAGCTGACTGAATGATGTGTTGGTTATACACGTTAGAAAACACATCAGCATTTGCCTAGAATTCTTTGACAAGATCTGTGTAAATGAGTCCTGGAAGCATCTCAAGATAGCCTTCCCATTTTTGACATCTTAATTCAGACGAAGTTCTTGTCAAGCCAAGTTCTTTGAGAGAACTGGTGTTCATAGAGAATTCATTTAGAACTTTTAACTCAGAAATTTCACTCTTAGAAGGTTTTGGATGGGAGGTGGACATTTTAGAGGGAGTACTAAGGAGAGGCACTGACTGAGATGGTTTGGAATGATGGATAGAGAAGTGAACAAGGTGCCTTAAATAGGCAACAAATAGAGAGAGTTAATAAAAGCTTGTGACTCCAACCATTAGGTTCATCATTTGCTAGATATTTTAGGCTAGCTCTGAATAGGTTAAGAGACCAACACTAAGTCTAACAGATTGTCAATCTTGGAAAGACCAAGAGATCACGCATAAAATTCTCTAATTAATTCTTGACAGAAGTCAAGGATTCATAATAAGTGCATATGTAAGAGTGGTATCGTTTAATTAGGAGTGGAAACAGTGAGACACGATTTCTTCTTTTATGTAATCTGTCTAAAAGGTGCACAGACACACGATTTCTTCTTTTATGTAATCTGTCTAAAAGGTGCACAGACACAGATGTAAGCATAAAGACAACACATACTTCATTAAATTAGTTAGTAGTTACATAGTATAAACATATGTGGTCTTAATAAACTATTGCAACTAAGTCTAATTGTAACAAGTAATCGTCTAATTTTATGAGAACCATCTGCTGTCAAAGGTTTCACAAAACTTCATATCCAGAGCAGTGTCTGGACCACATCGAACTCTACAGATCTTTTGCACGATTCCTGCTCTAAAGAGTACTTCTGATAAGACTCTTCCGTAAGGAATGAATGATTTGTTCATGGTTCTTGTCGTGACGATTAACTCTTTAAGATGGTCAAAGATTACTTGGGACAAATATATAGGGGTTGGCCTAAGAAGACACATGATGAGAAGCTTATCATCATTATATAGGAAATCTTTGTTTGTATTTCAAGGAAAAATATTTGTCAAGATGAACTTGAACCATCCTTTTGCTGTAGGCTAGAGTTTTTTAGGGTTTGCGGGTTCAAACGCAGAGTCTTTATCAAACATATGATGCATTTCAGCATCAGAGGTGCATCGAATGGATGCATGATTAGGTGTGACACCACCTGAGGGACAGTCAATGGCTTCAGCAATGTTTGTGGCATTGAATGTAACTAGAAGACTAAAGATGTCAGAAGAGATGGTCAGACCATTGCTGCTAATAGAGGCGTTGATCCAAAAAGACTTTAAGGTGTTAGGATAAGTTGAACCCCTTAGCATAGATAGGTATCCATTCCAGTTTTGAAAATAAATCCCAAGATAAAAGTTTCGACTAGTGTTTCCTGGATTTGGTCGTTTCTCAATGATGATTTCTAGAAGATCATCGTTCCCATGAAAGGTTCTTGGAGTCATTTTCGAAGGTGTTTTTAGAGTACTAAGATGATTGAGGATAATAGATAATGAAGAAATTTTGAAGAGTGGTATGAATCTAAATAGGCACAGGAAGAGATTTTGAATTGAATGTATGAATGACTGAGGGTGACTTAGAAGAACTGATTCATGATTACCTAGACTCTAGAGTAGGCAGGGATAGTCACGCAGTATAATTGTCTGCTAGCCTAGGGAAGGCCAAGAAATTACCCATACGATTCTTCTTAATTAATTTTTGGCAGAAGTTAAGTATTAGTGTTAAGTGGTGTTTAAAAACGAAGAGACACGATTCCTAGTCCCAAGAATTTTTAATTAGCATCTTTAGTGAGTGCATAACCAAGGATGCACGCATAAGGATTTTTACTATTTCCAACATGAGATCAAATCCTAAATTGTCAGTAAATTATCTCATTTGGTTAGTAGCTGTAGAACTAGGCTACAGGTTATTTATGAAAAGGTAGCACGCTTTCCAATATCGTACTTATGTGTACAAACAGATGTCACTTAGTATGCGTATTTCAAGAAGACTTGAATGGCTGAGATATTCCTAAGTAGAGAGTAGGGTAATGATGTTGGGAATAGGTACTCCTATCTGAGATGACTCAAGAGAAATTGAGCTGAGGTATTTTAACGTCATCATTTCCAAGACTGGATGATAGACTCTAAGAGGGAGAGAGAGTTTGGATTGGAATAAGAATACTTGTTAGGGTACGCTTATGAACTAAAAGAGGTAGTCAATACACAGTGATTGACAAGATGGAGAGAAGCTTACATTTGAGACTAACTATTCATCAGTCACTTGTAGACGCAAAAAGGACATAAGAATTTCTAAGCAAGTTTCTAACCTATTTTCACAGAACTTAACATGACAATTGTTTTAACTCTTAATAGATTTTTCAAGTATATTTATCATGAATTTTAATAAGTCATAAATGAATAAGGAAAATGTACCTTGACGATACTAGGATCTTGTATGGAAGATATTTATCTAAGAACTTTACATTCTGATTCTGAGATTCTGATCATCATTCGTCAGCTTTTACTTCCTTCAGAGTAATCTGATAGATGTCCTCTGAACTTGGAATTCTAGTATGAGAACTAGAGTCAACTTTCTCTTCAGAAGACCACTAGGTTCTATTGTTCAGAAGTATTCATCTGGTTTCTGAAGGTAATCCTCAGAGTGTGAAGGTACTGATTATCAGAGGGTCACTAATTCTCCAGCTTAAACATAAACTTATGAAAAGTTATGTACTGGAGAGAATTAGCTAATATCTCAAAAAACATCTTCTGACTTATTTTCTTGAACAGATGCAGACTTTGTTCAGATGTTCAAAACCATAGAACAACAATCTTTCTTCTTTACATGAAGAAGTTCTTAATGAGTTTCTAACGAGAAAGTCAAGGGTGGACCTTATCCGTTTCTTGAAAACATCTCAAAAACTCATAAAGAATTAATCTTCAGCAAACAAGACTTCTTGTTTTCTTATGATTCAACCTTGAGCAAAATACGTGGTTCATCTACACGTATCTTCTGAGATAAGCATTCAACAGATACTACTTCTTATCTGATGAATCTATCATATTAGCTTGATTCTTCAAACTTCATCAAAACTTAAGTGAGGAAGATTTAGTTGTTGACAACTGCGAAAACTTCTAGAATTAGTGACTTGCTCAAGTAATCCAATTGATTACAATTTTGTACACAGTCATCTTCTGAGCTGTTACAGAAATTGTAAGTGGATTGAAATCTCACCCAGAGTATTTCTACGCACCGCATCTGGATCTTTTTTTGACACTGTTAAGTGTTTGATATCCTATCAATAACAGAACCAAAGCTCTGATACCAATTGAAGGTGCAATAAAGACACAAAAAAGGGGGGGGGGGGTTTGAATTGTGTATTTACTCTTTAAAAACTTTTTGCTTCTTATAGTTAAGACGCAGAGATAATATCAGAGTTCGCTGAGAGACTCTGACTTACGAAATATCATTCATACTTTCCGTGCTTGAAGCATGAGAATCAACAAGAGTCTGAACGTAATATGCATTATTCAGAACTTGCAGTGCGGAAGGTTATCAGAGTTAAGCTGCAAGGTTCTGACTCGCTTATGTAAGGTTCTGATACTCAATACAGAAACATAAACAATAACATAAAGCATAACAAGAGTAAAGGACACACAATATATCATGGTTCACCACAAGGCTAATCCAGTCCACCCTCCTCAGGTGATTTCGCCTTAAACACAAGGACTTAATCCACTATAATCAATCTCGATTACAGATGCACGGGCAACAACCGGTGACTAACAACCTGCAAAGCCGCACTGTGACTAACCCACAATAACTTGCGTCATTGTCATCTCAAGTACCCAGATCATCTCATGATCCCTTGAGGTATCTCTCTCAGTGAACCATTCAGGGATCCAATCAGGATATAACGTTCACTAGAGGAATCACAATGAGTTCCATCAGGGATCCCACAAGAGTCTTATCAACATATGATCCTCTTTGAGATATGACTATCATTGACCATATTTCAGGATTTCTACAATAGCCCTAAGCCATTGTCTTCTCAAGTATCCGATCACACTGATCACTTGAGGAATCCTAATTTACATAGAATTAGTTAAACTGGAGATTACAATGATGCTTCTTAAGAAGAAGATAACTCCTAAGTTTAAGTACATAAGAACACACAAGTGTTCAAGCAAGATTTGACCAACAACTCCTTGCTTTATTTTTATTCTACAAAGATGTATATGGATATGACAGTTGTTGACATCTTGTAGATCTTCTTCTTCTTCGTCTTCTTGGTTGAGCAAGCTTCGAGCAACAACTCCTTGCTTCAGATCTTCAATGTAGCACAGACGAGAAAGTGGTTGATGACTTGACTGATTTGCAATGTTGTCTTCTTCGTCAACAACTTCTATATCAATTGATTGCTGTTGTGTTGATTTATGATCTTTGAGCTTCAACAACAATGGCCATGTGTAAATGGTGATAGCTTTGGATGTTTTAAGTGTTACAACGAGAACTCATTGTTGTTGCTATCTTCACACAATGACTTTATCAATTCTCCATTGATTGGAATGAATCGATGCATAAGAAGCGAATACTCCTTCCTTTAAATAGTCCAGTAAAATATATCTGTTTGAATTACTATTGGCCGTTGGAAAAGAGACGTTGTGTAATGATACAGCTTTACTGACACATCTCCTTTTTACTGTAGAAGAAATGATGGGATATATCTTTCTTGGGCGCTGTGTATAGTCATTCACAACGGTAACATTTGTCTTCAAAAAGTCAGAGGCTTCTAATGGTAAATAATTGAAGCATGAGTAGAGACTTCTTAACAGGATATCTGAAATGCCAAGTCTTCAGTATTTCGAAGTCGTCCATTAGGAATCACCCTTCACAACTTCAGCACTTGTCTTTAAATCCGTTATCCTTTACTACTTCAAGTCTTCCAAAACTTCAGAGCTGTCCATTAGGAATCCGTCTTCAGAGTCTTCAGCACTTGACCTTTGGAGCTATGATCCTCAGAACGCATATGTCTTCAGAGTCATTCTACACTTGGTCTTCAGAGCCTTCAGCCTTCAGAACTTCAAGTCATCGAAATCTTCAGCACTTCGGTTCTCTATTATCTTATTCAGAAGCTTCGCAATCTTCAGAATCACAACCACTTTCAGAGAGCATCCACAAGAGCATTGCAACAGCAATATCGGCATCCTTGGATCTGACTGATCATGATTAGATACAGAAGCATTCTTGCTTCTTGCGACTTGTGTCACACATAGTAACTTTGCATATAATCATTTACGCACATCTGGCTGGTGCTTGTTGAATCTGATATCTTCTATGAATATGATCTGCACACAACTGTTAGGTGCAGATTTGACCTAAAAATGACATATCTTTCTTTTCACTTTTTCTACTCTTTTCTCATGTTTTCATTCATTTTACTCTTGATTGATGTTATTTTTCTAAACATTGAAAATACCTTTGGTGCTTGTAATATGTGTGCTATTGTGCAGAAAATAGGCATAAAACATCAAATGTTGTAAGATACAAGAAATGGTGCAAGCTGTCAAAGAAAAGAGGAATAATTTCAGTTAGTTCGCCTAGCGAACATGAAGGCGAGTCTTAGCGAAGGTTCGCTTTGCGAACGCTGGCGAAGCTCCCAGCGAATGGACCCAGATTTTGGCACAGGTAAAAAGAGATAAAATTCTCTTTGCGAGCTGGAAAGCGAATGTTCTCTTTGCAAACACTCATTCGCTTAGCGAATGCACGTGAATTTATGGGGCGGTTTAACTATTTGAGGCACCTGAAGTGCCTATTTTTAACCATTCACTTAGCGAATGAAGGGTTCGCCTAGCGAACCTGCGAATTCCTGAATTGTATAAATACAATTTTCACACTTTTTAGGTTATGATGTTTTGATTTTGAATAGAGAAACTTGTAAATAAAAGACCAGAGCTTATATCTTCTCATTTCCAAGGGAGAAAAGGTAGGATCTTTGATTTCTTATTGGAGAAGGATGTAATCTTTTGATACCTTATGTATTTCATCTAATGTATGTTTGTGAATGAATTCTGATTTTCTATTGTTGTTGTCTTTGATTGATTATTTATGGTCTTGACAAAACCTTTACAAATCTTTGGTCTTATATTTTCTTCTATCAATGAGCAAGCTTTTGACATGGTGTTGTGAGTTGATATTCATTTTATCTTTTGTTTTATTGTGTTGATTAAGTAGCATGGGTAGCATGATTAGGATCGATACGGTATTATGAGGATGCGTGATAATAGGGATGAAGAAGAATACATTCATTGGGAAAATTAGTTGAATACATGTAAAAAGGGTTAAGCGTATGTACGTATTCTGATCTTGGTTTAATACGAAGAAATCAGTTATCTGATATGGATGTTATAGTAATATCTGTTGGGACTAGACTCTAGAGATAGATTTAGGCTTAACACTTGCGTGAGTATCAGTTCTTGCTTTTCTGTGTTGTTGAGTTGCGTGAGACATCACCAATGAGACAATACGGTTGTTCTCTTGACGTTGCGTTAGACATAAACTCTGTTGTGAATGATACACGAGGATATTAGGCGAATGATTGATTTGTGTTTACTTGATTAGAAGAATGCATGTGTTATCAATTGATGAGATCCAATTCCAACAAGGTTCCGTTTATAATTCTGTCTTTACTTTATATTTTCCGTCTTTACTTTTTCCGCATTTGCTTTTGGTTCCGCTTTAAACCAAAACTTTTGAACCATGAGCTTAGAAATATAGAAACCGTTGAATGGAATTCTTTCCCTCGCACTGATCCCTGTGGAGAACGATAAATTGGGTTACTTATATATTTTTGCTTGCTGCTATTCTAGCTTCAACAAAATGGCGCCGTTGCCGGGGATCAGTGTTTAGATATTGAATCACATCGCATAGTTTTTATATTTTTAAGCTTTGTACATTTGTTTATATTATATGCATTTGTGTTCCTTTAATGTTTTCTCTAGTGTGATCAGGAATGATGAGAACTCCTCCTAGATTGGTTGCTATTTGTATAAAAGTATTCAATGAAACTTCAACCGAGTCTGGATGGATGCTTGAGCGTTGAAAGTATGCTTGGTAAATTGTACTGCTTTATAGAATGTTAGAATGATTTAAGAATTTTGTGCTTTGTGCAAATGTGTGTCTTGTTTCATTTTGTAACTTGTTTGATTGCTTGTTTCACTTAGGTCCAAAAGCCACAAATTGTGAGGAAACCTCCATTGCTTACTAAATGCTTGGATGACTGATAACTTTGTTTAATTCGTTTGATTCATGCTTTATCTTTTGATTATGGTGATTTTGTGGAAGCATTAGAAATGATCAAGGCATTTGTTTATATTATGCACAACCATATCCAAAAGCACCTTACCCGTGAGTAGAGAAAACTTGTTAGCCCCTTTGAGCCTAAAAAGTTTAGATCTCATTTTAGTGATGAACTTGGTTTATGTACATAATTTGAAAGTGTGGTTCATCATTATATTTTGTGAGTTTCTAAAAAATTTCTTCTTGAACCTTTGAATATTGGTATAATTTTATTTCCTTGCCTTAAAAAGTAAGGTTCATTCACTTGAGGTTTCGTTGAATTCAAGTTGGGGAGAATGAAAAAGAAGATGGTAGGTTGCTTTCAACTTTTGAAAAAGTTCAAACAAGCATGAAAAGAAAAAGTGTAAATATGAATGTGAAAAACAAAAGAAAAAGAATGCTTGTTTGAATGAGAAAAATAGAGTGAAATAATTGTGCATAAGGAAGTTTGTGAAGGTTTGTGGTAAAGGAATGAGAGTGGTGAATGAAGTTGTAATATGTAAATACCATTTATCGGCAATTTTGATTCAATGGCCTTTAGAAATGTCCCTTTGTTGTGAACCCGACCAAGCTACAA
Source organism: Lathyrus tuberosus (assembly GCA_022829125.1). Lineage (NCBI taxonomy): Eukaryota > Viridiplantae > Streptophyta > Magnoliopsida > Fabales > Fabaceae > Lathyrus > Lathyrus tuberosus. The sequence goes on from JALAZF010000137.1 coordinate 2,917,848, forward strand.
CCTTTAAAGTCCTTTGTGATCTTTTTGCTTCCATGTTTTCATTTTTGATTGTTAGATGTTGTATGAATTGATTGTAATTTGCATTGTTTGTCAGGTGAGTGAAATTTCCCCGCGGTTGCAAACACGTTAATTTCTTCATTCTTATTTTGAAGAGGAGTGTTAGAGTGATTCAAGTATGAAAATTTAGTTGTAATTTGAACCGTGCCATGATATTTGTTAAGAACTTAATTCTTTATCATTGTTCGATTCTATTGAGTGGTGAATGCTACTTGTGCGCATTTTCGTGCTTGTCTGCATTTCTCTTGTTTTGGTTGAATCTTATGCTTAGGCAATTCCTCTTGTTTTCATGAGGGGTGCTTTGCTCGAGGACAAGCAAAAGTTTAGTTGGGGAGAGTTGTTAGGGGCAGATTTGACCTAAAAATGACATATCTTTCTTTGTACTTTTTCTACTCTTTTCTCATGTTTTCATTCGTTTTACTCTTGATTGATGTTATTCTTCTAAACATTGAAAATACCTTTGGTGCTTGTAATATGTGTGCTAATGTGCAGAAAATAGGCATAAAACATCAAATGTTGTAAGACACAAGAAATGGTGCAAGCTGTCAAAGAAAAGAGGAAGAATTTCAGTTAGTTCGCCTAGCGAACATGAAGGCGAGTCCCAGCGAAGGTTCACTTTGCGAACACTGGCGAAGCTCCCAGCGAATGGACCTAGATTTTGGAAGAGGCAAAAACAGACAAAATTCTCTTTGCGAGATGGAAAGCGAATGTTCGCTTTGCAAACACTCCTTCGCTTAGCGAATGCACGTGAATTTCTGGGGCGGTTTAACTGTTTGAGGCACCTGAAGTGCCTATTTTTAACCATTCGCTTAGCGAATGAAGGGTTCGCCTAGCGAACCTGCGAATTCCTAAATTGTATAAATACAATTTTCACACTTTTTAGATTATGATGTTTTGATTTTGGATAAAGAAACTTGTAAATAAAATATCAGAGCTTATATCTTCTCATTTCCAAGGGAGAAAAGGTAGGATCTTTGACTTCTTGTTGGAGAAGGATGTAATCTTTTGATACCTTATGTATTTCATCTAATGTATGTTTGTGAATGAATTCTGATTTTCTATTGTTGTTGTCTTTGATTGATTATTTGTAGTATTGAAAAAAACCTTTATAAATCTTTGGTCTTAGATTTTCTTCTATCAATGAGCAAGCTTTTGACATGGTGTTGTGAGTTGATATTCATTTTATCTTTTGTTGTATTGTGTTGATTAAGTAGCATGAGTAGCATGAGTAGGATCGATACGGTATCGCGAGGATGCGTGATAATAGGGATGAAGAAGGATATTCACATTCATTGGGCAAATTAGTTGAATACATGTAAAAAGGGTTAGGCGTATGTATGTACTCTAATCTTGGTTTAATACGAAGAAATCAGTTATCTGATATGGATGTTATAGTAATATCTATTGGGACTAGACTCTAGAGATAGATTTAGGCTTAACACTTGTGTGAGTATCAGTTCTTACTTTTCCGTGTTGTTGAGTTGCGTGAGACATCACTAATGAGACAATACGGTTGTTCTCTCGACGTTGCGTTAGACATAACCTCTGTTGTGAGTGATACGCGAGGATATTAGGCGAATGATTGCTTTGTGTTTACTTGATTAGAAGAATGCATGTGTTATCAATTGATGAGATCCAATTCCAAGAAGGCTCCATTTATAATTCTGTCTTTACTTTATATTTTCCGTCTTTACTTTTTCCGCATTTGCTTTTAGTTCCGCTTTAAACCAAAACTTTTGAACCATGAGCTTAGAAATATAGAAACCGTTGAATGGCATTCTTTCCCTCGCACTGATCCCTGTGGAGAACGATAAATTGGGTTACTTATATATTCTTTCTTGATGCTATTCTAGCTTCAACAACAACACACGTTAGAACATAAAATGGTTCTTTCACAAATACCATTGTTATCATCAAAACATAGAGACGACTTGTAGAGACAACTCTTGCTCTAAAAAAACCTCCTTCGACACTTCAACCACTCAACCTTAAAATGAAGCAAATTATTAATAGGTAAATTTATGTTTATATGAAATTTTCATTTATACATATTTTCTTTGACTTTGCAAAGACTTTGTAGAGATTTGTAAACGTTGGACATATATGTTCAATGTGATTTAGGAATCTCAAACATGAGATTCATCTGTAATATATATATGTTTGATGTACATTTGAGTTTGAGTGTTGTAAATAATATTTTTTATTTGACGAAATAAATAAGTATTTGAGTTTGAGTGTTGGTAATATACATCTTCAATTGCTGTTTTTGTTATGTTACAGTTTGATGTACATTTGAGTTTGAGTGTTGTAAATAACATTTTTTATTTGATTAAATAAATAAGTATTTGAGATTGAGTGTTTTAATATACATCTTAAATTGATGTTTCTGTTATGTTACAGTTTAAACTATACAGGTTATAAAATAGAAAATTTTCAAAATGCATAAATTTATTTTTTAAAAATGCATATAATTTAACGACGGCTTTTTATTATGATCGTGGTTGTATAATGAAGAATATATAATATAACCATGGTTTTTATAGAAGACCGTGGTTATATACTTAAAAATGTGTTGGGATTTGAACCTGGGACATTTTATATATGACAACGGTTTGGTTATTAACCGTGATCATATATCGCGCACGTTCAGATTTTCCACAACGGTCATAAGACCGTGATTGTAAGTAGCACATATACAACCATACCATACGTAACAACGACAGGTCACACGTGATATTATCTCTTTTCCAACCGTTGTTATATATGTTTTCCATAGTAGTGCCTCCAACACTTTTAGGACCGTAGACTATAGACCAAGCTACTGAAGCTTTTTTGGTTTTGTCCTCTTTACCAGTCCAAAGAAAAGTTCTGCAAATATATTCAATTTATTTTAAGAAATTCTTAGGAAGAGGGAAAACCTGCATCCAATATCCAGCAATAGCAAATAATACATTACAAATCAATTGGCATCTACCAACACAACTTAGCAGTCTAGAAGACCAATGTTGGATTTTTTCCGCCAATCTATCAATGAGAGGTCTACAGTGATGAATTGTTAATTTCCTGCTATCCTGGGCACTCCCAGGCATTTGAATTGAAGCTTACCAGCTGTAAAATGAATATGTTCAAGGATTTTCCCATGTTCTTCACTTGAAACTCCCCCAAAGTAAACCCTGCATTTTGCAGGATTAACTTTAACACATGTTACCGTTGAGAAATCTTGAAAAGCTCTCATCTTCAAAACAAACGTAAGTTATTTGTAATCTCTCATACTTAGAATGGAAATTAAAATCTAGAATTCCTTGCAGATTAAAACAAACAACAGAAGAGATATGGGATCTTCTTGTCTCAATCTCCTATTTGCCTTCAGATGCTTGCTATGCTACCCATTAATATTGTACTTATATGAAACTGTTTTGACACAGAGCATTATCCAATTGCTGAATTTTGGAGGAAAGTTCATCCCTCTCATTATTTCTTTCGGGGCAAGCCATTCCAATGTATCATAAGCTTTTTGCATGTCCATTTGGATGACACATCTAAAGGATATGCTTTTCCTATTATACCTTCTAAGCAGTTCATGAGCCATGATAATATTGTCATGGATAACTTTTCCAAAAAAGAAAGCTGATTAGATCTCATCTATAACTTCATTAATATCTTTACTCAATCTAGTAGTCAAGATTTTTGATATGATTTTGTATAGAGTTGTGTAGCAGGAAATAGGTCTCATGTCCTTCACTGTTGTTGCACTAGGAGCTTTAGGTATTAAGGTGACAAGGGCACATTTAACAACTAAGTATATTTTATCTCTATCAAAGAACTCATGAATAACTTTCCTAATATCAGACTTAATCACACTCCAAGAATTTTTTAAAACTTTGCATTGTAACCATCAGTACCTGGGGTTTTTATGTCACAAATCCCTTATAGGGCCTCAGACATTTCTTTGTTAGTGATTGTTTGCTTCAACATTCCTTTATGCAAATCCTCAAGTTGGGGTCCCTGTCTAAGAGCCTTAATATCCATCTGCAATCTCCTTTGAGCTTTGATTATCTCCTCTGGCAGATACTTAATCTTTTCAATGCACTCTTGGTTAAATAAGTCATGTGTCAGATCATGTTCTGCTTGGGGTAAGAGGATCCTATTTTATTGAATTTTCTGGACTCGCTTAGTAGTCTGTTTGGTCAAATTCTTCATATGGTGTTGCAGTCTTTAAAGTTTCTTCCAGACCACATACATTGGTTTTCCTGGTAACTCCCTATTACAAGTATTTGCAACAATACACATATATTTAAACTTTTCCACAATTCAATTCAGAAACTTGAAATGTGGTTTGTACTTGTTATTCTCTTTATTATGGCCCATTTTGCTCACAGACTTTGTCATAGGATTAAATTTTGAGCTAAAATTATGAAGGAATTTATATAATAACACATAAAAAAGATCTGCAAAGTTTCATGTTATTTTGAATCGTTCTAAATTTATTTTTATTTTTTGACTGAAACACATATGTTAGTGCATAACATTATAAAGATATCTCCCATAGTTTTTTTTTTAATTGAGATCAATTAAATAAAAAAATTTAATCTTTGATTTTTCATGAAACGGAAACAACTGGCATTTTTTTTATGATATAAGTTCTATAAAATACTAGCTTAAAATTCAATCATATATTGTGTTATTTTCGTTTCATAGAAAATCAATGTTTAAAAAATTTATATTTAATTAATTTCAAGTTTAAAAAAATTAAATTTTTGTGAAAGAAATCTTTATAATGTTCAGATCCTTTGGACGTGTTATGATATAAGTTCTATAAAATATTAGCTTAAAATTAAATTATATATTGTGTTGTTTTCATTTCATAGAAAATTAATGTTTAAAAATTTTATATTTAATTCATTTAAAGTTTAAAAAAATTAAATTTTTGTGAAAAAAATCTTTATATTGTGATAAACTTTCACGCCAAAAATCATTAAAATACAAGAAAGTCAAAATCATAAGAATGATGTTTTTGTAGGATGTTCATGTTAGCGACGAATGTAACAACAAAACGACGAATTTAGCAACAAAATTTTTTTTACTATACATTTTATTAATATAAATAATATAAAATGCTTTCGTTAGTCCTGTCTAATATTAAAAATGTAAATAATATCAAAAAGATATGCATCATTTAAATATTAAATATAAATTTAAAATGGTGAATTCTTATCTACCCACTTCAAAAAGTTGGGTAGAGTTACTCATAGAGTAAATTAGGCTACATTGCATTGGAAATCTACCAAATTTAAATCATTAAATAAATAATTAAGTATAATAAAATGATATGGCATTAGTGGATTGGTTGAAGGTAGACTATCCAACTTTTTGTGATGTGTAGGGCTGACAATGAACTAAGCCAACTCGAAAATAGTTCGAAATTCGATTCGAAAATTAAATCGTTGAAATAGGTTCATGAGCCAAATGAGCTGAATATGAGCTAAAAACTAAGTTCGTTAACTAAATGATCTGAACTTGAACTATACATAGTTCGACTCGTTAGGTTCATGAGTCAATTCGATTATATATGAGATATATTATATTGTCTTTAAGAGTAGGTTTAAAAATTTATTTTAAATCTTAGTCTCATATTTTCTTTTAATCTAACGGTTTTAATTGATAATTTATATTCTCAAGTGAATAAAATATTTCTAAGAATAATTATACAAATAAAATTAACATCGTATAAATTCCAATCTTATAACTTTTATTTTATTTCTATATTTTTTATTTAAAAAATATTAATTTAAAATGTCAAATATATATATAAAGACTTTAAAAAATTACTTTTAAGTCTGTGAAATAAGCGAGTTGAACCTAACAAGATAAACCTAACGAGTTGATCCGAGATATTCGTGAACTTCTAACAAGTCGAGTTTGACCTAAAAAAAAGTTCGTGATGAACTCGGCCAATTCTTAACGAGTCGAGTTTGAGCTGAAAAAAAATTCGTGATGAACTCGAACTCGAACTCGAACTCGATTAATTCTTAACGAGTCGAACTGAGTTAAGGCGAATTCGACTCGACTCGACTCATTTTCAGCCCTAGTAATGTGTAACAAAGTTGTCCCCATTAAAAATAAGTATTATGAGTTTTTTTATAACTAGTTATCTTATTAAATACGTATTTTTAAAATCAATATATACCTATTGCAACTTTTATCTTTATATTTTAAAACTCAACGAAATCAATATATACCTATTTTAAATTTAATCATATAGAAATTTTATTATAATTCAAATATATTTAGATATGAATAATGTATCTTAATAATTGTTAGTAGTTAATTAGAATTATTATTTTGTAATTAATTTACAACACATCAATTTGTTATTAATATGAGTTTTTTATAGAAATTTTCTGATATAATCTCAACTATGTATTTGAATCTTTTTAAAATTAAATAAATATAAATACCATTTTTACTAGAAACATTAAAAAAATATATGTATTTTTACTCAAATAATAGATTGATTAATTACAATTTTTAATAAGTTTTTATTTTCAAATTATTTAAAAAAAATCATATAATTAAGTTACAACATAACAACTTGTTATAAATATGAATTTTTTATTGAAACAATTTGATATAGTCACAATTATTTACTTGAATATTTTTAAAATTAGATAAATATTAACACTATTTAGTATTTACACATTGAACATTAAAAATAGATATGAAAATTTTACTCAAATAATAAATTAAATGATTACAAATTTCTATAATTATTATTGTCATATTAATATTTTTTTTAATTATTACAAAAACCTTTGAATTACTTTTTTAGTTTTATTTTTTGTCTAGGACCATCCACTCACTTATTATATTAATAAAAAAATTTAATTAACAAATTGATTAATGACTACTTTTATTAATTGGTGATAAATTTATAACACAAACATTTGAGCTACAATTTTATTTTATTATTTACAATTGCATTCATGTATAAAATATTTTGTGTCTTTGCATTCCTCCACATTCATTATTTAATTATTTACCACATTCATTATTTATTCACGTATGTACTGTTAGAAAATTAATTGTGAATTAAATAGATTGATGGTAAAATTTTAAATGAAATCACTTTCTTTATAAGTATTTTAAACACTCTCAAATATCTTAGAGTTGGAATGCTGGATAATTCAGCCTATACTCGAGTTTGCAAAATACCAATGAAAACTCGAATATCGGAAAGATGAAATACGGAATTTTGTGTGAAGAAGATATGCTTTTGTGTTGTATTTTTTAAATTCGGAGTGCTCAATTTATAGGGCAAAGTAGTGTTGTTTCATAAGGTTGCGACCCTTATGAAACACACACTTTCAACAACACTTTTACCAAATGTTGTATTGTTTCGCCTACAACACCATTTTTCGAACGTTGTACTGTTTTGCTTATAACAACACTTTTACCAACTGTTGCGCTGCTTCGCATACAACAACAGTTTTCAAAGGCTGTATTGTTTCACATTCTGCAACACTTTACAAAGTGTTGCCTATTTCTGAATTCAAAATACAAACTGCCTACTACAACACTTCACAAGTGTTGCCTATTTCTGAATTAAATAGTTAACATTCACTTGCATATTTTCTTGTCATTTTGGAACACACTCAAGATCATTAATTGTAAATAACTTACAACAATCCCCCATTTGTTCTAATAATGACAAGATCAATTCCAGAAAAAGAAAGGAAAATAATGTTAATACAATTAAGTATCTTCTGATTAGAACTTATCCTTAGTAAGGATAACACAAAGTTTATCGAAATTTTAGGTAGCAATGCTTTGAACCGTTATCCCTTGTGATTATACCGGCGTTACCTTACACACATTCTTTAATGGTTCTTCGCCTACATATCTTGCCTAACACTATTTATGGTCATGTGTTTTTCCTGTTTTCATGAATTTTTCATGAGAGAAACTCCAACTCTCACTTTAAGATGACACCATCTCGAAATTCATATAGGTGAAGTTCATTTTGTATCTATTTCTTGAGATACATATCCTCGATATAGAACTTCATTAAGAGTTCAAAAAAAAACTCAACCCTCAATATGTAATAGTCAACATTGTCACAGAATGTTGCACAAACATACAAATCAACAACTTTTTGTTATCCATTGAATCTTAGGTTATGGTTTGTTAACTTCAAATTGGGTTGCTACCGTTGTCAGGACTCTTATTCAAGGAGTTTCAATCCAATACCTCTTTGAGGTAGTCTTTACTAAATCTCTAGCAAGTGGTTTAGTAAATGGATCAAGCAAATCATAGCTTGATTGTAAATATGTGAATGAAATGATTACATCCTTAATAAATTTTCTCACGAAAGAATGTCTAAGTCCTACTTGCCTAGACTTTCTGTTATAACCTTTTTGTATGCTCTAGGTAAAGTGGCTTGACTACCGCAATGTATCAACACCTTTGAAACATTGTCTTTATAGCCAATGGAACTTCTAACAAAAGGTCCCTCAACCATTCAGCTTCTACACCATCGAAAGCAAGATCCTCAAATTGCGATTCTATGGTTGAGAGAGTGATCCATATTTGTTTCTTGCTCTTCCAAGAAATTGCACCGCCGGCTAGTGTAAATATCCATCCAAATGAATATTTATGAAATTCAACACTTGATATCCAACTCGCATCGGTATATCCTTTTAATATAGCAGGAAATCTATCATAATGGAGACCAAGATTTTGGGTTTTCATAAGATAACCAAAAATCCTAATGATGGCATTCCAGTGCTCACCATTTAGATTGCTAGTAAAATCTACTCATTTTACTAATTGCAAACACTATGTCGGGTCTAGTACATTGCATGTACTTGCATATTCCAATTGATCCACAACTCTTCCATCATTATTTTAAAGTTTGACACTATGATCAAATGAAGTACTCACTTTCTTGAAATGTAAGTGTTTGAACTTGTTAGGTACTTTCTAAACATAATGTGTTTGACTAAGTTCGTAACCCCCACTATTTCGCTTTATTTTGATACCCAAAATTATGTTCACTAGTCCAAGATCATTCATCTTGTATGTGGAAGTTAGAAACATCTTTGTTTCCAAAATTCCATTCATTTAATTACTAATGATCAATATGTAATCAACATAGAGACAAAGGAATATAACAATGTTCTCATACAACTTTGTGTACAAACACTTGTCACAAGAATTAGATGAAGAAAGTTTTTAGAAAATTATGCATGATGATGCCAGAAGGTTTTTAGATGGAGTGAGAGATGAAATTCTGAGCAATTTAAAGTAATATAGTATGAATTACAATGAATATCTTAGTTATGTTCACTTGTCTCAAAACTCCACTTGAATTTCTATGTTCAACCTTCTTGATCAACTTTGACATTGATGTGCGTGATACTTTTAATCCCTTTATTCTTTGATAATATTTGTCTTCATCAAAACTGAACTAGATATAAAATGTATTCTTCACAATCTCCCCCTTTTGATAATGAGAAACTCTTGTGTGTCTCCCCTTAATCGGTGAATCTTACAATGACTGAGTCAAGCTTTTGATGTCATTATTTAGGTGCTTGTTTTAATCCATACAAGGATTTGACAAGTTTGCACATTTTTGTTCATTACCAAGAAGTACACAACCTTCTGGTTGCTCCATGTAAATGTACTCATCAAGATATCTATCTAAGAATATAGTTTTGACATCCATTTGATGAACTATAAAGTTATAAAAGAAAGCTAATGTAAATGAAACTCTAATTTCGTTGTGCTTGCTACTAGTGCATATGTGTCAAACTAATTAACAATCCATGGAGAACCTTCCTCACGAGGTTATTAGTTTGTGGGAATCTCGAATTCCTTATCCTCCGTGATATGGTAATCAAAATTCCACATCTAGGATTCAATAATTACATTAGACTCCAAATTCAAAAGTCTATATGCTTTAATGTTAGGTGTATATAGCCAACAAAAACATATTTGATCCCACGATGATCCAACTTGTTCCATACCTCATAGAGAGAGAGATATCATTTTTTTCTTCAGTAGAATTATATTCATTGTACGACATAAGGACTTTGTGACACAACAAATTTTATGTCATTCTTCCATTTTCAATAAAATATTTAATAATAATCATTTTACTTTGAAGTTACACTTCTACTTGAATATATCTAAAATATATTCATTGCATTAAATATATATATAGCAATCGACAAGCACGATCATAACTTTTATTTTATTGCACAAACAACAAATTAATCACAAAAAAAATCATAAATTAAAATTTTAGAAAATTTAAAATATTATATGAATTAATTGTGAACGTTTCACCATCATAGAGAATTGCCATAAATTTTTTTAGAATAACAATCTTTAATATTAATCACAAATAAAAGATCTTCATGACAATTAGGAGAAAGAAGATCTTGTCTTGGTTCATCACTTCGATGCTTGAAACATAAGCCTCGGTTGCCATTATATGAAATACTTATAAGATTGTTAGAAAATTAATTGTAAATTAAATGAATCGAGCCTAGAATCGTGAACCAAATCACTTTTTCTTATAAGTATTTCAAGCACACTTAAATGTTTTAGAGTTGGAACGCAGTAATACTCAGGATAATTCAGCTTATACTCGAGTTTGCATAAGACCGATGAAAACTTGAATGTAGGGAAGATAAAATTTGAAGTTTTGTGTGAAGAAGATAGACTTTTGTGTTGTATTCTTTTGAATCTGCAATGCTCAATTTATAGGGCAAAGTAGTGTTGTTTTATAAGGTTGTGACCCTTGATGAAACACATACTTTCAGCAACAATTTTACCAAATGTTATATTGTTTTGCCTACAACAGCATTTTTCAAACGTTGCACTGTTTTGCCTACGACATTTTACTAACTGTTGCACTGCTTCGCCTACAACAATAATTTTCAAAGTTTGTACTATTTCGCATTCTGCAACACTTCATGAAGTGTTGCATATTTCTAATTTCAAAATATAAATTGCCTACTGCAACACTTCACAAGTGTTGTCTATTTCTGAATAAAAAAATTAACATTCATTTGCATATTTTATTTTCATTTTGAAACTTACTGAAGATTATTAATTGTTAATAATTTACAACATGTACCCGTTTCACTTAATCATTTTTTTTAACTTTTCACTATGTAGCTATCGGTAACAACTTCAACCAGAAGTTTTTCTTCCCTCGCTATGTTTTATGAATTTGCGTGTTTTAAAGAGTTGCACAAACGATTTGAAAATTATTTTGTACGTTAATTTATCTTATTATTAAATCTCATACTCAATTATTCCATTATATGTTTTTGTAGGCTTAAGGAAGATAAGATATTGCAAGAAGAAAAAATGACAATTATATTTTCTTTAAAACAAACAGATGCAAGAGATCTGAGATAAATCTGGATAGAAACTAATTATGTCAGTCAAGCATTTGGTTAAAATTCCTAAGGGTCTCATGAACAAATGGTTAAATTATAATTTAAATATTTTTTTTTCTTAACGCCAATGGAATTAAAAGAGAACACGAATAGTGTTCAAAGAGCAATTACACATACAAAAAGGAACATGATGAAATTCCAAACCAACTCTATCCTAGCTACTCTCTTAGAGGGTCCATACAAAAAGCTAAAAAATTGGAGTTGGTATTACAAATTTCAACCCCCTTAAACCAATTCCAAACCCTCATTTTAATGCCCCAACATAAGTTGTCCAAATTGAATTTCTCATTCTCGAAGATGATTCGGTTTCTGCAGTACCATATGCTCGAGACTGTGATTAACCAAATCACGCCCAACTTCAAATTACCTGCAGAATAATTGCCTACACCACACCAATCCAAAAAGAAGTCAATAGTATTTCCTTCATAAAAACTCCCATGACCACACCAGTCACCAATTCTTTCCTAAACAGCTAGCACAGGGGCACAAGCAAAGCAAAGATGGCCCACTTCTTCTTCTTCCAAACCACAAATAGCACAGTTAATGCTTAAAGAAACTCCTCTCCTAATAAGTTCAGAATTAACCGGAATCCTACCCCAAAGAACTCTCCAACCAAAGAAAAGCACTTTAGGAGCAACCTTAAGTTTCCAAAGCGTTTGGAAAGCTAGAGAAGAAGAAAGCGAAGAAGAGGGGTAAATTAAAATCGAGGAATTCACCAGAGAGTTATAAACCTGCTTGGAAGAAAAACTCTTAGCCGCTGCATCAATCCATCTTACAGAATCAGATTCACCTTCCTGAATTTGAGTCCTGACACCAATAAGACTCTGAAGCTCTAGGATGAGAGAGCTGTACTCCGTCTGAGCAATAGTAGACAGGCCTACAGACTGCCAACTCCAACCTTGAGAATCTGCCATCAACAATTCTTTGACGGAAGCCTCCTTGATCGAGCTAGCATGATAAAGGTCTGGAAAGATGTTGGATAAAGACTTTTCATTCCTCCACTTCGCGGACCAAAAAGGGATATTCGTGCCGTCTCCAAGATGAAACTGAACTTTATCTGCAAAAATAAAATTTTTGTTAGTTAAAAACTTCCCGCTGTTTAGAAGATCTTTCATAGAAGGAATAAAATTTACGCGGAGACAAATTGGAAAACCATAGACTTTACAACATGACCTCCCAGATTTTAGATTCTCCTAATTTAATTTATCTTTGGTGAGATCTTTCTCTTCCACTATTGTAATTTTCTACTTTAATTTAGATTGAGTTTATAAAAACAAAACATTATACGTGTTTGTAGATATGGTGGGACTGAAATTATTATTAATTGAAATATAATTAATGAGATGACAACTCATATAAATGTTAATATCATGTATCTCAAGCATCTCTCCTTAAGGAAGTATCCATTGCTTGTATGGGAGGGTGGGATGGTTGTGAGTGGAATTGGGGCAGCTTCGGTGTGGCGGCGAATTTAGGAGAGGTGGAGCAGCCTGCGGTTACTGCAGTTAATCGGCTTGCTGTTGGTGGTCTGCTGCCTACAGGGGTGCGGTCTGCGGTTCGCCATGCTATTGATCAGGAGAAGCAGCAGCTGGAGGCGATGCTGCTAGGGGCTGGTCCGTGTGGAGCAGGTCGCGACAGGATTCGGTGGCAGCCGGAGTTGATGAGAGGTTTCACGGTTTCAAGTTTCTGTTCTATTACGAAGGATTTTTCGATTCCTTTCGGTCCGGCTAATAATTATGATGAAGTGTTCAGTATAATTTGGAGGATGATTGTTCCAATGAAGGTGAGAGGTTTTGCTTGGACTAGTTTTTTGACAAGAATTCCTACAAAGTTTGCGTTATCTTTGAGAGGGTGTTCTTTCGGAGACGGCAATATTAATTGTGTTTTTTGCGATAATTCTATTGAGACGGTTGAGCACCTTTTCTTAGAATGTAGTGTTATGAAAATTGTTTGGAAGGAAATGGCGGAGTGGTTAGGATTCGATGTATTAGAATCTAACAATTTGAAACATAGTTTTTTGATTTGGAGTGGTTTTGCTAGAAAGGTGGGAATAAGGAGAGGGAGGGAGGGTTGTGTTTGGCTCGCGGTAATTTGGTCTATTTGGTTGTTGAGAAATGGAATTATTTTTAGAGGCGGTTCTTGGAACGTTTTGGATTTGGTGTGGAGGATTAAAGCTCTGGTATGGAGATGGTCGTTCATTGGGAATATTACTCATTCCAATTGTATCTTTTATGAATTTAGCAAATATCCGATTTTGTATTTGTCGTAAGTTTCAATTGGGGTGTAATTTTCTTTTTCGAAATTTTCTGTCGTTTGTTGTAAGAAGGTGTGAGAACGCTTAGTTCTCTTTTTCTATATATTCCTTGCTTAAAAAAAAATATATCTCAATTTAACGACTAAAAAATACAAAAGATTATAGATCTACTTTTTACACTATTTGTTTGTTTAGTGTTTCTTACTTATATTATATTATTTTAAAGGTTTTCAAATCGCAGTATTTTTATGCTTTTATTAAATTTTAAATCATCTCCACTATTATTAATTTTTTAAGTTAATTTTATATAACAAGAATATATTTTTAGTTAACTTCAAATCATGTAAACTATAAATTCTCAGCCTCAAATATTGTATACAATCTTATATTATTCTTAAATTTAACTATAACAAATATGTCAATATAACTTATTGCTTTTACAAATGAGTCATTATTATTTATTGTAAATTTGCATGAATTGTCAATCCTTAAAAAGATAGGACAGATTCTAACTTATAGACTTTAACTGACACTTATATATACTTAACGTAATTAAGCCTAATATAAGATACTTGAATCAATTGTCTTATTAAAAAAAAATAGTTCATAAGATTAATAATAATATAGATTATCTATATAGATATGGCATAAAATTAATAATAGTGCAAGCCAAAAGAATAAAGTGTGCCTTTGGTCTAACATAGTTATTGAGTAGAATGTTCATCCAAGTTACTTGCTTTTTTTCACCTCTCAATTCTCTATGAGTAATGCTATATGTTACGACATATGCATTTAACGAATTGCAATAATGTTGAGTTGTATTGTTTGAATTGGTGGGTCAATAAGTCAGTTTTGCCTTGTGAGGAAATCATGGGGGTATGATATTGCAGTTATTAAATACATACACTTCGTTGGTTTCGTCTTTTAATGCTTTCGTACTACTAAGCATTTTCCATTCTCTATACAGTATGGGAGTTTTTTTTTTTTTTGATAATCTAACAAAATATATTAATCAGGGATACAGAGGGGTATCCCAACCCATATACAGCAATAGATCTACCAAAAATCAAGGCCTACAAAAAATCACCTGGGGAGTTTACCCAAGTGTAATAATTACAAAGAAATGAACTCTTATGCATCTTACCTATCCACTACCAAGAGAAAGTAAGAATACTATTCGAAATTGTATCCATGTCCCAAAATTCATCCCTAAATATAATGTTATTTCGGGACGCCCAAATAACCCAACAAATTATCAACCAAAGTCCCACAGCATTAGTGACTTGAAATTTCCTACTAACACACCCTGCCAACCAACATGATAAATTATTCATCATAGATTCTACAAGGATATGTGGTATCCCTAACCAACTACATACAAAATTCCATACCAGCACTGATTTTTGACAGTAAAAGAGAATGTGTTCCACCGTTTCAAGATGCAGGAAACAGAAGGGGCAAGGAAAATCGTGGCTATTAGTAATAATACCTCTACGATACAAGTTGTCTCGCGAAGGTATTCTTTTGTGCAACATCCGCCAACCAAACACTTTCACTTTAAAAGGAGCTTTGGCTAGCCAATTAAGCTTACAAGCAGCTTTAAATTCATCAGTAACACCTGAGTCAGAGGCAGCCAACTTTACCTACAAATGACTATACAAAGATGAAATAGAAAAAAGGAAATCCTCATTGAGTAGCCAAGAGATGTCATCCGTCGCTCCAACAGTCGGCTGGTAATCGGACAGGACACAGTACAGCCGTGACAGCTGCATTTGATTTTGCTGCGAGAGAGAATAAAACTCTCCTATAATGTTCCATACCCACAAACCATTAACCCATGTGCCATTATCCGCCACTGAACAACCCTTGTTTTCTACTAATAAGAATAATTCACTGAAATCTGCTGCGAGAATATTGCCACCAGCCCACCTAGATAGCCAAAACGGTGTTCTGTCGTCATTGCCTAATTTATACGAAATGCAACCAGAAATTGTATCCAACCTACAGAAAATGGAGACTTGTACCAAATCACGCCACCAAATAGACGCAGGAACTGAATATTTAAAACTCGCGCCAGAATAAAATTCAAATGAATGGTTAGAATAACGAAACGCAATTAAATGCCTCCACAAAGTATCCCGTCCAGCCAAGATTCTCCAAATCCATTTAAACATCAATGCATTATTGAAAATTTTGATATCTTTCACACCTAAACCTCCCTCTTCCCTCTTTTTGCATACCATTTTCCAAGCAATCCATGACACGCCCTTTTTGGAAACCAATCCATTCCACAAGAAATTCTTTTGAATAGAAGTGAGAATCCTGATAACTTTGGCAGGGAGTTTGTAAAATGACATATAGTGTATCGGAAGATTTGCGAGGACAGAATTAATTAGAGTCACTCTTCCATCCATCGATAGAAATTGACTTTTCCAAGAACTCAATCTAGAACAGACCTTGTCTATTAATGGTTTCCAAAATGCAACATTTCTATGATTACCACCAATTTGAATGCCTAGAAAATTAAAAGGACATGATGATATCTTACAAGCAAGGTAGAGATCTGCAGCAGAAAGCATTGAATCTTCTATACCAATACCAAAAAAGGAACTCTTGTTGAAGTTGATATCCAAACCAGAGACTAACTGAAACCCTTTAAGAATTGACTTTGCTGCCAATATATTCCTCCAAGATCCATCCCCTAAGATAACCGAGTCGTCCGCATATTGCAACAGGGGAAAATGCACTTCAGGGCTGACTTTGAAACTTGAAAAAAAACCGTTGTCTATCGCTCTTCTCATAAGTACAGCTAAACCTTCAGCAGCAATCGTGAATAAAAGAGGGGCAAGAGGGTCCCCTTGTTTAAGACCTCTATGCACTCCAAAATCCTGGGTAGAACTACCGTTAACCAAAACAGAAGCATAACTGTTAAATACACCATATTCCATCCACGACATCCATTTTTTGCCGAACCCCATAATCTTCATGACATCTCTTAGATAATTCCACTCAATACAATCGTATGCTCTGGCGAAATCAACCTTCAGAAGCATGAGCTCTTTCTTGGAACGCTTAGCAAAGTCGATGACTTCATTAAGGACGAGGACGCCATCAACCAGATTTCTACCTTCTATGAAAGCTGTTTGGGAGTTTGAAATGATGCCACCAATTTTTTTCTTGAGTCTGTTGGCAAGAATCTTGGATATGACTTTGTAAATAGAACTAATTAAAGATATAGGCCTGTAATCGTCTAGACACATAGGGATGTCCAGTTTGGGAATGAGGACTACAAAAGAAGAAGCAAAAACTTTATGTAATTTCTCACCCTGGAAAAATTCTAGAATACAATTTGTGAAATCCTTTCCTACAATACTCCAACATCGTTTAAAGAATTCAAAATAGAAACCATCAGGGCCTGGACTGCGATCCCCAGCACACTCAAACACAGTCCTTTTAACCTCTGCTTCATCCACATCAGCCTCTAAATCCACTCTATCACCACTAGACAGACTCCTGAAACCAGACCACCAATAGATGGATAAGGTCTTGAAACCCTGCTGAATCTCTTAGCAAAATGCTCCTTAACAGCACCGTTGACCTTCTTAACCTCTTCCACCAAAATACCATTGATACAAACTGATGAAATGGTATTCATATTAATACGATTCCTCAAGGCAGCATGAAAAAATTTAGTGTTATCGTCTCCATTAGCGTTCCATTTCATCCTAGATTTTTGTTTTAGAATGCTTTCTTTAATCCTCAAAGATTTCTAAAGATCAACTTCTGCTTCATTCCTTTTTGAATATTCCTCAGATGTTATGACCCCTCTATTTAAAATAAATAAGTCTTTGATCCCATTTATAACACCAGCATCCGTCTTGATTTTGGTATCAACCCAACCAAATACGTTAATATTCCACCATCGAAGCCTTTCTCTAAGATTTTGCAACTTTCTAGCCAGAATAAAAGATGCCTTGCCAACAACCTGCAACTCTTCCCATTATTTTTTGATAAAAGGCATAAACTTTGAATGATCAAACATACAGGACATAACTTTAAAAGGCTTGGGCCCCCAGTTTATGTTTTTTGAAGAGATCCACACAGGCCTATGGTCGGATACATCACGTTCCCCTATCCTTTGATTGACCATATTCCATTCATTGAAAACTCCATGTGTGACTATGAATCTATCCAACCGACTACAAACATTACCTTTCGGCTGAAACCAAGAGTATTTGGAACCAACAAGAGGCAGATCCACACAACCCATTGAGTTAATAAACTCAGAAAATTCCAGCATATATCTTGTATTTAGGGAAGTGTAACCAATTTGTTCAGCAGAGGACTTAATAGAATTAAAGTCCCCACCTAGTATCCATTCACCAGGCTCCAAGTTGTTTTTAAGATTGATGAGCTAAGACCATAAATTCCTTTTCTCTGTGATAGTGCAGGGAGAATAAACATTGAACATATAGCATTTATTGCCTCTCCAAATGACTTGTAAACCTAAAAACCCCAAACCTCTATAGCTGCATATAGGTTCCACAACTCCTTCTTTCCAAATAGTCACTAAGCCACCAGATAATCCATTGGAATTATTTGTAGACCAACAACAAAATGAATTGCCCCAAATACTGTGTACAATTGAATCCGTCATTTCTGAACGTTTAGTTTCCTGAACAAAACACATTTTAGCTCATGCCTTACGAAGGACTTCTCTAATTTTCTGTCTCTTCAAAACACCCCCACACCCTCTTATGTTGTACGTGATTAAAATCATTTTCCACCTGTAGCAGCCCCCTTTTTGGCTTTCCTTGATTTCCTATCCGTCTTCTCAAGATTCCTCAAAATACTCTCAAAAACTTCATCATCTTCCTCCGCTTCAATACCAAGAGACTTAATAGAATCCCAAATCCTAGCAGGCAGGTTCTCCAATCTCTTCTTAATCCTAGAGTTATTCTGAATGAAACCAGAATTCGAGATAGAATTGTCAAAAGAATCAGATGCTTTTTCAGCCTGAGATGACACCCTTTGTTCCTTAGAACCCCCAACCTGACATGATTGATCCAAAGCAGACCTATGATAATTACTCTCAGAGTGCAGCAAAGTAGCATAATAGGATGGACAAAAAGGGATCTTTAACTTCTGATAAATGTCATCTATGACTATCTTTTTCTTCTTCTTTACTTGAAACCCCCCAGCTTATCACCTGAAAGATTACCAATAGCAGCTACATCCAGAATCACACGAGATATAGGAGAGACTGCTTGTCTAAACGCACCATCACCTGGAGAACTCTCTACAGGACTAAACTGACTCTCAGAGGAACACGAGACGTGAGTAGGAACAGAGCCAGAAGAATGACATTTGTCACTAATTTCCCCTGCACAATCGCCTACCAATATGCCTGATGTAGGTGTCCCAACATTAACATGAGGTAAAGACCTAGCTTGAAAAGGTGTGGGTTGATCTCTAACTTCCACAATAGGGTCACCAACTTCCTCAGAAACCAGCCTATTCGATAA
This sequence comes from Lathyrus tuberosus, assembly GCA_022829125.1. NCBI lineage: Eukaryota > Viridiplantae > Streptophyta > Magnoliopsida > Fabales > Fabaceae > Lathyrus > Lathyrus tuberosus. The sequence continues at coordinate 2,937,155 of JALAZF010000137.1, forward strand.
CTCCCTTTCATCCTCACAAACTTGTGTCGCATAACCCTTAGCAAAGCCCTTAATTTCATGTTCCTCCCTCCATTGCTTGTGAGACCCAGACGACTTCAAATGAGAACTGAAAACCTCAGAAGAATTCTCCCAAAGCGCCCCAACACCCTCCAGGTCAGTGTCTGACTCGACAACTTCTGAACTATCTTCGTCAAAGTACGAGATTTTGTTCCTATCGTGGTCTCTCGAATCTTCAACCAATTTGATTCTATACAGACTGTCATTCACTTCTACATTAATAACTTCATTAAGAGACATAGCAAACTTTGTACGAATCAGGATTCTAGCTACGTCAAATCTCGAATGTTTCCTCGTATCTTCATCTATCTTAACAAAAGCTCCAGCGGTTCCAGCTAAAAATTAAAAAAAAAATTCTCCCCAAACATGGCACGGTAGCCCAAAGATTTTAACCTAGGTGAGTCTCTCCTGATCAACATCGCTAGGAGACCACAGATAAACTTCAGAGAACCATTTAGATATCCAATTATACTCCTCTAAAATCAGCTTTTTAATGTCACCCAGATTATCTTCTTCGAGGAGACATAGGTTAGCCCCCATGGGGGTAATCTTAATGTTGAAGAATCCTTCCATTTGGAACGCTTCAGAAACTTCAACCGCAGATCTGGGAATCTCCAAAGTCCCAGTATAGGCCTGCTCAAACCTTTCCAGTTCTTCTTTGGCTACTTCAAAACTTAAGTGGGCATAGTTAGGCCTGTCCCCAAGGAGAACCTGCTTCGAATTATCTGCATTCAGAGTGTGTCCACCTCTGGTCACCTGAGCAAAAGAGTCTTTAAAAGCATACCTGCTACTTAATCCATGCTTGAGGAAAGGGTCAACAGCTTGCTTCGTATCCTAATTCCTTTTCTTAGAAATAAGAGCGTCACCACCAGCCTTAAAATCTCTTCGAAATCTTGGAAGATTAACAAATATCTTAGAACCATTAAGTACGATGTTGTCAAGCTTAATGGCAAGAAGATGTTTGTCTTCGACTCTTATAAATCTAACAAACCCAAAGCGTTTACCCCTAATGTCCAATGTTCCAGGGATAAAAACCTCGAGAATGAAACCAAAATCCTTAAAAACTTCAAACATATGCTTAGCATCATACGAAAGTGGAAACTCAGTAAAGAAGAAGGACGAAACCGCTTTTAGGTCATCTTCAGTGGGTTTTCCTTTGATGTTCTTCCAAACCGACATTCTCGCAATGCTGAAATTACGATTGTTCTTTTTTCTAACCTCCACCCAAGTCCCTTTGTTACGAGCCGCCATTGATGTAGAACAGAACGCCCAAAAACTTTAGAACCTCCACGAAATCCAGCTCCCTCCGATAAAAAGTCCAACACTGTATAATACGACCCGTTGGGAGGAAGGTCCCTAACCCTAAGGTTAGGAATTTAAACTAAACCCAAATGACTCTAACAATGCTGAACCCTAACCAAAGGAAAACGGAACAGACGAATCAGATTAGTGCACTTGGTACATTTTGCTGACGGCGTGATGAAACTGGAGAGTGAGAGGAGAAGACAACGATGGAAGCTGAAGGGGCATTGTGAATTTAGAGAGAGGCGAATTTTTTTTCTATTTGGTAGTAGTGAGAGTTAAATTAATCTATTATGAACTTGGAATGAATCTCACAAATTGGAATTGAGATATGGTATGAATTAAAATAAGTTTGAAATGGATGTAAATTATTATGGGAGTTTGATACTTATGATTATGCATAACAACTTCCCAATGTTTGGTTCTTCCTACTTTATCTCTAATTTTCAGTATGCTCTTCAAACTCCAAGAGCATTGTTGAATTTCTAAGGTACCAACTCAACATACAAATCTGTGATAAGGGTTTTTTTTTGTCACCCATCAATTGCAACACACGTAGTTTTCTCTCACGTAGTTTTCTCTTTTTCTCACTCAGCAGAAGAGAGAGGAATATCCAATACATAGCCTCTTTCTCGTCTTCAAAATCCAATCCCAGTCTTCTTCCATTTATCCTTCCACTTCTATCCTTTTTCAATTGTCGTCACTTCTCCGTCGCTGAATCGTGAAATTATATTTCAAATAAACTATTAATATTAAGACTCAATCAGTTGCTGTTTTTTATTGTTTAAATTTACTTTTGTGAGTTTTGGGGTTTGTTATTTAATAGCATTGTGGCATTATTGTGTGGTTTCCTTTTGTCTAAATCCATATTTGAATGCCTTTGGGTTCGATGATTGTGTGTTTTGGAATCTAACTAGTTTGTTTATAACTATATATTATATAAGCATGGAGACAACGCTTTAGAAGAGGTAATTGACATGTACTCAAAGACTTGTGTGTTATGTTTACTGTAATTTGTTTGTTGTTTAATATATAGGAATTGTTGGAATTAACCAAAAACCTTTTGGGATTCCTATTCAATCTTGATCTCAAGATTGTTCACAATGACGCAATGGCAATGAAAAAGATTGAGAAAGAACAGAAAGAGAAAAAAGTGAAAAATCGTTGGAGGAGAAGATGAACAATTTCTGCAGAGAACTCTCTGCCCACAATCTGTGGAAATTCTGTTATTTCACTTGCAACTGCAAACTGTGAATACATGTTCTCAAATCTGGGTCTGTTCTACTTCTACTTACAAAAATAAGGGTTTCTCTCTATTTATAGATTTAGGTTAGCTTGCACCCCAAGCCAAGGCCCAAAACTATAAAATCCCAAAATAGTTAACATTACTAAAATAGGCCTAAGTCGAAATCCTGTGTGAAGGAACCTCCTTCGACACTTCGACACACTATTACAACTTGACACACACATTATCACAATTCGTCTGTTCCTTGTTTCTGTCGAGCTATACTACATCGACACAAGGAATTACAACTCAACACACCACCTAATTCATTATGTCTAAGTTGTCTACATTCAACATGGCTCTTAGTCTTCTGAAAATTTCGACCTGCACTCCCTTCGTCATGGTATCTACAATCTGATTCTCAGTCCTGCAGTGTTCCAAGTTCATCTTCCCTTCTGCTACCTGCTCTCGAAGATAATGGAACCTCATTTCGATGTGCTTGCTTCGACCGTGTGCTATTGGATTCTTCGCCAAGTTGATAGCTGACATGCTGTCGATCTTCATGGTAATTGCTCCATGAATCTTCCCTAAAATCTCTTCGACCAAGTTCACCATCCAGGTTGCTTGACATGCAGAAAGAGAAGCATCTATATATTCTGCTTCGCATGATGACAATGCCACTACTGGCTCCTTTCTTGAACTCCAAGCAACTGGTGCACCACCTAACATAAACACATATCTAGCTGTGGATTTTCTATCCTCAACATCACTACACCAGCTAGAGTCAGTGTATCCCACTAACTTACATTCTTTCTCTTCATCAGCTGCAGGAAAGAAAATGCCGTAGTCGAGAGTGCCTTTCAAATACCTCAGTATCCTCTTCGTTGCTGCTAGGTGTGATACCTTTGGCTTCTGTATGAATCTACTTACCACACCCACACTGTATGCTAAGTGAGGTCTAGTGTGACAAAGGTATCTAAGTGTCCCAATAATTCTTCTGTATTGGGTTGGGTTGGCATCATCTTCATCTGAATCCTTCGACAGTTGTAGTCTGGTCTGTAGCGGCAAAATCGTAAGTGTAAGCTATTGATTAACTTAACTCAAAAAAGAAAGAGTCGCCACCGCACTTTTATTTTATCCAAAAAGGAAAGGAAAAAGAGCGAACAAACCCTACACAAGCTCTAAAACAAGAACAAGTGAACAGAGACTGGGTAAGGGGTTGGTTACGTTAAGGGAAGGTATTAGCACCCAAAACGTCTATAGTACTCTATATGAACCCTTTGAAATATTAACGCTTTTGGTCTGAAAATTGCTTGTTTGAAAAGAGATTGAGGAGATGAGAAGAGAAATTGTTTTTAAGATTTTTGTGTTTGGAGAGACTTGTCGCCTCATGCCTACGTACCCACGATGTGCAATGTAGGATCAAAACCCCGTAGTTCGTGGTACAAAGAATGAAATTTGTTTGTTTTGGTTGATTTTAAATGTAAAGACAAGTTGTCATTTCCAAGCGAATAATTCCGCTTAAAGAAATGAATCATGTCTAAACTTATGAAAAAGTTTTAAAGGAAAAGTGCACAAGGGCACAAAAGAGGTTTGAATGAGTTTGGTGTTTTTTAAAGTCTTTTGAGAAAAGTGTCAATATGCTTATGTAGTTTAGCATTTGTTAAGAAATGAAAGGAAAAGAGTAAAATCACTTGACAAAGTCAAGGTTTATAGTTTGAAATCAAGAAGGTTTTGAAAAAGAGAGAGAGAGTTTTGAAAATTGAAGAATGGGGAGGAGAAGAAGTGACTATCCTAAAGCATAAAGTAAAAGCTAATGATAAGAAAGATCTAACCACAAATGTAGTTATATTCACCATAAACCAAGCAAAAGCATAAGTCTTCAAAGTCTTCGAACCATAATTCCAAAGCAAAGGGAGAAGGTCCTAGTTCTAAGTCCAGGGATCCAAGAATAGCATTGAAGTCCAAGGTCTAGGTGCAAAATTCCATGTCCATTGCAAAGGATAGTAACCATAGTCCAAGATTAGAAACACAAGTTTTTTTAGAGGTTTTGGCCTTTATTAATGTTTTTGGTCCAAGTGGACAAAGAGAAAAAGGCATAAGCATAAAAATGTGTCCAAGTGGACAAAGGAAAAATTGAGGAAGCATAAACATGATATGAAATGATAATAATGGAGCATAAAAGTAAAAGAGAGATAGGGAGGGAGAAGGAATTGTAAAAGTAAAAGTTAGAAGTTAGTGATTAGTTGTTTGAGTAAGTGATCAATAATGATTGAATAATATACTTAGGTCAAGGTTAATGAAGACTTGTAAGAAGATTGATAGAATTAAAGCCTCTACAATAACAAGCTTCATAGATTTTGAACCTAATACAAAAAATCAATCAACATTGAGTTGTTTTCCGATACGGAGTAATTACCCTACAATGAGGTTGGTCAATAGCTTTTTGTGCTAATGCATTCTAGATGAACGATATGTAGATCGTCATCCGAAAGCAATACCGCACGAAAAGAAAATAGGTGAAGATCTCGTCTTGATCAAAAATTCAACAAAGGAATTCTAAGATCCATAAGACTTTCATCGATCAAAAGAAAAGAGAAATGGATGAAGAAAAAGCCAAATTAAACCATACAATTATGTGATCTAAGGCTAAGAACAAAAGGAAAGGGAAGAAAATGGAAAAGGAACCAAAACAGTCCCAAAAACAAGCCAAAATGTGCATTATGTTTCGAAGTAACCGGTTGCTGCATATCTGCTAACCGGTTACTTAGTTCAAAATAAGCGCAGTTTTTCAAAATTAGCACAGAGTAACCGGTTATTGCATATCTGCTAACTGGTTACTCTGCACCAGAATGCAGAAAATTGTGCAAAATTCAGCATTATCCATTTTCAAAACTTTTTACAAACACCTTGTGATCATGGAACTGAAATTGCACGAAATTTAAAGTAAAATAACAGTGAAAAACAGCAATTAAACACAATTACAAGATCCAAAGTATTAAGTAACAAAGATCTCCAAAGATCTACATTCTGGAAGATGAAGATGAAGCTTCAACAATGGTGGAAGATGAATTACCACTTCAAATCTGAAAATTCCTTCAAATTGCTTCAAGATCCAAACACCAAAGCCTTGATCTATGAGAATTGATGAAGAAAACTAGTTTGGATAAAGGTTTAGCTCAAAGTTGAACAAGATTCAATGTGAATTCTTGTTAACTTTCAAAAGAAGAAAAGCGAGCTTTAGTGAAATTTGTGGCTGGGAAGAGAATTTGCAAGAGGTTTGTTGGCTATCAAAAACTTGAATGAAATTTTAGCAAGGTGAATTTGGCTCTCAAAAGCTTGTAGAATGAATGAAATGAGGGCTCTATTTATAGAGTTTAGGCTTGGAAATTTGGTGGTTTGGAATTTGGTTTGGAATTGGAAATTAGGCTTGGAATTTGAATTTGGAGGGAAATTCATAAAAGAGTGGTGATTAGTGAAGGTGTATGGCAGGAATTAATTATGATGATGTATGGAATTAAAATGAGGTGGTATAGAATATTCCAAATATGATCAAAATGATGAGAATTGGTGTGAAAATTGATGAATTTGAATTTGCTAATGTTTTTCAAATTTCCACGAGGGTAACCGGTTACTGCATATCTGCTAACCGGTTACTTAGTGCAAATTTTGAAAAAAAATACTCCTTTTGAATGCACTGTTGTGGTTTGGCTTGATTCTTTTGCTTGTCAAAGAATGCATGGACATAAACACATGAGCATTGGAGTCTCTTGAATAGTAATCAATTAAATCTTGGAAACCCTTGATCAGATGAATTTTGAATTATTTGCAGATCAACTTTGACATTGTTCAGATGAAATTCATTCGAGCTGAGGGATTGGTATTTGATATTTTTAACCTGTTCTTCCCCTGAAAATGTTAGTGAAAGAAAACAAAATATTTTTAGGTTTTGGTTAAGGTTAGTAAAATATAAACAAATGAAGCAATAAAGTGAATAGGAAACACACAGATGCTCAGTAAACCCTACAAGGCATAAACCCAAAGATGAGAGGGACAAGGGAACCAATGTGTGATCTTGTTTGTGGTATAAGATGCAAAATGAGATGTGAATGATATGTGGAATCTTAGGGGTCAAAAATTAGGGTCTTACAGCTATCCCTATTTAAGTCTCTTCTATCGGGAGATATGAAGATACTTAAATACAAAAAGCTATATTTTTTAGCCCAAAGATGCCACAAGATGATATGAATGCAAAGGATGAAACACTCTGCGGGGAAACTTGAAACAAGGGATTTACAGAACATTGAAAGAGATAACGCGAAAGGACACGCTGGGGAACACAAGTTATATCTAGAGATCTGTCAAGGTGACAAGAAGTATCCATCAATAGTTGGAAAGAGAGGGACAAGACCCTGGAAGATGAGTAGTAACATCCAAGAATGACATTGTATAGAAACTACGAACGAGATGAAATGTATATCAAAAGATGTCCAAGAATGACATTGGACAACAACAAGATAGTTTCTGGTAAAAGCAACAACGTCATCCAAGAATAGAATTGGATGGAGGTGAAAAACATTCTATTGGGGATAAGATATCCAAGAATGGCATTGGATAGAGGCGCTACAACATTCAAAAATGGCATTGAATGAGGCAACAGTAAACATCAGAAACATCCAAGAATAGCATTGGATAGAAACAAAATTCCATTTGAAAACTTCACTGGGGACATCCAAGAATGACATTGGATGGCAAGGTTAAATATAAGAAATATCCAAGAATAGCATTGGACTTGGCTGGAGAAAAGGTGTTCAAGAATGGCATTGGACAAAAGAGGGTAAACATCAAAGATATCCAAGAATAGCATTGGACTCTGTTGAGGAAAAGGTGTCCAAGAATGGCATTGGACAAAAGAAATCACAACATCCAAGAATGGCATTGGATGAAGTGAGAAAAGTTCTAGAAAATATATCAGAAGTATCCAAGAATGGCATTGGATAAAAAGGGTTCATGATATCCAAGACTGGCATTGAATAAAGTGAGCAGGGACTTTCAGGAATGACACTGAAAGGTAAAGGTAAATCACTACATTCAAGAATGGCATTGAATGATAGTGAGAAAGACATCCAGGAATGGAACTGAATGCAACGGAGAAAACTCATTCAGGAACAGTACTGAATGAACAGATAAAACTTTCAGGAATGGCATTGAAAGATATCCAAGCAAAGTATGATGGGGATTATATAAGAGAGACATAACTTCCAGGAATAGAAATGGGAGGAACAAGAGGAACAAGATATCCAGGAATGGCACTGGAGATCAAAAGAGACAGACATCCAGGAATGACACTGGAGTGAAAGAAGACAAACATCTAACAATAGCAATAGAAGACAGGTAGATGACAACATCCAGGAATGGCACTGGAAAGAAAGAAAATAGGTAAACAAGACATCCAGGAATAGCACTGGGTGAAAAAATAGGCAATGTTTAGGTAGGTGCCAAGTAAGTTGGTCTTTGATCACAAGGTAAGATGTTGATAATAACAGGACCTCAGGAAATACATATGAGCGTGAAACACACTTTGAGCTATGAAAATCTTTCTATGTATGATATATGAATGATTTATGTATGCAATGCAGATGATTGAGATAACTTAGGTAGACTCTTTTGTGAGGGAAGAAAGGAACTCTGATTCCTCAACACAGGGAACATTGCCCACTCTGCTTGGAGAGAAGATGTTGAACACATCTCTGTCACACTTATGAATTGTATCAGGCTGATGGTCTTTTGAGGAAAGACATCTTGAGGATTCTTGAAGAAGATTGCCCCAGATTGATTGACTGATGAAAATAAACTTATCATAGCTTCAGTTTTTGAAAAGACTGTTGCAGGGGAAAAATGAACTGATCATGGCTTCAATTCTTGAAATGATTGTTGAGAATAAACTGATCATTGCTTCAGCCTGAATATTGCAGAGGATGAACTGATCATGGCTTTAGTTCTTGAAATGAATGTTGAGAAGGCTAAACTCAGTATGGGTCTTGAAAGAGATCTTCTGGCTAACCAATTCTGAGAATAACTTGCACTGAGCAACAAATCTTGAATTAATTCATAACAGGATCTGGAAGTAATGTGCCCCTGATAGGATCACTGACCAAGTTTCTCAATTGTTTGAAATTTTCTTGATGAGGAAAGTTTGCCTGCAAATAGGATTATTCAAACAAACATGGTAATTTTAATGCAAAGCTCATGCAATTTTGAAATCAAAAATCATTTTTGGAATGATATTATTGATGTAAAGCAAATGAATCACTTGTCAAAACACAGAGGTTTAGATATACAAAATGAAAGAGAAAGCAATGGTAAGACATTAAAGCAAATGTTTGGCAACAAACTTAGGAGTCAATTTACGCAACCTTGTTGTAGTATGCTTTCAAAAGAAACCTGGCTTCAATTAGGTCTTTTGAAGGATGTAACGTGGTATGGTTCACGGTTTTCGAAACAAAGGATATATGCCCAAAGTTTATTTGTACCCAACCCATTCTTCGTGATGATCTTCAGTCCTATGCTCAGTTAATTCAAACTATGCATTCAGGTTCCAAGTGATTTTGGAATTGCAACATTGTTATGATGATGGCTCAAGAGATTTTTGAGATGGCAGTCACTCTTTCTTACAATATTTTGTTGTTTTTGATGAGGACCTCAGTCAACTCGTTTTGTCTTTGAGGATTTTGGTAACCTCTTGATTTTTCTTTTGTTATCCCTAAATTTTTCTTGAATTGTGTAATTTGAGCTTACAGTCAGCGGGATACCCCAATTTTTGCCTAAGTCTCCTTCATAGGTTTTGACTTAGCGGGCCTTTCATTTTGATTTTTTTCATTCTCTTTTTTTTTTTTGAAAGATAGTGACTGCCTGGCTTAATGATTACGGTGAACCATCATTGGCTTTTGACTTGAAATACATCTTCGACACTTCTTTAATGTGTGCGAAGGAAAGCTTTGTGATTGCAACCTTTATTGAAAGGTGTCTTGAATGATTCACTTGAATTTGAATGCATAGCCAAATTAACTGAGAACTACCCATCCCCAGGTTAAGATTGCGGGTTTTTTCGTACAGAAAGAAACTCCAACTTCTAGGCTCAAAAGGGTTGACAAGGGATTAACTTCCTTATTTCTCCAGTGTTTGGGAGTTGAAACAATGCCTGTACATCATCAGCCATATTTAAATTGAAAGCATACAATCCAGCAATTTTAGGTATTTTGCTTTCATCATCCTCCCTCCAATCTTTGCATAAACAAAAGCTTGATAAAGAAAGTGAACAGGAGATATATTTTGTTTTGTGAAAAAGAAAGCATAAAGATGTACACATTGGATATAAATGAATTGAATCAAAACATTGAAATGCTCATTTCATTGAAATTACCATGAAAGTACAAATAAAGTTCGAAAGTAAACAGTCAATACAATGAAAGAAAAATGCAAACAACAAGAAACAAGGCCTAGTGATTAATCAGCAACAAGGATGAGATATCCTGTCTGAAACATTGGCTTTAGGATATGATCCGTCTGAACTGGCTCAAACTTCATTTGGCATGCTCTGGCAAATGATTGTTGACAATATTGGGATTATCATCAAGAAAAGTCAGAATCTTTGAGTTCACCAATTCTTGTACTCTAGCTTTCAATGCATTGCAACTTTCGAAGTTATGACCTGCCCCACCTCGACGGAACTCACAGTGAAGATCAGCCCTATAGCCAGCTGGGAGAGGATTTAGAGGAGGAGGTAGATCCCTCGTTGTAATCAAACCTTTCTTTACAAGACATGGATACAACTCAGTGTAGGACATCGGGATAGGATCAAAGTTAACCATATTGCAATTCTGATTTTGTCTAACAGCCTAACGAGGAGCTTGAACTGGTTGATCATTGACAACAGGAGCAATTGCAGCTACATATTGTTGTTGCCTGCGACGAGGTTTCCCTTCAACTGAAACAACATGGGTATCACCATCCTTTTTATTTTGAAAATTCCCAACATACTTTTTAGCACCGCTAAAGGCTTCAGCATTGGTAATCTTTCCTTTCTTGATACCTTCTTCTTGTCTTTCTCCAATAGTGACTAGGTCAGCAAAACCAGATGATACACTGCCTATCATCTTTTCCCAAAAGAGTGGCTGAAGAGTGTCCATGAACAATCCAGTCAATTCTTTTTCAGCCAAGGGTGGCTCCACTTGAGCAGCTAGCTCTCTCCAGTGCTGAGCGTACTCCTTAAAGGATTATTTTTATTTCTGAGACATATTCTGCAATTAACGGTGATCAGGTGCCATGTCCAGATTATACTTATTCTGCTTTAAGAAAGCATCAGCCAAGTCATTCCAGCTTTGGATACGGTTCTTCTCAAGTCCCATATACCATTTCATTGAAGCCCCACTCAAGCTGTCTTGGAAACAGTGAATGAGCAGTTTGTCATTTTTGGCATGAGCATCCATCTTGCTGCAGTACATCACCAAGTGGCTTCTGGGATAGGTGTTCCCCTTGTATTTCTCAAAATCAGGAGTTTTGAATTTTGCAGGCATAACCAAGTCTGAAACCAAGCACATGTCCATTGCGGCAGCACTAAAGACATCACTTCCTTCCACGGCTCTTATCCTTTTGTCTAGAGTTTTCCATTGCTCTCTGACTTCTTCAATGTATCCAGGCTCTCCCTGACTTTCAAATTGTGGACCAGCAACATGGTACACGAAAGGAGGATTCTCAGGAATAGCTTGAGCAACAGAATGCACAACAGGTTGAGGTTCAGTGAATAATGGAGCTAAAGATACTGGTAGTACAGACGGGACAAACACAGGAGTAGTTGCAAAGGGTGGCGAGTAATTTGGAGGTAACCCAAATTCTGGCCAAGTAGAAGCTGGTTGTTGAGTTAGTGGAGGGTCAACAGCAGCAGTTGAGATTTCAGAGATCACGGTCCTTTGAGGTGGTTCACCTCTAGCAATCAGAACTTGCATCATTTCTGTGAGCTTGGTCATACCGGCCTTTAACTCATCAATTTCCATTCTGACTTCGGCGTTGTGTTGTTCTTGCTTTTCCATTTTCAATCTGACAGCAACTCTAGTTCCATAGTTGTGTTAAGGAAACAACTTGACGGTGGACAGATAACTGAAGAAGGAGACAGTTGAAATGAGTTTCTGAGGCAACTTGGAAGAATGCATATATATGCTCATGGATGCAACAACCACAAACAAGATCACTCAAAGCACACAGGTCCAAAGGTTCGAGTCACGAGCATGGAGTCAAGGTTAAGAACCAACCCACAAAGGTATGTACTAAGGGTATAACACCTGCTGAACAAGGTTCTAAAGAAGTTCCCAGAGTCTACAACCCATCTTTCGGATATTATCGATTTCCCAACTTCTTGGTAGTCAATAATATTCTCAAGAGAGTCTCGTCTGAGTGTGGTATCGTGTAACAATTGATTCAAGTCTGCACCTGAATAGCCACTACACCACGTCCTAATAAGGTCAAGATGGGTTAAAGGATTCTAAAGTTCTCAGCTTCGGGTGCTCGGATCAAGAAGCATAACGGGTTGGCCATTTCTGGTTTGCCATTACTACCTCTTGGGAGGAGTGCCTCTACTGAGTCCTCGGGGAAATTATCGCCAGAGTCGACAGCTCTCTAGATCAACACCCCGAAATGCACAAGACACGCACGTCAGAATATCTCCCAAGAAAACCTTGTCTAGATGTGAATTTCGTGAACACCAAACGTACCAAGATGGCGCGTAGGTCCCACTACTTTCCTCCCTAGTCTTAGGTGTATACTCAAGCCTGGGTATTGGGCTTATCTCACCACACAGAAGAATTCCCAAACAGAACAAACAAATAACAAGCAAATCAGACAAAAAAGCAATAAATAAATCAAAGTAGGCTAAACCCCTCAAGGGAAGAACCCCAGCAGAGTCGCCACTTTTTTGTAGCGGCAAAATCGTGAGTGTAAGCTATTGATTAACTTAACTCAAAAAAGCAAGAGTCGCCACCACACTTTTATTTTATCCGAAAAGGAAAGGAAAAAGAGTGAACAAAACCTACACAAGCTCTAAAACAAGAACAAGTGAACAGAGATTGGGTAAGGGGGTTGGTTACGTTAAGGGAAGGTATTAGCACCCAAAACGTCTATAGCATTTTATAGGAACCCTTTGAAATATTTACGCTTTTGGTCTGAAAATTGCTTGTTTGAAAAGAGATTGAGGAGATGAGAAGAGAAATTGTTTTTAAGATTTTTGTGTTTGGAGAGACTTGTCGCCTCATGCCTACGTACCCACGATGTGCAATGTAGGATCAAAACCCCGTAGTTCGTGGTATAAAGAATGAAATTTGTTTGTTTTGGTTGATTTTAAATGTAAAGACAAGTCGTCATTTCCAAGCGAATAATTCCGCTTAAAGAAATGAATCATGTCTAAATTTATGAAAAAGTTTTAAAGGAAAAGTGCACAAGGGCACAAAAGAGGTTTGAATGAGTTTGGTGTTTTTTAAAGTCTTTTGAAAAAAGTGTTAATATGCTTATGTAGTTTAGCATTTGTTAAGAAATCAAAGGAAAAGAGTAAAATCACTTGACAAAGTCATGGTTTGATTATGAAAGAGGTAATAGTTTGAAATCAAGAAGGTTTTGAAAAAGAGAGAGAGTTTTGAAAATTGAAGAATGGGGAGGAGAAGAAGTGACTATCCTAAAGCATAAAGTAAAAGCTAAGGATAAGAAAGATCTAACCACAATTGTAGTTGTCTTCACCATAAACCAAACAAAAGCACAAGTCTTCAAAGTCTTCGAACCATAATTCCAAAGCAAAGGGAGAAGGTCCTAGTTCTAAGTCCAAGGATCCAAGAATAGCAATGAAGTCCAAGGTCTAGGTGCAAAATTCCATGTCCATTGTAAAGGATAGTAATCATAGTCCAAGATTAGAAACACAAGATTTTTAGAGGTTTTGGCCTTTATTAATGTTTTTGGTCCAAGTGGACAAAGAGAAAAAGGCATAAGCATAAACATGTGTCCAAGTGGACAAAGGAAAAATTGCGGAAGCATAAACATGATATGAAATAATAATAATGGAGCATAAAAGTAAAAGAGAGATAGGGAGCGAGAAGGAATTGTAAGAGTAAAAGTTAGAAGTTAGTGATTAGTTGTTAGAGTAAGTGATCAATAATGATTGAATAATGTACTTAGGTCAAGGTTAATGAAGACTTGTTAGAAGATTGATAGAATCAAAGCCTCTACAACAACAAGCTTCATAGATTTTGAACCTAATACAAAAAATAAATCAACATTGAGTTGTTTTCCGATACGGGACATGTTGCGCTATGTTAAGCAATCGCCAAGTAATTTACGGAGTAATTACCCTACAATGAGGCCGGTCAATAGCTCTTTGTGCTAATGCATGCTAGATGAACGATATGTAGATCGTCATCCGAAATTAATACCGCACGAAAAGAAAATAGGTGACGATCTCGTCTTGATCAAAAATTCTACAAAGGAATTCTAAGATCCATAAGACATTCATCGATCAAAAGAAAAGAGAAATAGATGAAGAAAAAGACAAATTAAATGATAAAAATATGTGATCTAAGGCTAAGAACAAAAGGAAAGGGAAGAAAATGGAAAAGGAACCAAAACAGTCCCAAAAACAAGCCAAAATGTGCATTCTGTTTCGAAGTAACCGGTTACTGCATATCTGCTAATCGGTTACTTAGTTCAAAATAAGTGCAGTTTTTCAAAATTAACACAGAATAATCGGTTACTGCATATCTGCTAATCGGTTACTCTGCACCAGAATGCAGAAAATTGTGCAAAATTCCGCATGATCCATTTTCAAAACTTTTTATAAACAACTTGTGATCATGGAACTGAAATTGCACAATATTTAAAGTAAAATAACAGTGAAAACAGTAATTAAACATAATTACAAGATGCAAAGGATCAAGTAACAAAGATCTCCAAAGATCTACATTATGGAAGATGAAGATGAAGCTTCAACAATGGTGGAAGATAAATTACCACTTCAAATCTGAAAATTCCTTTAAATTGCTTCAAGATCTAAACACCAAAGCCTTGATCTATGAGAATTGATGAAGAAAACAAGTTTGGATGAAGGTTTAGCTCAAAGTTGAACAAGAATCAATGTGAATTCTTGTTAACTTTCAAAAGAAGAAAAGCGAGCTTTAGTGAAATTTGTGGTTGGGAAGAGAATTTGCAAGAGGTTTGTTGGCTATCAAAAAATTGAATAAAATTTTAGCAAGGTGAATTTGGCTCTCAAAAGCTTGTAGAATGAATGAAACGAGGGCTCTATTTGTAGAGTTTAGGCTTGGCAATTTGGTGGTTTGGAATTTGGTTTGGAATTGGAAATTAGGCTTGGAATTTGAATTTGTAGGGAAATTCATAAAAGAGTGGTGATTAGTGAAGGTGTATGGTAGGAATTAATTATGATGATGTATGGAATTAAAATGAGGTGGTCTAGAATATTCCAAATGTGATCAAAATGATGAGAATTGGTGTGAAAATTGCTGAATTTGAATTTGCTAATTTTTTTCAAATTTCCACGAGGGTAACCGGTTACTGCATATCTGCTAACTGGTTACTTAGTGCAAATTTTCAAAAAAATACTCCTTTTGAATGCACTGTTGTGGTTTGGCTCGATTCTTTTGCTTATCAAAGAAGGCATGGACATAAACACATGAACCTTGGAGTCTCTTGAATAGTAATCAATTAAATCTTGGAAACTCTTGATCAGATGAATTTTGAATTGTTTGCAGATCAACTTTGACATTGTTCAAATGAAATTCATTCGAGCTGAGGGACTGGTCTTTGATATTTTTTACCTGTTCTTCCCCTGAAAATGTTAGTGATAGAAAACAAAATATTTTTGGGTTTTGGTTAAGGTTAGTAAAATATAAACAAATGAAGCAATAAAGTGAATAGGAAACACACAGATGCCCAGTAAACCCTGCAAGGCATAAACCCAAAGATGAGAGGGACAAGGGAACCAATGTGTGATCTTGTTTGTGATATAAGATGCAAAATGAGATGTGAATGATATGTGGAATCTTAGGGGTAAAAAATTAGGGTCTTACATGGTCTCAACTGGAGTCGAAGTTGGTTTGCAATCTTGCATCTCAAATCTCTTGAGTATTTCGCCTGCATATCTTCTTTGGTGCATCATCAAACCTTTACTAGTCTTGTAGAATTTGATGCCAAGGAAATATGAGAGATTTCCCAAGTCTGACATTTCAAACTCCTCACTCAGGTCATGTTTGAAATCTTCGGTCTCCTTCTTGCAACTTACTGTTATCAACAAATCATCGACATAAAGGCATAGTATAAGCAATTCATTATTGCTTCTTCTTACATACACACCATGCTCAGTCGTACACTTCATAAATTCCTTCTCCCTTAAGAAGTTGTCGATTTTCTTATTCCAAGCTCTTGGAGCTTGCTTAAGTCCATACAGGGCTTTATGCAGCCTGTACACTTTTCCTTCTTCGTCTCGTTTCACATACCCATCTGGTTGTGCGACATAAACTTCTTCATCAAAGGGGCCATTAAGGAATGCACACATCACGTCCATCTGACATGTGTGCCAATTGTTCATATTTGCTAGACCAACAACAAACCTTATTGTTTCGATCCTAGCAACAGGTGCGAACACTTCATCGAAGTCGATTCCTTCCTTTTGTAGAAATCCTTTTGCCACAAGTCTCGCCTTGTGTCGAGTTACTTCTCCTCTAGGATTCACCTTCACCTTATAAACCCACTTCACATCAATTGCCTTCTTGCCTCGAGGAAATTCAATAAGTGACCAAGTGTT
Organism: Lathyrus tuberosus; assembly: GCA_022829125.1. Lineage (NCBI taxonomy): Eukaryota > Viridiplantae > Streptophyta > Magnoliopsida > Fabales > Fabaceae > Lathyrus > Lathyrus tuberosus. Next base: position 2,953,588 of record JALAZF010000137.1, read on the forward strand.
GTTAACTTCGATGGACTCTAACTCCTCATTCATTGCTTTCACCCACTTCGAATCTTTCAATGCCTCAGCTGTATTGACTGGTTTGACATCTGCGTAGAAAGCATAATGTACCAGCTCACCCTCTTCATCAACCACATCATCTGATATAATTACACATTCTTGCAATCTTACAGGCATGTGTCTTGTTCGTCGAGGTCTGCTTGGACCCGCTTCATCTCTGACTTGTTCTTGTCGAACTTTTCTTTCGACTTCAGTGGTTGGTTCTTCACAACAGATTCTCACTAAATCCTTCTTGGTATTCTTAGTCCAATACCATTCTTTAAGCTCATCTATGATCACGTCCCTGCTGATCACTACCTGCTTATTCACTGGGTCGAACAGTTTGTAACCTCCAGTCGAATGATATCCTATCAAGATCATCTGATTCGACTTGTCATCAAGCTTCCTTCTCAACTGATCTGGCACATGTCTATGTGCTATAGATCCAAACACCTTTAAGTGAATGAGGCTAGGCTTGACACCAGACCAACATTCTTCTGGTGTGATTCCTTCAAGCTTCTTCGTCGGACATATGTTAAAAATGTATGTTGCCGTCGAAACTGCTTCTCCCCATAATTCATTGGGTAAGTGCTTTCCAATCAACATACTTCTCACCATGATCATGATGGTTCTGTTCTTTCGTTCTGCAATGTGTTAGGTGCAGATTTTACTTAAAAATGACATATCTTTCTTTGCACTTTTTCTTCTGTTTTCTCATGTTTTCATTAGTTTTACTATTGATTGTTGTTGTTCTTCTAACCTTGAGAATATACCTTTGGTGCTTGTAATGTGTGTGTTATTTTGCAGTAAAAGGCATAAATGATCAAAGTTGTAAGACACAAGAAAGTGGTGCAAGCTGTCAAAGAACAGGGGAAAACTTCTAGAAGTTTACTTTGCGAATTAACTAGCGAAGGTTCGCTTTGCGAAGGCTAGCGAGGTCCCAGCGAATGGTCCCAGAATTATGGCAGAGGAAAAAGGAGCTAAAGTTCGATTTGCAAACTTGAAAGCGAGTGTTTGCTTTGCGAACTATTCTTCGCATTGCGAAGTTATGAAATAATTTTGTGGCAGTTTAACTATTCAGAGGCACCTCAGCTGCTTATTTTTGCCATTCGCGGTGCGAATGAAAGGGTCGCTTTGCAAACTATGAAATTCCTGAATGTGTATAAATAGAATTTTTCACACTTTTGAGAATAAGTTTTAGTTTTTACCAGTTAGATATTATTAGAGAGATGTTTTTCAGCAAAGAAACTCAAATCCCAATGGGGAGAAGGTAAGAGCTTCAATCTCTTTTTGGATTTGGATATAATCTTTTGATACTTATTGTATTTCTTCTAATCTATGTTTGTGAACTAGTTTGGATTCTCTATTTTTGGTTGTCTTTGGTTGTTTATTTGTTGGTCTTAACAAAACCTATTTCAAATCTTCAATCTTAGATGTTCATTTAACATTGAGCAAGCTTTTGACAATGTTTTGTGATTTCATATTCATTTGCATCTCAGCTTTTTAGCATTGTGTTGATTGTTTGTTTGAATAACTTCTAATAATAAATATAATAAGAGAGCGGGCAATCGCTTGACAAACGGTATCGTGAGGGTGCGTTATAATAGTGATGAAAACCGACATTCACATTCATTTGGCAAATTAGTTGAATGCATGTAAAAAAGGGTTAAGCGTGTGTATGTATTTTGATCATTGGCTTTGTATATGAATTACTCGTTGGTTTGATATTGATGTTATAGTAAAATCTGTTGGGTTTTGATGCCAGAAATGGATAAAGGCTTAACTTTCATGTAGGCTTTAAATGCTTTGTATTGATTGGTGATGTGCGAGAGCAATTATTGATCGGTATAAAATCACTCATAATACGCGGGGACCGAGAGGATATGTATGTCGTGAGTGATACATGATGATATTATGCAAATGTTTGATTTATGTATGAAATTGGTCTGAAGAATACATGTGTTATCAATTGATGAGATCCAATCAAACAAGGCTCCGTTTATAATTCAGTTTTTACTTTATATTTTCAGTCTTTAAATTTTCCGCATTTGCTTTTGGTTCTCTTTTAAACCAGAACTTTTGAACAATGAGCTTAGAAATCTAGATATCGTCGAACGGCTTTCTTTCCCTCGCACTGATCCCTGTGGATACGACAAAACTGGGTTACTTAAATGTTTTTGCTTGCTGCTGTATTACCGCTTTAACAAAATGGCGCCGTTGCCGGGGATCGGTGTTTCGATATTGAATCGCATTGCGATAGTTTCTATATTTTTGAGCTTTGTACATTTGTTTATATTATATGTTCTCTTATATGTTTTCTCTAGTGTGATCAGGAATGATGAGAACTCCTTCTAGATTGGTTGCTATTTGTATAAAAGTATTTAATTAAGCTTCGACCGAGTCTGGATGGTGAGATTTGAATGTTTACGAGGTAAATTGTCCTACTTCATAGAATGTTAGAATGATTTAAGAATTTTGTGCTTTGTGCAAATGTGTATTTTTGTTTCATTTTGCAACTTGTTTGAATGCTTGTTTCACTTAGGTCCAAAAGCCACAAATTGTGAGAAACCTCCATTGTTTACTATATGCTAGGATGACTGATAACTTTGTTTAATTCGTTTGATTCATGCTTTATCTTTTGATTATTATGATTTTGTGGAAACATTAGAAATGATCAAGGCATTTGTTTATATTGAGCACAACCGTATCCAAAAGTACCTTACCCGTGAGTAGTGAGTATTTGTTAACCCCTTTGAGCCTAAATAGTTTATATCTCATTTTAGTGGTGAACTTGGTTTATGTACATAATTTGAAAGTTTGGTTCATCATCGAATTTTATGAGGTTCTGAAAAATTTCTTCTTGAACCTTTGAACATTGTTTTAATTTGATTTCCTTACCTTAAAAAGCAAGGAGCATTCACTTAAGGTTTGGTTGAATTTAAGTTGGGGAGAATGGAAAAGAAGAATGGTAGGTTGCTATAAACTTTCGAAAAATTTCAAGCAAGTATGAAAAGAAAAAGTGTGAATATGAATGTGAAAAACAAAAGAAAAAGAATGCTTGTTTGAATAAGAAAAATAGAGAATGAAATAATTGTGCATAAGGAAGTTTGAGAAGGTTGGTGATAAAGGAATGAAAATGGTGAATGAAGTTGTGATGTGCAAATACCATGTATAGTGAATGTTTCTTTTTGAATCGGCAATTTCGATTCAATGGCCTTTAGAAATGTCCCTTTGTTGTGAACCCGACCAAGTTACAACCTTTGAAGCCCTTAGTGACTTTTTTGCTTCCATATTTTCATTTTTTGATAGATGTTGCATGAATTGGATTTCTATTAGCATTGTTTATCAGGTGAGTGAAATTTCCCCGCGGTTGCAAACACGTCAATTTCTTCATTCTTATTCTGAAGAGGAGTGTTAGAGTGATTCAAGTATGTAAATTTAGTTGTCAATTGAACCATTCCATGGTATTTGTTTAAGAACTTAATTCTTTGTCATTGTTCGGTTCTATTGAGTGGTGAACGTTGCTTGTGCGCATTTTCATCTATTCTTGGTTGAATCATAAGCTTGAGCAAATGCTCTTGTTTTCATGAGGGGCATATATACTTTGCTTGAGGACAAGAAAAAGTCTAGTTGGGGAGAGTTGTTAGGTGCAAATTTTACTTTAAAATGACATATCTTTCTTTGCACTTTTTCTTCTCTTTTCTCATGTTTTCATTAGTTTTACTAATGATTGTTGTTGTTCTTCTAACCTTGAGAATATAGTGCTTGTAATGTGTGTGTTATTGTGCAGTAAAAGGCATAAATGATTAAAGTTGTAAGACACAAGAAAGTGGTGCAAGCTATCAAAGAACAGGGCAAAACTTCTAGAAGTTCGCTTTGCGAATTAGCTAGCGAAGGTTCGCTTTGCGAAGGCTAGCGGGGGTCCCAGCAAATGGTCCCAGAATTATGGCAGAGTAAAAAGGAGCTAAAGTTCGCTTTGCGAACAATCCTTCGCATTGCGAAGTTATGAAATAATTCTGTGGCGGTTTAACTATTTAGAGGCACCTCAGGTGCCTATTTTTGCCATTCGCTGTGCGAATGAAAGGTTCGCTGTGCAAACTGTGAAATTCCTGAATGTGCATAAATAGAATTTTTCACACTTTGAGAATAAGTTTTAGTTTTTACAAGTTAGATATTATTAGAGCGATATTTTTCATCATAGAAACTCAAATCCCAAGGGAGAGAAGGTAAGAGCTTCAATCTCTTGTTGGATTTGGATGTAATCTTTTGATACCTATTGTATTTCATCTAATCTATGTTTGTGAAATAGTTTGGATTCTCTATTTTTGGTTGTCTTTGGTTGTTTATTTGTTGGTCTTGATAAAACCTATTTCAAATCTTCCATATTAGATATTCAGTTATCATTGAGCAATCTTTTGACAATGTTTTGTGATTTGATATTTATTTGCATCTCAGTTTTTTAGCATTGTGTTGATTGTTAGTTTGAATAGCATCTTATAATTAATGCAATAAGAGACCGCGTTATCGCTTGACAAACGGTATCGTGAGGGTGCGTGAGAATAGTGATGAAAACTGACATTCACATTCGTTTGGCAAATTAGTTTAATGCATGTAAAAAAGGGTTAAGCGTTTGTATGTATTTTGATCATTGGCTTTGTATATGAATTACTCGTTGGTTTGATATTGATGTTATAGTAATATCTGTTGGGTTTTAATGCCAGAAATGGATAAAGGCTTAACATTCATGTAGGCTTTAAATGCATTGTATTGATTGGTGATGTGCGAGTGCAATTATTGATCAGTATAAAATCACTCATAATATGCGGGGACCGAGAGGATATGTATGTCGTGAGTGATAAATGATGATATTATGCAAATGTTTGATTTATGTATGAAATTGGTCAGAAGAGTACATGTGTTATGAATTGATGATATCCAATCCCACAAGGATCCGTTTATAATTCAGTTTTTACTTTATATTTTCAGTATTTACATTTTTCGCATTTGCTTTTGGTTCTCTTTTAAACCAGAACTATTGAACCATGAACTTAGAAATGTAGATACAGTCGAAAGGCATTCTTTCCCTCGCACTGATCCCTGTGGATACGACAAAACTGGGTTACATAAATTTTTTTGCTTGTTGCTGTATTACCGCTTCAACAAAATGGGGTCGTTGTCGGGGATCGGTGTTTAGATATTGAGTCGCATTGCGATAGTTTCTATATTTTTGAGCTTTGTACATTTGTTTATATTATAAGTATTTGTTTTCTTTTATGTTTTCTCTAGTGCGATCAGGAATGATGAGAACTCCTTCTAGATTGGTTGCTATTTGTATAAAAGTATTCAATGAAGCTTCGACCGAGTCTGGTGGTGAGATTTGAATGTTTGCGATGTAAATTGTACTACTTCATAGAATGTTAGAATGATTTAAGAATTTTGTGCTTTGAGCAAATGTGTATTTTTGTTTCATTTTGCAACTTGTTTGAATGCTTGTTTCACTTAGGTCCAAAAGCCACAAATTGTGAGAAACCTCCATTGTTTACTATATGCTAGGATGACTGATAACTTTATTTAATTCGTTTGATTCATGCTTTATCTTTTGATTATTGTGATTTTGTGGAAGCATTAGAAATGATCAAGACATTTATTTATATTGAGCACAACTGTATCCAAAAGTACCTTACTCCTGAGTAGTGAGTATTTGTTAACCCCTTTGAGCCTAACTAGTTTAGATCTCATTTTAATGATGAACTTGGTTTATGTACATAATTTGAAAGTTTGGTTCATCATTGAATTTTGTGAGGTTCTGAAAATTTCTTCTTGAACCTTTGAAAATTGTTTTAATTTGATTTCCTTACCTTAAAAAGCAAGGAGCATTCAATTAAGGTTTGGTTGAATTTAAGTTGGGGAGAATGGAAAAGAAGAAAGGTAGGTTGCTATAAACTATTAAAAAATTTCAAGCAAGTATGAAAAGAAAAAGTGTGAATATGAATGCGAAAAACAAAAGAAAAAGAATGCTTGCTTGAATAAGAAAAATAGAGAATGAAATAATTGTGCATAAGGAAGTTTGAGAAGGTTGGTGATAAAGGAATGAAAATGGTGAATGAAGTTGTGATGTGTAAATACCATGTATAATGAATGTTTCTTTTTGCATTGGCAATTTCGATTCAATGGCCTTTAGAAATGTCCCTTTGTTGTGAACCCGACTATGTTACAACCTTTGAAGCCCTTAGTGATCTTTTTGCTTCCATATTTTCAGTTTTTGAAAGATGTTGTATGAATTGGATTGCTATTAGCATTGTTTGTCAGGTGAGTGAAATTTCCCCGCGGTTGCAAATGCGTCAATTTCTTCATTCTTATTCTGAAGAGGAGTGTTAGAGTGATTCAAGTACGAAAATTTAGTTGTCATTTGAACCATTCCATGATATTTGTTTAAGAACTGAATTCTTTGTCATTGTTCGGTTCTATTGAGTGGTGAACGTTGCTTGTGCGCATTTTCATCCATTCTTGGTTGAATCATAAGCTTGAGCAAATCCTCTTGTCTTCATGAGGGGCATACTTTCCTCGAGGACAAGAATTAATCTAGTTGGGGAGAGTTTTTAGGTGCAAATTTTACTTAAAAATGACATATCTTTCTTTGCACTTTTTCTTCTCTTTTCTCATGTTTTCATTAGTTTTACTAATGATTGTTGTTATTCTTCTAACCTTGAGAATATACCATTGGTGCTTGTAATGTGTGTGTTATTGTGCAGTAAAAGGCATAAATGATCAAAGTTTTAAGACACAAGAAAGTAGTGCAAGCTGTCAAAGAACAGGGGGAAACTTCAAGAAGTTTGCTTTGCGAATTAGCTAGCTAAGGTTCGCTTTGCGAAGGCTAACGATGTCCCAGCGAATGGTCCCAGAATTATGGCAGAGGAAAAAGGAGCTAAAGTTCGCTTTGCAAACTTGAAAGCGAGTGTTCGCTTTGCGAACTATCCTTCGCATTGCAAAGTTATGAAATAATTCTGTGGCAGTTTAACTATTCAGAGGTACCTGAGGTGCCTATTTTTGCCATTCGTTGTGCGAATGAAAGGTTCGCTTTGCGAACTGTGAAATTCCTGAATGTGTATAAATAGAATTTTTCACACTTTTGAGAATAAGTTTTAGTTTTTACAAGTTAGATATTATTAGAGAGATATTTTTCAGCATAAAAACTCAAATCCCAAGGGGTAAAAGGTAAGAGCTTCGATCTCTTGTTGGATTTGGATGTAATCTTTTGATACCTATTGTATTTCATCTAATCTATATTTGTGAACTAGTTTGGATTATCTATTTTTGGTTGTCTTTGGATGTTTATTTGTTGGTCTTGACAAAACCTATTTTAAATCTTCAATCTTAGATGTTCATTTATCATTGAGCAAGCTTTTGACAATGTTTTGTGATTTGATATTCATTTGCATCTCAGATTTTTAGCATTGTGTTGATTGTTAGTTTGAATAGCTTCTAATAATTAATGCAATAAGAGACCGTGCTATCGCTTGACAAATGGTATCGTGAGGGTGCGTGAGAATAGTGATGAAAACCGACATTCACATTCATTTGGCAAATTAGTTGAATGCATGTAAAAAATGGTTAAGCGTGTGTATGTAGTTTGATCATTGGCTTCGTATATGAATTACTCGTTGGTTTGATATTGATGTTATTGTAATATCTGTTGGGATTTGATGCCAGAAATGGATAAAGGCTTAAACTTCATGTAGGCTTTAAATGCTTTGTATTGATTGGTGATGTGCAAGAGCAATTATTGATCGGTATAAAATCACTCATAATATGCGGGGACCGAGAGGATATGTATGTCGTGAGTGATAAATGATGATATTATGCAAATGTTTGATTTATGTATGAAATTGGTCAGAAGAATACATGTTTTATCAATTGATGAGATCCAATCCAACAAGGCTCTGTTTATAATTCAGTCTTTATTTTATATTTTCAGTCTTTACATTTTCAGCATTTGCTTTTGGTTCTCTTTTAAACCAGAAATTTTGAACCATGAGCTTAGAAATGTAGATACCGTCGAACGGCATTCTTTCCCTCGCACTGATCCCTAAGGATACGACAAAACTGGGTTACTTAAATGTTTTTGCTTGTTGTTGTATTACCGCTTCTACAAAATGGCGCCGTTGTCGGGGATCGGTGTTTAGATATTGAGTCGCATTGCGATAGTTTCTATATTTTTTAGCTTTGTACATTTGTTTATATTATATGTATTTGTTTTCTTTTATATTTTCTCTAGTGTGATCAGCAATGATGAGAACTCCTTCTAGATTGGTTGCTATTTATATAACAGTATTCAATGAAGCTTCGACCGAGTCTGGATGGTGAGATTTGAATGTTTGCGAGGTAAATTGTACTACTTCATAGAATGTTAGAATGATTTAAGAATTTTGTGCTTTGTACAAATGTGTATCTTTGTTTCATTTTGCAACTTGTTTGAATGCTTGTTTCACTTAGGTCCAAAAGCCACAAATTGTGAGAAACCTCCATTGTTTACTATATGCTAGGATGACTGATAACTTTGTTTAATTCATTTGCTTCATGCTTTTTCTTTTGATTATTGTGATTTTGTGGAAGCATTAGAAATGAGCAAGGCATTTGTTTATATTGAGCACAACGGTATCCAAAAGTACCTTACCCGTGAGTAGTGAGTATTTGTTAACCCCTTTGAGCCTAAACAGTTTAGATCTCATTTTAGTGATGAACTTGGTTTATGTACATAATTTGAAAGTTTGGTTCATCATCGAATTTTGTGAGGTTCTGAAAAATTTCTTCTTGAACCTTTGAACATTGATTTCCTTACCTTAAAAAGCAAGGAGCATTCACTTAAGGTTTGGTTGAATTTAAGTTGGGGAGAATGGAAAAGAAGAATGGTAGGTTGCTATAAACTTTTGAAAAATTTCAAGCAAGTATGAAAAGAAAAAGTGTGAATATGAATGTGAAAAACAAAAGAAAAAGAATGCTTGTTTGAATAAGAAAAATAGAGAATGAAATAATTGTGCATAAGGAAGTTTGAGAAGGCTGGTGATAAAGGAATGAAAATGGTGAATGAAGTTGTGATGTGTAAATACCACGTATAATGAATGTTTCTTTTTGCATCGGCAATTTCGATTCAATGGCCTTTAGAAATGTCCCTTTGTTGTGAACCCGACCAAGTTACAACCTTTGAAGCCCTTAGTGATCTTTTTGCTTCCATATTTTCATTTTTTGAAAGATGTTGTATGAATTGGATTGCTATTAGCATTGTTTGTCTGGTGAGTGAAATTTCCCCGCGGTTGCAAACGCGTCAATTTCTTCATTCTTATTCTGAAGAGGAGTGTTAGAGTGATTCAAGTACGAACATTTAGTTGTCATTTGAACCATTCCATGATATTTGTTTAAGAGCTTAATTCTTTGTCATTGTTCGGTTCTATTGAGTGGTGAACGTTGCTTATGCGCATTTTCATCTATTCTTGGTTGAATCATAAGCTTGAGTAAATCCTCTTGTTTTCATGAGGGCATACTTTCCTTGAGGACAAGAAAAAACCTAGTTGGGGAGAGTTGTTAGGTGCAAATTTTATTTAAAAATGACATATCTTTCTTTGCACTTTTTCTTCTCTTTTCTCATGTTTTCATTAGTTTTACTAATGATTGTTGTTGTTCTTCTAACCTTGAGAATATACCTTTGGTGCTTGTAATGTGTGTGTTATTGTGCAGTAAAAGGCATAAATGATCAAAGTTGTAAGACATAAGAAAGTGGTGCAAGCTGTCAAAGACCAGGGGGAAACTTCAAGAAGTTTGCTTTGCGAATTAGTTAGCGAAGGTTCGCTTTACGAAAGCTAGCGAGGTCCCAGCGAATGGTCCCAGAATTATGACAGAGGAAAAAGGAGCTAAAGTTCGCTTTGCAAACTTGAAAGGGGGTGTTCGCTTTGCGAACTATCCTTCGCATTGCAAAGTTATGAAATAATTCTGTGGCGGTTTAACTATTCAGAGGCACCTCAGGTGCCTATTTTTTCCATTCGTTGTGCGAATGTAAGGTTCGCTTTGCGAACTGTGAAATTCTTGAATGTGTATTAATAGAATTTTTCACACTTTTGAGAATAAGTTTTAGTTTTTACGAGTTAGATATTATTAGAGAGATATTTTTCAGCATAAAAACTCAAGTCTCAAGGGGGAGAAGGTAAGAGCTTTAATCTCTTGTTGGATTTGGATGTAATCTTTTGATACCTATTGTATTTCATCTAATCTATGTTTGTGAACTAGTTTGGATTCTCTATATTTGGTTGTCTTTGGTTGTTTATTTATTGGTCTTGACAAAACCTATTTCAAATCTTCAATCTTAGATGTTCATTTATCATTGAGCAAGCTTTTGACAATGTTTTGTGATTTGATATTCATTTGCATCTCAGCTTTTTAGCATTGTGTTGATTGTTAGTTACAATAGATTCTAATAATTAACGTAATAAGAGACCGCGCTTCGCTTGACAAACGATATCGTGAGGGTGCGTGAGAATAGTGATGAAAACTGACATTCACATTCATTTGGCAAATTAATTTAATGCATGTAAAAAAGGGTTAAGCGTGTGTGTGTAGTTTGATCATTGGCTTTGTATATGAATTACTCGTTGGTTTGATATTGATGTTATAGTAATATCTGTTGGGTTTTGATGTCAGAAATGGATAAAGGATTAACATTCATGTAGGCTTTAAATGCTTTGTATAGACCGGTGATGTGCAAGAGTAATTATTGATCGGTATAAAATCACTCATAATATGCGGGGACCGAGAGGATATGTATGTCGTGAGTGATACATGATGATATTATGCAAATGTTTGATTTATGTATGAAATTGGTCAGAAGAATACATGTTTTATCAATTGATGAGATCCAATCCAACAAGGCTCCGTTTATAGTTCAGTCTTTACTTTATATTTTCAGTCTTTACATTTTCCGCATTTGCTTTTGGTTCTCTTTTAAACCAGAAATTTTGAACCATGAGCTTAGAAATGTAGATACCGTCGAACGGCATTCTTTCCCTCGCACTGATCCCTGTGAATACTACAAAACTGGGTTACTTAAATGTTTTTGCTTGTTGTTGTTTTACCGCTTCAACAAAATGGCGCTCTTGCCGGGGATCGGTGTTTATATATTGAGTCGCATTGCGATATTTTCTATATTTTTGAGCTTTGTATATTTGTTTATATTATATGTATTTATTTTCTTTTATGTTTTCTCTAGTGTGATCAGGAATGATGAGAACTCCTTCTAGATTGGTTGCTATTTGTATAAAAGTATTTAATTAAGCTTCGACCGAGTCTGGATGGTGAGATTTGAATGTTTGCGAGGTAAATTGTACTACTTCACAGAATGTTAGAATGATTTAAGAATTTTGTGCTTTGTACAAATGTGTATTTTTGTTTCATTTTGCAACTTGTTTGAAGGCTTGTTTCACTTAGGTCCAAAAGCCACAAATTGTGAGAAACCTCCATTGTTTACTATATGCTAGGATGACTGATAACTTTGTTTAATTCGTTTGATTCGTGCTTTATATTTTGATTATTGTGATTTCGTGGAAGCATTAGATATGATCAAGGCATTTGTTTATATTGAGCACAACCGTATCCAAAAGTACCTTACCCGTGAGTAGTGAGTATTTGTTAACCCCTTTGAGCCTAAACAGTTTAGATCTCATTTTAGTGATGAACTTGGTTTATGTACATAATTTGAAAGTTTGGTTCATCATTGAATTTTGTGAGGTTCTGAAAATTTCTTCTTGAACCTTTGAACATTGTTTTAATTTGATTTCCTTACCTTAAAAAGCAAGGAGCATTCACTTAAGGTTTGGTTGAATTTAAGTTGGGGAGAATGGAAAAGAAGAATGGTAGGTTGCTATAAACTTTTGAAAAATTTCAAGCAAGTATGAAAAGAAAAAGTGTGAATATGAATGTGAAAAACAAAAGCAAAAGAATGCTTGTTTGAATAAGAAAAATAGAGAATTAAATAATTGTGCATAAGGAAGTTTGAGAAGGTTGGTGATAAAGGAATGAAAATGGTGAATGAAGTTGTGTTGTGTAAATACCATCTATAATGAATGTTTCATTTTGCATCTGAAATTTTGATTCAATGGCCTTTAGAAATGTCCCTTTGTTGTGAACCCGACCAAGTTACAACCTTTGAAGCCCTTAGTGATCTTTTTGCTTCCATATTTTCATTTTTTATAGATGTTGTATGAATTGGATTGCTATTAGCATTGTTTGTCAGGTGAGTGAAATTTCCCCGCGGTTGCAAATGCGTCAATTTCTTCATTCTTATTCTGAAGAGGAGTGTTAGAGTGATTCAAGTACAAAAATTTAGTTGTCATTTGAACCATTCCATGATATTTGTTTAAGAACTTAATTCTTTGTCATTGTTCGGTTCTATTGAGTGGTGAACGTTGCTTGTGTGCATTTTCATCTATTCTTGGTTGAATCATAAGCTTGAGCAAATCCTCTTGTTTTCATGACGGGCATACTTTGCTTGAGGACAAGAAAAAATCTAGTTGGGGAGAGTTGTTAGGTGCAAATTTTACTTAAAAGTGACATATCTTTCTTTGCACTTTTTCTTTTCTTTTCTCATGTTTTCATTAGTTTTACTAATGATTGTTGTTGTTCTTCTAACCTTGAGAAAATACATTTGGTGCTTGTAATGTGTGTGTTATTGTGCAGTAAAAGGCATAAATGATCAAAGTTGTAAGACACAAGAAAGTGGTGAAAGCTGTCATAGAACAGGCGGAAACTTCAAGAAGTTTGTTTTGCGAATTAGCTAGTGAAGGTTCGCTTTGCGAAGGTGTCGCTCCCGAAAAGATTCGCATCCAACGGTACAAACGCGAGAGTGGCGCAAAAGAATACAGAGTCGCCAGCAAAGTGTATTTATCCCAAGGGAGGGAAAGGAAACACTGCGTAAACCTGAAAGAAGGGAAAGAGCATGGTCTCACGACCAAGAGAACGGGTACGGGAGTCAGTTACGCGAAGGGAAGGTGTTAGCACCCAACACGTCCATCGTACTCGATGGGATCCACGCTTGTTGTCTGCATCAAAGGGTGTCGTCGTCTGGAACTCCACTACTACTGGACCGAAGAAAGAACGAGAACAGGAAAGAACAGAGAAACGAAGAAGAAAGGAAAAGGAAGTGACTCGATAGGACGGTATCGTTGTCCTAGGCCTACGTACTCCCTCAGTGCAATGGGAAAGTCAGAGTCAACGTAGTTCGGACGGGAACTGTGGGGGAAGGTTGCTCGCCAAGACAATCGCTGTCTTGTGCCTACGTATCCTCAATCGGACGAGAGAGAGGAATCAGAGCTGACGTAGTTCGTGGGTACGACCACGGATGGGTAAGTGTTTTCTATGTGAGCGATGAGCTCTTTCTGAAAAAGAAAGTTTGAAACCCAACAATCCCGAAGGATAAAATGATTTGAATTTGTTTGGTGTTTTTTAGACAGAAGTGTCTTTTAAGTTGTTTCGCAACTTGCATTGAACCCAAGTCTTGAGTATAGGAACGAATACTTCGCGCATCGTCCCCAACAGGACGTACACTAGGTATCCTAGAAGAATGAGAGGAAGCCCCTCACTCCCCACTTCCCACATGGAAGGCTCGAGCGCAATACATGTTAACTCTTATTACGTGTCTTGACGGAGTTTTGAGATGAGAAGAGAAGCGACACAAAAGGAAACTCTAAAAGGGAGACTAAGAATCCTAATGTTATCATACACGAAGGTCCTAGGGTTGGTGAGGTTTAGGAGAGACGACTACCTAACCTAATGCTAATCCTACTCCAAGCTTAATCGAAAATTAAGCTGGACTAGGTAGCTCTAAAGGGAGAGAGTCTAAGACTTAAACAAGTCTCGAGACTCGAGGGATGAAAAGAGTGAAAGAGAAGGAGGAGAAAGAGAAGTGAAACACAAGTGGCCTAAGCTCACTTCAAACACAAGTATGAAAATTAAAAGATAAAGGGAGAAAGTAAAATGTGGAAGCATATCCACACTCAAACAACTTACCATTTGCCCCTGAAAGTGTTAGAAGTATTCACATATGACAAAATGAAACTCAAACAAGCATAAGGCAATAAAGAAACAAGTTCTAAGGTAAATCAAACATCAAGTTCAGAATCTAATGATCCTACTGACCTCTAATATTAGTCATGCATAATTAGTCAAAAAGAAAAGGGAGGAGCCATTCAAGTATCATTCAAGTCATTAAAGAAGGAGTGAGATGAAAAGAAGTGATCATGTGAAGCAACCAAGTCAAAATTCCACCAAGTAAACCAAGTCCAGAAGTGACACAATCCTAAATATGTGCCTAAACAAGATCTTCAAACATCATTCAAGTCATACAAACACTTTCACAATTAATTAAGAAGCAAAGAAGAAGAAGTGAAGTGAAGTGAAGCATGATTCATTCTTGTGAAACAAGTGACTTAAAGTGCAAGGCAAACATCAAACATTCAAAGATGAGATCCAAATATCACAACCAGAAGTCAATTAACATGTTATCAATTCTCAAACAAGACCCCAAATTATGGCACAAGTGCCTTCATGATCAAGCAAACCAAACATGAAGCATATATTCACAAATTGGACAAGTTAAAGTTCATGCTTCAAAGAAATAACAAACATGCCTCAAAAATTATGTCATCCAGTATTCAAGCATCTCAAACATGTATAATTGACATATCAAAGCCACAAGCAATGAATCAGAACCAAAGCCATTCAACAATTAGGTCAAAGCATCAATAGGATTTCATACATTCATGCTCAAAGCACCACATCCAAAGTCATCCAAACAAGACCTAAAAATCATACCAAAAATCTCAAACATACCTCAACATGTTAAGAACACAACCCAAAAAGAATCAGGATCAAATCACTTTTAAAATGAGAGAAATAAATGATGCAATATGAAGTATGCAATATGAAGTGCAAATGAGAAAAATTAATTTGGAAAATTAATATTTAATGCAAATTTAATGTAAAAATAATAAAATAAAATGTGAAAAATTAATTTTAATAATGAGTATGCGTGATGAATTCTTTTGGAATTTTTTAGTATATGCAAGTATTTTTAAAAATTAATTATGAAATGGTATGCAAAATAGAAAATAAAAATGAAATGAAATGAAGCCAGGGGTGCATCAGCAATTATTGGATCAAAAGGAACACAGTTAAACGCGCAATGGGCCTCAAATGATAGGGTGTGAAAAACAAAATGCTAAGCCCAAAATCATTGTTCATTCAGAATCAAACAAAACAAAAATAAAATAAATGAAACGATGCGTTTGGATCCTAACACGGCCATGTTGGCAGTCCACGCGTGCTGACCTTGTTTCCATTGGTTGGTCAACCGGTCAGCGCAACAACACGTCAGATGCCGGAGCCCTAGCTCCGGTCATCTTCTCCGGGAGGCTCGCCGGAGCTTTGGATGAAATTTCACCAAAATGAATAAAAGAGGACAACATCTTGCATAGAATTTCAAGGAGATATCAAATCCACTCTCAAAAACAATTTTCAACCGCAAAAACACCACGAATCGAAGCGAAAAATAAAACATGTCCAAACTGAAACTCTTTCAAACTAAAACAACACACATTCAAACAGTGCCTACCCAGTGGTAGGACTTCAGAATCACTAGCAACAAGCATGGTGGACGTATATCATGGCAGATTCGAAGGGAAGAGTATTACCTAACGGAGAAGTTCCGTTGACTCTTCTCAGCAGCTATTAGCTTCAGAAAACGATATGGAAAACTTCAAAATGCCTCGTAGGAGATAGATCAAAGCTTAATCTGTCCAGAAAGTTGCTGAAAATCTTCAAACCAACTCAAACTGATAGTGAAGAATATGAGCTTGCAGAGCTTCAAACAATGAATCCAGAAGTGATTCTTCGCATACAGAAGCTAGATGATGTATGATAGATGATGATCCAGCCAAGAAAATGCAGAAATCTCTCAAATAAAAAAGAATTCGAAGATGAGAGAGATTTTTTTGATTCAGATCTGAAAATGAAGAATGCTCTCTAGGTTTGGAGTTGAGCAGCTTATAAATGAGTGTTTTAGGGTTGGAGAGAGGTCTGGAAACGAAGCACATGACCTGAAGTGGTTATCTTTGGTTTAGAAAGAGAAATGAGGGTGGAGCTTCTCATGTGCATGGCACGGGTAATGGTTTGTTTTCAGCCTTGGAGCCAGGTTTGGAATGATGATTTGGCAATGGAAATTCTTATGTGAGTGGGATCA
Source organism: Lathyrus tuberosus (assembly GCA_022829125.1). Classification (NCBI taxonomy): domain Eukaryota; kingdom Viridiplantae; phylum Streptophyta; class Magnoliopsida; order Fabales; family Fabaceae; genus Lathyrus; species Lathyrus tuberosus. Next base: position 2,969,906 of record JALAZF010000137.1, read on the forward strand.
TTGGATGAGCACGTGAGAGCATCAAGTTTGTTATGAATTCCCTTCTTTCAATTCCTATTTTTTTGCATGATAGTACACATATGTGCATGGTAAGAAAATGACATTGTTTGGCTCATTTAGGCAAGATTTTGGCATATGGGATCAAAGGATGATGGTTGGTACGATTAGTGAGGTACAATGCAGAATTTGGTACCTTTGGCCATGGTATGCAAAGCTATCACAATCATCATGGGAGCACATTCAAATAACCATAAGTTGATGAATTCTTTACCAATCCGTGAACTCTCTAGCTCAAATCAAACTAAGGAAATCATAGAATGAATGACATGTTGGAAAGATCTTAAAAGATCATTTGAATCCAAAAGGAGATGATCACGAAAAGATGTCCCCAAAATCTGACAAAGCAAACTTGAAAATAACTCAAATCATCACCATTTTTCATTTGAAACCTTGAGGTTTGAATGACCATAACTTGCACCACAATGATCCAAATGAAATAAACTTGGACCCTTTGGAAAGGTGAGATTTCACTCTACAATTCTTATGTTAGAAGTTTCTCAATCCAAGGCTTGGAAGTCATCCAAAAGTGAGCATGAACATGAGTGCACCAAACTGTCCAAGAACAACTTAGAAAAAATTTTAAGTTTTCAAGTTTTTACAACTTAAAACCTCCATCTTAGAAACATCATAACTCTCTAAAAAATGATCCAAATGGCATGGTTCTTGTGCTCATTTTGAAGGGAAAACTTCAATCTACAACTTCCATGTTGAAAAGGTTTTTGAATGAGGTCTTGAAAATGGTGAAAAATGGCTTAGAAAGTGATTAAAAACTTACTAAAAATAGTAAGTTTCTAAAAACCTAATTTTCCAATTTTAGCAACTTTCCCAAATTCTTGATTTTTTATGAACCTTTGAACATTTCTTGATCAAATCTTGTCCATGGACCATATTTGACTTGAAAATCATGATGTTGACCTCAAAAAGTCAGGGGTTGACTTTTCCACTGCACAATTGACTTTATTCCCAATTCTCCTGATTTTCAAATTTCTGATCAATTGAAAACCTTCTGAAGCAAATTGATGGACAATTCTCCAATCCTAGACACTTGAGGACATGAGGAATACCATGAGGTCGAGTCTTGTCCTAAAAATTAGAAATAAACTGATTCTATAGGAAACCCTAATTTTGGCTCCTCTGGTTAGGAGAAATCAGCACATCCTCCAAATTCAAATTCCTCTGAGTATGATGTGTGTCATGTCCACCAATGATGATATGTGCCATTTGGAGATAATAAACAATCAAAGAGCTTGCTCATTTGAGGGTTAAATCTCAGAATCTCCAAAACCCTAATTTAAGAAACCAAGTTAGGAGAGTGTGATTCTTTTGAATTCCCCTGCCAATCTTGATCTTGTGATGAGATGATGGACCAAATAAAACACCTTGAGGCTCAAGGCTCATTTGTGGTTCAAGAATTGATAGCATCAAGAATTTTCTCTCCTCTTAGCCCCTTGGACAAAGCACATGAACTGTTGTTTGAAAACCTGAAAAACCTCTTCTTCCTTTGAGTTAAACCAAGTACCTTGATCCCATGCTAGGACCCAATGTTATGCACAAATGCTAATGCAAGAAATGCAAAGAAACATAAGCCAGTTATCTAAAAACAACAAGGCAAATTTTGGGGTGTTACAGCTGCCCCTATTCAATCAACTTGATCCTGAAGGTATGATAGTGATGGCTATCATGCGTTCCAAGGATTCACGGAGATTGAATACCATAAGAAACTTGAAATTTGCAATCCTCAAAGGAGGGACGACTCCGCTGGGGGAACAAACAAAAAGTGTTGCACTGTCACAACACATACGAGTGTTGGAAACCAAAACTGTATTGAAAAGTCTTGAAATAAACACAAACGAGTGTTAGCTACGCCGGGGATAAACACGGACGAGTGTCAAAGAATCCAGGATATCAAATACGGACGGGTATTGAGAAGATACACGGATGGGTGTAAAATGTCAATGCGGACGGGCATTGAAATAAAAGTTCAAACACAGACGGGTGTTGAAAATGGTACACGGACGGGGGTAAAAGAAGGTTTAAGATGACCTCTCTGGGGATTGAAAATGTACACGGACGGGTGTCGAAAATTCAATACGGACGGGTACTGAAAAAGGTACACGGACGGGTGTAAAAGATTTCAATACGGACGGGTACTGAAAAGGTACACGGACGGGTGTAAGAGGTTTCAATACGGACGGGTACTGAAAAAGGTTGTAAAGCAACTTTATCGGGAATTAATCTCGCTGGGGAATGGAAGGCAACACGGACGAGTGTCATCAAAAGGTCAATACGGACGGGTATTGAAATCAAAGGTTCAAACACGGGCGGGCGCTGAAAGAAACACAGACGAGTGTCAAATGTCAATGCGGACGGGCATTGAAACAAAAGTTCAAACACGGACGGGTGCTGAAAGAACACGGACAGGTGCCAAATGTCAATACGGACGGGTATTGAAACAAAAGTTCAAACACGGACGGGTGCTGAAAGAAACACGGACGAGTGTCTGACGGTAAAAATTTTGAGGGAATACCAAAGGACCACCTGGACGAAGGGGTACAAATAAAATCAAGGATAAACAATCCTGGCAAGACATTCTGCCGGGGAACTGTCAAATATTGCTTAACCCAACACCTGTGGAATAAAGACATCTTTCTGAAATCCGGCTTTCCTGACGAAGGAAAACTCAAACCTGGCTCATGCTTCAGATGCATATGTTTGAATTTTACCGTAATGCTCCACACGAAGTGGAAATGCTACGCATTTGGGAGGATGTTATGCAAAACAAATGTTTATGCAATGCAAAAGAGACGTCCCAGCAAAATAAATGCTGAAGACCAGAAGCAACTCTGCTGGGGATGGCAAACTAAATTGCCATTGAAACAAAGGAAAACTTGTTGAGGAAAACTTCTCCCTGCTAGGGAAGATCACAATCACCAATTCTGTCGGAGATGGACGAAACTCCAAGAGAATATCCACTCTGTTGGGTAATATCAAGATCAACTACTCTACTGGAGATGGACGAAGCTCCGAGAGAATACCCACTCAGCTGGGGAGGGATATGAATACTGAAGATGGAAATTCCACCGCTGGGGACGACCAACTATTTCAGAACTTGGCTTCGACGCCTGCCAAAACGATTGGCCTTAAGACCTGCTGTGGATACCACTAACCACCAGACTCTGCTTGGGGAAATGAGCTTAATCTGCTGCTAGGGAAGTAACTTTACCCTCACCCTGCTGGGTATTAGATCAAACCATTGTCGCCGAGACTATACTTTCTGACCAACTGAGGAAAATTGGCACTAGGACCCTGTGGGGATAATAACATCTTCGTCCACAAACTTCCTGCGGGAGATACAACAACACTCACCTTAAAGAAATCATCTTCTGAGTACTTGCTAGGGAATAGTAATCCAAACACGACTTCGGTTGGGTATACAATCCTCTGTACTCTGCTGAGAAGAACGATCCTCAACGACTCCGCTTGGGAGAGAAAGTAGTTGTCAACATCCACCCTGCTAGGGGATAACACATGCTTCCTGACTAGCTGGGGAACAAATAACTGCCCCATGCTCCGTGGGGAGACATCGCTTGCTGAAGAAAGATGTGCCAAGTCACAACTCTGGCCTGGGAAAAAACCTCTTATATCCTGCTAAGGAAGACGATCCTTAACGACTCCGCTTAGGGAATTACTTCTTTATACTTTGGTTGAGGAAGACGACCCTCGATACTCTATGGGGAAGAGTAATAACCTGCTGAGGACGATCAGACTTCAAAGTTGAGGAGAGCTCTACTCTACTGGGGAACACATCCAGCCGCTGAGGACGATCAGACTTCTAAATGAAGAGAGCAACTCTACTGGGGAGGTACATCTGTCATCCTGCAAAACCAACAAAAAGTCTACGTTCAAGAATGAATACATTGATTATCCACATGGTGACTGTCGCCTAAGCAATTGCCACTGTTTTCCATCTTGTGTCATAAAGCTCAATGTTTTAGCATGTAATGTTTTTATCAAAAATACCGGACATTTTCACAAACAAAACAGATAAAACAGACAACAAAAGCTCTTTAACTGAAATGCAAACTTTATTGAATGAATTGGCCTGTAAATAGGCATTTACATCTGGAAGCAATTCCTGAAAAGAGGTAATTACGCAAAAAGCAAAAGAAAATACAAATGTCGGCAATGTGGGGAACAGACATCCACCATGACTCGACTCAGCTATAACCCATATGCCTTGTTCATCCGCAGATACTTTGGCCTTCGAAGACGACTAACTGGACTGATTCCTTTCCTCCGAATTTTCCAAGTGCGAACAGTGATCACAGATCGAACGCGGATCGTAGTCTTTGCTTTAAAATCCCTAACTTTTTCCTGGATCGCCCTTCTCGGGTTTTCAATCCACCGGGATACCCATTTTTGCCAAGGTTGCCTTTTCAGGTTTTCAACCTTACGGGTTTATTCTTTCTCTTTTTATCCCTAATTTTTGCCCGAACCTTTTCTTTTTATGGTTCGCCAGGATGCCCCATTTTTTCCTGAACCTTCTTTTTATGTTCAGCGGGTCTCTTTTATGGAAAGTATTTTTTGACTACATCCGCGTTCACAGGGGACGTAAAATCTTCGCCATCCATAGTTGAGAGTAATAAGGCTCCACCAGAGAAAACCTGTCTTACTACATATGGCCCTTCGTAATTCGGAGTCCACTTGCCCCTGTGATCTGTTTGAGGAGGAGTGATCCTTTTCAGAACTAATTCACCAGCTTGAAAACACCGAGGACGTACCTTCTGATCAAAGGCTTTCTTCATCCTGCTCTGATACAACCGGCCATGCGCAATGGCTTTTAATCTCTTCTCTTCAATGAGGTTCAATTCATTCAGCCGGGAACGCACCCACTCAGCTTCATCCAGCTTCACATCTGTCAGAATTCTCAAAGAAGGAATCTCAACTTCTAATGGCAAGACTGCTTCCATGCCATACACCAGTGAGAAAGGAGTTGCCCCAGTCGAGGTGCGTACCAAAGTACGATAACCATGCAAAGCGTAAGACAACATCTAATGCCAGTCTTTGTATGTCACTACCATCTTCTGCACAATCTTCTTTATGTTCTTATTAGCCGCTTCAACAGCCCCATTCATCTTCGGACGATAGGGAGAAGAATTGTGATGTTCGATTTTAAAGCTCTGGCATAGCTCCTTCATCATCTTGTTATTCAGATTTGAACCATTATCAGTGATGATTCTCTCCGGGACTCCATACCGACAGATGATGTCCTTCTTAATAAACCGGGCTACCACTTGTTTGGTGACGTTGGCATACGATGCAGCTTCCACCCACTTCGTGAAATAATCAATAGCCACCAAGATAAAACGATGTCCATTCGAAGCAGTTGGCTCAATCTTTCCAATCATATCGATGCCCCACATGGCAAAAGGCCAAGGTGACGACAAAACATTCAGAGGAGTAGGCGGTACGTGCACCTTGTCAGCATAAATCTGGCATTTATGACATTTCCGGGCGTATTTAAAACAGTCAGACTCCATAGTCATCCAATAATACCCCGCTCTCAACAATTTTCTGGCCATAGCATGCCCATTGGCATGAGTACCGAAGGAACCTTCGTGAACCTCTTCCATTAACAAGCCTGCCTCGTGTTCATCAACACAACGTAGCAAGACCATGTCAAAGTTTCTCTTGTACAACACATCATCCTTGTTCAAAAAGAAGTTTCCTGATAACCTCCTCAATGTCTTTTTATCCTTGGAAGATGCCCCAGCTGGGTATTCCTGACTCTTCAAGAAGACTTTGATGTCATGATACCAAGGCTTGCCATTTGATACCCCTTCAACTGCAAATACAAAAGCAGGTCTATCCAAGCGCATGATTCTGATTGAGGGAGCTTCATTCCAAAGATTCACTTTATACATTGATGACAATGTTGCCAACGCATCAGCCATCTGATTCTCTATCTGGGGAATGTGATGGAAGTCGACTCTGTCAAAGAAAGGTAACAATCTTCTGGCATAATTGTTATATGGAACGAGATTTACTTGACGAGTCTCCCATTCTCCTGTAATCTGATTCACCACCAACGCAGAATAACCATAAACATCGAGGTTCTTGATTCTCAAATCAATTGCTTCTTCTAACCCCGTGATGCATGCTTCATACTCCGCCTCATTGTTGGTGCATATGAACGCTAATCGGGCAGTAAAGGGTATATGAGAACCCTGTGGTGTCGTAATGATTGCCCCGATTCCGTTGCCATATGAATTAACAGCCCCATCAAAAACCATCTTCCATTGAGATCCAATCTCAGGTCCTTCATCAGGCAAAGGCTCTTCACAATCCTTCATCTTCAGATACATGATGTGCTCATCCGGAAACTCAAACTTCATCGGTTGATAATCCACAATTGGCTGTTCGGCAAGATACTCTGACAACACACTTCCCTTAATGGCCTTTTGGGAAACATATTGAATATCATATTCTGTCAGAACCATCTGCCAACGGGCTATTCTACTAGAAAGTGCTTGCTTCTCAAACACATACTTGATTGGATCCATCTTCGAAATCAAAAGGGTTGTATGGTTTAACATATACTGCCTCAAACGCTTAGCGGCCCAAGCGAGTGCACAACATGTTTTCTCCAGCATCGAGTATCTTGACTCGCAATCAGTAAACTTCTTACTCAGGTAATAGATGGCGTGCTCTTTTTTACCGGACTCGTCTTGTTGACCGAGCACACAACCCATTGAACTCTCAAGAACTGTGAGATACATAATCAAAGGCCTTCCTGGCACTGGCGGCATAAGGACCGAGGTTCCTGCAAGTATTCTTTAATCTTTTCAAATGCCTTTTGACAATTTTCATTCCACCTGACCGCTTGATTTTTTCTTAGCAACTTGAAGATTGGTTCACACGTGGCTGTGAGATGCGAGATGAACCTAGCAATGTAATTCAATCTCCCCAAGAAACCACGAACCTCTTTTTCTGTTTTCGGCACAGGCATTTCTTGTATGGCTTTTACCTTTGCAGGATCAACCTCAATACCTTTTTCACTAACAATAAACCCCAGCAATTTTCCTGATCTCACCCCGAAGGTGCATTTGTTTGGATTCAACCTCAGTCTGAATTTCCTTAACCTTTCAAATAACTTCTGAAGATTCACCAAATGTTCTTCTTCCGTCTGTGACTTCGCAATCATGTCATCAACATAGACTTCAATCTCTTTGTGAATCATATCATGAAAGAGAGTCACCATCGCCCGCTGGTAAGTTGCCCCTGCATTTTTCAATCCAAAGGGCATCACTTTGTAGCAGAAAGTTCCCCACGGTGTTATGAATGTAGTCTTCTCCATGTCCTCTGGGGCCATTTTGATTTGGTTATACCCAGAGAAGCCATCCATGAAGGAAAACACAGAATACTGAGCAGTATTGTCAACTAACACGTCAATGTGAGGGAGCGGGAAATCATCCTTTGTGCTGGCTCTATTCAAATCCCTGTAATCAACACACATCCTGACCTTCCCATCCTTCTTAGGTACAGGCACGATGTTAGCAACCCATGGAGGATAATTTGTTACGGCAAGAAACCCGACATCTAGCTGTTTCTGAACCTCTTCCTTGATTTTGACAGACATCTCCGGTTTAGTTCTTCTCAACTTTTGCTTGACCGGAGCACAACCTTCTTTGAGTGGTAGCCGGTGTACAACAATATCAGTATCCAGTCCGGGCATGTCTTGGTAAGACCAGGCGAAGATGCCCACATACTCACGGAGCATTTCAACCAATCTTCCCTTGACACTGCCTTCCAATGCAGCCCCTACTCTTACTTCCTTTCTAGCATCCTCGGTTCCCAGATTCACAATCTTAATTTCCTCCTGATGAGGTTGGATGACTCTCTCCTCTTGCTTCAACAATCTGGCCAACTCTTCGGGCAGTTCACAATCTTCGTCAGCCTCTTCTTCAGCCTGATAGATTGGATTGTCAAAGTCATACCGAGCTATAGCTGAGTCATGATCGGTGTCATCTGAACAAAAAGACCTGCAATGATTGATGAGGTATGTTTTATTATGATGCAACAAAAGAAACACATTGCCATTTTGATGTGTGTTTTTAATGCATAAAAATAAAAACAGAAAGACAGAGATCAAAATATTTGAGTGTGAAAAGTCCTTTATTGATGATAAGGCAAAACATGCAACAGTTAAAAGCCCTACAAACAAAATCACTACGTCTTGGGCAGAACGTAGGATTAACAAAATAGGAAAATAAAACAATTACTCGAAGCCTGTCACTTGAATGACTTTCTCGGAAGATCAGTTGCACAGACTTTCTCCTGGGACGCAAGGACGGATCCAGCTATCCATGTCGCAATCACTGTCTCCTTCTTCTTCAATAGCATTAACTCTGTCGAAGAAAACTCCAGCGCTAGTGAACCGGACAGGGCCATAGAATTTTGGGGGATCCTCATCTCTTTTGGATGGCTTATATCCCAATCCATAAGTATCCTTCTTTTTCTGGACTTCAACTACCTGGCCCCACCTCTGTGAGCTACCCGCTTCAACCACAGCTTTGGCGTCTCTTAACGAAGACATGGAACCCTCAGGTTGATTTACCACTACAGGCTGCACTACAGCTTCAGACTGAACAACTTCTTCAGAAACTTTCACCTTCTCAAATCCCTGGCACAATGTCTCGTGGATTTCCCCATCCACTTCCACGTATTTGAAGGTTGACAACTGACTGATCATTATGTCTTCTTCTCCGCATACTGTCACTACGTGACCATCAACCATATACTTCAGCTTTTGATGCAAAGTGGAAGTTACAGCACCTGCCCCATGGATCCAAGGACGATCCAATAAACAGCTGTACGCTGGCTGAATATCCATAATGTAAAACGTTGCATTAAAGATTTCCGGTCCAACCTTGATTGGAAGCACAATCTCGCCAAAAACAGATCTCTTCGAGCCATCAAAAGCTCGCACCACCAAGTCGCTTGGTGTACAAATAAGTCCTCAAGTATCCAACTTCATTAACGCTTTCTTGGGCAATACATTCAACGATGAGCCAGTATCAACCAAGACATGTGACATCAGCGAGCCACGACATTCGATCGAAATATACAGGGCATTGTTATAATTCCTGCCAGCAGAAGTCAAGTCAAGATCTGTAAAACCCAGGCCGTTACCCGCATTCACGTGCGCTACAACCCCTTCCAGCTGATTAACAGAGATCTCTTGAGGAACGTAGGCTACATTCAAAACCTTCAAAAGAGCATTCCTGTGAGCCTCAGAACACAAGAGCAGAGACAGAATAGAGATCTTGGACGGGGTCTGATGTAATTGGTTCACGATCTTATAATCACTTTTTCGGATGAGCCTCATAAATTCCTCTACATTTTCCAAAAAAGCATCATCAACCGGCTTCACTGTAGATTCCACAATCACTGGGGTCTGAACAGAACCATTCATCGCCTGTTTTCCTCTATCTTGCCTAGAGGTACTGGGTTGATCGTTAACCGGAGAGAGCACTCTACCACTTTTGGTTATAGCATCAGTCTTAACTTTAACCCCTGAACTAGAACCCACTGGTGAAGTATTCATTAGCTCTTGCTTTTGCCCATTGACAAACACCTCTGCACCATAATTCCACGGAATAACCTTAGAACTCTCGTACGGAATGGGTCCAGCCCTTGTGATAATGACTGGAGGTGGCCTTGCTGGACCAGAAATAGTAATTGTTTTGAACGGAATAGTGATAGTCGCAACCTTCTCACTAACAACCTCTTCTAGCTGATTACCTCTGTCAAACTGTAAACAACCTTCATCAATCAGATTCTGAATACCTCTCTTCAACGAATCACAACCATTAGCCTTTATCAAACAATCTGAGCAGTTCTCACCACAGCCCGGATAAACATCACCTTTCAATAACCTGTTCTTAACCACTACCAACGGAGTCTTCAGTTCCTCCACATCCATGATCAAATTCAAAGTTTCACAGTCCTTAATTATAGCATTCACCCTTGGCCCATTGTGATTAGGCATCGGGTTTTGAATAACATTGGGTCCGTCATTCGAGAAATTGATGGCTTTAGAGTCCACAAGGTCCTGCACCTTGTGCTGAAACGCCCTGCACTTCTCCACCGTGTGCCCAGGAGCACTAGAATGAAAATCACAGTGTGCGTTAGCATCGTAGCCTCGTGGGAGTTCCCCTGTTGGTGGAGCCAGGGTACAAAGCTCAACTAGACGCAACTGTAGCAAATGTTGCAACAACTGTGCATACGACATTGGGGGTTGATCAAAATGCCTCTCTGCATTCCTCTGTCTGTTATGATACTGACCCTGCTGCCTATTCTGATTAGCATTACCCCTTTGTTGCTGTGGTGGAGGTAATGTTGCTGGAATGGTTACTGATGCTACCTGTTGATTGTTAAACTGGCGCTGTTTCCCTTTTCCCCTGTGGGATGATACAGCGTTGGTCTCTCCTTTCTTCTTATAATTATCAAACGGCTTTTTTCCCTGTCCGGAAGACGATCCATCACCGCTAGAAACCTTCCCAGCCTTAATTCCCACCTCTATCTTCTGTCCAATAGCAATCACATCTGCAAACTTGCCTAGAGAGCAAGGCAAAAGCTTCTCATAGTAGTGCTTAGGCAGTGTGTCCATGAACATGCGCGTATTCTTTGAAACTCTCATCATTCTTCTGGGACATGCTCAACAGCTGGGTTCTGTTGGGAGCCATGTCCGTGTTGTACTGATAATGCTTGATGAAAGCTGCAGCTAGCTCTCTCCAGGTACGAACATCTCTACTTTCTAGCCCCATGTACCATTCCAAAGACGCACCAGACAGGCTGTCTTGGAAGAAGTGCATCATTAACTTTTCATCCTTAGCGTGAGCAGCCATCTTCCTGGTATAGGCCTTCACATGAGTCCTTGGGCAGGTAGAACCATTGTACTTTTCTAGCGTAGGAATCTGAATCTTGTGTGGAATAACAATATCAGGGACCAACCCTAGGTCGTCCAAATCAATCCCCAAATCATCCTGTTTCACCACTCCTTTCAATTGAGCTTCGATTAAATGGATTCTTTCATCACTGACCACAGGAAGGGCAGCATCTAAACTTCTGACCGAGAACACATCGTCCTGTTGATCATCAAAATGATGGCCATGGATAGCCCGAACAGTACTTCCCTCTCCAACCACTGTAGGAATTCTGCCCTGTCCACCAGCACCAACTCCGCCCGGAGGGATATTACGGTTAATAAGACCACCGTGTAGGATACCATTTTCGTCGACCTGCGCCACTAACGGCTGAACCAGAGTTCTGAACTCGTTCTGACTTTGCACCACACCCTGCATCATTTCCATGAACTGGTCGATGCGAGCTTGCATAGCGGCCATATCTGCTTGAACTTTGTCCATCACTCTGTTTTGATTGAGCCTGGTAGAATAACGATGAGTTGGTTGATCAATCCTGACTGAAAGAAAGAGAGAACATAAGAAAACCAGAGAAACCCAAGAAAACCTGCAATGCAAAGAATGAATATGATTATGCAAATGCAAATGCAACAAACATATTTGAACATTTCCAAGGTATATCCGCTTTGATTCCATTCCAAGCAACCGGGCCAGGGATTAGACGCAATATCGGAAAATAAATCCGACCCAAAAATACCACCGGATCCAACCACTGGAAACCAATCACAAAAATAAAAAAACTACCAAGGCAAAAATATCTGAATCAAACATTCTATTATCAAGATGGAAGAATTCATACAAACAAAGTCAATCGTAACCAACGGTGATTCCATCAACAATCCTGATGGTAACCACATAAAAAACAGATACACAATAAACTACAATTCTACCCCAAACAGGCTAGCCTCCACTTCTTCCAGAAGATTCAAAGTGTCAGGATGTGCCGGTCGCGAGATTAGCCCTTTGATTAACCTGTTTCTCTTTGCAATCTCTTGGTTCAGCGTTGCAATCTGTTCTTCAGCGTTGCTACTTTCATGTCTTACCTTCTTGATTCCAACTTGTAATTTGAGCTCTTCAATCTCCTTTTGGGATTCTTTCCACTTGTTGAAGAAATGCTTCCCCTTTTCTTTCGCCTTTTGCAGCTCTTTGTTTAGCACCTCGTTTTCGACTTGGACCTCACTCCACATCTCTTGATAAACATCAAGCTCGCTTTCAGTCTTAGCCAAAAGCTTCTTAGTTGTCCTGGTGGTCTGGCTTGAGGTCTCTGCTGCCATGCTGATCTTCTTGAAATGCTGAATTCTGCTATCCAGATCATTTTCTGTCTTCTTCAGACGCTCAGTCGACTCTTTGACCTGCCACTTCAGCTCCAAATTGTCATGCAAAGCTCCTTGCAGCTGACTACTCATACCGGAATTCTCTGCTCTCAATTCTTGCACCAACTTCTGTTGCTTGTTGAACTCTTCAATAGGCATAGTAAGTCTTTCCTCCACACTCTCTGGATACAAGGGAGACGCACGATCAAAAGGCAAATAGAACTCTTCTACCCTCTTTTTCACCCATTCAACATACGGAGCGAAAGCTTGGTTATTGGGTTTCCCCAAAACAGTTTTACCTATCTTCTGTCTGTTGAGCCAGGCTTGAGAAACTTCTTGTGCAATAGTTACACCATCATTCATATGAAAATACAAGGATTCTTCCAAATTTTTTCCAGCTGGAGGATCTCTTAGGGCGTACGCAAACTGCCTGATAGCCAAAGATGGGTTGTAGTTAATACCTCCCTTTCTTCTGATCAAAGGTACATTAGGATACCTGCCACAACTATGTAGAATATCAGTCCCCAACAAACCCTTATCCACCCAGAGAATGTCTTTAGGAGCTAATCCCATCAGACGCTTACTCCACTCTAAAGAAGTCTTCGAATCCACAAAAGCACCGGATTGGGGTAAACGTTTGGCAAACCACTTGTAGAAGAGAGGTGCGCAACAACAAACCACACCACCTTGCTTTTTCTCATTCCTGTTATATAGAGCGTAATGGAGATCACCTAACAAAGTCGGTACCAGATTCTGAGCTGTAAATATCTGAATAGCATCCGTATCAACGAAGTCAGACTCATTAGGGAATAACACAATGCCATATATACACAGAGCTAATATTGCATTAAAAGCCCTCCACCTATTCTCCTTAGCTTCCTCTCGAGCCCTCTTTACCAAGTACTCCAAATGATACCCTCGGGATTTTCCTTTCTTAGAAAAATCATCCTCCACTGTAGATCTGCTCAAATAAAGAGCCTCAGACACTGCCTGGAAATCACACTCTCCTTGGGAACCACAGAAAGGAACACCTTCTTTGACAGGAATCCGCAAGATGTTGGAGTATTCCTCCAGGGTAGGAACCAACACATAATCTGGCATCACGAAGCACCTCAGGGAAGGATCATAAAACTGCATCAAGGTGTGTAGCCCATTATATTCATATTTACTGAGACTCTGAATCAGGGACAGTATCCAACCATACTTCTCTTCAAAGGCTCCCAAAACTTCCGGACCAGCTATACTCTATAAACTGCTCAAAGGACCAAGAGTGATCTTCGGAAACTTGTAGATGATGATATTCTTCTTACCCCTCTTAGTGTTCATCCCTAAGAACGCCCTCTGATTGGAATCAAAGACTAGATACTACCTGAAAATGCACAAACATGAATGTCAGATAAATGGAATACAATGCAGAGCACGGGATCAAGGTATCCACATAAACTGGCTGCACTGTGCTGACTGAAAAAATCAAGGATCTGTACCAAAACTCAGGATCAACAACAACCATAGTGATAACAACAGAAAACCGGGTCGGTTGATGGTCACGGTTACCTGCAAACCTGTAAACAAACCGTCCCTCTCACATGTGGGTACTAGGATGTTCAGTATCTCGGGCTCTCAGGTCGAGAAATGATGATACGTTCACCATTTCTGGTTTGGCATCATCATCAATCGAGGAGGCCTCAACTGATTCTCCAAAAACGAAAGATCCTCAGCTTCAGAGGTTTGAGAAGCAGTAGCATATTCAGCCCGAAGGATACAATGCTACCGCCAATCAAAGAGGTCGTCTGCTAATTCTCTTTCAAAAAGAAGGATCCTATGGCAAGTTCCCAGCATTGGGTCCTCAGATCAAGAGTGTGCAATGGGTTTGCCACAGAAAGTGGGCTGCCACTGTCACATCCCGGGAGGAGTGCCGCAACTGAGTCCTCGGGAATGGTCATCAGAGTCGACGATTCCTCCAGAGAATAACTATTGGCCTGTATCAGCATACAGTAGCAGAAAGCTCCGGATAGAACCTCGTCTGATTGTAGGGATCGTGATCACCCGCACGTGGCCAACACCACGGGAGCGTCACGCCTGCCCACGCTAAAGCCTAGGTGTATACTCGAGCCTGTGTATTGAGCTCATCTCTCAGAACACCCCAACCCGCCAAACAGAACAACAGCCAGCACAGTGCAGTATATCCAGTATGACAATATAAAATGTAATGCGATAAAAGCTGTAAAAATAGTAAAGCAGTAAAGCAGTAAAGCAAAAATACAGTAAACAACAGTACATTAATATACAACAAAGCAAAGCACCATAGAAACACCTAACAAAAACAAACAGACAAGCGCTAGGATTGACTCGCTAAAGGGGAAGGACCAGCAGTAGGTCAACCAGAGTCCCCAGCAGAGTCGCCAGCTGTCGCTCCCGAAAAGATTCGCATCCAACGGTACAAACGCGAGAGTGGCGCAAAAGAACACAGAGTCGCCAGCAAAGTGTATTTATCCCAAGGGAGGGAAAGGAAACACTGCGTAAACCTGAAAGAAGGGAAAGAGCATGGTCTCACGACCAAGAGAACGGGTACGGGAGTCGGTTACGCGAAGGGAAGGTGTTAGCACCCAACACGTCCATCGTACTCGATGGGATCCACACTTGGTGTCTGCATCAAAGGGTGTCGTCGTCTGGAACTCCACTGCTACTGGACCGAAGAAAGAACGAGAACGGGAAAGAACGGAGAAACGAAGAAGAAAGGAAAAGGAAGTGACTCGATAGGACGGTATCGTTGTCCTAGGCCTACGTATTCCCTCAGTGCAATGGGAAAGTCAGAGTCAACGTAGTTCGGACGGGAACTGTGGGGGAAGGTTGCTCGCCAAGACAATCGCTGTCTTGTGCCTACGTATCCTCAATCGGACGAGAGAGAGGAATCAGAGCTGACGTAGTTCGTGGGTACGACCACGGATGGGTAAGTGTTTTCTATGTGAGCGACGAGCTCTTTTTGAAAAAGAAAGTTTGAAACCCAACAATCCCGAAGGATAAAAAGATTTGAATTTGTTTGGTGTTTTTTAGACAGAAGTGTCTTTTAAGTTGTTTCGCAACTTGCATTGAACCCAAGTCTTGAGTATAGGAACGAATACTTTTTGCATCGTCCCCAACAGGACGTACACTAGGTATCCTAGAAGAATGAGAGGAAGCCCCTCACTCCCCACTTCCCACATGGAAGGCTCGAGCGCAATACACGTTAACTCTTATTACGTGTCTTGACGGAGTTTTGAGATGAGAAGAGAAGCGACACAAAAGGAAACTCTAAAAGGGAGACTAAGAATCCTAATGTTATCATACACGGAGGTCCTAGGGTTGGTGAGGTTTAGGAGAGACGACTACCTAACCTAATGCTAATCCTACTCCAAGCTTAATCGAAAATTAATCTGGACTAGGTAGCTCTAAAGGGAGAGAGTCTAAGACTTAAACAAGTCTCGAGACTCAAGGGATGAAAAGAGTGAAAGAGAAGGAGGAGAAAGAGAAGTGAAACACAAGTGGCCTAAGCTCACTTCAAACACAAGTATGAAAATTAAAAGATAAAGGGAGAAAGTAAAATGTGGAAGCATATCCACACTCAAACAACTTACCATTTGCCCCTGAAAGTGTTAGAAGTATTCACATATGACAAAATGAAACTCAAACAAGCATAAGGCAATAAAGAAACAAGTTCTAAGGTAAATCAAACATCAAGTTCAGAACCTAATGATCCTACTGACCTCTAATATTAGTCATGCATAATTAGTCAAAAAGAAAAGGGAGGAGCCATTCAAGTATCATTCAAGTCATTAAAGAAGGAGTGAGATGAAAAGAAGTGATCATGTGAAGCAACCAAGTCAAAATTCCACCAAGTAAACCAAGTCCAGAAGTGACACAATCCTAAATATGTGCCTAAACAAGATCTTCAAACATCATTCAAGTCATACAAACACTTTCACAATTAATTAAGAAGCAAAGAAGAAGAAGTGAAGCATGATTCATTCTTGTGAAACAAGTGACTTAAAGTGCAAGGAAAACATCAAACATGCAAAGATGAGATCCAAATATCACAACCAGAAGTTAATTAACATGTTATCAATTCTCAAACAAGACCCCAAATTATGGCACAAGTGCCTTCATGATCAAGCAAACCAAACATGAAGCATATATTCACAAATTGGACAAGTTAAAGTTCATGCTTCAAAGAAATAACAAACATGCCTCAAAAACTATGTCATCCAGTATTCAAGCATCTCAAACATGTATAATTGACATATCAAAGCCACAAGCAATGAATCAGAACCAAAGTCATTCAACAATTAGGTCAAAGCATCAATAGGATTACATACATTCATGCTCAAAGCACCACATCCAAAGTCATCCAAACAATACCTAAAAATCATACCAAAAATCTCAAACATACCTCAACATGTTAAGAACACAACCCAAAAAGAATCAGGATCAAATCACTTTTAAAATGAGAGAAATAAATGATGCAATATGAAGTATGCAATATGAAGTGCAAATGAGAAAAATTAATTTGGAAAATTAATATTTAATGCAAATTTAATGCAAAAATAATAAAATAAAATGTGAAAAATTAATTTTAATAATGAGTATACGTGATGAATTCTTTTGGAATTTTTTAGTATATGCAAGTATTTTTAAAAATTAATTATGAAATGGTATGCAAAATAGAAAATAAAAATGAAATGAAATGAAGCCAGGGGTGCATCAGCAATTATTGGATCAAAAGGAACACAGTTAAACGTGCAATGGGCCTCAAATGATGGGGTGTGAAAAACAAAATGCTAAGCCCAAAATCATTGTTCATTCAGAATCAAACAAAACAAAAATAAAATAAATGAAACGATGCGTTTGGATCCTAACACGGCCATGTTGGCAGTCCACGCGTGCTGACCTTGTTTCCATTGGCTGGTCAACCGGTCAGCGCAACAACACGTCAGATGCCGGAGCCCTAGCTCCGGTCATCTTCTCCGGGAGGCTCGCCGGAGCTTTGGATGAAATTTCACCAAAATGAATAAAAGAGGACAACATCTTGCATAGAATTTCAAGGAGATATCAAATCCACTCTCAAAAACAATTTTCAACCGCAAAAACACCACGAATCGAAGCGAAAAATAAAACATGTCCAAACTGAAACTCTTTCAAACTAAAACAACACACATTCAAACAGTGCCTACCCAGTGGTAGGACTTCAGAATCACTAGCAACAAGCATGGTGGACGTATATCATGGCAGATTCGAAGGGAAGAGTATTACCTAACGGAGAAGTTCCGTTGACTCTTCTCAGCAGCTATTAGCTTCAGGAAACGATATGGAAAACTTCAAAATGCCTCGTAGGAGATAAATCAAAGCTTAATCTGTCCAGAAAGTTGCTGAAAATCTTCAAACCAACTCAAACCGATAGTGAAGAATATGAGCTTGCAGAGCTTCAAACAATGAATCCAGAAGTGATTCTTCGCATACAGAAGCTAGATGATGTATGATAGATGATGATCCAGCCAAGAAAATGCAGAAATCTCTCAAATAAAAAAGAATTCGAAGATGAGAAAGATGAGAGAGATTTTTTTGATTCAGATCTGAAAATGAAGAATGCTCTCTAGGTTTGGAGTTGAGCAGCTTATAAATGAGTGTTTTAGGGTTGGAGAGAGGCCTGGAAACGAAGCACATGACCTGAAGTGGTTATCTTTGGATTGGAAAGAGAAATGAGGGTGGAGCTTCTCATGTGCATGGCACGGGTAATGGTTTGTTTTCAGCCTTGGAGCCAGGTTTGGAATGATGATTTGGCAATGGAAATTCTTATGTGAGTGGGATCATTGGATGAGCACGTGAGAGCATCAAGTTTGTTATGAATTCCCTTCTTTCAATTCCAATTTTTTTGCATGATAGTACACATATGTGCATGGTAAGAAAATGACATTGTTTGGCTCATTTAGGCAAGATTTTGGCATATGGGATCAAAGGATGATGGTTGGTACGATTAGTGAGGTACAATGCAGAATTTGGTACCCTTTGGCCATGGTATGCAAAGCTATCACAATCATCATGGGAGCACATTCAAATAACCATAAGTTGATGAATTCTTTACCAATCCGTGAACTCTCTAGCTCAAATCAAACTAAGGAAATCATAGAATGAATGACATGTTGGAAAGATCTTAAAAGATCATTTGAATCCAAAAGGAGATGATCACGAAAAGATGTCCCCAAAATCTGACAAAGCAAACTTGAAAATAACTCTAAATCATCACCATTTTTCATTTGAAACCTTGAGGTTTGAATGACCATAACTTGCACCACAATGATCCAAATGAAATAAACTTGGACCCTTTGGAAAGGTGAGATTTCACTCTACAATTCTTATGTTAGAAGTTTCTCAATCCAAGGCTTGGAAGTCATCCAAAAGTGAGCATGAACATGAGTGCACCAAACTGTCCAAGAACAACTTAGAAAAAATTCTAAGTTTTCAAGTTTTTACAACTTAAAACCTCCATCTTTGAAACATCATAACTCTCTAAAAAATGATCCAAATGGCATGGTTCTTGTGCTCATTTTGAAGGGAAAACTTCAATCTACAACTTCCATGTGGAAAAGGTTTTTGAATGAGGTCTTGAAAATGGTGAAAAATGGCTTAGAAAGTGATTAAAAACTTACTAAAAATAGTAAGTTTCTAAAAACCTAATTTTCCAATTTTAGCAACTTTCCCAAATTCTTGATTTTTTATGAACCTTTGAACATTTCTTGATCAAATCTTGTCCATGGACCATATTTGACTTGAAAATCATGATGTTGACCTCAAAAAGTCAGGGGTTGACTTTTCCACTGCATAGTTGACTTTATTCCCAATTCTCCTGATTTTCAAATTTCTGATCAATTGAAAACCTTCTGAAGCAAATTGATGGACAATTCTCCAATCCTAGACACTTGAGGACATGAGGAATACCATGAGGTCGAGTCTTGTCCTAAAAATCAGAAATAAACTGATTCTATAGGAAACCCTAATTTTGGCTTCTCTGGTTAGGAGAAATCAGCACATCCTCCAAATTCAAATTCCTCTGAGTATGATGTGTGTCATGTCCACCAATGATGATATGTGCCATTTGGAGATAATAAACAATCAAAGAGCTTGCTCATTTGAGGGTTAAATCTCAGAATCTCCAAAACCCTAATTTAAGAAACCAAGTTAGGAGAGTGTGATTCTTTTGAATTCCCCTGCCAATCTTGATCTTGTGATGAGATGATGGACCAAATAAAACACCTTGAGGCTCAAGGCTCATTTGTGGTTCAAGAATTGATAGCATCAAGAATTTTCTCTCCTCTTAGCCCCTTGGACAAAGCACATGAACTGTTGTTTGAAAACCTGAAAAACCTCTTCTTCCTTTGAGTTAAACCAAGTACCTTGATCCCATGCTAGGACCCAATGCTATGCACAAATGCTAATGCAAGAAATGCAAAGAAACATAAGCCAGTTATCTAAAAACAACAAGGCAAATTTCGGGGTGTTACAGAAGGCTAGCGAGGTCCCAGCGAATGGTCCCTGAATTATGGCAGAGGAAAAAGGAGCTAAAGTTCGCTTTGCAAACTTGAAAGCGAGTGTTCGCTTTGCGAACTATCCTTCGCATTGCGAAGTTATGAAATAATTTTGTGGCGGTTTAACTATTCAGAGGCACCTCAGGTGCCTATTTTTGCCATTCGTTGTGCGAATGAAAGGTTCGCTTTGCGAACTGTGAAATTCCTGAATGTGTATAAATAGAATTTTTCACACTTTTGAGAATAAGTTTTAGTTTTTACAAGTTAGATATTATTAGAGAGACATTTTTCAGCATAAAAACTCAAATCCCAAGGGGGAGAAGGTAAGAGCTTCAATCTCTTGTTGGATTTGGATGTAATCTTTTGATACCTATTGTATTTCATCTAATCTATGTTTGTGAACTAGTATGGATTCTCTATTTTTGGTTGTCTTTGGTTGTTTATTTGTTGGTCTTGACAAAACCTATTTCAAATCTTCAATCTTAGATGTTCATTTAACATTGAGCAAGCTTTTGACAATGTTTTGTGATTTGATATTCATTTGCATCTCAGTTTTTTAGCATTGTGTTGATTGTTAGTTTGAATAGCTTCTAATAATTAATGCAATAAGAGACCGCGCTATCGCTTGACAAACGGTATCGTGATGGTGCGTGAGAATAATGATGAAAACCTACATTCACATTCATTTGGAAAATTAGTTGAATGCATGTAAAAAAAGGGTTAAGCGTGTGTATGTAGTTTGATCGTTGGCTTTGTATATGAATTACTCGTTGGTTTGATATTGATGTTATAGTAATATCTGTTGGGTTTTGATGCCAAAAATGGATAAAGGCTTAACATTCATGTAGGCTTTAAATGCTTTGTATTGATTGGTGACGTGCAAGAGCAATTATTGATCGGTATAAAATCACTCATAATATGCGGGGACCGAGAGGATATGTATGTCGTGAGTGATACATGATGATATTATGCAAATGTTTGATTTATGTATGAAATTGGTCAGAAGAATACATGTTTTATCAATTGATGAGATCCAATCCAACAAGGCTCTGTTTATAATTCAGTCTTTACTTTATATTTTCAGTCTTTACATTTTCCGCATTTGCTTTTGGTTCTCTTTTAAACCAGAAATTTTGAACCATGAGCTTAGAAATGTAGATACCGGCGAACGGCATTCTTTCCCTCGCACTGATCCCTGTGAATACGACAAAACTGGGTTACTTAAATGTTTATGCTTGTTGTTGTATTACCGCTTCAACAAAATGGCGCTGTTGTCGGGGATCAGTGTTTATATATTGAGTCGCATTGCGATAGTTTCTATATTTTTGAGCTTTGTATATTTGTTTATATTATATGTATTTATTTTCTTTTATGTTTTCTCTAGTGTGATCAGGAATGATGAGAACTCCTTCTAGATTGATTGCTATTTGAGTAAAAGTATTCAATGAAGCTTCGACCGAGTCTGGATGGTGAGATTTGAATGTTTGCGAGGTAAATTGTACTACTTCATAGAATGTTAGAATGATTTAAGAATTTTGTGCTTTGTATAAATGTGTATTTTTGTTTCATTTTGCAACTTGTTTGAATGCTTGTTTCACTTAGGTCCAAAAGCCACAAATTGTGAGAAACCTCCATTGTTTACTATATGCTAGGATGACTGATAACTTTGTTTAATTTGTCTGATTCGTGCTTTATCTTTTGATTATTGTGATTTTGTGGAAGCATTAGAAATGATCAAGGCATTTGTTTATATTGAGCACAACCGTATCCAAAAGTACCTTACCCGTGAGTAGTGAGTATTTGTTAACCCTTTTGAGCCTAAACAGTTTAGATCTCATTTTAGTGATGAACTTGGTTTATGTACATAATTTGAAAGTTTGGTTCATTAGTGAATTTTGTGAAGTTCTGAAAATTTCTTCTTGAACCTTTGAACATTGTTTTAATTTGATTTCCTTACCTTAAAAAGCAAGGAGCATTCACTTAAGGCTTGGTTGAATTTAAGTTGGGGAGAATGGAAAAGAAGAATGGTAGGTTGCTATAAACTTTTGAAAATTTTCAAGCAAGTATGAAAAGAAAAAGTGTGAATATGAATGTGAAAAACAAAAGCAAAAGAATGCCTGTTTGAATAAGAAAAATAGAGAATGAAATAATTGTGCATAAGGAAGTTTGAGAAGGTTGGTGATAAAGGAATGAAAATGGTGAATGACGTTGTGATGTGTAAATACCATCTATAATGAATGTTTCTTTTTGCATCGGCAATTTCGATTCAATGGCCTTTAGAAATGTCCCTTTGTTGTGAACCCGACCAAGTTACAACCTTTGAAGCTCTTAGTGATCTTTTTGCTTCCATATTTTCATTTTTTATAGATGTTGTATGAATTGGATACTTATTAGCATTGTTTGTCAGGTGAGTGAAATTTCCCCGCGGTTGCAAACACGTCAATTTCTTCATTCTTATTCTGAAGAGGAGTGTTAGAGTGATTCAAGTACGAAAATTTAGTTGTCATTTGAACCATTCCATAATATTTGTTTAAGAACTTAATTCTTTGTCATTAATCGGTTCTATTGAGTGATGTACGTTGCTTGTGTGCATTTTCATCTATTCTTGGTTGAATCGTAATCTTGAGCAAACCCTCTTGTTTTCATGACGGGCATACTTTGCTTGAGGACAAGAAAAAATCTTGTTGGGGGAGAGTTGCTAGGTGCAAATTTTACTTAAAAATGACATATCTTTCTTTGCACTTTTTCTTCTCTTTTCTCATGTTTTCATTAGTTTTACTAATGATTGTTGTTGTTCTTCTAACCTTGAGAATATACATTTGGTGCTTGTAATGTGTGTGTTATTGTGCAGTAAAAGGCATGAATGATCAAAGTTGTAAGACACAAGAAAGTGGTGCAAGCTGTCAAAGAACAGGGGGAAACCTCAAGAAGTTTGTTTTGCGAATTAGCTAGTGAAGGTTCGCTTTGCGAAGGCTAGCGAGGTCCCAGCGAATGGTCCCTGAATTATGGCAGAGGAAAAAGGAGCTAAACTTCGCTTTGCAAACTTGAAAGAGAGTGTTCGCTTTGCGAACTATCCTTCGCATTGCGAAGTTATGAAATAATTCTGTGGCGGTTTAACTATTCAGAGGCACCTCAGGTGCTTATTTTTGCCATTCGTTGTGCGAATGAAAGGTTCGCTTTGCGAACTGTGAAATTCTTGAATGTGTATAAATAGAATTTTTCACACTTTTGAGAATAAGTTTTAGTTTTTACAAGTTAGATATTATTAGAGAGGTATTTTTCAGCATAAAAACTCAAATCCCAAGGGGGAGAAGGTAAGAGCTTCAATCTCTTGTTGGATTTGGATGTAATCTTTTGATACCTATTGTATTTCATCTAATCTATGTTTGTGAACTAGTTTGGATTCTCTATTTTTGGTTGTCTTTGGTTGTTTATTTGTTGGTCTTGACAAAACCTATTTCAAATCTTCAATCTTAGATGTTCATTTAACATTGAGCAAGCTTTTGACAATGTTTTGTGATTAGATATTCATTTGCATCTCAAATTTTTAGCATTGTGTTGATTGTTAGTTTGAATAGCTTCTAATAATTAATGCAATAAGAGACCGCGCTATCGCTTGACAAACGGTATCGTGAGGGTGCATGAGAATAATGATGAAAACCTACATTCACATTCATTTGGAAAATTAGTTGAATGCATGTAAAAAAAGGGTTAAGCGTGTGTATGTAGTTTGATCATTGGCTTTGTATATGAATTATTCGTTGGTTTGATATTGATGTTATAGTAATATCTGTTGGGTTTTGATGCCAGAAATAGATAAAGGCTTAACATTCATGTAGGCTTTAATTGCTTTGTTTTGATTGGTGACGTGCAAGAGCAATTATTGATCGGTATAAAATCACTCATAATATGCGGGGTCCGAGAGGATATGTATGTCGTGAGTGATACATGATGATATTATGCAAATGTTTAATTTATGTATGAAATTGGTCAGAAGAATACATGTTTTATCAATTGATGAGATCCAATCCAACAAGGCTCCGTTTATAATTCAGTCTTTAATTTATATTTTCAGTCTTTACATTTTCCGCATTTGCTTTTGGTTCTCTTTTAAACCAGAAATTTTGAACCATGAGCTTAGAAATGTAGATACCGTCAAACAGCATTCTTTCCCTCGCACTGATCCCTGTGGATACGACAAAACTGGGTTACTTAAATTCTTTTGCTTGTTGTTGTATTACCGCTTCAACAAAATGGCGCTGTTGCCGGGGATCGGTGTTTAGATATTGAGTCGCATTGCGATAGTTTCTATATTTTTGAGCTTTGTATATTTGTTTATATTATATGTATTTGTTTTCTTTTATGTTTTCTCTAGTGTGATCAGGAATGATGAGAACTCCTTCTAGATTGATTGCTATTTGTATAAAAGTATGCAATGAAGCTTCGACCGAGTCTGGATGGTGAGATTTGAATGTTTGCGAGGTAAATTGTTCTACTTCATAGAATGTTAGAATGATTTAAGAATTTTGTGCTTTGTACAAATGTGTATTTTTGTTTCATTTTGCAACTTGTTTGAATGCTTGTTTCACTTAGGTCCAAAAGCCACAAATTGTGAGAAACCTCCATTGTTTACTATATGCTAGGATGACTGATAACTTTGTTTAATTCGTTTGATTCGTGCTTTATCTTTTGATTATTGTGATTTTGTGGAAGCATTAGAAATGATCAAGGCATTTGTTTATATTGAGCACAACCGTATCTAAAAGTACCTTACCCGTGAGTAGTGAGTATTTGTTAACCCCTTTGAGCCTAAACAGTTTAGATCTCATTTTAGTGATGAACTTGGTTTATGTACAGAATTTGAAAGTTTGGTTCATCATTGAATTTTGTGAGGTTCTGAAAATTTCTTCTTGAACCTTTGAACATTGTTTTAATTTGATTTCCTTACCTTAAAAAGCAAGGAGCATTCACTTAAGGTTTGGTTGAATTTAAGTTGGGGAGAATGGAAAAGAAGAATGGTAGGTTGCTATAAACTTTTGAAAAATTTCAAGCAAGTATGAAAAGAAAAAGTGTGAATATGAATGTGAAAAACAAAAGCAAAAGAATGCTTGTTTGAATAAGAAAAATAGAGAATGAAATAATTGTGCATAAGGAAGTTTGAAAAGGTTGGTGATAAAGGAATGAAAATGGTGAATGAAGTTGTGATGTGTAAATACCATCTATAATGAATGTTTCTTTTTTCATCGGCAATTTCGATTCAATGGCCTTTAGAAATGTCCCTTTGTTGTGAACCCGACCAAGTTACAACCTTTGAAGCCCTTAGTGATCTTTTTGCTTCCATATTTTCATTTTTTATAGATGTTGTATGAATTGGATTGCTATTAGCATTGTTTGTCAGGTGAGTGAAATTTCCCCGCGGTTGCAAACGCGTCAATTTTTTTCATTCTTATTCTGAAGAGGAGTGTTAGAGTGATTCAAGTATGAAAATTTAGTTGTCATTTGAACCATTCCATGATATTTGTTTAAGAACTTAATTCTTTGTCATTAATCGGTTCTATTGAGTGGTGAACGTTGCTTGTGTGCATTTTTATCTATTCTTGGTTGAATCATAAGCTTGAGCAAACCCTCTTGTTTTCATGACGGGCATACTTTGCTTGAGGACAAGAAAAAATCTTGTTGGGGAGAGTTGTTAGGTGCAAATTTTACTTAAAAATGACATATGTTTCTTTGCACTTTTTCTTCTCTTTTCTCATGTTTTCATTAGTTTTACTAATGATTGTTGTTGTTCTTCTAACCTTGAGAATATACATTTGGTGCTTGTAATGTGTGTGTTATTGTGCAGTAAAAGGCGTAAATGATCAAAGTTGTAAGACACAAGAAAGTGGTGCAAGCTGTCAAAGAACAGGGGGAAACTTCAAGAAGTTTATTTTGCGAATTAGCTAGCGAAGGTTCGCTTTACGAAGGCTAGCGAGGTCCCAGCGAATGGTCCCTGAATTATGGCAGAGGAAAAAGGAGCTAAAGTTTGCTTTGCAAAGTTGAAAGCAAGTGTTCGCTTTGCGAACAATCCTTCGTATTGCGAAGTTATGAAATAATTCGGTGGCAGTTTAACTATTCGTAGGCACCTCAGGTGCCTATTTTTGCCATTCGTTGTGCGAATGAAAGGTTCGCTTTGCGAACTGTGAAATTCCTGAATGTGTATAAATAGAATTTTCACACTTTTGAGAATAAGTTTTAGTTTTTACAAGTTAGATATTATTAGAGAGATATTTTTCAGCATAAAAACTCATATCCCAAGCGGGAGAAGGTAAGAGCTTCAATCTCTTGTTGGATTTGGATGTAATCTTTTGATACCTATTGTATTTCATCTAATCTATGTTTGTGAACTAGTTTGGATTCTCTATTTTTTTTTGTCTTTGGTTGTTTATTTGTTGGTCTTGACAATACCTATTTCAAATCTTCAATCTTAGATGTTCATTT
Organism: Lathyrus tuberosus; assembly: GCA_022829125.1. Classification (NCBI taxonomy): domain Eukaryota; kingdom Viridiplantae; phylum Streptophyta; class Magnoliopsida; order Fabales; family Fabaceae; genus Lathyrus; species Lathyrus tuberosus. The sequence goes on from JALAZF010000137.1 coordinate 2,996,297, forward strand.
AACATTGAGCAAGCTTTTGACATTGTTTTGTGATTTGATATTCATTTGCATCTCAGATTTTTAGCATTGTGTTGATTGTTAGTTTGAATAGCTTCTAATAATTAATGCAATAAGAGACCGCGCTATTGCTTGACAAACGGTATCGTGAGGGTGCGTGAGAATAATGATGAAAACCTACATTCACATTCATTTGGAAAATTAGTTGAATGCATGTAATAAAAGAGTTAAGCGTGTGTATGTAGTTTGATCATTGGCTTTGTATATGAATTACTCGTTGGTTTGATATTGATGTTATAGTAATATCTGTTGGGTTTTGATGCCGGAAATGGATAAAGGCTTAACATTCATGTAGGCTTTAAATGCTTTGTATTGATTGGTGACGTGCAAGAGCAATTATTGATCGGTATAAAATCACTCATAATATGCGGGGACCGAGAGGATATGTATGTCGTGAGTGATACATGATGATATTATGCAAATGTTTGATTTATGTATGAAATTGGTCAGAAGAATACATGTTTTATCAATTGATGAGATCCAATCCAACAAGGCTCCGTTTATAATTCAGTCTTTACTTTATATTTTCAGTCTTTACATTTTCCGCATTTGCTTTTGGTTCTTTTTTAAACCAGAAATTTTGAACCATGAGCTTAGAAATGTAGATTCCGTCGAACGACATTCTTTCCCTCGCACTGATCCCTGTGGATACGACAAAACTGGGTTACTTAAATGTTTTTGCTTGTTGTTGTATTACCGCTTCAACAAAATGGCGCTGTTGCCGGGGATCGGTGTTTAGATATTGAGTCGCATTGCGATAGTTTCTATATTTTTCGGCTTTGTATATTTGTTTATATTATATGTATTTGTTTTCTTTTATGTTTTCTCTAGTGTGATCAGGAATCATGAGAACTAATTCTAGATTGATTGCAATTTGTATAAAAGTATTCAATAAAGCTTCGACCGAGTCTGGATGGTGAGATTTGAATGTTTGCGAGGTAAATTGTACTACTTCATAGAATGTTAGAATGATTTAAGAATTTTGTGCTTTGTACAAATGTGTATTTTTGTTTCATTTTGCAACTTGTTTGAATGCTTGTTTCACTTAGGTCCAAAAGCCACAAATTGTGAGAAACCTCCATTGTTTACTATATGCTAGGATGACTGATAACTTTGTTTAATTCGTTTGATTCGTGCTTTATCTTTTGATTATTGTGATTTTGTGGAAGCATTAGAAATGATCAAGGCATTTGTTTATATTGAGCACAACCGTATCCAAAAGTACCTTACCCGTGAGTAGTGAGTATTTGTTAACCCCTTTGAGTCTAAACAGTTTAGATCTCATTTTAGTGATGAACTTGGTTTATGTACATAATTTGAAAGTTTGGTTCATCATTGAATTTTGTGAGGTTCTGAAAATTTCTTCTTGAACCTTTGAACATTGTTTTAATTTGATTTCCTTACCTTAAAAAGCAAGGAGCATTCACTTAAGGTTTGGTTGAATTTAAGTTGGGGAGAATGGAAAAGAAGAATGGTAGGTTGCTATAAACTTTTGAAAAATTTCAAGCAAGTATGAAAAGAAAAAGTGTGAATATGAATGTGAAAAACAAAAGCAAAAGAATGCTTGTTTGAATAAGAAAAATAGAGAATGAAATAATTGCGCATAAGAAAGTTTGAGAAGGTTGGTGATAAAGGAATGAAAATGGTGAATGAAGTTGTGATGTGTAAATACCATCTATAATGAATGTTTCTTTTTGCATCGGCAATTTCGATTCAATGGCCTTTAGAAATGTCCCCTTGTTGTGAACCCGACCAAGTTACAACCTTTGAAGCCCTTAGTGATCTTTTTGCTTCCATATTTCCATTTTTTATAGATGTTATATGAATTGGATTGCTATTAGCATTGTTTGTCAGGTGAGTGAAATTTCTCCGCGGTTGCAAACGCGTCAATTTCTTCATTCTTATTCTGAAGAGGAGTATTAGAGTGATTCAAGTACGAAAATGTAGTTGTCATTTGAACCATTCCATGATATTTGTTTAAGAACTTAATTCTTTGTCATTGTTCTGTTCTATTGAGTGGTGAACGTTGCTTGTGTGCATTTTCATCTATTCTTGGTTGAATCATAAGCTTGAGCAAATCCTCTTGTTTTCATGACGGGCATACTTTGCTTGAGGACAAGAAAAAATCTAGTTCGGGAGAGTTGTTAGGTGCAAATTTTACTTAAAAATGACATATCATTCTTTGCACTTTTTCTTCTCTTTTCTCATGTTTTCATTAGTTTTACTAATGATTGTTGTTGTTCTTCTAACCTTGAGAATATACCTTTGGTGCTTGTAATGTGTGTGTTATTATGCAGTAAAAGGCATAAATGATCAAAGTTGTAAGACACAAGAAAGTGGTGCAAGCTGTCAAAGAACAGGGGGAAACTTCAAGAAGTTTGTTTTGCGAATTAGCTAGCGAAGGTTCGCTTTGCGAAGGCTAGCGAGGTCCCAGCGAATGGTCCCTGAATTATGGCAGAGGAAAAAGAAGCTAAAGTTCGCTTTGCAAACTTGAAAGCGAGTGTTCGCTTTGCGAACTATCCTTCGCATTGCGAAGTTATGAAATAATTTTGTGGCAGTTTAACTATTTAGAGGCACCTCAGGTGCATATTTTTGCCATTCGTTGTGCGAATGAAAGGTTCGCTTTGCAAACTGTGAAATTCCTGAATGCGTATAAATAGAATTTTCACACTTTTAAGAATAAGTTTTAGTTTTTACAAGTTAGATATTATTAGAGAGATATTTTTCAGCATGAAAACTCAAATCCCAAGCGGGAGAAGGTAAGAGCTTCAATCTCTTGTTGGATTTGGATGTAATCTTTTGATACCTATTGTATTTCATCTAATCTATGTTTGTGAACTAGTTTGGATTCTCTATTTTTTTTTGTCTTTGGTTGTTTATTTGTTGGTCTTGACAAAACCTATTTCAAATCTTCAATATTAGATGTTCATTTAACATTGAGCAAGCTTTTGACAATGTTTTGTGATTTGATATTCATTTGCATCTCAGATTTTTAGCATTGTGTTGATTGTTAGTTTGAATAGCTTCTAATAATTAATGCAATAAGAGACCGTGCTATCGGTTGACAAACGGTATCGTGAGGGTGCGTGAGAATAATGATGAAAACCTACATTCACATTCATTTGGAAAATTAGTTGAATGCATGTAATAAAAGAGTTAAGCGTGTGTATGTAGTTTGATCATTGGCTTTGTATATGAATTACTCGTTGGTTTGATATTGATGTTATAGTAATATCTGTTGGGTTTTGATGTCGTAAATGGATAAAGGCTTAACATTCATGTAGGCTTTAAATGCTTTGTATTGATTGGTAACGTGCAAGAGCAATTATTGATCGATATAAATTCACTCATAATATGCGGGGACCGAGAGGATATGTATGTCGTGAGTGATACATGATGATATTATGCAAATGTTTGATTTATGTATGAAATTGGTCAGAAGAATACATGTTTTATCAATTGATGAGATCCAATCCAACAAGGCTCCGTTTATAATTCAGTCTTTACTTTATATTTTCAGTCTTTACATTTTCCGCATTTGCTTTTGGTTCTCTTTTAAACCAAAAGTTTTGAACCATGAGCTTAGAAATGTAGATTCCGTCGAACGACATTCTTTCCCTTGCACTGATCCCTGTGGATACGACAAA